>CM023618.1:13579064-14233439 GCA_013358685.1 Antennarius maculatus
CTCTGTATCACAGCCACGGCCTCCAACCTCCGGGGCCCTTTGGTACCGTGTCCCCGTCACACATCAGCTGTGTCAACAACATTAACAGTCTGAGTAACATCAATAGCCATTACAACTGACACTAAACGCTTCTCTTAGACACCACGATTCAGTCGCCAACGACGACGGATGACCGGGAGCCCTGGAGGTCGGATCTGGTAATATGAACATTATATTATTGGAGATTTCTTTTTAGAATGGCATATTTTTAAACGCATGCGCGCGCGCGCACACACACACAAACACACACACACGCACACACACACACGCACACACACACGCACACACACACACACACACATGCGTTATTTAAATGTTGGATTCTAAACTTGTAATCATGTGTATTCTACTGGGGTGATAGATTAGAATTAAAAAATGATAAAGTATGAAGAGCAAATTCATTCAGTAAATGCATATTAATTCAAAAGGCATTAGCACTTAGAGTATTGACCCATGCAATTTCAATAATTGTATAAAATGTGATTTTGACCAAAGTGACCCAAATATGAAATTTCGTAACTCATGTCGCGATCCACAATTATTTTACTGTGACCAATACAACATATATATCACGACCATCCTGTTTCTCTGCTGTCTGTCATCCCCTCTCTTCGGTTCTGTCCTCCTCCGGGTTCCGGTCAATTTCTGTCATTATTATTGGACGACTGGCGCCACCTGGTGGACACAAAATGCCTGAAATGCCTAAAACATCGTCAGTTTTATTTCTCCAAAATCAAATCACATCTAATTATCTTCAAAGAATATCAAACCCACTTGCAATAAAAATGAGACCAGTCCAGAGGGACAGGGATGCGATTTGTGTCACGTGACTACTTTAAACGGATGGAAACGGTGTGTTCAAGGACTGCCCTGTAAATAGTTGATTGTGGAGACATGTTCAGGCTGTCGCTGCTTTTTCGGGAACTACTTTTCCTTCTTTCAGACAAACCCATGCTAAAAATAAATGTGCTGATGAAGTAAACGAATAAATCAAAGTACACTGATATGATCTATTTTTGGTGTGTTTGAGTGATGTGAAAACGGTACATCGGCGTGTCATTAAACGCCACAGAACCAACTGGTTCTTCGGAATAAAAAACAAACCATAACCTCCAGAAATAAAGTGTTGTAGATCCCTGATTCTCTTCATGCTTTTGGTCTCTATTTCTAAAATGATTAAGTAGGAAAACAAAGTGTTATGTGTGTTGTGTTTATTGTATTATATTTGTTACAGAAGACTGGAAATGCAGGAAACATTTCTGTCTCGTTTTATTTGTCTCAGTTTCCCGTGTTCAACACTGTGTGGAGGTGTTCCGGAGTGCGTCCTTTGTCCTGGCCCAAATACCAAGTAGTGGTCCAACAAAATCAATATCAGAACCGTCATGCAAAGTACAGGGATTTTAGCTTCACTGATCTCCAGGATTTCCCAGAAAAGCATGAACAATGAAACTGGAACTGGGATGTGCATAGCTTTCCCTTCTCTGCTCAAACTCTTTTCTTCACAGCATATTCCACATTGCCGTGACAACCAGTGGTGGTCATTTTCTAAATGAAAGCTGATCAAGACCCAGTTTGGGAACTTTCAGCAGGTGGGAAGGGCGGCGGGACACGTCTCCTGCAGAAATACACCCAAAAAATGACCTCGTAAATCCCCAAACAGTTACACATTGTGTGGATTACAAGCCAAAGTAGAATTGTGCTCAGTGTGGATGCCATTGTACGGTCAGCTGTTGACACTGTGTTATGCATCTTTATTTCTGCTTATTGTATGCCAGGATTTTAGTGTGTCCTGCACAACTGCATCACAAACCTCATGCAGCCGCTGCTTTGTTTTTATTTTTATTTTTAGCATTCAGATAAACTGATCTTGCTGCTCTTAAAGTTTCGAAAAATTACATTATTTAACATTGTTTGGTTTTATTGTATTTGCATCATTAAAAAAATGCGGATTAAGAGATTATTGGACCGTGCAAAATACAAATAAAACCCCTGACTCCTTGTGGCGCAGTTTGCTGGTGGTGACGCAGTGACTGCAGAAAACGTGACAAAATGTAATGTGGCTTTTCAGCCACGCAGGGGCGCCATTACCCCTCAAACACTACCGCACAGTCTCTTTTAATGTGGAACACAGATGCATTTGCAACTAGCAGATTAACCCGAAACCCCATTTTATAAACCTGTAGAGATTAAATACGTCTGGTCTGAGAATTATCAGACAGTCGGATGGACATAATAGTCATTATTACAAGAAAAACGTCAGATGGAGCAGAGACACTATGTGTGCACTCAGCCTGGATCATTCCTTCGCAACAACAGTGCTTGTGTGTGTTCTGCATATCAATGTGAAACACTCGGGGTCTCTATTGACAACCGAATTTCCTCTCTGTCTGTGTAATACGTCTGGGAGATTTTTTCTCCCTAATATGTTCCTCATCCCCTTCCAGAAATTTTGCATGGTGCCTCTAATAACTGGAAACTCCTTCAGGGATTGAGCCACTTTCATGTTTCCCTAACTATCACCATCTTCTCTGCTAATCTGCTGGGTCTATTGTTAATTCTAAGCAGCCCTCATCCTCTCTCTTCTACTTGCGTAACAAAATAGGTGGGTGTTTTCCATGCAAGCAGCAAGATTAGCTCTGTGAATGAAGGCAGAGGAAAACATGCAGAGGATGAGAAAGAGGAGGCGAGATGGAAGAGGAGGATATCTTAGCACTTCGGGGCGATTGTATTGCAAACTGAAACTTCTGTGGGAGTTAATTAAAACAGAAAAATGATTTAGGATTTTGGCTTGAAACAAATTTGACCTCAACAATTTTGACCGTTCTCAATTTTTAAATAATCTGACACCAAAATGGGATTCTATACACAAAATGACTTCAAGCAGCTCTTCTAAAATCACATTATGTTGCTTAAAATTATATTATGACTTTCTGCTTTTACAGAAGTCTCATATTTAGTGAAAAGAATCTAATTTCCCTTATTCACAGCAGTGCATTATAAGGATATGGTGTAAGACAGTCAGTGAGTCACTCTTCCAGTCAGAGACAGAGGTAATGAAGGCTCAAGTAAATCAGAACAAAACACCTACGTGCTTCCAAAATAGACTGGAGAGTGAGAGGAAGAAGTGGTGGCACGATGGAAGGTGAGAGATTCAAAGATGAGATAAACTATACAGGTAAAAGAAAACAGAGACTTCTCTTGACACTTCTCTCAGGAGCCCAGCTGAACAACCCTCAGATACTCATTCTGTTTTCATTTGTTCCTATTCTATGCATTTCAAATATGTAAAATATTCACTCAACAGTTCATAGCAAAGGGAAAATCTTTACACCTTCATCTTTTAGCGTTAGCTGACTGATTTAAAAGTCTAACATCATTTCAAACCCCAGTCCAGGTTCAGAAGGAATGACACAACTTCTCCCCTGTGATTTTTGGATTTATCTCAGACAGAACATAACATTTAAAAGAGAAGATTTTCTTTTGCCTTTCAGTGTTACAATACTATTTGCAGCTGTTTCCATTTACGACTTACATCATACTATGAAAGCATTAGTTTGGTTTAATAGGAGTTAAACAGTGTCAGATCGGGTGAGCATTAAAATCAGAGGACAGAAAAAAGGGTCATCATCTACTTCTATCATGTTCAAATTTAGATGATTTAGATAATGGTTTAGGATTGGAGTACCTACACTGGTTTAAAATCCAGGGACGGATTTTGGCTGTTACATAAAAGTAAATGGATGAATAATAATGCAGATTCATGTAGTGTGAAGTGATTCACTCGCAAACTACGAAATATAACAATGAACACTGAGTAGGTGTGGTATACTTAGCCGTATACTTTTCCGACATCCCTGTTGTAGCAACCGAAATATAAAAATAAAACTCGTCAAATAAACACAGTAGCATGACAGCAGTTATAGAATATCAAAACTTTTTTTATTTTGCTAATGACACTGACTCCACACTGCTGTGTAAAAGTAGCGACCAGCTGCCACCTCCTGCAACTCTACGCTGAAGTAATCTAGTTAAAGAGATTAGCAGGGCAGTTATGTAGCGAGACGACAGCAAAATAGACTTAATCCCTGAAGGATGTTTCCTCTGGCTTTCTTCCACACAACTGAAGCTGGTAAATGTGAAGTCAAAGAGAAGAGCACAGTCCCTAAATATGGAGAGTCTCTTGTATTTCATTCTCTTTACCTGCGATAACTTGCTGCTAACATGATGCAAAACCAGACACCAGTTTTTGGCAGCAAATCCCAAGGAATCTTAGCCCATTCCCAGTAGGAGAAGGAACCATTAACTCCTTTCTTGTGTGATTTATTTATTGTAAACACCTGATAAATAATTTATTTCCAGGGGTTAAATATAATATATAAAACACAAGAGTGATGAGCCTTATTATATAACATTAAATTAAATGTAAAATATGAATGCAGACTATACATAGTGGATGTGTTGGCATGGAGACCAGTATCCTTGCTATTAGCAGGTTTTTGGTTTGATAAAAGATACAGAAAAAAACTCATTTTGAATTCATGAACCCCAAATATGAAGAATCCCCACATAGTCCAGATGCTGTGGTGTATAAACATCTCACTCAGGTTTAATAAAATGTATTTGCAAACACTGTTAAAACGACCTCTATGACTCAATCTGATATTGCTGACTCAGAGGAAGAACTATGCGGTTGCCATTCTGTTACATTACTGATGGTGAGATGAGGAAGACAAATGCTGAGGAAAAGGAAACCTAGCAATGCCAAGGAAGGAATTCAGAAACGATGGAGCGGTTGGATGTGAAGGAACCATAAATATGCCTGCACCAGCAGATGCTCGCAAACACTGAGTGAGTGTCTTCTGTTGCTCGCAGCGGTGTGTGTGTGTGTGTGTGTGTGTGTGTGTGTGTGTGTGTGCGTGTTGTGCAGTGGTTCAGCCCACGCTCAGCCCCACACAGCTCACTTTGTCCAGTTGTCATTCACTTACCTACCCGTTACTATAGAGACACGGCAAAGAAGAACGCTGAAAACAGGCTGGAGAGACAGATATGCTGGAGACCCTGGCTGAATCTTAATAATGGAGACAAGACTCACAACACTGCACAGGGAGGATATTACATAACGCTGCTGCAGGATTCTGCCACAGATCCAACCTGTATGAAAGCCGAGGTGTCTAGAGAGCTCTTTCTCTTGTTTACCCCAGATTTACTTAAATGTTTGAGCCCATAAATCTAGTCCCTGAACATGTCACTCTTACATGACACAGTCTGGGTATGATGCAGAATTAAAATATACATATGGCAATAGTTAAAGGAAGGAAAAAAACCACAACATTTTCTGATCATATTCTGCTTTAAGCAATACAAATTGATAAATTAAGCGATAATGTCATGCTTTACAGATTCAATACTGGTGTTATGAATTGGACCGATGATCAATAAGTCAGCATGCTGAGGAGGGGAGAGCAAAGGAGACGTTTCAAAGGTGCCTCTGACATTGTTACACAATACGGGCTTGACATTGTACATGATACATAACAATATCAACGTTGCAACAGCTGTGACAGATATTAGCCTGCAGTCAGCTTTTAAAATATTATGTCAAAGAAGGAATTTGTTCTTCATTAAAGCTAGGTTGGATGGATGAATTGTTTTGCCTGTTTCATCTCTGCTTCGTTGTTGGATTCATTCTTCTTTTTTTTTCTGTTAATTTCTCTGGTCCCCCTTCTCTGATCCCACAATGTTCCCTTTCTGTCAAGCATTTTTGGGTTTGCCTTTTTTCATTCTTGCTCTGTAAATAGATAGTGAAGGTCCCTGTAAGACAGACAGACCCACACACACACAAACACATACAGTCACAGACAGTTCTGAGACTGCAGCAGATTCTAACCAATCACACGAGCAACCCTCCAGCCCACGTGGCTTATTCATAAAAAAATAGGAGGAAACCCCCATCAATTCATTCTGTTATACAGCAGAACATCAATCCCTGCTCTAAATTTAGGGAATGCTCTTAAACCCCACAACCTGCTCCACTTCATGATGTGAAATGAGACTCAAGGGATAAATCTTCCCCAAACTTTTAGACATATCCCTTTTTACAGTTGACTTAATTCCTGTTTAGTTTCTGTGTTCCCGTTTCAGTGTGCGTCCTCGATTAAAACACCCTGGACGCAAGGATGGGATGCCAAAAATATCCTTTATATGTGTCATCTCGCTTCACTGAGTTCCCTGTGCAGCGCAGGTATGTATGTGGGCGGCAGTAGCTCAGTAGTAGAGCGAGTCGTCCTATAATTCAAGATCAGCAGTTCGATTCCCGCTCTCGCCCAAAAACACCTGGAGTGTGAGCTGACAGTGGGAGGTGTCAGCTCACTTCCGGAGTACTGCCGAGGCGCCCTTGAGCAAGGCGCAGCCACCTTCATAAATTGCTCATGACGGGGGCACCATGAAAGAGCTGCCCGTCACTCTACCCTGCATGCTTACAGGCCGCTTTGTGTGTGTGCACGTGTGCTGCAGGGGCCTGTACTCACTAATATGCATGCATGCGTTTGAACCACTAACTAGAGTGTGCTTTCTTAATTCCCTTCGGGGATAAAATCAGAACATAAAATAAAATAAAATAAAAAATTCTGGGATGTAACGCCTGTCATAGTTTTATTGCTTTTATTGTTCTTATCTCTTTTACCAGTTTGTCTTAATTCTTGCTCTGGTGTGTTTTGCTTAATTTTTCCTCAATTTTAGCTTAATTTTGTCCTGCTTTTATTTGGCCTCACTGTTTTGGCTCTTTGTTGCCATATGTATCCTGCTTTTGCCTTGTTTGTCAAAGCACTTTGTAAACTTTTGTTTTTAAAGGTGCTATATAAATAAAGTTATTATTATTATTATTATTATTATATATTTGGATGGCCAGTATCTCTAACATATCTGCTCTTTCAACTTTTCCATAAATGAATACTCTGATGAGTATCATGGCAACCAATGAAATCTCATGAGCTTCAGTCTCATGGCAACCTATGTTACCATCCCAGTAAGCATATTTGTCATGGTTGTATTTATATTACATAACCGTGTCCCAAGATTAGCTTGTGGTGTGAGCAGATAAGAAGCTGTCCAAATTAATTAACTCCACTGGAAACTGCGAGGTTGGTATAATCGTCTACGTTCACATGTTAGAACACATGCTGTGATGGTAAAAGAAAGTGATCAATTAGTGAAACAACAAGAGGTGGGTAGATAGTTTGGGTTTATTTCATTGTGGTCACCATAAGCAACTACTTCATTGACCTTTTATTAACATGTAGAGAGTGAATGCAACTGTGGGCATCACCACTGGAAATACACTTAAATATCACTTTCCATTGCTGACATATAGGAAAAATGAACTATACAAAAGATCTAATTTGTAAATGTCCATTCTAGAGCAAGATTTGAACTGCAAACTGAAATGGCAAACACTTCCAGTGACTAAAAGGAAATACCGGTATACATGACTATTACCACTTTGCAAAAACACCAAGGGTTTGTTCTCCACTGTGCAAAATAGCAGCATTATAGTCCACCTTCCAAGCAATGGGTTCACAATGAAACAATGCCACGATCACTTAGAAGGAGCATAACACTGGATAACAACTGTCAGCTATGCCCACATCACTTATAGCTTATAGAAACTGTGACGCCCTGTGCAAATAATAGTGTTCTCTTGATAATGAGACCTTCATATTGAGTATTTACATCCTTCCTGGACGTGAGTGCACCCGGTGGTATTTACATACTGTTTGATTATTGGGCTCCGTTGTTTTCGGTTTTGTGTGTGAACGGCATTGTGTACGGCATCTAAAACATGAACAGACAAATAGCGTGAACAGCAAAATTAAACTGTGGGATATTTACATGTAAACAATATAGCATCAGGCCAATAGTATTGAGTAGTTGGCACATATTAGGTTCAAAAAACAAATCACCAACAACATCACACATTCCTTCAAGTCTTCCTGTTACGTTGACTTCTGATTGGACACATACTGCTGCTGTTGATATACAGACATCTCGGGGTCTATTTAGTGCAGTTAATCAGATACATTCAAGGAGAAAAGATACTCTTTTCTCCATTTTTACATTTCTGCCCTTTACCCTCATTTCCAGCACAAACCCACTATGAGTATAAACGTTATTTTGATTCAAACTGAGGTGTTGAAGATTGCCATATACAGGCTGATGCGTTTAGGTCTGAAAGTTGTAATGAATATCTACAGCAATGTGTCCTATTAAAGAAACATGCTCCTCTGCTGAAGGTCTTAGCAGCCTGTTTATCAGCTTGCACTGGATTTTAAGAAGAAGAAAAAAGCGCAGTGAGCAGCGCACCTTAGTTACAAGGCTTATCCGAAGGTGTTCTGGACTGACTGGTCCCCTTAAACCACGCTTGGCTCTGTTGTGACATAGTGACTCAAAATAGCAGGGGAGAAAAATGGCCGCACAGGTCAGCACCTCGGACAGCTCCTCCTGCACACATAATCTATTTGTGATCCTTCTGAGAAGCTCACCTCACTGCGACATTCAAGCACCCAGCGCGCAGGCAAATCATGAATGAAACAGATAATGCGACTGTAGGGAGGGGGGTGGCAGAAATGTTGTGTTATTTCTGCAAAAAATCCTTCCCCTAAAAGAAAAAAAGAAAAAGAAAAAAAAAGATTCAAATAAACCGAGAAGAGAATTACTGCAGTCACCCATTAATAGTGTCAATCCCTGCGTCACTCAAGGGGACAAGATGAGAGAGGACAGAACACCATTGGCATGCATTTGATGAAATCTGCCTAAACGACCGTCGCGTATTATCAGCCTATTTGAATTTTCCTTCATTCAAAGCCAGTTTTTTAAAAGCAAAACCGTCGCTGGGTGATTTTATTAAACATTCATGTCATAAAAAAAAAAAACACCAGTGTCTCGTTTGCTTCAGCGGTCCAGGTTTGTCTCGCTGCTCTCTCGTTGGTTTTTGAGGTCCTGGAAGACCTCGGTGAAAAAGTGCGGGTCTGCGTTCAGTTGCAGCATTTTGGCACTCATCCTGTTGATGATCCGGAGCGACGTTTCCCAGAAAACGTCCTTGTTCGACTCGATCATGAACGGCTTGAGCGGGTAGGAGATCTCGTTGCCCATGTAGGAGTAGGCGAGGTAGAGGCAAGTCTGAAAGATGCCCTGCAGCTCGGCCAGGCTGTCGATGCTGTCCGTCACCGCGTCTTGGCACAGCAGGTACACGAACACCACGTTGGCCGGCGTGATGAAGCCTTGGTCCTGCCAGCCCTGCAGCAAAAGAGTCCGATCGATGTTTCGGAACCAGAGGATCACCTCTCCGCTGTTTAACTCTTTAAGTTTGAAACACCTGCGGCACATGAAGTCCCCCAAGCAGCGCAGCAGCTCCCCGGTTGAAGCTTGGATGACAATCCGCCGAGGCGACACCAGAGAGTGTCTGCTGGGTTGCTTCTGAACCGACGAAAGCCTCCCGTTCTGGATCGCAGACGCGTTATTATTTTGCGTGGGGACCGTGGGGACCGGAACCGGGATCGGCACTTTGGGTTTCTTCTCTTCGGTTTGGTGCGTCTTCCTGATGTTTTCGTGGTTGAGCTGAGCCACCTGACTGGACGGGGCGGGATTCGGAGTCACTTTCTTCGCACTCTTTTTGGCCGAATTAGCCACCAGTTTCTTCCAGGAGAGAGAAACGAACATGGAGTGTCGTTTGAGGCTCTTGTCGTTTTTGACTCCATCACCGGCGGCCTCGGCGTCCATAATAGATGCCTTCTTGGTGGCCGGAGATATAGACAGGACGGTTCCCATGGCTGCGGAGGAGAGATCCGCGGTGGTGTGGATGCTGCTGCAACTTTAGCGCAGTCTTCTGCAGAATGAGAGGAGGTGGACAAACAGTCACGACAACGATTGAAGCTCCATTTACACGTTCAGGTGCTCCGTGTGGTCTCTCCTGGGCGGTACTGGAGAAGATGGAGCTGCTTTTCAGGCTGAACTTGTATTCCAATCATGCACTCAATGGTTCTACAGATGATGATCTCGGCGCCTCAGCAGGGAGACGCTGCGACACAATCCGATGGCTGGAGCCCAAACCAAGATAAGTCGCCCTGCGTCAGTCAGCAGGATGAACGAACCAGCAAAGGGCCGCCTTTCACCGACAGCTGAGCCAGCCAATCAGAAAGGCGATCAATGATCCAATCACCAGCAGTATATTTTTAATACAATGTTGATTTAGAAGTTTACTCTGGGCGGGTTTTTTTTTTTTTATGGAGGCATTTTTAAAAATGAAATATATGAGGTCATTAATAAAATACGGCATATCTCTAAAAGTCTCTTGATTCAGGAGCAACAACTTAATTTTGACCCGTGATTGATTTATGTGCTCACAATAAAGCACTTAGATGTTATTAAATGGAACATAATAAAATCGTATGGGTTGCTCATAGATTGCACTTGATGTAAAAACATTAAATAAAGATACACTAAATCAAGTGGGCACCCACTCAGGCAAAAAGGTTGGTTTAATGAAACCAAACTTTGAAGTTCCATCAAGAAATAAGCCTATTTAAAATGCCTGAGCCCAGGGTTCATTATTCACTAAATGTACCTGCTCCATCATTTGCATATGTCCCACCTTCCAACTAACTAAAAAAATCTCTCTCACAAAGTCACAAAAATAGCAACTCACCTCTATGTGAATCTGCTCTATGTGTATCAACCCTCACACCGATTTCTTGAATATCTGCTTTTGTGTAACAAAACAAACAAACAAAACCCCAAACAAACAAATAAAAAAACAAACAAGCATGTCAGTGCAAAACATGACCTTCTTTGGTGGAGGTCAGTGAAGCATTAGCATCAGGAGCAAATATCTACTGCAGAATGGATGTGGATTTTCACAGTGTATTCAATCAGATTCAGTTTTTTTTTTTGTATCACTGGTCATCCGACCACCTTTAACAAGGTTCCTCATGTTGACACCCAAATAACACATTTGACCAGAACTCAATCTACCATGTTGTAGGTCACCGTTTTAATCCTACACTGAGGTACTATATCAGTGTAAGAGTGTCTCAGAAAACTGCATGAGTGATCCAATTACCACAGGAGAGCTGGCGTCCCTCCACCAAGTTACATGACTAGACTGTGGATTGGAAACAGATACAAATAGCCATAGGCTGTCTATGTGTGTCGTTAAATGGGCTTTACCATTCAGCCGAATGGTACAAGGTTACATAACAAACATCTTTATATCTGTGATCACACATTCAGTCTCATTACACGTGCTGGGCTGTAGTTTGTAGAAAGGAGTCACTGAGTTTTTCAGTACACAATTTATTCAATAAATTCAACACAGGTGTGTTGTGTAGGATGTATTTTTACAATTTTAATAGAAAGAGATGTCACCCCCCCCCCCACATCATCCTTTGTGGGGTGTATGAAATCCTGTGAACTCTCTCGGCGTGATTCATCTCTTGTCGGTTTGTGTAGCAGTTAGCAAGAAACTGTGATGTCTGAGCAGTGACTCACTGTGAAGCGTATTAGACTACAGAATGTATTAGCAACTCCTGTCTTAATGAAATGTAAAAGTAGACACTGATTTTCTAAAGTAAATTAACAACTAAAATAACTTTTCTTCCCTCTACTTTTCGTCCACCCATTATTGTTATCATCAGTATCATCACCTGTCATGATTAAGCTCATCAAACCTGACAAGATTGTCCACAAATTCTCTGGCACACCTGTCAAATCAATGTGATCAAAGTAGCACTCTTCATTTAAACCAGACCTGCTGATAGAAACACAATAACTTCCCAAAACTGCAACATGTGACACGTTTCACACAAACTCTTTTGATCACTCCAACCTTTGATCAACACATCATGAATCAGATGGTGATCACAAGAAAGTCTTTCATCACAAATCAAATAGAACAGGATGCAGCAGAGGAATAATCTAAATTTATTAGACATGAAATGTTAAGCTTTTCTGGTTCTGTCAAACATCACTATTTAGATATTAAAGAAAAATATGTTTTACTAGCTGTATCTGTTTTTCTTTTAAAATACGCTTTTTAAAAACACATTTCTTTATGTGTAACAATTTTATAAAAATATCTGATGGGTTTTGCATAAAAACAATTGTATGTAATGTAACAATTACATGTAAGATTGTAACATTTAACATTTAATATAATAAAATGTCTTCACTTTGAGTTCATCATAAATATAGTGAATCACAGATGAAGAAGAAGACAAACAACCAGATTCTAAAATGGATTTATACTAAATGATGATTATTTTAGATAATAATGCAATGCTTTCCCATCTTGGATTTAATTTGCATTGGTTCCCGAGACATCATCTGTTTATTGGAAGTAATAATACTTACTGAAGGAGTCTCATTTATAACAATGAGACTGAAATACTTATTTTCTCTTCAACACCTTCTAAAATGTCATCAAATAAAAATGACATGAAATTAACAAAATGACAGGTGCTTAATTAAAGGGGTTTGCATAAAGGTTTTCGGTTAGCTTATTACTTATGTATGGCATGGAATTTAAGAGTCAGAGAGGCCAGATAAAGTCAGAGAGGCCAGACTGAGATGGTTTGGACATGTCCAGAGGAGAGATAGTGAATATATTGGTAGAAGGATGCTGAGTTTTGAACTGCCAGGCAGGAGGCCTAGAGGAAGACCAAAGAGGAGGTTGATGGATGTAGTGAAAGAAGACATGAAGGTAGTTGGTGTGAGAGAAGAGGATGCAGAAGACAAGGTTAGATGGAGGCAATTGATTCGCTGTGGCAACCCCTGCAGGGAAAAGCCGAAAGGAGGAGAAGAAGATGGCATGGAATGTAAGGCAAGTAAAACTTCCTGCACAGATAGCATTTAAACAGCCTTTACAGAACTCAAAACTGCAGTCACTCACAGAGAACCAGAGTTCCTGAATAACAATGACTTTGGCATCAAAGAAATCCCCTTCGTGCCCTCTTGCAGCTACATTAGTCTGCAATCAGTTGCTAGGAGCTGTTATGTACTCTATGCACAAGTGATCTGAGTATCACTCCAATCAAGTACAGGTTTTCCTAGAGCCCATTTTAAATCAACTAATCAGTTTATCAAAGGGCCACTTGAAAGACAAACAATCACACTCACATCTGCCTGTGGGCAAATTAAACTCATCAGTTCACTCTTATTGAATGTCTTAAGGTGGTGAAAGAACCCAGAGAACTCATGCACACAGGAGAACATGTACACTCCAATCATTCAAAGTGACTTTTAGCATCAATGTCCCAAACTAAATAAAGACACTAAAAAGAAAAAGAGTTAATGTAGAAAAAATTTGCAACTGCACAGCATGAAAAATAAAGAATTAACGCTCAACATTGTTCACTCTGGCCATTCATTTCAGGATGAAGGGAACATCTGATGTGTAAATTAACCTCAGACAGAACACTTTGTTTCATTGACATATTCTAAACCTGTAAATTTAATGTGAACTTTTATTTATAATACTTTACAATAAATGTATTGTGCAATACAATAAATCCCATTAAATTATATATCCCGTTATAAGGACATGTTATTATCCAGTGGGGAATAAAAGCGAGGTAGTTTTTAGTACATCTATTGCAGGACCTTCATTTCTGAAATGCTGCACAATATTTGTGCTTTGATCCGAGGTCTAGTGCCTTTGTTATCAATGTGTTTCTGACTGAAATGCAGACAAAACAAAGCATCATTAATAATTTCAGCTGCTGTGTACACATACAGAATGTGGACCTTGATGGAGTCTCTCTTACTTTTCCTGTGGGAAGTCTGCCGCCTGCCGGTCATTTATCTAACTACAGCTCCAGCAGTTGGAAAATAAAAGAAACCTCCAGCAAAAACATTGTGTAATATTTTGCACTAACTTGTAAAGCAATCCATTTATTGCAATGTATTGTAATCCACTGCTTTGCAATTTTTAAAAAATCTAATAAGACTGTCAGGCCATCAGAAGTAACTTAAGTTTTCACAGAATATTCCATATTTTGCATCGTTCCCAAAAATACATTTTACATTTTACTATCAAATATTGACACATTTGCCCTGAAATATGCTGGCAACGCGTCCAGGATGTACCCTGCCTCTAGCCTGTATTCAGCTGGGATAGGCTCCAGTGTAACCTGTGACCTGTAAGGTAGATAAGCGGATCTAGACGAGAAAATTGATGGATGAATATACAGTGTAGAAATCATTCACAAATTAATCGTGTACTGTAATAATGTTAAGATGTTGACTGGTTATAAAGGAGCATTTCAGTCTGTCAAATATATTTGCTAGATTGGCTTAAACATTTTTTGACAAGATTGCAAAAATGCAGTGCAAGAATAAAATGATTTCATCTTCCTTTAAGAAACGAAACAAATGTTACATCTGTAAAGAGGATAGGATGTCTATATTTGTGTTTTCTTTCTTTCAATCAGACGTTTTCAAGATATAAACATTTGATTTTTTTAAACACAAGAAACTCTTGTTTTTCACAGTTATTTTTTATTTCATAATTTCTGGCAGACAATGTTGTTCAAACAGCAAATAAATTGTAATAAGAAATATAACACAAAGTCTCCATTTGTATATTTGGAGGGTATGTTTCAAGTTATCCATCGGAGGGCAGTCACATCCAGCCGTCTGAGAACAGGAACCCCATCTGGGAGTGGAAATATTTGTCATGAAGGCTTTGGTGGTGACTTTTCCTGTCAGCACATGTCTTCAGTACCTCATCCTAACATTTAATTAGTTCTAGTGAAACTGTGAGATGACATATCAGGCAGATTGACTGAAGAGAGAGGAGTGAAGCTTTCCAAGACTTCTGACTAATATTAGCTTTAGTGACAGAATTCGCCTGTCTATTGAGTCTGGGTCTGCCAGCAGGAGAAGGGGAGCAGGGTGAAAGATGAAACAATGCACAATGCTGATGGGAAAAGTAGTTCTCTCAGCCCTGGTATTTACAGCTGTACACTTGGTTACAATAAACTACACACAAATGGAACATTCAGGAAGGAAATGTATTAGTATTGGTGCTCTTTGCTGAAATTCAAATTCAAATTGCATATTTAAAACAAATGGGAATATTGTTTCTCAGATCGTTCAGAAGTATATCCAGCACACATGCACCCTCATTATTCTCACAAATATAACTGGAATAAGATATTTGATTCGATAGATGTATAAGTCATAAAAAAGAGTCCAGAACAAAAAGTTGCAAATATGTTAACAGGGATGAAGAAAATTAAATCAAAATAAAAAATTTTTCCTATCTTTTGAAGACATTTGGAATGGACTGTGCATGTGTGTGTGTGTGTGTGTGTGTGTGTGTGTGTGTGTGTGTGTGTGTGTGTGTGTGTGTGTGTGTGTGTGTGTGTGTGTGTGTGTGCAGATCAAACAGCAGTAGGGATTGGGTGTCGTGTCTTATCATAGATGTGTCAGTCGGAGCTGGTGGGAGGGATTAGCATGACTGTCACACACAGGTGGAGATGATCTGGAGAGGACAGAGCGAGAGAGGGCAGATGGGATTACACGAACACACTCAGGAACAGTCACACTCAATCTCTCTCTCACACACATGTGCACGAGCACACACAAACCCCACACAGGTGGGATTGTAAGAGAGCTGCACATGCTCCTCTTGACTGCAGCTGCATGGTCATGGAGGTACAGATAAATGATGCACGTGCAAAGCGCACACACACACACACACACACACACACACACACACACACACACACACACACACACACACACACACACACACACACACACATACACACACACACACACACACACACACACATCAGATATGCACATAATTTTCCATCCATCGAAAGCAGAATTATTAATTATTATTAGTTTATTCTGTACATCACATCCTTTTATTCGGTCTCTGAAAGCTAACATTGTCCTCACCCCTGGACATTTAGATGCAAACACAGCTCTGTATTTAAATACATTACTGATACTGAGGAAGGAGCTGTGATTTAAACTGTTTGTCCACTATGTGGTGGTGGATAGCATCAGGTGACTGACCTCCTCTTTCATTATATCCTGTGAGACCACCTCCACCTGATCAGGGTTCAGTTACACACAGTGGACTGTCAAAAACTGTCCTTCTTCCCTCTCATGTCCTTGTCTGTGTCTTCCACATCATCTCATTCAGATATAAAGAAATAAAGGGTCCGCCTCACAACACGGCGGACCCGGGTTCGAGTCCCGCTGTGTGCGGAGTTCACATGCTCTCCCCGTGTCTGCGTGGGTTCTCTCCGGGTTCTCCGGCTTCCTCCCACCTCCAAAAGCATGCGCTTTAGGTTGATTGGCCGGTCCCAAATTGGCCGTAGGAGTGAATGTGTGTGTGAGTGGTTGTTTGTCTCTGTGTGGCTCCACGGTACACTGGCGTCGTGCCCGGAGTGTCCCCCGCCTCACGCCCTGAGACTGCCAGGATAGGCACCGGCTCCCCCGCGACCCACGTCAGCGGACTAAGCGGGTTAAGATAATGACTGACTGACTGACTAATTAATTGTATTAATATAATATTAATATATTATAAAGATGAGACGAAGCATCTTTTCATCTTCTCATGAAGTTTTACATAATCCATGGTGATTAATGTAATTATTCAATTGTCAGAAAGATTAAGAAAGATTGTCACATAAATTGCAATAGTTATAGCTGAATCCACCATAATGGATTAGAATAAAAATAACTTAAGTAGGATTTATTTTCTCACAATCCATTCAAAATGCTTTACTGCATCGTGAAATATTTGTACCTGTCCTGCAGAGCCATGCCTTTACATTGAGATTTAAAGATTGACTCAAATATCACCTGAAAACTGTGATCAGTTGCCATCATGGCTTTTTTGGTGCCTTAGGGAAAGAGATCCAAAACAAGATAAACCTCGGTCCAAACCTTAATTTCCCTTTGCTTAGTGGGGCTGGATACATGTTGAGGTTCATCTGTTTCACAGTTGGGAAGGATGGGAGGTCTGTTTGTGCAGTCGGGAGATTCCTGCTCCATAGGACCAGAGCGTTGAGGCTTTGAAGCTCAATAGGAGCTACTGAAAGAGAGCAAGAGGATGGATGACATGAGAGAGAGAGAGAGAGAGAGGGAGAGAGAGAGAGAGAGAGAGAGAGAGAGAGAGACAGAGAGACAGAGAGAGAGAGAGACAGAGAGACAGAGAGACAGAGAGACAGAAAGACAGAGAGAGAGACAGAGAGACAGAGAGACAGAAAGACAGAGAGACAGAGAGAGAGAGAGAGAGAGAGAGAGAGAGAGACAGAGAGACAGAGAAAGAGAGAGAGAGAGAGAGAGAGAGAGAGAGAGAGAGAGAGAGACAGAGAGACAGAGAGACAGAGAGAGAGAGAGACAGAGAGACAGAGAGACAGAAAGACAGAGAGACAGAAAGACAGAGAGAGAGAGAGACAGAGAGACAGAGAGACAGAAAGACAGAGAGACAGAGAGAGAGAGAGAGAGAGAGAGAGAGAGAGAGAGAGAAAGAGAGAGTGAGAGAGAGAGAGAGAGAGAGAGAGAGAGAGAGAGAGAGAGAGAGAGAGAGAGAGAGAGAGCGAGCTCAGTTGCTGAGAAAGACAGAGATTGAAGTGATGATGACCTACCGGGATTAACCTTGGATTGCTCCTTGAAGAAGGTTTACAAAATATGGGTAACAGATGTGCAGGCACTGTGATCTGTTTCTGTTTCTATAAATTTTGTGTTTCAAAAATAACAGAAACTCTTTTGTGTGCTAAAATGTCTTCACTTTCAATTGGGTGGGCAGGATGCAAGTTTGGGTGGGATGAGCCCACCCTTGCCCCGAGCTACTGCTGTTCTTGTTTTGCTCCAGTCTTCCGTGATAGAAGAAAAAGATCAACACAAATGTGTGTTGGAATGGTTAGAACACAAAAGCCACTTTAAAATGAGTTCTGTCAAATATGTCCCCATCAAGTCATGTCTCTATGCTCAAGGAGGACTGTTTAAAAGAGTACATACAGTATAGCAGAAGTGAACTCACACACTTATACTACAGAAATAGTAACGTATTACTAGATTTTTTTGCAGGCTTACTAGAGTTTTGACTAAATGATACTGGTAGTACTCTACACACATTACCCATAACACGTCCCATCAAATAAAGAAGCACTGTATATTATTATTTATGCAGTTTTTACAAATACAACCAGCATAAGAGAATTTCTGACTAAAGAATGACCACGTCTATAAAAAATCTGGAATTCTTGAAAAATTCTGAATGTCACAGATTTTTTCAAATTTAAAGGAAGATATATTAATGATGCTCGTCATTCATTTGAATAGTGTGGCTCATAATGCAGCTAATTAAACAGTTCGTATTATGACGAATATATTATTGTACAGGTATGCCCCAGGCTACTCACAATAAAAGGTACCTGCACAATGTACAACTTGAAAGAAAACACTTTTTGAGAACAATATCACCCTTGTGACTATTATAGACACAAATACAGAATTATTTTGATTCTTTGGATTGAGTTGTGAAGTGAAAGCTCCTTTGATACGACCCCACCGAGGACAATGAGCCTGCAGGTGAACCAATGGAAAACGGTTTCTGACAGTTTGTGCTGAGATTCTTTGGTTATGCAAACCATGTGTTGCCTCAGCTGTTTGGGTGTCTGGTCCCACACGATGCTGCAGGTAGAGAATCCAGATGTGATGGTTCTCGGCCAGTGTGGATACATTTGGACTGTGGTTGTGAGGTTGGCTGAATGAACTTCCACATTCTTTGAAACAACGTTGAAGATGTACAACGTTCATCTACAACGTTAATGGTATAGGAATGAATACTCAGTTCAATGGCGAAGGATACTGGGACCGTCCCAGCATACACCTGTCTAATGACTGTATTGTTTAATCAGCAACTTGATAAGACACATCTGTCAGGTGGGTTGATGGACTTTATCAAAGGAAATTAACAAGTTAAAAAAAAGATTATAATTTATATAATAATTTGTGTACAGAACTTAAGGTTGAAAAGTCTTTTGTTTGCCTAGAGTACACAAAGTCTATTTATGGTCCAGTATGCCTTCAGACTTAATAAGAAAGAATGAGGATGTACCACTCCACAGTGTATTCTAATTTATATGTTACAAGAACTATCCATGGTTAGAACATTCAAGAATAATAACAGCATGGTAGACACAGCTTATGATAAATACAAATAAGGCAAATAACTCAACATTTCTGCTGGACTGGAAGGTAGGCACCTAATAATGTTAGCTGGATACATACAGTAGATCTATGAAATGAACTGTGCATTGTTTTTTTTAAATATGACAGCCATCCCAATTTGTTTGCATATGACTGTGAAGAATGAAAGAGGCAGGTGTCCCAGTTGAAAATCAACTTGGATATTATTGTTCATCAAGCAACCAGTAAAGGCTCACTACACAAAGTACCGTACTTGCAAAGTTGCAGGTGCGAGTCCAGCAGTCAAACATAACAAAAACCAGCACTTCCACTGTAAAATGCAAATGTCCTATAATAATATCTATTGTGACTGAAAAAAAATATTGAAACAAACAGACCCTTTCAGCCCCCCTGTGGCCTCTGGCTATTTTCTCTGAGCCAGAGATCAGGGAGAGCTCCACAGTTCCGCGGCTGCCGGCCAGCTGGCGGATACATTTCTATCAACTGGTGGCTATCTAACTTCCCCTCCCTCCCACATCCTTCACCCCTTTTTTTCTCTCCATCCCACAACTACACACACACACACACACACACGCACCTTTTGAAATACAGTCACATTACAAGCATCATCCCAGGCTTGATCATAACCTGTGTATGTGTGTGTGTGTGTGTGCATGTGTTTGTATATAAAGGTTTTTTTTTAAGTATTATGTAAGAGAGACCAAGAGTTGGAGTTAGATTATTTCTGATGTCATGTGACATGGCCAGTGTCATTGATTTTTCATTATCTTTGACCTTCTATTATATCGGCAATAAATATTCTGCTTCATACCAAGTAGAATGATCATTAGTATTTTCAACTACTTTGTGTGAAGTTGTTTCATCCATAAATTTTCAGTCTTGTTGGACCTTTCTTTTATGCTTTAAACAAAATACTGGATGATTTTGACCTCATTTACCTCTCAAATATGTTAAATTACATGTGAAACATCAGTCCAAAGTAAACAAAGTAACAAATCAAAAATATTTGGGAACCACAGGCTTCATGCTCAGGAACATATTGTGATTAAGTAGTTGACAATATAATCAATAAATAAAAGAATAAAACTTGCACTATAGAAAGTCCAATATATGCCAAAACGTGCAAAAATTAATTATTTCTGGAAAGTATTTAAGTTAATGTATACTTCTTTTCCCCTGATAATCAAATGGAAGATTATCACAATAGTTTTTAAATGTACTTTTTACACGGGAGGACAGAAAATCCTGCTTTTCCTTTGTTTTCCTCAAGAAGACGTTATTTTCATATCCAACAGCAGAGGGCAGCATTGCACCCCATATTTTTTTTTCTCTGCCCATACCTGTCTTTCTCTTTTTCCTTCTCTCATGCTGGAACACATGACATCAACTTCAACGCTCTCCCATGTGAATAACCAGAGTCCTCACCCAGGGATAAGGAGTCATCCAAGGAAAACAAACCGAAGCAACCAAGAGGCTCTATTACTGGAATGTGGGTTTGTTACACCCACAATGATCCACCAGGTGCTAACAACATGTGGAGGACAGTTTTCATTACTTAAATTATATTAAAAAAACATTTATTGTAGCTTTGTAGTTGTTTTGAGTGTATGTCATAGTAAATAGAATGTTGTAAAGGACAAAGTGAATATTTTACCAGAAGCTCTGCTGTTATTTATCCTGTTTAAAAGTCCTTTTCCCTGGGACTGAATCCTTTCAGCTCCTAAGACAGACCTCCTTAATGACTCTGACCTCTGACCCCTGTAGAGGAAAAACAGAAGCCTTAACATTGGCTCATATTACAAATCAAAAACATCACAACAAATTAAATCCAATAGACAAAATCAGTTTCTGCTATTATATATATTTTTTTGCTTTGGTCTGGTAGCGTCACGTATCACACGGTAGGCAGCGTACACTGCCCGGCTCAGCAGATCACATGGCTACTGCTAATGTAGATCCTGTTATTGCAAGGGCACCCAGAGGAGCGCTTCAGCCCCACAGTGGGCCTCCCTCGCCAGCCTGCTATCGTCCCACATCAGACCCGGGCTCCTTGATGTGGTTTGGGAGGACATGACGGGGCCGAGCGAGGCCCAAAGTGATCAGTCGCACAGTAACATCTGAAACCCATTTCCCCACAATTAAAGAGAGAGAGAAACTATCAGGACCAAACATCGTCCGTTTCCACGGCATCCAGTCAAACATTTGCATGAGTGTGTATGTGAGCTGTACCTCGCCACCACAATCACTCACAGACACTCTTCTTTCTTTCCCACCCTAAACAGTGACAGAGCATTTCCAAATGTGTTTACTTACAAAGAAACCCACTCGCCACCAAAAGATGAGAGTTATTAAGTCTGAGACAGATGCAGACAAATCAACAGGGAACACACAAAGTAAGGAGGGGGAGGTAATAGTATGCTGGCAGATGGTGTCAGGCAAGTATTATATTTTCACCTATGCTGCTACTGTCAAATACAAAGAGTGGCTGCAGCAGAGAAAAAACACAAAACCTCAATCAGTGCATGTCAGTTAAACAGCACCCTGTCTGGGATTGCTCCACCGTGTGTGTGTGTGTGTGTGTGTGTGTGTGTGTGTGTGTGTGTGTGTGTGTGTACATGAGCAGGCTTTGCGTGTTGAGCTTCTTCGTCTGGATACTCATCTGACATCAAACACAATAAAGCAGCGAGCGGAGTGGAGCTGATTGCTATCTCCAAATGTAATCAAACCAATTCAACCCTCTGAAACACAGACGCAGACTCTCTCTCTCCGCTCCTCCTATTGCACACACACGCACGCACACACACACACACACACACACACACGGCCACACATCCCCTCCTCCAAACTCATAAGAAAGGCCACACTCCTTTCACGGTGCCTCCTCCCTGCTTCAGATCATTGGTCATGATGTGCTTGCCATGTCCTTGGCCCGGGATGTACGGCAGAGTCGCCGAGTGCTGCTCTTTGCTGTGGTATCAGTGGTCGGCCATTTTGCAAACATCCTCCAAGAGAACCTGTCAGTGAAGTTCCTATCCAGTCGAGCCAAGAACTGCAGCTTCCCATGACCCTCTGCTTTTATGGGTTAGGTTGACCCACTGTGAACCTGGAGATGACCTTTTGGAACAACACATGGTTTTTGATCAGTTTGTCCGTTATGAATGAGGCATGAATATGATAATATCAGACCATGTAAAAGGCTACTTACCATACTCTGAGGTTTCGGGGTTACGTTGCCCTGTGTCCTCTGATCATCTTTGGCTCAGTGGCTCTCCATAATAACCTTGGATCTCTGTGCGAGTGTGTGTTTATGGGAGAAATGGATATAAAAAAAAAAAACAGAAGCAGAAAGAAGTTGTATGTGTGAGATAGAGATGAGCTTTGGGATCACTTTACCTACTCGAACAGTGAAATGCGGATGATACCTGACACTGAGTAGGGACTACATGTCATTTTCTGGTTAGGAACAAGCTGCCAAAGATCATTTTTGGCTCAGGGACCTTGGATGTTATTGGTTTGGTTGACAGATTTATCCTTCTTATCATTTTCAGCTTGTCCTCGTCCTCCTGTGAGAACATCAGACCTAATAAAATCACGTTAACCTCTCTGATCATGTTTAAATTACTGACCTCACTGTGGGCTGGTGTGACTATGCCTGTGTCTGTGCATGCTTGGACAAGTAATGTTTTGTTGGCTCACTCATAGTAGAAGACTATTTTGGATAGAAAATCTATTTGAGCACATTGCAGAAACTGAACCAGTAACATGAGAGGAGGTTACGAGGAGAAAGTGAAGAGCAAGACGTCGAGATAAAGCTAGATGGGGATAGGGAAAAACAGAAATGAAGAAGCACTGATAGATTAGAAAGCACCACCATAAAATCAAAAAGAATGAGTGACAAGAGAATACAGACAGAACTGTTTGATTCCTTGCTATGACAAACACTCTCTGAAAATATCTCTGAAAATACAGAGAGGTTAGGTTAGGTTCCCTAACCTTTAACCTTTTGTAACTCAGAAACTGCCAGCTATCATTTCCCCTTTGCCATTCTGCAGCTGGGGGAATATCAAAATTGTGGAAACAGATAACTCCAAATTAACCTGTTATGTGATGGATTATGAAGTTTGCTTCAATCCACCGATGCAGACTGGAATATTCCAGTTTTTACTTAAGAAATAGTGAGGTGACATTTAGGGGAAGACACAAATTGCTTTCTTGCCGAGAGTCAATGAGGAGATTGATCCCACTCTCGTGCCTGAACATTACAATAGGAAGCTGCAGCCAGCAGGCAGTCAGCTCAGTTTGATACAAAAATTGATCACAGAAGGAAATTCTTGGCCTTTATCTATTCACAGCGAATAAAACACACCCACCAGCTCTTTTGAAGCTCTACCTGGTCTATTTGATAAAACAAGTGCTTTCCAGGTGTTAAAGACAGATTAGAGACAGATTAGGCATTTCTGCTAACCTAAGCTAACCAGAGATGGCTGTAGCTTCATACAGACAAAATGTTAAAACATACACCTCAGGGGAGAATAATAATAAAAATATAAATCTTTAAATATTGAATAGTTATCACGTCAGAAATTCCAAATTCAGGTTGAATTAGTTGCAAACGCAGAGAGAAAAGGAGTGAATGCTTCCTGATACAGACTGCTCCGTTTTAGGTTCGTGCTTATGCAACATTATCTTGCATAACTGTGCTGGTTTAGATTCAGTCTTGCATCAGATATGAATGGGTAATTTGTGAACGGTAGAGATACATTTTCTTGGAGCATGGTGTTCCACACTTGTTATAAACCTTTGAAGAAGGCCTCTCTTGTGAAGTCATATGAAATAGATTTACCTGGCTGGGGCAGGAAGTGGAGAGTTCCATAGTGTTGATAATGAGGGGAGAGGGAGGGAAGGAGGGAGAGAGTGAGTGAGAGAAGATCCTCTGAGGGTAGTAGCTCTGGTTTCATCCAACCTCTGATGGTGACTGGCAGCCATGTCAAAAGCTAAGAAGTCAAACGATGCCGATTCTCAAGTTCATCTTTAGGGCACGTCAAAGTAAAGCTTATTATTCATGGTTCTAGAGGGCCAGGAATGTGCAAAGACACTAATTTTACACACACACACACACACACACACACACACACACACACACACACACACACACACACACACACACACACACACACACACACACACACACACACACAGACACACACGTGCAGGTTTGTTATTGCAAAGGAGATTAAATATAATTATTGAAAAGACATCCTCGTCAGGACATTATCTGCGTGATGCACAGAGAAAAATTGTAGCTGAGACCTTATAGGATTCAGAGTTCATGTTGTATATAGTCATTATAACATACGGATAATCACATCTTTTTTTACAGCGTGTGAAACATTACATTTACAGTTCAAAATCTTTGCTAATTTGTTTTCTTTCATCTTCTTCTGACAGTGACAAAAAATATTGCTGTGGGTAACCATGAAAATATTTAAAATGCAAATATCCATTTGCAAATTTTAAAGAGATGGTTTCCAAAACAAACAAAAAAAATATCCTTCCACGTGCAGTAAGTTGATACCACATGTCTGATATATTTTTTGTGCTGTGCTAGAAAAGGTTACAAGTCCATGAGAACCTTCTAAGTCAGCTGATCATGTAAATCAGCCTTATGAAATCCATTAAATTATATTTTTATAACATTTTAACAGATTGAATTCATTCATTCATTCATTCATTCATTTTCTGCTGCTTCATCCGCCATAGCGGGTCTGTTCTGAGGGGTCACTCAAGGTCGATTTGTCTGACCCAATAATTCTGTTTCATGAACTCAAAACGAAGGAAATGATTTCTGTGCTATGAAAATGATTACTGTACTCGTGAAAACATCCCAGTAAAATAGCACTGTGTGAAAATGTTTTTGTTTTGCAGGATTTCAAAAAGACCTGGTCTGTACAAGAGAAACAGAAGCCCCTCAAAGAAGGATTGGAAACCTTTACAAGACAGAATAAATCACCAACCACTGGTATTTTAATGAGGACATGCCGTTTCATGCTGACATATAGCATTTTACCTTGACTTTAATGTGAATTGTTTGTCGCTCAGCATTGATGTCAGGGCAACCAGAAACACTGGGGATAAAAGGAACAGATTTAGGTGAACAAGGAGAAGAAAAAAAAACCTTTATCTCACACCAATATGTCCATTCTCAAACCAAATTAAATGTGCACTAATGAAAGACCACATGCCTGTAACATAACAATGCATTAAAAACCTTCTATTTTGCTCCTTTGTCACACTTGATTTCTGCTCCTGCTCAGACTGATATTATTTCATGTACAAGGACAAGGCCTGCACACAACAGGGCTTTTGCTGGTGGCAATGCACCCTAAAATGAGCTTGGACCTTTCATCATGCTGCATTTCTGCAGCAATGCTACAGATACTAGTAGTTGTTCTTTTTGAGCTGCCTGATCTTTCATCTCATTTAAACACCTGTTGTGCATCCAGCAGTGATAGGTCTCTGACTGAGTGGTCCTTGTCTGGGCATGTCTTTCACTGTCCTGAACACTGAACAGTAATGTCTCTGAATTACCTGTAGAGGGCGCAGCCCCCTACGCTCCAGTGCCATCTCCCCTTGCTACCGCAGCTGGCTCTAACACCTGCCCTCCACATGTCTTGAGCTTGACTTTCATACTTTGTGGCACTCTTTTCAGTCAGGCTTCTATTTTCTCCCTCACTTACTATCCTCACAAACTATTCACACAAAGACAATCTTCTGCCTGAACCTTCCCTGCCTTTCTTTTCTCACCTCTCACTTTCTCTCTATCCATTCAATAATTGTTTACATAAGTCTTTATTGTACTGGAGCTACTGGAAGCGAGGGCAAAGGGACGGAACAGCTACATCACCTGGTGTCAGAATGCAAAAGACACACGTAATCTCTTCACAATCTTCCATTATGACAGCCCTCCCCCCTAACTTGCTGTCTGCATGCTCAACATAGCTCTTTAAACAAAAAATGATGAGCTACTTGTTTTCAAATCTTACCTGCTTCCTCTTCAGCAGGTAAGTGCACTGTTGCAGAAATTGAATGCATCCATTACAAAACACAGAAGCTGCTACGGACAAAAGTTTTCTGAGTCACAATCATTCAGAGGAAAAGTTAGTATTGATTATTTGATAGATGGATTTGATACAGTGCTGGGTTTCTGTCAAGGGGCGTAAGGCTGTAAGAGTACGAATTTAACAAGCTAGTGAAGCATGCATTGATTCTAGCTTGTTGGAGTGTAAATCCCTTGGCTGTGGTGCAATTATTATCTTCTCTTTGCATTTGTAGTAAATCTGCACGCACATGGCCCGGCCTTTGAAGATACAGCTACTAATCCTGCCACTCTGTCAGAGGAAAAAAGGAGGGAAGAGAGGGAGGAGAAAGCACAACAAGGAGAAGGAAAGAGAGACCTCAGCGTCTGCAGCTGATGATGAGTGTAACCATTTAGAAGTACAAATTCTCTGCTGATAGACATCGCAGGGCAAATCAAGAAAAGCAAGCCTTGGAAATATTTTCTACAAATATTTCAATTTGATTGTTTTTTGGTCGCACTTCGATTTTAGCTAATTCTTCAATACAAAATATTATTTCATTTTATTTTGTTTCATTTGTGCCACCACAATATGGCACACGACTAAAGGATAGCAAAAATGGCCAAAGAAAAAGGCCAGGTCTTTAATATTTGTCAGGAGAGAGAAGCCACAGGGAGGGTGTTTCCCTCTGGCCCAGGGGCCGGTGCTGTGGTGACTGCTGCTTGCCTGCCTGCCTGCCGGGGCCGCCTGTTAGCAGCAATGTTTGATCCTCAGAGCTGTAGATCCCTTGAAAAGCTAAACTCCATTTCCCCGGGTTGGTTGAATTCTGGAAGCAGAACAGTCAGGTCAGCAGCGGATTGGCCCCGACTCTGTGCAGCTGCTTGCAGAGCGACCGCCACGAGAACCGCTGGAGGAACCGCTCGGGGAACCGCCATAGACCTGCGTGGAGAACCTCGACATGTGTCTTAGCCACAGTTTACAGAGTTGTTTGTTATGAAACAGATATATGATACCAAGTCACTTAACAAAGTTATTTTGGAAATGGTATATCTGTCTTACTGACTCGAAGCACGACTGAAACAATGTGAACCTTTTCATTAAAGCGTACACTCTCAGTTCTCAGCTCTCATTCACATGCGGTTTCAGTATTATTTAATTTTTCTGTACATAACACAGCTACACCTTAATCTGACCAAAATAATGCACATATATATATGGTTCTTTCTTTTTTGACAAGAGTTCCTCTGCTTTAGAAAACACCCGCCTTATATCGCTGTCAAAACTCGGGGCACAAACTGAAACACTACCTGAATCAGGCCATGTCCACACGTAGCCGCATAACTGCGTTGATCAAGTGAGTTTTCAAGTGAGCTTATTCAAATATATAGGTGGGGATATATACATATATATATATATATATATATATATATATATATATGTATATATATATATATATATATACACACACACACACACACACACACACACACACACACACACACACACACACACACATACATATGCATATATATATAAACAAATACACACCCAGACATGTACTGGACGCCCCACCACTTGTCCACCAATTTGTAACGTATCATGTTGTCCAACTGGGATAATCGCTGAAGGAGTTCTCAATTGTTTTTCTGTAGGCCATGTTTTCTTACTTACATTTTAAATGTGAGTGTTTATTGGTTTCCATCCATGAAGGATAATATACCCCAGAATCAATCTGTCCCACTGGTATTATATATTAATAAATATCATATTAACAAAACACAGATTTGACATCTGTTATGTTAATCATTTCCTCCGAACAATGAAACTGTTCATGTTAAACTGTTTATTTTCTGTTTCTGTGGTTCCAGAGTGTTTTTCCGTATTTACTGGACACAGTTACATGTGCAGTGCTGTATGTGTGTTGCACTTGTAAATGTGCGAGAATTCACATCACATTTGCGTTACAAAAGGCTCAGCAAAGTGTGTGAGCGTGTCACTGTTGGCCTAATAGCTTACAGAGTCAAAAGCTCTCAAACTTAAAAGAAAATGGAAAACAGTCAACTTAATGACAGTATGTGTTTGGTTGAAGGCATAAAAAAGCAGTCATCCGGAGAGCATAACATGGGATGTCATACTAACCTCTGCCATAATGAACACAAGCTGTACTTGAGTCACGCTGTTGCTACATATGAGTAAACATAGCTAAACAAAAAGGAAAACAATGGAATTTTTTAACAACACTACCAACGGAAATCTATCAGACCGGACAAGCTTTTGTTCAGTGAACTGACAGAAAATGACAGAAAAGGAACCACCACAGAGAGAAAATAACCTTCATTCTTTATTCTGTTGCATTTAATGCCCATTTAAACACCCCTGACCTCTGTCTGTTGTCTGGAGAACCATACAAACCATATAAAAAGACATTTTTATAGTAAAAATTCCATAAATCTCTTTGCCTGCAGTGAGAAACAGACACATTCCCAGAATTATTGATAGTGATGGCGGTGTACCATCAGAGATTAGCAGGGCAGCTGCTTTTATTGTGTGAAGCAAATATTCCCAACCTTCTTCATGACACACATGCATAATGATTAGTATGACCACGTTGGCCCATCACAAATCGACTGCACACACACACACACACACACACACACACACACACACACACACACACACACACACACACACACACACACACACACACACACACACACACACACACACACACACACACAGACACACACACACACACACACACACACACACAGAGAGACACACACACGTCATATACACACGCATGCGGATGCACAAGGTTCACAGACAATCTTGATGATGCGTGGAGCCTCACGGACCCCTTCACCATGTGTGAAGTAATGCAGAGTTGACCACATTAGGGTCTTGTACCAAGTTCATCCGGCGCATCGAACACACACAAGCACATACATATTCCCTTGAGCCTTTTTAAACGCAAGTTCAACACATGCAGACAACGCGTGTTACGTGTATGTAAATACATTCACAAACCACATCAACAGACGCACAAGCGGAAGGCTGACTGTAGACATATGGAACTACGCAGGGGTTCAAAACGATAATGTTTTTTTTTTTTGAGTGACAATTTTTTGTTGGTTGAATCTGTTTGATCTTACTGTGGTTTTGGTTGGCTGGGTTTTGGAAACTTTAGGAAATCTAAAAAAAAAAAGCTGTGGGAATGCAATACAGCTAAATTCTGAAATATCATCAAAGACAAACATTAGGTACTGTTTTTTACTATGTTAAATGAATGCTGCGTTGCTGCAGCTTCTCATGCAACTGTAGGTCATTCTGCTCATTTCAATGTTGATGAGCTCTCTCGTACATGAATCTCCAGATTTCTTGCTTGATGGTCTTCTTCAACACCTCAGCATGACCATGCACCCTTTTAATGCTCATACTTGTTTGTAATTAACAGTTTTTATTGCAGACCCACAAAGTGTTACTTTTACCAATAAACCTCCCAGGGCCAGACTATCACATACCACTGATAAATAAATTGAAAATGTAAACTTAACTTTTGCTGCTTCCTTCTATTTTATTGAATTACTTTTATTTTTTAATGAGTTTTTCTTTGAAACAACCTCTGATTTTTTTTTTTTATTCTCTGAAATAACATCCATTTTTCTACATCTAAATGTCCCAGTCATTCAGCCAAAAGGATTCATATTGATTTACTTTTCCCATAAATATGCGTATAATTACTCAGTATCCCATTTAACTTCTCTCCAAACTCAGAAGTCTGAAGCTGTGCCTTCATTTAGGATTCCCAGGCCCTGAACTTATTTTGTGAAGAGTGATGGTGACCTTCCTTAACCCTGAGGGGGGACGTGTAAGGGTCATACCTATTAGGGTGGTTATAAAATCATTCTGAGATTCTTTCTGTCTGTAATTAAAGCAATAAATTACCTGCTGATGGTAGCTTGGTATTAATGGTAGCTTGCTGGGGCCAATGACATGCAGGTGCTGCCTTTGAGCAGTTGAATGTCACATGGACAAAGGTTTCTAAACACGTATTATATGATCAAAACTCCTTTGAGGTATAGTTAATTTTTAAATTTTCATTTGGTGTGAACCTACTCTGTATTAAAAGTACAATGACATTTTTGTCATTTTAGCACCAAATGTGAAATTTAACTTGTTTTTTGAGTCACATGTCCAGCCAGCATGGAATTAAGATACAGTATGAATGGATGATTTATTATTTATTTGGCCTCTTAAAGAGATACAGTAGTTTTCTGATTGTAGTATGTAAAGGTGCTGTACATCAGAAAGTGATGCCCTTTATATATATATTTATATATAGCCCAAGTACTGACTATACCTCATCTTTAACCATGAGAACTTCCATGCATTTCTCATCACACCTGCCTATGGCCGGATTTATGTGTTGATTTATTCATTAATAGTCACCCTATAAAGTCCTGACACTGGCGGTGGTGGTGGCTGATGATTCTGCTGAGAATGATGACACTCAAGAAAGGGTCTCACCTGAAAACGGGAAACTAAAGGAGTTTCCCGGTAGTTTATTTGTTCACCCCATGTTTGCATGAAATCCCTCATGGTTCCCCTCATTATCAAAAACACATATTAGATACATTCCCCTGACAGTGTCCTTAACCAAAATGTTTATTGCTTTGACATGATGAATACTATGAGGAGTTATGCATTGATGCAGAGATAGAACTGCAGAATACAGAAATTGATCTTTACTCTCCACATTTGTATATGTTGTATGGAGCATATGTATTTGTGTATACAGTGCGCCCTCGTTCCTCGCGGTTAATATGTTCCTGGAACCACACGCAAATAATAAATTCTGCAATAGAGCGACAAACTATTTATCTTATTATTTAGGGTAACTTAAAAGTTTATGGCCCTCCCAATACTGATATTAAATCACCTTCTATCTGTATTACCCTTTCCCACACTCTTATCAACTGTTTAAAGCACTTTTGTGTCTCACATACGTAAGTCCGAGACTCACGGAACGTAGCGCACTTCCAGATGCCATCAGCCAATAGAATAGATACCGCGTACGGTATCACATGACTGCCTACCAAAAATCTGCGATGAGGTGAAGTCGCGAGCGTTGATGCATGAATGCGAGAGTGGACAATGTTAATTTAATTCTTAAGTTGTAATATAGGTATGTTCCTAAATGTACTGAGGTATATCTCTGTTAGCTGGCAGCGCTCTAGGAACAAAGCTACACTAGACTGATGGTAGCTAAATGTCAGGCTTGTATGGAGTGAAGTAAGTGTTTAACTTAATGGAAACACTGACAATGTTTTCAACATGTCCCTCCTCAGTCTGGACCTCTAGTTCGCTCGATAAAACCTTCCCATGAACATGTGCACAGACACATACAGAGATGTTTTCATCAGCGTCTCTGTCTTGTATGGTTGCTATGGCTATGAATGCCCCTGATTTCAACCATAACAACCCTCACACAGATCCAAGACAAAAAACCATCACGATAACCAGAGGCTGTATTTCAGGGACAGTCTGCTTCATTCCAGCGCAGTGATTTAATGTTTGAAGCAATACAAGAATATGAAAAAAAAGAAGAAGAAGAAAAAAAAAACATGGAAATCAACCTGGATGGATGATTCATTTCTGGGATTTCTCACTCCAAGTTAGTATGAAATTCGATTTTCAATACAAGGACTAAATGAGAGGTCACAATTCTGTGTCTCACATTGTGAAATAAATTTGTGAAATAAACATCAAATCTGGAACAGAAAATATCATGTTTATATTCCCCCTCCAGGATGAGATAAGGCCGTATGTGTATTTTTTTTAATTGGACCAGTCATTTTCAACTCTATTATGTATAAAAACTCAATTCAAGCAATCAAAACAACTATGTTGAAAGATATGATTACGGTTAGGAACCCTCCACCACTTAAACGTCTTGGTCAAGGTTAGGGATAGTTAAGGTCAGCTGGAGTCTCTAAAGAAAACAATCATTTGAGTTGCAAGAAATCCAATCCATTGTGATTTTGAAGAGCTGCAAGAGATTTAAGTGAAGTCTCCACATTCGTCATTCATTACTTTTATTTTTCAAACTTTAATTCACATTTAGCAGCAGGGAAATTAGAGTTCCAATTGAAAATCTGACCTGTAGAAACAATAACCCAAGTTCAGCAACAGTATGACTATTAGATACTACTCAGATATAAGACATACATGGACAATCTCGCTCGTGAGAGTGATGCTTTAAGCAGTGGTTGAGTGTAAGCAAGTACTGTGGTACTGCACTTGAGCACAAATTTAAGGTACTCTTATTTTACTTCAGTTCACTTTTAATACTAAATACAAAATAAACACATTGTTCAAACTACGACAGCTGATGTTTTTCTGAGCTCTTCCAAATTGTAGCACTGCTTTTAATGCTGCAGTACTTTTACACATGGTGCATGGAGTATTTCAACATTGTGGTAGGACTTTTGCTTATGTAAAGAAATCAAAATACGCCCCCTACCACTGCCTTTGAGGCTACCTGGACACACTGATGTAATGGCGTGGATCCATCGTGATTGATCAACAGATGATGAAAGCTTATTGATGCATATCTGAGTCAGAAGCTGTAAGCTAATTGTGGAATGCCAGTTCCATGTGTACATTTGCGACAAGTATACAATTCCTGTGAGAAAAGGTTTTAAACAGATCGTCCCCTCCATTACGATCATCTGGATACAATTGTGTCATTAAAGCTGACTCCTGTCTGCCAGTGAAGGGCTGTTAAATACCCTGATGATAAGGCTTCCGCATGAACTTTTATTTTCTCAATCCATTTTCCCACTCGACTCCTTTTCTCTGTTTGCATCTCAGGAACCACACAAGAAGCTTGTAAATACGAGAAATGAGGCTGGCCTAGTCGAGGCAATGGTCTCATTAGACCTTTGACCTTAATCTGTGACTGGCTGAAGAACGGTGACTCGACGCAGACACACACAAAAACTTACCATGAGTCAAGGCTCTAGTTCCCGTAACATTTTCAAAGTGAGACAGCCTGCAGCACTGTAAAGGTGACAGAGGTGGATGTCAAAAAGCAGCTGCAGCAACTTAACTGGAAATACTCATGAAAAATTACTGTTGCGTGAAAAATTACTTTCAAATAACTAAATACAGCGTGCAGCATAATAATTCCTGTGGAGGGCAGCCTTAGAAAAAAGTTTATATACCAACCTCTTTACGCCAAATGCCTGTAATTTTCCCTCTGGTGAGAGTGTTATCTATTCTTACAAAATTGGTAATCTTAACAGAGAAAATGACTCAATGACTATAGAGATTTGCTGATTTTCCTTCAACTTGTTATGACTGCAAATCCAACCATGTGGGCGCATAAATGTTTGCGAGAGCATGTGTGTGTCTGTAAAAGATTTTCTTTTTATTCTCAAAAGTAACAACCACTCATTCACCTGATCTGGGACTGAACCTCACCCTATCATTTAGCTGCAGCAAATAGCCACCCCCCTCAAAACGGGTCAGCACTAACTTCCTCATCTATTGACTTCCAAGTCATTACTTTGTCTTTGCTCCTGGCATCAAAGACCACATCCCACATGCAAAGCAATTTCTAGGCATTTAAAGCATGGTAACAGTTTGGCAGATTTATTCTGGCGACACTTCGTGAAGATGATAAAAATAATCAGTTGCCGACTGAGAACGGTTTGTAAATGATGTAGATGAACAGAAGGTTTATTTTTCATAAAGTCATCTAAAATGTTTTTCATTGTTTTTAAAAATGAGTTTGTGTCTTCTGGAAATACAGCTTATTCAATATGGAGTTTACTGAATCATACAGTACGGGCGGTGACCCATGAGACAAAGAATTTATCAAGTGATGACTTAACATCCAGTGGGGTAGCTTTTCCTTGTAATACAAATGTTTTTTAAAACATGAGTGTTTATTGACATTCAATACAAAGATGTTGATGTAGCCAAAAATCATTCACTTCCTTAATTTGATTTTGAAACGTGCAGGATGGCAGGCTGGACCATGTGAATGTCACCATATGTTCACCTAATAGTTCCTGCTGACTGCCAGTGATTAAATGCACCCTCATGATTGTGTGTGTGTGTGTGTGTGTGTGTGTGTGTGTGTGTGTGTGTGTGTGTGTGTGTGTGTGTGTGTGTGTGTGTGCATTTAATCACTTCGAGTGTGGCATGATGACTGCTTTGATCTTACATCACTTCCCGCGGACAGACAGGGCTGTCCATGGTGTGTGTTTGTCTTTTGTGTTGTACTTCACTTGAATGAAGTGAATGGAAGTCTTATACATGGTGTTAACGTGACAAGAACAAGTATTAGAACTACTCAGATTACCTTTGTCTCTAATGTATTTTTTAGCCCTTTGATAAAGTGCATTGCAGTCCTTCTCCAGCTTAGGTGGTTAAGAATATGTACGACTGAGACTTTTGCTGGGTGAGCCTGCAAACAAGTAAAATATATACAAGTTTCAGCATTCGACACTGTATGGCACTTCAAATGTTTGACTTTGTCGTGTTTGTGTTGCTCAGTAAATATTGTGTTGTCTTGCATTTAATAACTTTTCTAGTGATTTTTTTGGGCCTCTGTCATCAACAACAGGCAGGAACAATGAGGTTCCTTGGGTCATGTTCATTATCCTCCCTCAAATATCTGGAGCCACCAATTATGTTGCCTCACATCTTGCATCTCACAGAGTGTTTCCTGCCTGATGCTTGTTCTCATAATTTCGCTCTGGATCACCCCATTTTTCCTTGCCCAAACCCTGAAATTAAACTTATTTTCTGATTGCATAATGTTAAATTTTTGTTTTAGCTCAAATCACGATCATCTATGTTTAGTTGATTTCTTTCTATATTTATTTGATTAACTTTACAGAAACAAAAGAACTTTGTAGTAAAAAAAAAAAAAAGCAACAACATTCAAATATTTTCACCGTTTCGTTGGAGTAATGTTTTTGAATTGCAGCATATGGCCAGAGGGGAGAGTCTCACAACATGTGTACATTGTGCCTTTGTCCATGGAAGTGGCAACAGTGTGCTGGATGGTGATAGAGAAGGTAAGGATAGACTCAGTGATGAAGGTGTAGAAGTGCGCCATCATTAACTTTGGCAGCTTAAATTGTTAACCTGTTGAAAGACTTATAATTAGGCACATTCAGCTGTTAGAGCTTGTTCTGCAGAAGAGAGCTAGAATGAGGCGTCCACGAAAGAGGATCCTGGAATTTGGAATCCAGGTGTTTGAGAATGTCACATGTCAATATCAATATGAAATGAACCAAGAGAACAAAAACACACTTTTCTCGGAAACACCCAATCAAAACTAAACGTAACACACACAAGCACCCTGACAGGATGCAGAATGGTTTGTAACACATTAGTTATTCTGTTGCTGCTGCAAACCAGTGAGCAGTTCTCACAGTTCGGCCATAATGAGAAATTTTGGCCTCTGTTAAATACATTTCAGTATGACTGCAAAGCCAAGGCGATGTTGAACACATGACAGATATTACCCCACTTTCTTTATATAGACCCAGCTCTGCCCAAAGCTTTACTCATGGCCCCAGTCCTGACAAGCACACAGTGACACACACACACACACACACACACACACACACACACACACACACACACATACACATACACACACACACACCTACACACACACACACACACACACACACACACACACACACACACACACACACACACATAGAAATGCATTGGGAGATGGACTGACTAATAAATGTTTCTGAGCATGACTTTGTTGCTAAAGACAGCAGGCAGGATGATAACTGAAGCAAAGATCAGAGAAGGGGAGTGAGACGGATAGTGAATCTGGATCTAAGCTCTTTAGAAGAGGAAACCACAGAGAAAACCTCTGTGGCAAAAGCATCCATCATCCTCATGTTACCGCGATGGGAAGAGTTTTCTGACCTCACCAGCAGATGTGCAGCCTGCTCACTGGGCTGGGCTGTGCTGGCCAGGGTTGGGCAGAGAAGAGTTGGACTGTTGTATTTATATGGATGCTACTGTCCAAGTGCTTAAATGGTCATAGCCAACTAATCATAACTGAACCTTCGTCTTGCTAGAACATTTTAGATTTTTATGGCTGTTTGGCATAAACACACATAAACGGGCTCTTAGTGAAGAAAGTGATGCTTGGAGATGTGAATATTTCTTGATTCAGGGTCCTTTTGAGGTAAAAGACTACATCTGAGGCAGAAATAACTAAACCTAATGAGCTGGAAAAATGCTACCTTTATCAGAGATGAAAGAGAAAGCTAAATGGGGTTATGCTTTCTGAATTAGGAATGCTTAATAGTGTATGGTCAGCTTGTTTTCCCATTCAGGGATGCCTTTAACATCGCCTGGTGTAAGTTGTTCTATAATAGTCTACATGTTAAATCCAGCTATTTAGTCAAATTATTCCATAGACAAAGAGATCCATCATGTGTCCTGGTTAAATTTCTAAAGGCCTCAAGCTGAGCTACCTCACAACGCTTGAACTTTATTTGAACTAAACTGAGCATGTCTTGCTTCTCTCAGAAAGAGTAGGCTCTATATTCCAAATGATCAAGTTGTAGTAGACAGTAACTAGTATTTACCTGCAATGGATGAGGTGAAGTTCTTGTCTAAATCCTTTCCCCTTTCTTACAGTTCTAAAATGAAGCAGGAACTGCTCAGTACAGTACATCACAAAAGCTATGTCATAATGTGCGCATGGTCCATTTACAGAGCTAGCCTAATAAGCAGGCCACTTGCTATGGCATGAAACCAGTGACAGACGTGACGGAGGTAATGCCACACAATTTGTTTGCTTCCATCAGCCTCAGCCATCAGCATCTCTTTAGATCATTAATTCTAGTAAATAACGACAAAACTGAAGCACACCATTCACATACTGTAGGAAAAAGAAGACAGCAATCACATTGATGGACGGAGACAGAGACAATAGGAGATGTTTAATCTCCGAGAGGACAAAGATCCAGATCTGAACATCTGGAATGAGGCACCAAAAGTCAAGGGAGTGTCAAAAGCCTTTGCTCTGTTCTCCATATTTCTACATGACAACTGTTGATGATTGAAAACCACTGGCAAACATCAATGTATATTTACTCCACGCTAGAGGACGTAAGACTGATTTACAATATGGTGCACACCATCAAAGCCCACATAAAGATGAGTTATGACAACAGCAAAGACCAGCGTCTCTCGACATATCTGTGGTAAGGGAAATAAAACCTGGCCCCTTTTTGGCCAGTGTCCCATGTCTATACTGAAATGTTTACACCTGAAAATGATTAAATTTTAAAGACATGAACATAAAATGATATGACTCAGTAACTGTGCTGTATGGGCTGTAGATGTATTATGTACTGATAATGACTGTTGCTTTAGAGGAAAAATTATTTGAATAAGCAGATAAATATTACATATATTGCTTCAAACTCAAGTGCATTTGTAGACAAATTTCATTTGTTTATTTGAAGGTCCAGAATTAGAAATATTAGAAATTTGTCCAAATTTATCTCTCTACTTCTGCAGTTCCTCTTCAACCTCCTCATCTTTTCTGCCGACCTTACCTGCCTAGCCCACTGATGCTATAGCTAAAACCATTACATCTTTTTTTTGTTTTCATTATTAATCTTTTGCCATATTGTACATTATTTTCTTTACTGTTGCATGACTTCATCTACACCCATTTCTTAATTTTTGTCACTTGATATCATTTTAGTTATGCTGCAGGAGCAACAGGAGCTGAAACAGCAGTGTTTCAGTCTCACCAGTGGGAAAGGCACGCCAATGGCAGCTGGAGCACCACATTAGAAGACTTAAGTGTATGTATGTGTGTATGTACATGTGTGTGTGTGTTTGTGTGTGTGTGCTGGTATGTGTGTGCATGCATGTGTGCACAATAATAAGAGCCCTGCTGCCAGTTAGCCACAAGGAAGCAGCTGCTTAGGCCCGCAGATTAGAGGCTTGCATTGCACTGGATGGCCTTTGTGAGTGGTTAGATGAATGGATCTAACCAACCCATCCATCCATCCATTCATGGATGGATGGATGGATGGATGGATGGATGGATGGATGGATGATAAATGAATGGATGGATGGATGGATGGATGGATGGATGGATGGATGGATGGATGGATGGATGGATGGATGATAAATGAATTGATGGATGGATGGATGGATGGATGGATGGATGGATGGATGGATGGATGGATGGATGGATGGATGGATGGATGGATGGATGGATGGACGGATGGATTAACTTGACATCTCCATTGGATTAGATGATCTTTGCTATGGTAACTTTTGGAATCTATTGGATCATTGTGTTTTTTCTGAGTTTGACTTTACATGGACAAAGGAATCGTCTCAAAGAGAAGAATAAGAAAAAAAAGAAGCTGCTTTAAAATCATATAATAAGATAATACATGAAATTAGACATAAAAAATACATAGTATGATGTCATGAAATTTGCATTTGACTAATTTGAATAGCAGTGACCAGCCCTAAAGAAGTGAGGAGAGGTGACAGCTGACGGAGGCATTTAACCTTGCAGTATGCATAGTGTACTTGATTATTTTGGGACTATCTAACCTACCTGTCAATACATTGCAGGTCAGGCATCATGTGAATACATGGTGTCACATAAATGACTTTTGCCAAGAAGACCACATTTGTGCCCTGTGTAAAAGCAAAGAGTCATTACCTAACTATATAGTTTTTATCTCTAAACTGTATAAGTTGTCAACAGTATCTTAAACCACAATGAGCTGGACTCAAACTGCCATATGTTCTAAATAGATGAATTTGACATTTGGCATCAGCTCTTAATTGCAACTCAACTTGACACAAAGACTCCTTCTGTTCCACTTCCACAAAAACACCTCCACATAATAGCGTAGTCATCAAAGCTTGATAGCAAAAATCAATATATGTGTAAGTGAAAATCAACTCTGAATTGCTGTTGTAATTTTATTTAAATATTTCCTTCCATTCAGAGATTTTCTGTTTTTTTCTTGGATTGAAGGGCAAATTACAAGCAAACAGGCTGATTAACTGATTTTAAAAATTGCTGAAAGGTTTTTTTTGTTTCCAGCCAAACCACTGACATTTTAAATGTATGTAATTATTTGGAAAGCTATGGAGAAACGGGTTCTATGAGCATCTAAACTGTCACCCATTAGCTGCTCATTTGCAATAATGTCTTTGTATGTTCAAACTGAAATCAGTTTGGTTGGCAGCTGCACAAAGACTATAAAAAGAATAGGTGTCAACCATGAAACCCACCTGTACATAAAATCTGTTTTAGGGTGGAATTTCCCTTTAGGTTGGAGCCATCACTCAAGTGCCAGTGAGGTATCTCTCTTGATCCTCTCTTGTGGTTTCACTGGGTGAAGATGAAGGCTATTGCTGTGACACTGGGAGGTAGGCAAAGTCTTAAATGCTCCCTCTCTCTCTCTGTTCTCTTTGTTCCCCACACACTGGCACACGCAAACGTGAATAGAAATACACAAACACTAGTGGATAAAAGCAAGTCCCCGCAAGTACACACACTCTCACAAACACTCATGATCCCTGTAAGAGTATACGCTCCATGTCACAACCCAAATAAGAGAACAGCCCTCCAGATGTCATGTGTGTGAATCACTGTGTTTGGCAAATCCCGTAAAAAAGAATGCCAAATTGTAGCCACACACACACACACACACACACACACACACACACACACACACACACACACACACACACACACACACACACACACACACACACACACACACACACACACACACACACACACACACACACAGGATTAGGCCCAAAGGTGTGATCATCGGTGATGGAGAGGTGGTGAAGTACCTGCAGCAGTTACTTCACACAACAGGGAATGTTCTTTATGAGACATCTGTTACAGGTAGGATGTAACATAGTTAAATCTTATATCATCATGTTCAGGTGCTGGTGTCATCTCACTTTACACTCACAACACAATCGCAAGTAGTGCTTCACATAGGGGTGAACACAGCGACCCAGTATATTGAGTGATTTTCATTAGTGATTAGGCACACAGCGCCCTCGCGCATTCGAACAACAAAGCTCGCGACTCCACCACATCACGGATTTTTGGTCGGGAGTCATGTGATACCGTACGCGCATTCTATTGGCTGACGGCATCCAGAAGTGCGCTCGGTTACGTGAGTATCGGACTTACGTGAGACACCAAAGTGCTTTAACAGTCAATAAGAGTGTGGGACAAAGTAACACAGATAGAAGGTGGTTTAATATCAGTATGGAGACGGTTCATAAACGTTTCAATTACGGAAAATAATAAGTTGAATAGTTTGTCACTCTATCGCGGAATTCATTAATCACGTGTCTCCTGGAATGTAGTAACCGCAAAGAACGAGGGCGCACTGTAATCTTGTATTCTGCTATTTTGAAGAGTGTTTTCAGTACATATATGCGCATATATAAATTTTTTGACCCTAAATGGCCTCCCACAGACGTTTTTTTTTACACTGTATGGAATTTCTGACGCAATCTCTTTTTATCTGTTTTATCACAAGTCTCAAAACATCTTCATTTTCACATATCCAACAGTCCCCTCTTTTCTTCCTCCAACTGTTTTATTTTAGTTTCCCACCTCTTTTCATTCTCAGCCAAATCTTCTCTTCCCCCGTGTTTGACTATCATCTCCTTCATTTTTTCTTTTTTTCCTGCTCTTCTCTGAACATCTCCAGTAGAGTTTTTTATTTCATCCCTCAGGCTTTAGCATTCTTTTATCCTCAGTAAAACATTTTTTGTCTCAATGTAGACTTTGAGAGAACACATTATTCTCCTTTCTGAGTTTGAGGATCTATTTTTTGCCTCTATCAGAGAAATGCAGATCCAAGTGGTTGACCTTGTTCCGTAAAATTTAGAGTCTTTTTATTCTATAATTTTAGCTGAACAATCTCATTATTTTGCTCTGAGACTTCCTGTGTCCCTGCCTCCAATCTTACTACCATCGTGTCACTCTCCTGATGGCTCAGCTACTGGATGCTGTCCATCTTCTCCCTCTGGAATTAAAGCTTTTTCACAAGGAAGGAAATCCATGATTCATGATGATGTCTCATTGCTCTTTTTCTATTCAACATTTACATCCTTCTCCTTAGCTTAGCTGGCTAATACAATTAATGCTTTATGCTGTTGAGGTTAAATTGCCAAAGTTAGTATATACAGTACATTCACCTCTACTGCCAATTTTTGGGATGATATATTCCAATTGGGTGAATAAATTTATTTGTGCCTTCCAAAAAACAGGTACCATTCTAGTGAGGAGACATGTTTTTCACAGTGTCAGCTGTTTTTATTTGTTTGCACTGACAGAGGCATCAGAAGTTTTGTTGACCTGAGTTACCAAAATACCAAAATACTTTGAGTTCACATTAGCTAATATGTGGCTCAGCAAGTAGAGTGACTGGTCACAATTGGACGGTTGGTGGTTAGATTTTCTGCCTTTATATTCCACACCCCAAAGGCTGTTTGACTGCTGTGTGATTCACTCCACATGAGGCTTTGACATTTATTACTGTGCTAATCAGGACAAAGAGTCTCGTTTTAGCTGCAACATAGATCTTATCTACACAAATTTCTTTTGTGTGTAATAATAGACTCTTTGAAAAGGTTGAATATTTGCTAGTTCAAATATTGTCAGTGTACTCACTCACTCGCCTTCAGCGTGGGGCAGGTTTGAACACTGTGGTAGAAGTGCAGCCTTGGCACACCCCATCGGACATGTTCATATCTGTCCTCAACATGGACTCTCCATTTAATCTGCACCTAATCACCTCTGTCGGTCACATCAAAACAAGGCAGAGTTGGATCCTGCGTGTCCCTTTATTTGCTCACGTTAGAAGTCAATGAAACCTCGAGTTCAGCTGGGGGAGCACAGCACCTGCAGGTTTAAGTGCTCCTGGAAGTGGGGGTTTCTGAGGTGAAACAAAAGTTGAAAGATTTCCGTTGCATTGAAGTTTGCAACTATTTCCTTTGGATAAATACATTAAATGTTCTGCATATGCTTCACATACTCTATGCTAATTAGATTTAAATGTGTAGCAATAAAATCAAACAAATATGTACATTGCAGCTAAAACATGGGATATACAGTATGTGTTTGTGGTGAATGAGTGCTTGAATGAAAGAGAGTGAGAGAATGGAAAAACTAGATTTTCAGCTCATACCTAGGTAAATATGATAAATCTAGGTGAGCCAGTTTGCTCCGGTTTATCTGCCCTTGTTGTACTACAGACTACAGACAGTGTTGCCCTCTGGGATCATTGAGGAAAAATAGAAGGGATGGACAGGAGGGAATGGAGGAGGGAAGAATGTGAGGAATGAGGGGTGAGCTCAGCCCAGCAGGTCTGTGCAGAGACAGCATGTGCGCTGAACTCTATTTAAGGATCTAGTAATTGCCTGAGGCCACATATTTGTCTCTATATCAGCACAAAGAAGTTGCTACTGATTAATTTATTTCAAATCACCTTTCACAGAACACACCTTTCAAGAACAGTACTGAAAACAGTAGGTACACAGTTATCAGAATTACTGCAAAACTGACCTCTAAGCACGATTAAATATCCAAATGTAATGTTTCAGTCTAGAATCACCAGACATTTAGAGGTGTTATCAGTGTAAGACGTAAAAAGGTGAGGAAACAGTAAGTGTTCAACCATTAACTATAATCATAAATTAAATTAAATTGAAACTTTGCATTTTGTTGCGTATAGCGTATAGCACACATTATATGCAAGATGGTACTGCAGGATGAGTGAATAATTGTTTTAATACAAAAAAAGAAAAATCTTGCTTGGACTGTTCACTGTAAAGGTGACTCTTAAATTTCCACATGTAAAAATTCACCAGCATGAAACTAATGCTTGACCTAACCACAAATGGATATTCAAATTAATCATTTATAATTTCCGCGGAGCACTGGCATTGTGCCTAGAGCAGTGGTTCTTAACCTTGTTGGAGGTACCAAACCCTGCCAGTTACATATGCTCACTCACTGAACCCTTCTTTAGTAAAAAAAATATAAATATATGTTTTTTTCAAAGAACAAAACCATGACAGTGCATGAACTCACATGAAATTAACTACCTGTAAATCAGTGTGACTTCTGCTGTTGTTATTGAGAGACCTGTTCAGATATGCGTGGCTTCACCTTGACAAGTGCTACTCTTATGTCATTTTCACAGCAAAGTCTGTTTCTTTTGTTTTCCATGCAGCTTAAGGAAGTGTTCCTTTATTTTTGCCAGTGCCAGACTAGAGTTGCTCAACTTGATATTGCAAATCATGCAGAACCCTGACTCCCATCACGTTCCGTTATACAGTACATGTAAATTCACGTTGCACATATTCGTTCGACCACTTTCTTTTTTTGCTCAACATAGTTACTATGAATTAAAATATTAAGAAAGTAATCAGATGACGTACCATCATGACAGTAGAGGTAAGATCTTAAGCCCGAGCCCAAGTCCAAGCCCGACCTGGCCCGAATTCGGGCTCAAAATGTCAATAATCATGTTCAGGTCGGGTCGGATCGGGCTTTAATACCCACAGGCTTGGGTCGAGTTGGGCTGGATTTTTTAGGCCCGATCTTACCTCTACATGACAGGCATAAATCGACTACTAAGTGCGCAAAATCCCATGTAGCAGAGGTAGACTAATCAATGTAGCGTGATCACCTGCAGCCAGTGATGGCTAAGGGCGGCGTGTCATCACGAATTCACACGATGTGTCAAACGTACACAGTGATTCGTGTATGTTCGGCAAAAACAAATCAAATCGTGTCGGGTGTTTTGTTTTGACCCCCGTCTCCGCCGAACCCCTGAGACCCACTCACCGAACCCCTAGGGTTCGATCGAACCCAGGTTAAGAACCACTGACCTAGAGTGTACCCTTTCTCATGCCCACATTCGGTTGGGATAGGCTCCAGCACTCCGTGACCTGCTATTGCGGAAGAAGCAGGTTTCAAGATGAATGAATGAATTAACGAATGAACAAATGAACGAACGAATGAATGAATGAATGAATGAATGAATGAATGAATGAATGAATGAATGAATGAATGAATGAATGAATGAATGAATGAATGAATGAATTTAAAATTTTGCCTACAGGCTAAGAGAACCAGTGGGTTTGATGTGGGTGACATTACACCTTCTTTCAATAACAACTCACTATATCCACAGTAAAATGGCTAATGGGTACTGTGTAGTGGTTAGTGGTTAGTGATACTGTAAATATCCAGGAGAGGGATATATAATTTAAATCATGTTCACAAGTAGATGGAAAACATCTAGTATTATTGTCTTCCAGTTTACAAAACATATCAAACTTGTCTGATGCTGCTATTTTGAGGATATGTACCTCAACTACAGCAGTAGCTATACCTCATAGACTTATCAGGATCATAAAAGAAACTTACTGAATGGGGACTTTATGAACCATTTCATATGTGCATGGTTTGATGAAAAATCTTACTGACAGACAGATGTTTGATGTTATCAGCATTATTTAAAAAACATTTTCAGCAGGCAAGTAGTGAGAGTGGTTAACCTTGATCTTCAGTGTTGCTGAATTTAGATTTGTTGAGATGAGTGCATAGCTCCATAATATTCAAAGCATCTTAATGATGGAGCTGATTTGTTTGTTTTTTTATCGTATTTTTTTCAAAACATTTACTCCATGAGGAGTATTGCTTGCAAAAGCCAACTGAGGCTACTGCGAACGTCACAGAGAGAAGAGCTCATTCTAATGCCAAACAGCTTGGGGAGTTGGAGACCAACGATGAGACATTAAGTTAAGACTAAAGTCCTCATTAAATCTCAAGAATTTTTGTGAATATAACCTCTGTCATTTATCAAATATGAAGGAAAATGCAGTAGTCTCTTTCAAGTCTTGATCAAGGCTATGTATACAGCTGAGAACAGTTTTGATAATGACTATGATTGAGGTCAAGGCCATGAAGTTGATAAAGATTTTGATCTTCCTTGCAATGGACAACTGGAATTCCTCTGCTGTGTTGAATCGCTAACATAGCTGCAGCATATTTATTTGTTAATGTCCTAAAAGTTCAGTCTTTGCTGAACACTTGCGGTGTGTGCAAGTTGCTGAGTGTGTACGAAACTGAATAACTTTTGACAATCACCAATATGCATGGACTCTAATTATTTAATGCAATTCAATGAAGGCTACACAGTTTATTAATTCTTGTTCCATGATCACATGAGGGGTTGCTAACTCAAGTACAAGTTGCTAACTTCAGTTACAAGTTGCTCATTTTGGCGCTTCACAAAGGGGCTGCCCGCCACTCTACCTCCTGTTGCATGCTTACAGGCCCCCTTGTGTGTGTATTACAGAGGCCTGTACACACTAATATGCATGTGTGAGATTGATTGATGACTAACATACTCGAGTGTGCATTCTTAATTTCCCTTTGGGGATCACAACAGAATATAAAATAAAAAAAATAAAAAATTAAACTGGATGGAATGCAATTTATGCTTGATCAAACAATCAGGCTGGATCAACCACTCTGCAGAGTCTGCTATTGATCCTCAAAATGAATTCTAAATTTGTTGGCCGTCATATGACATTACCCAATAGTCTTTATTACTATGCTTTCCTGAGTCTGGAAAGTTGACTGATACGTGCACCTACAGGCAATTTAGACTCACCAATTCATCTCAACTACAAGCATTCGGATTGTTAGAGGAACTGAATTACCCCGAAGGGAAGCCATGTCGACACAGAGAGAACATGGAAATTCCACACACAAAAAGTCCCAGGTCTGAATTCAAACACAACCCTATTGCCATGAGGCAACAGAGCAAACCGCAGTATCACCACCCATTACAGGACTACAAATGAGAAATAATCCACAAATGCAATCATCTGACTAACCACCAGCTTTCAGATCTGGCTGTAGAACCAGACACACCCTTACTCTGAAGCTTAACGTCTGGTCTGGTAGAAGACTGTGGGTTTAGGTCTATCAGGGGTCAGTAAAAAGTAAGGATGTTAGAAGGTATGGAGGAGAAGGGACATAAAACATCTCTCTGAAATGCTTGAAATTATAGAGTACCAAAGCTTGTCCCTTATTGCATTATTAATGCCAAAATTACTGATTATACAGTCTCAGATGTTTTTAAGGCTACGTTGATGATGCAGCAATTTCACTTGCTTGGGGCAGATAGCTGATCAAAGCAGAACACCGGCCTGGGTCATAAAGAGGACGAAATAGGTCCACCCAAAAGTGAGCAGTGAAAGACGGAGAATAAGAAAGCAAAGAAAGTTGTCAATATGTCACCTGTACGACACAGTCAAAGAAAGATAAGGCAAGAAATTTAGACTGCCTATGAGAAGTCCCGTCATCAAAGAATTGAAAATAAATGTATTTAAAATAAGAGTGTGTTGGACCTAAAATTAAAGACAAAATTTATTATAACTGTGGCACAAGCTGAAAAATTACTCAACTATGTCAATTTTCCAATTTTGGCCATTCTGACTGTTGGAGACGTTGTTTTTGCACTCACCACTTGCACTGTATGCATGTAAGTAACATACACCATGATAGGCAGAACAATACAGCAATCATGGAGATTGGATTGACTTGCCCATTACATACACCTACTTGTTCCATTGTCTGTTTCAAAGGTCCCAAATTGTGCTTTTTTTAAATTAATGTCATTCAGCTGCCAAATGTCCAACTACACTGTATTTGAAATGTCTTGCCCTAAACTGATCCGTGGTCCTCAAAATCTTCAACTGAATATTGATCAAATCACTTCCTGTCCAGAGGCCTCGCTTAAAGGGGCTGGTCTCTGAGCTCTCTCTGTCAACACCTGCCCCCCCAGCTATGTGTACATGCGCCATGTGAACGTGCACGACTTGCATGAAAATTTTTTAGCCAGTAATAACATAAATCCCTGTTTGTATTAGTTGTTATTATTGTTGTTGTTACACTATTTTTGGTACAGCAAGGCAGATGCAAATTTAGTATGGTTCATTATCTAAATGGGGACAGATATAATTTATATCTGTCGTCTGAGTATGAATAACAAGAACAGTAGTATTATTATTAACACTGTGAGACAATTTTATGGAGGGTGGAGGAGGTTTTTGCATGCTGATTCACAATTATAGAAATATCCTGGATACCTAATGTGGAAAGCACGGATAGAATGAGACTGATACAGGTTTGTCAGTTCAGCCCTATCTTTATAAAAAGGCAAAAAAAAAAAACCCAACTCAAATATTTGAGGAATCTTAATGAGGACTAGAAAATATTTCCAGCAATTGAAGAGAATTCATGACAGATGAATCCCAAATGCAGTGATAAAATACAAAACATTAATGACCAAACATCAAGTACATTCCTCTTTTTGTAGCTGTGAGGATATCAGCCTTTTTCTTTTACTTAGCCTAGACCTGTCACTTCATATTTGAGCCAGTGTTTGTCACTTCAAAATGACTTTGACATATTTTCTTTCTTGTTGGGAGTCAGATAAAATATTATAACCTTTTGTGTCTGTTCATTAAATATGAACTCAGCCTGCTGGTTCCACTTATCTTAGAATAGTGGTGTCCACAGTAAAAAAAGAGTTAGACAGAAAGCTTTTTTATAAACACATAAACTAACATAATTATTTGCGACCCATATTCTAATGGAATCTAAGACTGAATCTTCACACAAATCTAATGATACTCATTGGCCTCCATCAGATGGAAATACAAGTGTTTGAAATTATTGATCAGATCGTTTTGCACAAACTGCTGTCCGTGGGTTCTGATGATTTAAAATACAAGTGTTTTAAATTATATCTCTCTGGTAGAGTTAAGGCTGTGGTTGCAGACAATTACAAATAAAGTCCATTGATAATTACGTTCAACTTCAAGTATGTATTGTGTAAAAACACATTTATATCCAATGCAGCACTAGATTGTTGATAATACTTTAAATACTGATCCAAATGAAAAAGTCCAGTATTATAAATATCAAGGAATTTGGTTAAAAGACAAATGACCAAACAAAACCTGCGTGGAACATTTTGCTCACAAATTAAATATTCAATTGGATATCTATACATAAACTACCTAGTTTGCTTTGAAAACTTAAAAGCAGAAAAGAAACATTAAACATTCCACCATACTGTCCATGCTGGATTTTTAAGATACCCTGTATGCTCGTATGCTGCTGCCAACGCTCTTAAACCTCAGGACGCTGTCTACCACACTACCCTGGAACTGATTACTGCAGACTGTTATCACACTCAACCTGTGAGTTTGTATGGAACTCTTGGCTGAACATCACAGGCTTATCTTTAGCTATAAGGCCTTGCTATATAATATTCCAAGATATTGTGCACAAAAGTTCATGCTCACAACTCACTATTATGACACCAAGACGAACTGGCTGTAAAAATCCCTCACAGAAATGCTGAACTGGAAGACTGTCTTCCATTTCTATGCACCACATAGAGACTCTCAACGAACTTAATGACAAAGGGTTTTTTAACCTCTCTCTGAATAATACCTGTTACTGTTTTAATGAGATGTGGTACAGTATGTGTGTGTATGTCTGTTAGAGTGAGTGAACTGTGACTTAGGACATTTAGACTTTTTACTCAGGTCTCTCCCACAAGTAAAATCTCAATCTCAGGGAGATCCCTTGATTAAATGAGTTAATGAAACGGATTAAAATAAATATGGTCAGAGACGTGGAAAGAGGATCAAGGTTAAGAAGCTTTGAACAGGAAATGGTTTGGCTAGCAAGATTAGGAATTACTAAGCCATGCAATAAATAGCGGAAACAAGCCTGTCTCAGTCTGAAGCATGTACATTTGCTCTTACATGCAAGAGAAACATCAATAGTCATTTTTCACATGCTGTCCCGATTAAAAGTCCAAACTTAACCTAGCATGGCCATATTTTGATGCTTTTTCAGCCCAGGTGAACTGACTTCCTCCTGGGGAAAACCGCTGGACCAGAGATGTTAGTCCTCTTCCATATATAGCTGTTCTTGTGAGGAAATGTTTGACCCTTGCTGATCAATATTTTAGGAAATTGCTCTTTATGTCATCTCCGATCTCACAAGCTGACAAGGATGTGATTGCAATGTGTGTATGTGTGTGTGTGAGGTTTGAGATAGAGTGGATCTGTCAGCAGGGCCATAGCATTTCTCTCCACCATCTCATTCCTGTCAGGCTTCAAGAAAGTGGAACTCAAATCCAGTGGAGCAAGTGTCAGCCTAGGTCGAGTGGAACATGTTCCAAATGGTGTTAAAAGCATGTACTTGTTGGCCCCTGTTGTCAATAATTGATGAGAAAAGGCCCACAAAAAATGATCCCTGTTTCCTCTTCGATCCTTCCCTAGTGGAAGAGAGCATGAATTAGTAACACAGATCAAACTGTAATGTTAGCGCAGATCAAGTATTTGTAAAGAAGCTGAAAGGACTTATATACAAGTCCTGTGAGATAATTTCAATGTGCCTTTCCTGTTCCTTGTTCCAGTTAATGTCAAATGGAGCAACTCTACGAGGTATAACAATGATAGATTAGCAATCAAAACACTTGTCTTTAGGCAGAAATACAATAACAAAGACTTTTACAAGTAGTCAGTGTAGATTAATACCTATTAAAGTCAAAGTGGTATGTCTAAAGTGACAGTCAGGGATTGCAAACTTTATGGGAGCATGAGTTTCAAGCAGTCCTTTCTGAATGTGAATTTACTGGTCATGAACAATTTTCTAAGACTAAATAAAAAACATTCACTGAAATGTCTCTCAGTTCCATCATACCTTGATGGCTGTTTGGACAGAATAGAATAATTAGTTTTCTCAGAGATATTGAACTTAACAAAGTGTCAGCTTAATGCATGAGGCAGAATTTACATGAATCAAGATTATGGATCCATTTAACTGATGTTCTATCTATGTCAGCAAATAACTGGCATATGTATGTAGGCTAAAGGAGATGAAAACAGTTAATTATGAGAAAATATGCAGAGCTCTGTTAACCTCAACACTGAAGACACCAGATAGCAATGGACATTCCGATGGACAAGATAGAAAGATAAATATTTGTTTTTTGAAAGTAACCTTTTATAACAAAAGAAAATTACCAGAAAATTTCTTTCATCTTTTAAGTCTGGTGGTAAAATATCCCAGCAGGTGTCTCTTCACTGTTTGGCAGCAGGTCGCTGTCAACATTTTACAAGCATGCAGACCCTCAAAAAGACACACACATGGTGTCACCATGAGAACACATCCACACATAAACTATTAATGCATGTGGAGAGGGAGATGAAGAGCATGCTCCCTTAAATTAGTGCACTAAAAGATTCACCATGTTGCCTAAAGTCAACATACAGATGGAGAGAGGAGCAGAAGCAGCAAAGGAAGCGTTCCTTATTCCCACAGAAAGTAAGCAGTATGTTTGGATAAGAATAGCACCGCACAGCTCTGAAATAGCACCTTTCTACCGCACATCTGTTTACTTTGAAAGTGTATCTCTTGCATTCTTACACTTGACTTGGTGACTTCATCACTTCCCTCAGGGCACAGAATGTATAAGTGAGTCAGGATGTGCAATAGGATTTTTCTCTGCACGCAAGCCACAACTGGTACGGGAGGGTCTACACTTGACCACAGATTTGTGGTCTTACATGTCTTCCTAGCAAAACACTCAGGTTATGTCAAATGTAGTTACTGTAATAACTGTGATTACAACACAAAGGACAACAACCTCAGTGATGTCACCTTTGGTGGTTGTTAAGTAAGTTGCGGAAAGAATAAAAGCCTCTATGCACTTTCTCCATTATGGACATGTCATGTATTGGCAGAGCTTTCACCACGTTTACAGTTGAATGCCGTCAAAGAGCCTTTAAAACACTCGAATTGAGAAGACACTGTATGTTAACATATTATTAATAACATATAAAAATTTTGCAAAATATTATCATCTATGATTTTTTTCTTCCATTTCTACTTTTTTTTTACAATCATATAATATGATATAAACAAGTAAAAAATTTGTTTGATTTATTTTTTTAATAAAAAAACCTGAAATCCAAAAAGTATGTAATATGATCTAACATAAATTGATGTCTCACTTCAAGTTCCTTCGCATGTCATAGTTATCAAGCTGACTTTAAAAGAGCTTCCAAAATGTCTAAAAAAAACAAACAAAAAAACAATAAAAAAAAACCCCCCATGATTATTTTTAAAAGAGTATTTTGGCTTAAGCATGGAAACCAAAGACTCATAGCAGAAAATCAGTAAAAACAGGAGGTGTGGAGTTAAGATATTGGGCATATAAGACAGGAAACTGATCAAGCTAGTGTACAACAAATGTTGTTTGCCTGTAACAAACAAGTATCATAACCATGTTCACGGTCCTTTGACCTACTAGCAGAAGTTACAAACGTATAAAGATTCCAAGCAGTGTGAAGTTTATTAACCCTGCGGTGTGTGTTGACTTTACACAGGCGTATATATACGTACCTATGTGGTCCCATAGGTGTTCACCAACAATTGATGATAACAAAACTACTTGGTTAGGCTTGGGGAAAGACAAAAGATGGTTAAGTCTCTGAAGACCTCTGAACTCTGCTCATATTTCCCTGTGTTACATGTGTCACAGCTGGTAAATGTGATATGTTAGCCAAGTTTCTAATGTAGGTTAATTAATATTTCCAGTTTCACACGGGACACCTGGCTGAGACTGACATTGGCTTTACCTAAAGGCTCAAATGGTGCTTTCGGGATGAAAGTAAATACAGGCATTGGGCCTCTCTATTTAATTTACATGTTCGCTCTGAATTCCCCCTGGGTATTCATGATATATATGTTTCATTTTAAGTATGTTATGTAATTTATGTAGGTCGATGTTGAGTTTTAGTTGCGCAACAGACAGCTGGGAGAAAGTCAAGAAAAGCAAAAAGAATCAACTGGATTTGCTTAAGGTTGCTTAAAGATGTTTCATCTCCCATTGCAATAGGCTGTTTCATTTCTGAACTGATTTACCTCAACCTGGACGACTGAAGACCGACACAGAGATATGGGAAAAAGTCATTTTGATACTTACTCAATATCTAGACCCAGTGGACCACACTCAGCAGTTAGGAAATAACTCAACCTCAACCCTTACTTTTCTCTTATTCTTTACATCAATAAACATATATTCTTAGGTTGTTGTACATTTACCAGTCACTGATTTTTATTTCCTCCACCAGGGAGGTTAGGTTTTCACCTATGTACATTTATTTTTTGGTTTGGATTACACATAAACTACCAAATAAATTTGTTGGGAGTATAGAATGAACTCTATTACATTTTGTCTGTGTTATAAACGTGTGTGCAATTTGATATCGATCCAAATAAAAGTCTGATTTCCCTCAGTGGAGGTTTGCGCAACAATGAGGGCCATTCTGAATTTGTTACTGGTTAGACAAATCTCAGTATGAACTGTTGTATGAAAACAAAGGGTCACTAAAAGCCTCACAATTAATGACGAATGACACTGAAGGTTACCGAACAAGCAATCAGTCTATGGATTGAAATAAGTGCTGAGTAAATGTAAACACAGTGTGAAAACAGAATAAATTGACCCAGACACCACAGCAGTTTGTGAAAGCATGAAAAAATATTGAGCTGAAAGTTACCAAAAATGTAAAATTTGGTTTCTGTGCATGAATCCTGTAAATAATGTTTGGTCTCTTGCTCTCTTACATATATTGTCAGTATTTTCCTTGATATTATTATGTAAATTCACAAATACTGCAGCCATATATTCAGAAGAAAGGACGTTGCATGCACATACATATGTACACATATGTACATATGTATACATATGCTGGCTGTCTTTATTATTTTGATAAGCACCTGTATTTAACAAACAAATCTATTGGATCAGAATTCTTTAGGGGATTTTAAAATGCTGAAATCAAAAAGGCTTCTCTAAGATTTGACATGTACGGTAAATCATGATCAACTATTTTATTCTAAAAGACATTTACATTTTAACATTGTAATCTGCAGCATCTAAGAAAAAAGATTTTAGTTTATGAGGAAGGTGCAAGCTTGAACGTGTTTTGCATTCATCTTCGGACGAAATTGAGAACTCGAAATTCTGGCACATCTCAGCTGTCACAAAAAAAAAAAATTAAAATGTAATTATATATCTGAAGGAGGCCCTTGTTGCTCAAACGTTAGCAGAGCCTTTTCTGTTTTGAGTGATGCAACACTTTGGTTGGAGGTTTATACTGAGGTCAATGCCTGAATCTCTTTGTACCATCTGTCTCTATTCTTGGAATCATCTTCATATTAGAACCATTTCAATGCTGATAGATCATAACCACTCTGTTCCATTATGACCAGAAGAGTGTGCTTACTGAAAGCACTTTAAGAATCAAGAATCCCCATTGGATGGACATCAACATTAAATATACTATAATATATAATGTAATATAAAATGTAACAGAGGGTTTCATGATCATTAGTATACAGATAATAATAAACATCAAACTTTTAACAAAATCATTGCTTTCATGATTTTTTTTTATTATTCATCACATTAAAGCCCCTACTTTATGGCCATATTATGGTCTTTCTTTATTGTCTTACAAATATTAAGTTATCCACAAAAATAAAAATAACTTAGATAATAACCATATTAAAACATAAAAATACATATACATACATTACATTTATGGCATGAAAAAATGCATATTGTTTACATCTCCCAGAGTTCTGTGTGTGCAATCTACTTATCAGAATCAAAATAATCTGTCATTTCAACACAGAAACACATTTTCTTGAAATAAATTACACCATCTGGTAAGAAGTCCCACTCACACAATTTTTTCAAGACCAAGTCTGATCTTGAAAACGGGTATTGGCAGAAACACAACTTTTGTAATTCATATGCTGTGAAGTCGACATTAGACTATCCATCTACACACTGTGGACATTTGTGTAGATAGTGTAGTTATCAAACAGTGTCGTACACAGGACATTTGCATCACAAAACAGGAGGGTTAATGACAGTTTCGAATGTTTTGAATCTGAAAATTGAAGTGCCTCAGTTTCCTGAGGGAATTGGTTGATGGTGGTTGTGCAGCATTATTGACATTTATTTACAATGCTGTACTTGTTAAAGTCTACTGTGCACTACACTCTGGCAGTCCTCTGACTTTACACACCACACACAACACAGACAGCACTTTGAACATTTTAGACAATATCTGCACAGCTGCAGTGACCTGCACTGTGAAAAAGCTGCATGCTATATTAAACACTAGCTCTTGTTGCAAGAGTTATCAAATAGCAATTTTCATATAGATTCGCACATAACTCGTAGTGTAGAGGCTACATTTTTGCTCTTATTCTATTGGGAGCTGATATAAAGAAAGTTGTAAGGGTGTGATTGAATAATGTCCTGATCTGTCTGTTTGTCTTCAGATGTTTTTTTTTAAGGGTTGTCATGGCTGTAAGCTGGATTACACATGACGGACACAACATGATGTAATATATTGACTGATTTATCCACAATGTCAGGTGAGCTATCTTCTGGCTAGGTGTAACATCGTAGTGTCTATAAACAATGAAAGTTCTGAAATGGTCTAGACGAGATACCAAATCTTAAGTGCTCAAAGTGTGTTTGTGCTGTGTCCTGTCATGTGAAATATTATGTATTATGTATTAGTGCTTGTATGTAGGAGCTGGGAGATCTTTTCACATGACTGTGCTTACGCTGCAAGTCAAAGTTGGTGAAGCAAATGCTGTATTAGTATGTAATCTGTTTCAATAAATCCTGTAAGACATCTTCTTCCATTGTTAAGTGTCATGGGTTGATGATATATGCCTTCCTGACTTTTATGTATGTTGCTGGCTTTTAACTTCCTCTACACACCTGAATCTCATACAGCTGCACATCAGTAAACACGCTGACGATGTAACAAGTCCACAATTCAAATATTAGAAATTTTCAAATATTTATCTAGTATAACCATATTCCTCTGTCACAACAGGAAAACCGTAAACATCCAAGCTCTTTGAGTTGTGACAGCTTGAAGACTTTGTTGCATGTGCACACTCTTTCCCAGCATGCACGTCTTTCAATCTGTCTGCCGGCTAAACCGTTTCACACTCCTCTGGGAAACAGCAGTCCACTGCAAACTGGTAAGGGGCCCATATATTACAGTCACATTCCCCCTCTCAAATGAATAGTTTTTCTTACAAAATGTCTCTTGCTGTTTGCTTTCTATTTTGTGTACTGTCTCATAGTGTGTGTTTCTTCATTTACAGACACTGACCCACTCTGTTATCCTGCACTCTTCGCACACCACATAGCAGCACCAGTGAAATTTGCAGTTGCAGCGTTCGCTTCGCGTCTGCTGTAGGATGTTGTGACCCCTCCCACAGCACAGGCTCTCACAGTTGTCCATGCCAGGGCTGGTCTTGTTGCAGATCCTGCCCTGCGTACCCGCCGAGTCTGACCCCAGGTCCCGCTCACAAAAATCTGGCGACTTTTCAAAGTAGACCAACTCGTTGACGCTCGGTCGCCGTCGATGCGTGTGGTGATGATGGTGGTGGTGGTGGTGGTGATTGTTCTGATGGTGGTGATGGTGGTTGTGATGGTTGTGGTGGTGGGAATGGTCGAGCTGTCCGGTGTTTCGGTTGTGAGCCTTGATGAGTGTGGCGATGTGGAAGCGCTCTTTGAGGATGGAGCCCACCACCCGGAACTCTGGGGTGACCTGCCAACAGGTCTTCAGCTGGCAGCTTCCTGATGTCCCATGGCACTTGCATTTCCTTCTCATGTGGTCGAGCACCACCTGCGAGAAACAGATGGAGACAGACAGAAAAGGAGGGAGTGGGATGGAGTGAGGAGGTGAACAGAGGCGAAGAAATGAGGAGGGAGTGAAAATGAGAAGGATTAATGACCTTCTTAATCACTGCTTACATTTTAAGTTCAATATATATAGTCTCAGAATAGCAGACTGCACGTCATATGTGTCATACCAAAGCTTTAGTTTTATTTGTTTGTTCTTTAAGCGAGCAACCATTCCAATGTAAAGCCAATGACAAATAATGCCCTGGAGAAATATTGGCCCCGCATTTATGCAGGTGGTCTGGGCCTGTTGTCAAACATACTGATATCAAATAACACAGATGGATGCAGGCCTTACCCAAACAGCAGTGTCATTATTCATATTTTGGTATCAGGTTATGACTCTTTGCACGACACATATGCAGAGGCTCATAAGGCATCAATAAGTTTTACATATTTTCACTTTCGTGCTTTACCGCTGGCCAATGGGATCACATGGTTTAACCGTGCAGCCCAATTTAGCAGAACTGCAGTAGTGATAGAAGTCGTGCAATTGAACTCATGAGAAGATTGTTTCTCATGTCATTTATGTGCAAGCATAAACAAGCAGAAATCACACACACAACACTGCGAGAACGACTCACTCAACAGTACACGCACGTAAACACACACACACACACACACACACACACACACACACACACACACACACACACGTCAAGTAACAGTGTTGATCACAGTCATTTTTCCCAAAGGCTTGTGCACATATTTATGTGTGTGTAATTGTGTGTGCATGTGTTTATCAGTCATCACCTGTTATAAACTTTGAGATCAAATTACTAACAGGAACACCAGGCCACCCAAAGTACTGACAGATGCTTCTGCCGTTTCTGCCCCTATCAATACACACTCACACACACATGCACTCGCTGTACACTTACACACATTCCTGACATGTGGTAGCAGTAATTTCAATTTACACGTAAACACAGACAATTTGTCACCCACCCTCTGTCACTCGAAAAGAAAGAGACAGCAATGGTGAACAGCAACAGGTATGTCCATTTTAGGAGGTAGGAGACATGACAGTTTATTAAAATATGGAATGTGCATGTTTGTTTCAAAACACACAAACATGAACACACACACACACACACACACACACACGATTGTTTGTGTATGGTGACAATGCCTGCATGTGAATGGATGTGTGTGTTTCTGCGTAGCAATCAGCTTATAACGTCTTCATATGAAACTCTCATGCATGATTTTATTCTTTATGAAGTTATGCAAAAAGATTTGATCCATTATTTCACCAGTATCTAAATCACTGAAGAAACAATTGAAAAACAGTTGAAAGATGAAAAAAATAAGTATTTTTTGAGGGAGATAATCTAGTTGCGTATTCCTCTTGGTGTCAATTTGGACAAATGTCAAAAAACTACACTTAATATTTCCCATGTTCATTTTCGACTGCAGTGTTCACAGGGGGAGTTTTTCCCAGCGGAGCAAACCAAACAGAGAGAAAGACATGTCTCTTGAATTCTGGAAAATGAGTGAGCAGAGTGGTAGATTAGAAATAATGATAAAATGAACAACTTGATTCAAGGCAAATGAAAACATCACTCGCAGTCTAAAAAAGGAACAAAACTAAATAGCAGCATCAGTTAAATTCTGCAAATCTTGTAGGGTAGAGAAGGCTGAGATGCATACACCTGGAGCTGCAACACATGTTTGTTTAAATCTAAGGATGTGTTACTTTTTTATACTTTTTAGGCAACTGTATTCTGGCTATAAATGTGCATGAAGAGCTGTGTTATTTTAACTCATCAAAACTGCCAGAATGAACATTTAAATAATGAAATGTTAGGAACTTCAATGCTGCAGTTTCAAATCATATTCTGATGCTGCATTATAACAATTATGCATAATCTCTCCATGTTTTCCAGAGTTTCAAAGAAAGTGACAAAGAAGTATGCATTTTGGATAAACATGAGTCTACTGTTATTGAGGGTGTTGAAAACAAAGTTGAAAGAATCTGTGATCAGTGGTGAGGAGATGCTATAGACGTTAAGACTTTATAAAAACAACATTATAATAGCTAAAACAGCACTTGCACTGAGTTCAGATTGCAATGTTTGGTTCAGTTTATAGGGGCAGAGGCAACCCCAGAATCACAAATGTACTGGCCTTAAACTCACAGCAAAGTCTGTAATCATATAACTCTCCAGCCCACTTAAACCTTAAAGAGACAAACTGGTCGAGCATAATTGCATCCACATTGCTACTGTTTGAAGGTGGATTCACAGCAGGATAGGGGCTTCAAAGGAGAGCAAAACAACAAAAAAAAACTTTAGAAAAGTACCATTTTTGGTGAAATGTATTCATTTTCATTGAGGGGAAGAATAAAAAATCAACTCCCTCTGTGAGATTACCAACCAAGGGGCATGTCTCACCATTTTTTAAAAACATATTAAGGTAGTGCAGCTGGATAATATGTGTGTGTGTGTGTGTGTGTGTGTGTGTGTGTGTGTGTGTGTGTGTGTGTGTGTGTGTGTGTGTGTGTGTGTGTGTGTGTGTGTGTGTGTGTGTGTGTGTGTGTGTACGGGCATATACTGTATCTTCTTCTTCTTTTCCTTTCAGCTTTTCCCTTCAGGGGTCACCACAGTGAATCAATTGCCTCCATCTAACCCCGTCTTCTGCATCCTCTTCTCTCACACCAACTACCTTCATGTCCTCTTTCACTACATCCATAAACCTCCTCTTTGGTCTTCCTCTAGGCTTGCCTGGCAGTTCAAAACTCTGCATCCTTCTACCAACATATATACTGTATATACGATATATTGGTGTCATTTTACCAATTAATATACTGTATATAAATGTACAAATGTACACACAGCATGTTGGTGACAGTTTCTCCTGAGGAAGGGGATGTACATGGAGACAAGCTGTCAAACTGACATTCAAAGCAACTGCTAATCAAGTAGTAGAACATGCCTGACAAAACTGAAATAGATCATATCTTGCCAGATATTGCAAACTTTGGATTCTATCTCAAATACATACTACAGATGCCGTATATGCAGGACAATGGAACAATGGGAACTGTATCTAAAAGTTTAGAAGGTGGGTAATGGAAGAAGTGCCACTACGACTTCTTGTAGATGTAAAGAGTAAGAGGGGAAGCATTTAGGCTACTTTCACGGCAAGCAGAGATTTTTCAGTTCATCCATGGTATCCCCACAATAATTATCGATTACAAGTAATGTTTTGAAATTTCTATTAGCATGGCATAACTTAGTTTTCACTTTTGGGTATTAACAATGATCAGGAAAGCAACTTGAAAGACGATCCAAGTTGAATTGCAGTGACAAAAAGGTCAGCTGCTGATAAAGATTTACGTTTACTTTACCTACAAAAGTTTTTACTTAACTTCTGTTTCACTCCATATTTTCCCTTCTTCTTCTTCTTCATCTGACATTTAAATACGTGACTTATGTGAGTTTCTCAACTAAAATAAGCTCATTTAAGTCTCAAGGTAAAGCATCAGTGAAAGAAACTACTAATGAATTACAATGAAATATGTTTGATGTATTGATTTTAAGTTGGATTGTTAATCATAAATGTAATTGTTTTTTTTATAGATCCTTGTCTTCAATTTTTGAATACTTTTTAAATTAAAAACAACACTGAGCAATATTACAGTATTTGCTTTTCAAATTATTGATGTGAGCATTTCATATAACTTTGTAACCCCATTGATTTAATTTGAATGGTGTTACCTGAGTGTTTTCTGTGTGAAGAGAGAAAGACTGATGAGTGTAGAAGCAAGAAAGAATGTTGTGCCTTTTGGGAAATATATGCCTTTTAAATTTGAGTGATATGATGCACACCTTCTGCTCTGGCTGGGCAAAGCTAAAAGACAGTTACATGCTACCTAAAGATAAAGAAAAACTCCTCGGAAGTAAAAATAAACACGTGTGTTATAGAAAGGTCAAATATTCTTTTAACATATTTGAATGACAAATAAAATAAAATAAAGTTCAGATGCATGACATATTATAGGTGATAGAAACTCTGCCTTGCTTAGTACTATATTAGAAGTGGTCTGTTAGTATGACATGTGGAGTACTGACCTATGGATGGAGTAACATTAGTGCAGTTGGGAAGAAAAAAGGACAAAACATACAGATACAATACATATTAAAAATAAGATTTAAAATGGACAACAATAAATTAAACGCCAATTTACCAGGAATTTAAACTAATATCCAGGACATCACTGATCGTTGAGTGGATTTAGGGTTTAAAGATTAAGTAAAAAGTTATTTGCTCATCCAACATATGTATTTACAATATACCAATTCCAGACCACTTGAATTTACAGACTGATCAAGACTGACTCAAGATAAAGAGAAAGGCCTGTTTCATTGTAATCTTTACCTGGAGCAAGAAAGAAAGACACAGACAGGCAACCCAGAAACAAATGTGGTCTTGTCATTGTTTCTTTTGTGACTACTGCAGAAATGGGGAGGAAACCTGATGCAGTGATTTATTGCTGCCTTATTGTAGATCTTGGGAATCAAGCCTGAGGACTTGTGCGACGGAGGTGGGGCTGCTTGCTGGAGCTGCAAGGGGAGTGCAAAGTAAACGTTTGGGGAGGAGAGAGGAAAGGAGAGAGGAAAAGAGAATGACAGGAGTGAGAGATGATCATTGGATCATCTCTTTGTTGTTTCTGTGCCGTTTGACACACAAAGACTGCTGGTATGTCTGTGTAGGTGTGTGTGTGTGTGGGTGCTTTCACATATCGTCTGTTTCTACTGCCGATACTCTCTCAAGTCTCAGGCATCAGGTCCCTCTGCTATTAACCATGTAGAGTAGATTATAATCAGTCTTATCCAGTGTGCCATCAGCTGTGACTGTTTTGGCAAAGGGAACCAGGAGCAAATAAAAAAGAAATTACAATGTTGACACAACAGTCAGACACACAGTCTGACGTCTAAGTCTGAGAAGAGTGGAAGGGCATAGAGGAGAGGGAGAGGAAGAGCTGACATTTTAAATATGAAACAAATGCGTGTATAGAGTATATGTCCATTAAGTCAGCAGGTCCTTGCAGAATAAAGGATAGATCTAATCCCACTGATCCGAAGTTAAATTTAACAACATTTTGGGATAAAACAATATACCTGATACATATGATATTTAATCAAAAGATAGAAACCTCCTATATGCTAGTCTATTGCTTACAGACCAGCTTATATTTATTTACACATATGCATGAGAGATGCAATGGCTTCAAAGTCAACGTCGAGCCACAGAAAGAAACAAACATCTGGCGAGTTTTAATTAGCTTAGAGAGTAAGACAGAGGCGTCTATAAAACCACCCCAGATGGAGATCAAATACAACATGTTGGTGACAGATTAGGACTGCAGGCAACTGAATCCAGTAGGGAAAAGTACATGCTGGTGTCGAGCAGAGCAGACTGCAGTGCAATGAATAGAACGGATGGAGTAAACTGAAGAACAGAGCTGGTGTCTGGCCTTGTCACCACAATGTGATCTTAAAAGGTCAGAAGGTGAAGTGTATTTTTCTGTTACTGGGAAACAAAAGTCAGAAAACGACTTGACCTAATGAACCCATCATTTCCCTATGATTTAATGCCATTTATTGTTTTTTTTTCTCAGAATAAAGAAAAAATATGCATCAGTTTAATTTTGGTCCAACAGATGCTTTATAGCATTAATCAATGAGCAAATTGATTTACCGATTTCCAACTGAATGAAGCCTTTGTGTATTCAGATCATGCAAGTGCCAGTTGTAGTTTAGTAAAACCTGTGATCCATGTCCACAGTATGCAACAAGGTGAGTGTAACCACACATCAATAAATCTGATGTCACTCTGATTTTGTCCTGCTGACTGATTTGGTTGAATCAGTACTGAGTCAGTGATAATTATGGATTTGGTATGAAGCAATTTTGTTTTTTTTCAGAGGGGGGTAGTCGTTTTGGCAAGACATATTGTACATAAGGAGGCAGGGCAGCAACAGTCAATGAAGAATTGAGCAATTGTGCTGTCTGACATTTATGAGGAATCCCAAAATAGACATTTTCAGTTTTAAATGACATACCTCGCTGCCAGCTATGCTGCTGGCACGCTGTGTGATCATAAACAGTGTAGAAAGGCAAGATAATAATGTTATTTTGAGGCAAATTAGTGCTTTAATTTTCTATCTCAATCTTTATGCAAATTAACAATGAAAGTTCTTGCAAGATTAGATTTATATGATACAGTAAATGTTCACCATGTGGAGCATATCCAGTTACACTTTTGCAGTTAAAATATAATTTAAGGTTTAATCTGTAACCCTTTGTTGGGCGCATTGAACATAATCATTTAATCACCAATTGCCCCATCCTCACCCCCAAACACTTTTGGGAAAATCCTAATCCAAAGTCTACGTGTCCCGTGATCGACCTCTGTTGCTTATAGACAGCAGACTAGTCTGCTGGCTGCCTTGAATTTACAAGTTCAAAGAAAATCTACTAAAGGACGTTTAAAGCCACGCAGAAAGCCGAGGCAATATCAAAGCACACAAACAAATCCCACAGCAGTACATTAAGCCCAGACATCACTTAAAACAAATCAAACGCCCTGCTTCAAAAGAACAGTTAAGCATATGGAGACAAATAAATTATACACACAATACACTTGCATGCAAACACAATCACACTGACAGTGTCTACAACAAACAGTGAGGACTGTGTTAGAACAAGTGTCTGTGTCTATACTATTTACTCACTGTTAATTGGACACAGTGTCCACAGCTCTTATTAAGAGACTAATAAAATGTTATTACTAGCATAAGTACTTCCACCTGCTGCACATTTCCAATAAAACATTTACCTCTGTGCACATTTATTGTAGGTACTATTTTAGTTACTGGGTAACAGAAAACATGGGATTTAGTTACATTTGCATGTGCTGGGTCATAGTGGAACGGATCAAATACTCTTCCTCTATATTCTCAAGACTGAGGAATGCTCTGCACACCGCTGATGAAATTGAACGGGCTCTGAAATGGAACGGGCTAGCCCTGCTCTAGCGTGGCTATTTTTGATCAAACACACTTAGGTTTTCGTGTGGCTTATGAGTCAATGAATTAACATGAATGAGCTCTCCACAGCAGTTTATCATCGCACAAGGGTTAAATAAGGCATAAAAGGATCCTTGGTTTGGACCTGCTGCTTCTTTGAATTAAGCTACAGGGGGTGCTGCTCTAGATTCACTACGGCAATCACTTTTATAACATGCAAAGCAATGTCACTCAAAATATACCTTCAATAGCTTGATGCATTGATGGTGCTTTGTGTCTTATTCATATATGCATTATGATACACGATTGGTCAGGGTGTTGCAGTCTGACATCAAGCAAGAAATTGATGTTTTTGTACAATGAGTGAAGATGAACTAAAATTTAACATGTATCACTTTTAATGAAATATGGCTCAGCTGGGCTTATACTTGCATATTTTGCATAAGAGCAATATTTTCTGACACCTGGGCACCGATTAGCCACTCCAAAAATTCTAGGTGAACTGGCTGTAGAGGTTTCACCCACCACCACCACATCCATTCAAAATGTAATTGATACCTCGTCTTTGTTGGTTGATTTTAATCAAGATAAAAATGTGCATTATATAAAGAGAAAGGATGAATGAGACTGGATAATTTGCAAAGGAAAACAATGAATTAAAAATGTATTAAATGAGCAGATGTAGAGTTCAATTGCACAACTCAGTCCTTCCTGAGGACTGGGTACCATTTCCAACTGTTAAGACACTGTCCTAGCAGAGCAAAGTCAGCAGTCACAGGAAATTTTATATTTCATTGGCACGGTAGCCTCATCTCCTCACCTCACAGGACAGGTGAGAAGGTACAAGTGGAAGCCAGCAGCTCTTTGATTCTACTACTTTGCATACTGTGGCATCACTGCTAAGGCGCCTAACTTGTTACTATGATCAGTGGCAAACTATAACGATAGCTTAACCACTAGTTTACTTTGACTTTATATCCAAACATTGCGTTGCAAAGAGCCAAAGATATACCAAGAACTGGACGGGGGACTCATGAGGTATCTGTTTTCCTTCCTGAAAGGGGGATACCATCTCATCTAACTCCCCTCAAGTTCTGATGGTGAATTGTAATTACCAGAAGATTCTTGCCAGAAACATGGGAGACTGTTGCAATGCCAGCACTGTCACCACCTGCCTAATGAGCAGACAGGACTCAACAGAGCCTCTACATGGCTCTGAGCTCTGCGACGCAAATGCAACAAAGCGTGCCAAGCATTTGTTTTGAGGTGCGGTTTGATTGAGAAGAATGCTCATAAAAATAAAAAAAAAGTTGGCCGAGAAATTTACTAACCTGTAGAAGTGCTTCCATGTTATAAATATCCAGCCACATGTCTCAATTGAGTTCTTTTTTGTTTGATTAATCTCCACAATGGCATGAAAACCTGATAATCTACTTACAGAGAAAAGTAATTATAAAATACATGAATTAAATAAAGTCCCATTAGCTTGCACTTAACTTGTGTATTGCACTTGTAATCTGTCATCATATTTAAATAAACTTTGCCTTGTGCATTAATTTGTAAAACCTTAATGTACGGTATTACTGTATTTCTGTAATCAGTCCTGCTGAAGAGTAGTTGGAGGAGGAAGAGCAACAGAGGGGTGAGAGGGGAGGGAAGGAAGGGCGAATCTCTTTCTACTTTCCGCCCCAGTGTTTGAAGTCTAAAATCTTTTGCAGGGTTTTAAACATCTGTTTCCAAACTGCCAGCAGCCACTAATTAGGACTAAAAACAAGATGGGACGTCGTGAGAACCCTGGGGTGGGCATGAGGCGACATGCACACCCCGCTAAAAACCACCGCATTCCTCTGTTTAAAGACTACTCCTCTGAAAGGGGCTGGAGGGGAGGAGCGGGGCCGAGGGAGGTGAGGTGGTAGTAGGTGGGAGAAAAGAGATACGGGAGGGGTAGGCATTATTTTGAGGCCCCACCTGTCAATGTTTTCTGTTTGATTCTAGGGGCTGTGTGTGTGTGTGTGTGTGTGTGTGTGTGTGTGTGTGTGTGTGTGTGTGTGTGTGTGTGTGTGTGTTTCAAGTCTTAGAGGGGTTTTGTTGTGGCTTCCAATAGCATTTGAAGTCATCAAGGTCCGTGGTACTTTATGGTATAACAGCTCTACCATGACTCATAAGTCTGTCTGTTTCCTTTCTTTCCTCTCCAGCCAGGAAATGCCTCTGAACTTCACACCTAATTCAAACACTGATCTCTAGCCTGACTTTGACTTGAGCAGCCACTCACACAACATCTGATTTACCCCGAAAATTACCGTTGATTTTTGGCAGTTGTTTTTTCTTTTCTTTTTTTTTTTTTGAGTCATTTGTTAACAGGCCAACAAGGTTTTTGGTGCTCAAAGGTCAAACTTTTGAAAACAAGCACCAGACTATGATCTTTCGAAAACGCTGCCATTTTTGCAACTCAAGTAGCTCAAGCAAGTGCTTGTGTCATACGAAACACTAGCTTTGTAGGCATTTTACCAAACAATCTGCGTAACAGTGTCATCACACCTAAAGAATCAGTTAAGCAAAGAATTGATTCAGTTTCTTGCAAACAGACAAAGGGAAACTTACAAGGATATCAGGAATGTTTTGGATGTGTGACAGTGTTTAAGATCATGTGCACGAGCCAATGTTGTTCATTACTGGGGACACACATAGTCTTGAGAGGTATATCTTTAAGATGTTGTGTATCTCCTGATAGATCCCCAAAAAATAAGAAGCAGCCAAAAGAAAAAACAAAACAAAACAAATCTCTCCTTTGCTCATGAATTCATTAGTTCTTATGTCATATCAACCCCCACCCAAAATTCATTGCACCATTTCTACATCTGTGAATATTCCTACAATAACAGCTACTGCTGGGTGTCCAGCTGTTGTTGAGCTCAACTGTCATGGTGCACATTTGTGTTTTGTCTGCATAATCAAGGAAACCAGAAGTAAACTGATGGAAGGATAAAGGCCCAAATTTTTAGGAGGAAGCAGGGAACAATGAGCAATTTAGGCTCGCTTCTTGTCTCTTTTCCACCACTGTGCTGGATGCTATCAAGGCTTGTCACTGTCATTTATATCTTTCACTCTTATTGCCTATGGCAAGCAGCTGATGGTTTCTGATCACTCACATGCTTAGAATTATCCTGCTTTATAAATATAACAAACAGCAATGGGGCTGGGTATGGTTGTGTTATGTAGTGGGTGTCTTGTTATAGAATAACAGAAACCAGAAACGTACACTTGAAAGATGCATTAGTATGCTATAAATCATCAATATGTCATCATTAATCTCATACTGCAGTTAAGTAAATTTACCTTTGTCAAAATTGGCAACTTCCCCAATCTGTCAAACGCAGATCAAATGATCTGTGAACAAAATAATCCATGAGACTGAGAGAAATTACTGGAGTTTCCCTAAAGGAACAATAGAATGGGGGTTTAATACAGCTAATTTGAGGGATGTCAATGAAGCCAAGCTATACAAATATGTTCACCGGTGTACATAAATGTCAAAAAATAAACATGATCCATTATAACCTCTCGTTGTTCATCCTCCTATGCCAAACAGTGAAGGAGCAAACAGTGCAGCCTCCATATTTGATTTCAATTTGAAACCTAGTTGATCAAAACAACTGCAATAAACATTTTATGTTATCAGGAAGATGTAGCTAAAGATTAGTCTCTTTTGTGTGCCTAATTTAGTCCACCTGTCTTTCTCACCTCACACACATGCTGAGTTTGTCATTGTCTGGGGCGAGATATTAGCTTCTCTCATCAGCCGGTCAGATCTGATGTCCACTGAACTCTGTGGAAGGACGGTGCATGGCTCAAGAAATAACCAATTACATTTTGGGAACAGATACAAATGTCCATCCAGGATAAATTTTCCACTTTTCTTGACACTTTGTGACATGACAGGACATTTTCCAACTTTTTCTCTAATGATGCAAAAACTAGCAAACCGAGTTCCAAAGGTCAACTCGACGGACGTGTACGATTGTCGGTCCTTGGCAGACGTATGCATTCTACTGCGGATCTGGTTCAAACTGCTGTAAAAAAAACACACATTTCCTGTGTTTTTGTGTACTTGCCAAGGATCTGGTACAAATAAACGCAATACACTAACTCAACTATTATTTTGCAAGACTTGAACTGTAAGTAACCATTACTGTGAGTACAGCTTGCAAAACTCCCAAACACACACACACACACACACACACACACACACACACACACACACACACACACACACACACACACACAATCTCCACCAGCAAAAATAAACAGCGACGTAACAATAACAAGCCACTGCTGACCTAGCCAATAAAATCAGGTTGTGTTATATCTTTGGCTCTATCTATCTTGACCCTCCCGTTCTCCACCTGTTTTGATGCGTCATACTTTATTGTGTAAATTATCTTGAAGATAGTGCCATATTTACAGTACAAGGAGAAATAAAACAGCGCTGCTTTCTTGCTGCATTGAGCACAGACAGGATCACAGGGGCAACAACTACTGTGATATGTATTAATGCATTGGCAATGCATTTACTCAAAACATAACTGTCACAATACGCTGTTCAAAACCTCAAGCCCACAGCGTAGTGGAGGCCTTCTGCAAAGCAAACTGTAACATTCAACTTCCAGCTGCAATAACCTTGATGACGTCATCAGGGATATTTTTGAACCATTAGAGGGCTACCCTAGGGCCACAACAGACGTCATTCAACAGCCTGAGTAGTACTTCCTGTGTCAATAAACTCAACATCGTTTATGAAATAGATGAAGAGAGATATATTTAAATAAAGCCAAACAAAACAATTTGTATTCATACAAACACCCACATCCTCCCTCCTCTGAGCCTCCTCCCACTCACCTGTCTCCCAACTCTATTATTATGAAGCCTCATACGGGCATGGATGTCCTTGTAGGTTTCGCGGGCATCCAAGAAGTCCCTCGAGAACTTCTCTCCAAATTCCACATCGGGGCTGCAGCCGCCCCATTCCCAGGAGTCCTGGGGTCCCGGCAGTTCAGCCGGGTAGTGCTCCATCACCCCGTGCACCATGCCCTTCCCTCGGTGTATGGCCTCCAGCTGCAAACGGTGCAGTTTCATGCGAAAGGCCTCCTCGTCCCCGCGTCTTTTCTCGTCGCAGCTGCATGCTTTCAGTTTACCCATGGAGCAGGCATTGGCCACAGCGTGCACCACACCTGCTGCTGCGATGGCATAGGCAAAGGCACTCTCTCTGAAACCTGTAGCAAATAAGGACAGCAGAATAGTGTCATACATGGAAATCAAGGTTTCTATGAGGGTAACAATCAGGAAGCAGAGATAAACCAGGAAAAGGCCTAAAACATCAATACTAATATCTGAGCTGAAGACAGAAGAAAGTTAGTAAATATCACAATAAAAACATCAAAACGCTGGCATGAATATTGTGTAATGCTCCACTTTTCCTTACATAATAGAGACATATTCAGATTGTGTTTGTGTGATTGTAAACAAACTTCCAATAAGCATTCCAGTGTGCTTGTGTCATGAACCTGAAATGAGAAGATTACCATGGAGGACACTGGATGACATTTACAAAGTAATAATCCAAACTCAGATCATTTGTTGTTGTTGTAGTTCATTCATTCATTCATTCATTCATTCATTCATTCATTCATTCATTCATTTATGGTCACAGGTTTACACTGGATCCTATTCCATTTGAGTCCAGGTGTAGGCAGGGTACACCCTGAATAAATTGCCAGTTTATCACAAGGACACAGAAAGACACATTCATTCAGACTTAGTCATTTAGTTTAGTGTGGTCAAATCACCAAAGTTGCATGTTTTTGGTGGTGAGATGAAGCTCAAGAACTTGGAGAAAACCCAGGCAGACATAGATAGAATATAAATACACAAAAAAGCCAGAGCAAGAATGGAACCAAGGAGCTTCTTGCTGGTGTAATAGTGCTACCCACTACGCCACCATGTTCCTCTGTTGTTGTAGTTGCATTGCGTTATATTTCTTTCTTCATGGAACTGTATTAAAAATTTTTAAAACTATGCCACAAAAACATGACACTAATAAATAGTAATAATAGTAAATGGATTATTAATTCATTTAGATCTAAAGCTGTTTGGTACAACTTTAAAATTCCGTCTTCATTTCCTTGCCTTTGGACTCACTTAACAAGATTTAAGGCAGCACGACTAGAAAATCACTAATGCATGACTAAACAAGTTCCCTGTTTAAATGGAAACTCAAACTTATTCCCACTTTTATACACAGAAGAAATGTGGCAAGATAACCAGGGGCAATAGCAAACAAGTTTTCAAAACACTTGCGTACTTTGTCTCAGTGGGCCAGATGAACATGAACAGACCCCCACCACTCCCATCAGAGGACTCACAGAGGACTCGCACACGAAGCAATGCTGCGTCTCCTCCTGTCTGTTCCTCCACATATCTTGCTGATGATGCTGTGCAGCTCACTGGTGTCTACTGCATGCAGAATGGTGCTCGATCCTAGATGTGTGCATCAGTACAGTGCTTAGCTTTGGAAATGTATGTACATTGTGTACATCTGTTGCGACGTTTACTTCTACAAGTGTTTCTGATGGCCTCTTTAGTGGATTAAACCACGTCTATTCTGTAACTTTCTGCTATTTCAAGGTAAACGGTACTTTGTCACTAACTTGTTTCAGATTGACAAGACTCATTTCATCAACTTATCCTCAATGAAACATGAGAACTCACGACGTGTTAATATTAGAGCATGTCTAAGGTTGCAGAGGCTGATCATGTTGAACTGCAGCTCTTCCCTGCACTCACTTTCAACAGCCTTAGATGGACTTCTGTACAAGTTTCTCGACAGCGAGTCTAACTTGCACGCAGCACGTGAAAAATGGGGTGAAGTTTTACCACGCCTGACGTGTAACTCTGTCTTCCTCTCTGAGACTGTTACAAAGATCTTCTCTTACCCATGCACAAGAAATATCAACGTGCATTCCATGCTGAGACATCTCTGAGACATAAAAATCCATGTCCAATGGTAGAATCAGACTGAAGGATGAAGCAGCACTTTACTTATACCCTCTGCAGGGTTTGTTGCTAGCTCTCAGCTCACTGTCTGTGAGCTTGGTGCCTTCAGGCTCCATAAAAGCAGCCCCACTGGCAGTCGCTGACTGGTGTAGAAAACAGTGAAGATTATTATGGAAACTTGTAAAGAAAACATGAAAAGAAACCACTTAGGAGTTTATAGTACACTGCTCGAAGGGGAAATGATTCAGGCAGCCTGTTGAAGCCAAATAAAAAACTATTAACTGGAGCTGCCCCTTTTAGCACTGTTTGATGTTACTTTGGTATTTAAAAATCCAAGTAAATGTGATATTGTTTTGTTTTCATGTATAAAGAAACATGAATATGCAGTGTTGTTGTATTTTAATTTGTTGTTATTTGTGTTGGTAATATTTTTGCTTTTGTATGTTTGATGGTGGACTTATTTTAAAAAAAAAAGCACATTTTCAAAATAAGAAAATATGAAACTGCCTTAAGTTCCAAACTGGCATATTTGAGAGCAATAGAAACACAAATGGAAAGTAACTGAACCTACGTATCTTAAAACAAACATGCAATAATAATAGTGATAAAAAAATGTAAGCGTCTCGCTCTCAAATTGGAAAAAAAAAAGCTTTTGATTCAAATACTCCATCTTGGCTCAAAGCATAGAGTTAAAGCTGAATTTTAATCTTAATGAATATTCAAGTGCATGCTGTGCTCTAATTCTTACTAAATAAAGTTCAATTTGTTTCACCAAGATGAGAACGATTAAAATATTTTATACAATTGCACCTCTTTTATTCAACTGATTAAAGAAAAGTTGCCCTTCCTGTTTTTAGACAGCTCATTACAAGTGAAAGAGAAAACGGTCAAGCGTTTCACTGGCTGTTATATTGTGCGAGCGTTGGGCCACATTCATTCTGAGCTGAGCCATTGAGGTTCCAGATGAACCAGGTCTTTAAAAACAACCCTTCATCAAGCCAACACCATGTCCTCCTTTAACTCAGGGCTATTTTAGTTCCATCAGCTTTGAATTGGACTTTAACAAACAGCCTGCTTTTAGTCAACTCACCCATGATTCGAGGCCTTTGATCAATAAATAAATGTCTCTGACTGAATGCTACATGATATTAAACCTGCATCAAATGATTTTTTAGTCACAACTGGAAACAACTTTAAACAATACTATTATACTAATACAATACTAATATTAACCCATATTACTGAACATATCCACTTTGTCAGCATCAATTGTTTATTAACACATCCATCAGCATCGGTTTAGCATTCCCTTTGTTCCCATTTGATATTTACATTTGTTAATACTTTTAGCTATTTTGCAACTTCATGCCCCATTTCACCAGCTAGTGAATTTCCTTTACTATTTGGTGATGGTAAAGCAGTTTATCAAGGACATTTTTTCAAAAATCGCACAAATGAGAGCAATTCAGAGGAAGTCAAAGAAGTTCAACAGGAAACTAGAGGATAAAGACTAAAAAGTTACATTAAACTAAGGGTAACAGCAGAGATGGTTGTTTGTTTTGTGGATTTATCACCATGGGCAACATCTTCAGCAAACCAGCTACAAGAAATAATTTGATCTACTGTTATTATTTTACACAGAGTACATGTAAGCAGATCTGACTCCGTCGCATCCTCATATGAAGAATGCCTGTTTTAGCTCTTGCCCCGCTTTGAGCCTAGCTCTGAGACGCAAGACCCCATAAGACTGGGAACAAATCAATCTAACAAATAATTCACCGGCTGCGGCACGCCCGGCTGAACTGATGGCAAAGGAAGTGACAAAATGAATTAAAGATTGAAAGGAAACTGTCACTTTGTGTTACAGAAACCAACTGAACAGGTTTATGCTTTTGCCGCCGAGAGTTGGGAAAGTGCTGAGAGCAAATTCACAAGCACTCGCACTGGCAAGGTAAGTAAAAGCATTAGGAGCAACCCAACGAGGGAAGATGCAGACTCAGTGACAGAGGGAGAGAGTGGGAGAAAGACAGAGAGAGAGCAGATAGACGCGAGAGAGAGAGAGAGAGAGAGAGAGAGAGAGAGAAGAGAGGAAGAGAGAGAGATGAGAGATAGAGAGCCAGTCTATCTCTTCGCTCGCCTCATATCTCCGTAGATAGTCTCTCGACGCGCGCTACGCTCTAGCTAGCTCTCTAGAGAGAGAGAGAGATTCTCCAATTTCTCGCTATCCATGTCTTCCCTGATGTCCTCTTTAGCCTAGTTTTTGATATAAGCCAAACAAGAATGAAATTGGGCCCCCAAAAGTAATCAGATTCCATCTGCAGACAGTCCGAGCATCCAATATAGAAAATTATAGCTGAAAACAAATACTGAGGTACAGATTTTTTCCCTCAAAAAATTTTTCCCTCAAAAAATTAGTAAATATCAATATCAGAAAATTTTAGAAAATTTGAGAAGTCTATTTGGACAAGGGGGTTCTTCAATGTCAAAATGTTTAATCTGGTGGTACTTAACACGCTCTTAAAAATATTATACAAACTACTTAATAAGTTGACACGAGTTTAGTATAGATAGCCTAGATCATTTCTTTTACAATGGCAATCACAGCAAACATTTGCTTCACACTTCAGATCAATTCCAACTAATCCATATCTGTAAATCTCTGTGGTAGTGCTACTTGTATGTAGTCGCTGCATGCCACAGTAACTAGGATAATTTTTTAGCTTCTGTTGAACAGAGTGTAACAAGTTATAGATGAATCATCTGATTGAGAGAAGTTGTTTATGTCAATTTGAAGTTTCTGCACCTGGGGCAAGTGGGGATGCCAGACACCAAGCAACTGCCTCTATTAATAATGACTAACAGCCTCTCAATGAGTCAGTGAGGAGTGAAAGTAAGGCTAGTGGTGTGTAAGTGTACACTGTATTTAAGTTTGTTAGCGAATAAAGTCATCGGGATTACAAAGCTAAGGTTCCATAATAATCATAAAGCATTCTGATTAAGGTGAACATAAATCATGAGAATGGCCTCCAGGAATGACCTGTCACATTTAATCAGTTATTTTTTTATTATGGGGATTTCCGTTGACAATTCAGTACTGACGTCTGAAAGGATTCAGAAGTTTCTGTTGCAGCTTTACCAATTTTTTTTTAACAATTGATCTATTTTTTTATTGTTACCACTCAAGATGTATATGTAAAGTAAGATGTCCTCGTCACAAAGAGTTATTACAGAAGAAAATAAAATAAATTATTTATAACAGTTATTTGAATTTATAGAAGACATTTCAATGTTTTTGTGGCAGCAACTTTTGCATGGCAAACTTAATTTGTTAAACTGTCAAGTAAGATGGTTCATTACTACAGATCACATAGTGCCCTTCTTTTCAGCCATCATTACACTTGAAACGACTAAGAAACATTTGCCCTTTCCAGTCAATGAACAGAGATGCGTCAATTTGAAGGGTTCCTAACTCCAAGGATCCTCTTTCATCCTTTGTGGCTTTACTTGCAAAGATCCAACAACTACAAAGCATATGCGAAAACCGATCTGCAGGAGGTTCGGTGATCTTGAGTTGACTAACTTCTTTTGAAGTTACCTGCTCTTTTGTGCAGACTATTGAGGAGATACAGTAAGGTGGCTAGAAAGTGGATACCAGTTAGCTAGTCACTAAGAGATAGCCTAACTATTTAGAGAACTTTATTACAATGAGATCCATTCAGCTGTCGTATCTCTGTTGGAAAGCGATCCCTTTTGATAATCTGGTGTCTGTTTTTGGAGAATATTGCTTCAGGACATGTAGGATGTAACATATTTTTCTGAGCAGCATAGAAAGGTTTTCCATCAAAATGTGTTTGAAGATAAGACTACAATCTGTTTGAAGACCAATCTTTTGAACTGCGTGACTTCTTATTTTCTTCATCAAGTAGCCTGTGGTGATGTCATTACTGATACTATTGTAGCCTACACCACATTGCCTGAAGGTGTCTTGTTGGTTTTACTTAATTACCTCTGCCAAGGACTTTATATTTTTTTCAGCGCTTGTTTGTTTTTCTGCCTGCCAGTCTGTTACCAAGACTACTCAAAAGGTTATGAATGAATTTTGATGACAATGTTTGGAGATGTGCAGTATTGCCCAATGAAGAATTCATTCCTTGTTGGTGCTGAACCGGATCATCACCTTTAGTTATGTTAACCCAAGTTTTCAAGTTTCGCTTATCAAAATGTTGCCTCGTACAATACAATGCTTGGACAAAAAAACAACAATAATTTATTAAGATCTACCACACATCAAAGTTTGATTTGATTCAAGAATGGTCATTTATAGCAGAAATTGCTTATTCAATTAGTAATCAAAAGCCTAGTGAAGCTAGTGAAGAAAACTGAAATAGTGCCTACCTCTTTTAAAAACTATGCTGTCGTAGGGTATTTTGTTGCGAGTCTCCAGGCTCGAGCAGTTCCAGCGGTGCCCTCTGAACTGGTGCTGGCACTCATGGATGGCAATCTGGATTCCCTGGATTGCAGATGCCGTCACATCAGGGTTACGCATGCACACCTCCAGTTGACGCCGTGTCAAACCCGGCAGTGTCAGACATACTGTGTTGGCATTCAGTATTGGGTCAATGTTGGGGAGCTTCAGGCCTAAGATTTCATTGGAGTCTACCCTGCATGGAGCACACAACTCTGGTTATTGACAAGAAAAACAAGTCCTAAATCTTCTGTCACTGCATTCACTTTAATTGGCCTCAAAAGCCCCACTAGGACTTGAAAGGAAATGGTTGATGTTCCGTGGACATCACAAAACGGCCAGCCCCAACACCATCAAACACACACAGTGTGGCTGACTCTAGCACAACTGAAGGGGAAACACACTCTAAGATCTATTGATTAATATCATGATCAAGCAAAATGTCACCAGTAGAAGTAAGAGAGACTGTTGATCCTCAATCATTAGTAAAAAATACTTGTTCTTAGTACGACGACAGAGAAAATGGTCAGACATGAATAATGGTTCTTATTCATTTAAATGCATTTGTCAAAATATGTGACAAATTGTATTTGGGTGTTAAGTTAATTTAGTGGAAATTCAGGTTTGGTCTCCTAATCTTCTGTCTGATGTTGACCGACAGGAGGGTAATAGTTATACAGCAGAACAAGTGATTGATGTGAGGAATGCGGGGAAGCTATTCACACTTTGCTGGAAGAATCCATCAGTTGTCATAGCAATTTTAGATGAACAGCCCAACTTCCATTACTTGCACTCAAAGCCACTTCAAAAGCTATCACAAATCACCTGTCAAAGAAAGCAGTTAAGATGCAAATTCAGGGACTTTGTCGCTGCTAGGTGTGTCTCTGGACTCGGCTGCTTCTGTTGCAGATCAATCATGTGAACAACAGTTATTCAGGTGACAGCAGTCAGAGTTCTTCCCTACTTCACAGAGAAACACTTACAGCAATAAGACGGAAAACACAGGCTGCCCTGATGATGGCTTGAGAGCTGAAAGGTGTCCAGCTTTTACTTTATCATTACAACTAAAACCCAGGTTGTGTACGTTTACCATTTACATGACCAAGACACACAAATTGCAAACATGCATGGCTGTGGGAACAGACAAACACATGTACATCAGTTTATGCACATGTTCAAGCAAACCCCAGCATGCATGCACAAATACCAGGTGTAGGGAGGAGTGTACAGTAACACACACAAACAGAGGCGCTCATGCAGCTGCAGAAACTTTGCGTGCTACTCCTTTCCGCAGTTGCATCAACATGTGGAACTTGTGCAGGTTCTTCTTTGAAGTGATTCCTAGTAAAAGAACTAACATTCATAACCTGCTTTGTCCTTTTTTTTTTTCTTTTTTTTTTTACAAAACGCTTTTTTTTTACAAAGATTTGGACTCTGAATTTGCAGTTAGCCTTCTGTTGCTTCTTGTTGTGTTTAGCTGAGTTTAGGGCAGACCTGTTGGGATAAATGTCTCCATAACACATAACTTTTTATAGATTTGATGATTAAGGTGCATAAAAAGCTCATAATTAGCAATAGGTATGGGTAAACTTGTAAAACTGTCATATTTGATTATGTGTATTTTTAGTTATTTAATTTTTGCTTGTATGAACATATTAATATAACCTTATTTAGGTGAGCTTTTTAATTTACATTTTTATTGCTACTAATTCAGCCTATGAAAGATCTTAATAGATTTTTAAAAAGTTGTGGAGGCGGCAATGCTTTTGGAGTATAATAAAACAGCACAAACAAGTTAAACTCAACTCACCTTTTGTTCAGGAGGTAGATAACCAACAAGACGCATGTTATTCTGAGGACTGAATGCTCCATTTTGTGCTTTGTCATAAAAAAACAACAACAACAAAAGCTTAAAAAAATAATAAAGAGAGAAGAACTAAAGTCCCATAGTCCGCCTTAAAGTTTCGGGATGACAATGAGGAAAGAGGAAAGAGGGGGGGGGGGGTCAGGTGAGATCCAGATAAACGTCGGCGCTGGACTTGACAGCTCCGAAGACCCCGATTCCAGATGTGCCAGCCAGCGGCGGGATACTCATTCAAAAAAAGTTTCGTGAAGCGCTCAACTTACTGAATGGAGGAGGTTGCTACAAGTTTGGGGAGTCAGTGTTGTCTTTCTTATACACATCCGTACACATCCCGGTTGTTTTCGTCAAGGTGCTGGGATTTGTAATACATCCTAGAGAGACGGCTGGACCGAGGTAGGCGCTCTAAATGAAGTCAGCTTGACTAGTGATGTTTCGGTGCGCACCGACAGTCCTCTAAACTCCTGCACTTAGCGCTTCGCCAGCCCACTTTTTTTTTTTTTTTTTTTTTTTAATTTTGAGTCAGCCGGGGAGTAGGAGAGCGCCGAAGGAGGTCAAGTGCCTCGTTAGAGCAGGATAGAGATCCTTTCAGATACAGAGAGCAGTTCACTTAGCCTGCGCCCCCTGTGAGGAAGAACCTTTATATTCAGTGGATTCGCGATGCTGAGGATGGAGATGATGAGGCGCACTCTGGAAGAAGTTCAGATTAGGAGATGTACTAAAAAAAAAAAAAAATATGGTGATGATAAGACTGATGATGAGTTCTAAAAAGTGATTTATAGTAACGAAGAAGAAATTAGATTAATCCTTAAACGAACAACACTCAGATATTGTTGTATGAAGCGCTGACAAAAAGTGGTAACAATCTGTCCGTCCACCAAATATCTTCACAATTGTTGCAGATAGAAAGATGAAAGAAAAAGCACATTACTCAGGCGGCAAAGGGGATGAAAGTGAGATCATGACCTTGACCTTGAGAAAATTAGGTCAAGGTAAAATTTCAACTTTTGCACATTTTTATGCACATATCTCAGGAACCGGATAAGATACAAAGACGAAACAAAAGGCGTTATATTCAGGGAGGCAAGGGGATGAAAATTAGATCACAAGCTTGATCTTGAAAAACTAGATCAAGGTCAAATTTTGACTTTTATACCTTTTTAGGTACACATCTCTGAAACATGATAAGATATAATCAAAAAACAAAAAGCAACATTTTCAAGAAGCCAGAGGTATTGTGGGATGTTGCAGTCTTTGACTGCCTTGTTTGAAATTGAAGTGACACATCATTTTATAATTCTTCACTTTAAAAAAAGGTTTTATTTACCTTTGCTCTCAGAAACTGAAATGTGTTTTTACAGCTCTGGTGTGAAAAACTAGCCAGAAACACTGTTCTCACACACCTGTGTACTGATGACTTATAACACTTGTATCAACTGAGGAATGCCAACTATGACAAGTTAACTTACACACAACAACAGTGTAAGTTGTGTATAACACAATTTACATTACGTATTTCATAATGTAAATTGTATTTTAATACAATTCACATTTAATTATCTTCTGTGTACAATTTACACAGAAGATAATTAAAAGGATGTTAGTTCATTTGTCCTTGTGAATGTTGGTTCTTCTTAATATCATATCAGAGAAAAAGATCAGTTTTCCAAATAGTAAAATGGTAAAATAAAGTGAAATAATAATAATAATATTAATGATAATATCTATTAAATTCAAGTATCTAAAAAGTTGTTTGAGTCTGAAACAATTCCTCCTCACAGAAGGAGACCTAAAGACAAACTGTATCCATGGAAACTGGAAAAATAACAACAACAAAAGTGCCCAAATTGCAGAAGGCACAAATTCAGTACTTGGTTGTGGTTCATATAAATTTTCTGCGAAAAGCCATTGGGCAGTTACTGAGTTCTGGAAACAAAAAGTGATGGACATGCAGGACAGACAGAATGTATTCCTAGGTTCCCTTCCCGCTTTTTTCATGGGGGATAAAAACTTTGGCAGTGGGCTTGCAAAATTTGACTGTTAATCAGAGCGCCATGCTCTGTCAGTAGAAAACAGTATCATGAAAACTAGAAGTTGTTGAAATTATCTACTGAAGTTCCCATTGCTCTCTAACCTTGCCTGTGTGTCACAGCCTTTAATCTTACCATTTAAATGACTATAAAATATAACAAAGCTCCCTTGTTGTTCAAAACCAAATGATATCATTCATCTTAGCGCTTTATGAGTAGCCTGAATAACGATTCAGAGACCACAAAACAATAGGCTTTCTCCCACCAGTGGAGGGAAGCAAGCATTCTGCTAGCATGGAGTCACCAGAGCTGTAAAACACTACAAAAGCTTCACATTCAGATACAATTAGAATGCCATAGACAAATTTAGAAGATCAGGAAAACACTCCCATAGATTTTCTGTGAGTGATTTACCACAGCACACTGGTCTGGATGATTTGGCAGGGGTAAACTTTATTCTTAATTATTTCAAGGCTTATCAGAAAAGTTCTTGTTTGTAGACTAGTGATGTTTGTGGGATTGGTTTTGCAGCAATATGTGTTGAATATTGTGGTCCCAATGGTACTGCTTCTCTTGCTGTCATCATGACAGATGATACTTTGTTAACATGGCTTGTAAATTGCTCCACTGTCTTCAGTGTGAGAATCAGAAATGGCAGCACGGAAAACCACTGTTGCAACACAGTTGTGACCAAGTGAGGTAGATTTGAAAAGCAAATAATGACAAAACAGGTGCCGAAAACATCTGTAAAACGATCACATGAGGTATAACTGAAGAGGTATCTTCATTTTCAGCTCTTGGAGCAAAATATTTAGACTTTTTTGCAACTGAAATATAAATATGGAATTACAGATTTTGTCTGCACAGCCATGCATTCGCTGTACCTGAGCTGTTTGAAACTAGCAGCTGAATGACTCACAGCCTGTCAGCACCAGAAGCAGCACTTCCACCACCCATTCTCCATCAGCTGCCAACTCTCAAGATTGCATGTTTTGCTTCACAAACTTAGTGCACCTGACCGCTGGACATCCGTCACCTTATACAAAACAAAATGATTGGCCTAAAAAAGATTGATGGTCAGGGGGGAGGGGGGTGTCGTCGAATGGTACCCTGTATCAACATTGAGAGGAAATTGAAGATTGGATCAAGTTGAAAGAGAAAATTCCTTTTTTTTTTCCTAACCCACAAATTAGAGGTTGACTCTTTTGGTACCTGTTAGTCAACTTTGCACCAGTCAGTTGTTTTATTTCTACAATCTTACTCAATCAGGTATAACCAGTGGGTGGTACAGTCTAATAGGCTGTCAATACATACATTTTGTAACTGACATTACTGTTGGTATTATGACTCTTAGCCAACACTGTCACCTAAGATTACCTCCAGTTTTTGCTGATTTATGTGCAACATTTGCTGCATCTGTGGTAGTGAGTGACAAGTCAAAAATCTGATTCTGATACACTGGGTATCCAAGAACACAAGTTCAGACAAGTCATGCGGCAGTGGCTTAGCGGTAGAGCAGATGCCTTGTAGACAGATCGCCCCAGCCATCAGTGGATCAAATCCTGCCCCCGCCATGATATCACCGGAGTGTGAGCTGACGGTGGGAGGTGTCAGCTCACCTCCCAGCCACTGCCGAGGCGCCCCTGAGCAAGGCGCCGGTCCCTTCTCCAAGCTGCTCAATTGGGGCGCATTCTGGAAGCCACTGCCCGTCACCCTGCCTCCCGATGCGTGTTGTTTGATGTGTGTACTAACTGCATGCTTACAGGCCCCCTTGTGTGCCGTGTTTCAGCACACAAGAGGGCCATGCATATACACTGACTGTTAAAAACAAACACAAAAAACATATAAAATACCTGAGTGACTACATAATTTCCCTGTGGGGATTAATAAAGTATACTTCTTCTTCATAATGTCATAAAATTACTGACTACAGATGACTCCACTATGAACCAACAACAGAAATTAGCATTAATTATGTTTATATTTAAATTTGCAAACAAAATCAATAATTTTTATTTAACCTGTAAATGATTTTCTCCTTTTCAAGGAGAAACTAGAGTATGACATTCCATGAGAATTCTCACTACTTTTCAGAAATTTTGACTTTCAGACAAACAATAAGGGAAAAGAGGAACACACAGAAGGGTGAAAACAGAACCATATTTGGGGGTAAAAATATAAAATATGAAATCAAAATTACAGGAGAAATCCAAAATAAAATAGACAAACTTTTTTTCAATCAATATTTATTGATTGAATTTGGCTCCACCTGTGCTTGAAATTCTTTACCTGTTGAGTTGGTGCTTTCTGAGATGCACTCTGGGAGCCCGAGCTGTTTTTATTTAAGCATTACCACTTATAAAACATCTAATGGATGACGACTTTGGGGTCTAATTTTTTTTACATTGAAATGGCACATCTAGGTCTCAGCAGACAGCAGCACATTTTCACACACACATTACCTATTTATGCTCTGGAACTACTGTACATTATTCATAATGAAAAGGATATTGCAAGCATGTGCACGCACATACACTCTGCTATGGAGTTGGGTCTTACTCTCTCTCTCACAGACTCAAGAGAGGGGGGGGGGGCATTTAATTGTTTCCCATTCTTCAGAAAATCTGTTCCTGCTTGGTTAAATTAATTAAAAATGATGTGGGAAATTGCATGATCTCAGTTCAACTTGACTCCTGTGTCTGGAGACTAAGGTTTTATTTTGGTCGCGCACTCATGCCAGGTTCATTTCATACTTCCCCATTTTCTTCCTTTATAATAATTTTCTCAAAAACATTTATTATTCTTATCTTGCGCTGCTCACTCTCACTCATTCTGCGTGAAATACGAACCTGCTGAACATTTAATTCAATAATAAACTAAAACACAGAAATTTCCCAACAGCACTGTTATTTTGCCCAATTCCTGTGTCGGGTTCAATTGAAACTTTATTGTCCTGCAGGGAGAGACACGGCTGAGCTGAGTTTTCACAGTCTGGTGGCGGGTGCCATGTAAACACATGAGGTCATATAGAATTTATGAAGATATTGTTTCAGGTTTTGAGCAATCAGATCAGTTTTCATGTGGCAGTAACAGGGAACAACAGTGATTTACTCATGGAATACTCCTCTTTTCTTTCTAATTTTTGTCTTCTCTTAGACACATCCAGTTCTAACATCTTAAATTCATCATAGCATTTAAGACTCTTTTTCATGAGGTCTTCACCTCCTTTGAAAAAGGTGGCAAATGTATTTCTTCATCTTCTAAATTTTAATTGTGTAATGTACATCTGAAGACACCACAAGGAAACATTTCCTCCACCACAACTATTTTTTAACCTCAAGGAAGAGTATTTGTGATTGCTGTGGTTTGTTCTCGTCTGTTTGTTCTTAGGATTACACAAAATCTAGGAAGGAAGTAATTTTTATCATTTACATCAGCATTTGACTATTGATTTGTCACATTCACACCCAGATGTGAAGATCGAGGCCACTAAATCTGAAGCTACCGTCAGCAGTTTAATTGTTTGGCTCAATAGGGAAACAGACTGGTTCACTTTTGTCCAGATTTAACAAACATGATACAACATGTACATTAATGAGCTTTGGACATGCTGGGCATCAGCTTTTGTTACCTCTGTGTCAAGCCTTGGTGCAAAACCCGAGCTAATCATACACAGGCTTATCAATCTCTGTATGAGATCAAAAATATGAGAGGAGAAGCAAGATTGGCCTAAATTGTGAACTGTTATTTATATTGAATCCAAACTTTTTTGACATTTATTATTAATTTTCTGAGCCATACTGCCGATTTCACGCCTGCCTGAAAACCATGGCAACTTTTGTCCACTTACCTCTGTGACACTTGTAAACTCAGAGGTGATAAATGAATGCAGTTCCAGTTTATCACGGCCTTTTTCACTGTATAGTGCTCCCATTGTGTCTTGACTTTGGTGAATCTTATACAGTACAGTGATATGCTTTGGAGCGTCCCCCCTCCTCATTCACTGCCATGAACCTTTTAAGGTTGACTTCATTGTTGCAGACACAGCAGAGTCAGTGTCATGGTTACTTTACCCTTTAATGCACTATCATGAATCTAAACCTCTGTTCCTGCCAACCTGAGATCTCATACACCCCAAATTAACGAGAAGGTAGTTCACTAAGATAGTATATAGGATTAGAAGGTCAGAACAACACACTGTAATTTAAAGAGCTTTTCTAACACACTTTCTCTCAGCTCATGGACCAGTAAGACTGTCACAACACACCATGCAGTATATCCACTGACAGAAGTTATGCTTGTCACACCCTTGATCTCTGTGTCTCTCTGAGAAATGAGTTCAAGCTAAGTTCACGTTTCTTGGAGAGTTTTTCAGTGAACTGACGAAAACGAGCAAAGCAGAGGAGAGTGCGGCAGAGCAGAGGTTAGACAATTACAAGGCTCCATGCTAGTAACAAAGTTCTAACAAGCAAATTTTTGGCTCCAAGTGAATGTGTTTGTGTGACTGCAGGACACAGAAAAGAGAGGAAAAAAGAAGTGTGGCTGCTCAAGGCTGTCAGTAAGGGTGTTTGTGTGTTTTTGCATGCAGGGGCATATGTTTTGTAAGTGATTTTGTGTGAAATATGGAGAGCAGGAAGGAAAGGACAAACAGTCCAAACTAAGGGACAGCTCTGCAATTACGCTATCGGTAGCTGGAACAAATGAGAGGGCTGCCAGTGAAACAGTCGGTGTAAGATCGATGGCATCTATGACTGAAGTTTCAAAAGAGAGAAAGTTAAAAACAAGAAGTGCTCATTTGAAAGAAGTTTATGCTCTCCATTTTCCCCCCATGCTGCACTGAGTTCTTTAGCTCAGGACACGGGACACTAAGACTCTGTCTCGGTTTTGGAGTACTGTACCACATTTTAGAAAAGGATGACAGTACAGCTCAGGCTCAACCTGCTTTTTTCATGGAAATAAACTCAGCATCTTCAATGCAAAAAAAGTCAGAAGAAACCCCAAACAAATCAGGATCTTCCCACTCCCACCCCTCTACAAATTCTATTAACGTTCAGGTTCAACTCTTTTATTGTAATACTGATAATTAACAAGGACACAAACAAATAAGGCGACTTGGAGGGCACATACCTTGCCCAGGGTTGAAACATTTCCTGGATTTGTACCTTGATCTGCATGTGGCTAAAAATCTAAACCCGTCTTCCTCATTCCCCAAACCACGTCTCTACAAAATGTCACTGACATGCATTCAGAATGCTAACAGTACAACAGCAGGTCAATCCATTCATCCTTGTGAGCACTAATGATGAACCAACACACGTTATGCCGAGAAGCATGTTATTAAATCCATCACTTTGAGTTGTTTATTACTATAATGCATTGTGTGTTGCAATCCCTATGCTGAAACCTCAGTGTGGTTCTAATCAGTCAACCCTTCATTGCAGGGAATGAAAACATCCTGGGGTTGTGAGAATTGGTTGCATCTTTTATGGTCCCGACGATTCATAGCATTTCCAGATCCTGCCTGAGGGGAAACTGAACTTTGCCGTCGAGCCAAAACAGGCACCAAAGTGGGATGTTAAAGTTCTCTGCGTGTTTATCCCCAGAGTGGATGGAAAAGAAAATATTTCTCAGCGTTTATTTTTGAATGAATGAGTGAAAGTAAAAAGTTGCACTTCAGAATCTCAGGTCAACAAGAACAAACTATACTAATTATTCATTTCAAAAACTCGTCATTGTAAAAGCAGCTCCTTATGGGGATGTATTAATAATACAAGGCTTAGAATTATTCTGTTGGTGTCATTTTACTTGTATTCATTCAAAGATTTTGAAAAGAAAAGTGAACTGAAAATAACATTTTTATAACAACAACAACAACAACAAAAACATTTTCCAAAAGTTTATGGAAGCAGGGAGTCAGTATCTTAGCCATTAAATCTTTTATTAGGTGTCCTGATTCTGAGTATGAACCCAGACCAGATTCTCTGTAGAACTTCAACCTAGGTTTGTGTCACCTCAACAAGTCATTTCAAACAGATAATCAGACTGAAGCAACTCATCAGACACATCTTGTTCCATACGCTTACCGAGGTTGAGACACTAACTCTGTCAGTGTGTTGACAAAGGATGCACACACACACACACATAAATGTAGTCATCCATAGTTAGTGTTAAAGGAAATCAGATGTGCTTGTTTTCTTTGCCGCCTCACTTACCCCAGGGTTATCCTTAATTGGGGATGATTACAAAATGTTTGCATGCTAAATGCTGCAAAATTTGTCTTTCTCTGTGTGTGTGTGTGTGGGGGGGGGTGGGGGTTAAGAAAGGGAGCAGGCCTTACAAGCTCTTAATGCTGACACAGATAGAGAACAGGTAATTTTTCATTTATCATAATAAAGCGCTGATACGTGCATCGCTCTTTCTGTACAACACAACTGCTGACACAGAGGATACACACTGAACACATTATCACAGCATGAATGGTTGGAAATTTGAGGCCATAAAAATCAAGCCAAATGGTGTGTCGTGACTCGATAATATTATTGCATGCAACCTTTAATTTTCTTTTTTTTTTGCTATCTGTTCCACTTTATTTCAGATTTAGTGACTTTAATATTTCTTTGTAACAGGATTATCACTATCATCAGTCTTCTTCAGCTCAGTGGGACATACAGTAGGTCAACTTTCTGTTCTAATGACGCCATCTAGTGGTCATAAACCAAATTGAACTACTGGAATAATATACAAAGTATCATCATTGTAGAAGAGATGCAGTGAAATAGTCACATTTCATTCTTCCATGAGAGTTATATACCTAATGTTATAGTAATATGACTTTTTGCTTACATACTTTAGCAGCCGACGTGTTGCTGAGGTTGTGGGTTCATCCACAGTTGCCCTTGTGTGAGTGTGTTGTGTACTACTCTCTCAGTTTACCATCAGAAATGTGCAAGTAGTCCACGCACATGTGCACACACTTAAGCAAGCTGCCTCCCATCAAGAATTTCTGTGACTGCTGTAGAAACAACCATGTTTATTGTCTCTGTCCTAAAGTGAAAGAGACCTGCCCTCTCCTCACACAGGAACAGATACTGAGCCAAAGCAGCCACAATGGACAGCAGGCCTCCTCTGTCTCTCAGCAGCCTCTGGTGGCCATGTTTTCACAACCCGAGATAACAGGGAGAAGGTGAGGAGGTGGTGCAAGAGACATTTGCAGAGTTTGATAAATGGCACAATCACAAGTAAGATGGAACTGAGGAAGAGAGCGAGTTGAGGGACGGATGCAGGAAGATTTAGAAGAGTGGGTGTGGAAGAGATGAGTTAAAGATACATTGCAAGGTCATCTCAATGTTTATCCACCCACAACAATGAGGTGGGTCATTGAGTGTTTCTCAAGGCAGAAAGTGTTGATTCAGGATGTTGCAATGATGGCAGTTTTCTTGAGAAAAGCACTCCTAATTTCTCATTGCATTCAAATGAAAGTCCCAAAGCTGCATTTTTATCTGCACTTCAATTTATCTGGCTTACTGACTCGCCATGCTTCATACTCAGGAACAACCCCGCGCATGATAAGTCAAGTCAAATCCTGCTGTCTTGTTTTGTTGTACAGTTAATGTCATAAAAGGTCCTGAGGCAAGCTATGGCTAAAAGGCAGAGATGTGCACAAAATGGACTATTAAATCTCTTAGTACTAGCAGCCTAGTTGGGTGGGCCGTGGAACTTAGGCAGCAGCTGAGCCATCACCTCCAGGGCCTGTATTAACTCATAAAGATCACTGTCTCTCCCAAACACACTGTGCCAAAGTGGAGGTCGGGTGTGTGTGTGGTGGTGTGTATGTTCAGTAGTGTAGAAATGTTCGATTTAAGAAGTTTAATAGAAGTTTTGGTACAGATTTCACTGGTAAAGTTTTAGACTGCTTCATTCTACGGTTTGTATTAAACATATTTCTGTGTGTGTGTGTGTGTGTGTGTGTGTGTGTGTGTGTGTGTGTATGTGTGTGTGTGTCTCCCACTCCTATAATTACAGTGATTGGTATCAGATGAAACCCCACACAGAGTTGATCTCTAGATGTGCCCTTTGTATAAGCAACATCTCACTGCGACATTGATAGAGCACCAGAGGAGAGTTCACACAAATGGAAGAGCATTATAGTATTAGGTTACCTTTAAGTTCTCTTGCTGTGTCTTTTTTATCATTCTCTGTCCTTTCATTTTTCCTCTATTCATTAATAATTTTTTTCTAATGTTGCTTATTCCTCTGCACACTTCCACTCAGATCTCATTTCTATATCACATTAATGTCATCTACCCTGTTTGGTGTTCTGGCTCGCTCCTCTTTTTTTCTGCAAGTCAACACACACACATACATGTGGAGGAAATGCACTGCAGTTAGAAATAGCAGACCACCAACATTCACATTGTAGGAGACAAGAGATAGCAGGATGAGGATTTATCTAGCTGATACCCAGAAATGACTGCAGAGCAACACTTTAGACCTATTTACAGCCGCAACCCTTCATTAATGCTTTTGTGTGGGACTGTAAATCTATGTGCACTTAACAGTCATTGTAGGTGGAGACACAACTCGTCTCTAGTCGGGACGATGTTGCATTCCTCAGACAATATTTCTCTCTCGAAGGGTCACATGGAAAAATACACCCATGCTAACCTGGACACACACACACACTGACAGACAAAGACAGACACATGCAGCCACATGCACACAGATGTCGACAGGCAACTATATTTATACCAATGCTCCAATAAATCTATCTGCTCACTTGTCTATTTTCTCTGGCTTTGCCCATGCAGCACTGAATGCCTGAGAAGAGAGTGGGGGAGAGGAGGGGAGAGAGGAGAGAAGATGGGTGGAGGAAAAGGAGGAGGAGAGGAGAAAAGAGGAAAGGAACAGTAGGCAACCCCATGGCAACTTCCTCCTCTCTGGCCTACCCCTCCATATATAAAACACAACGGCTGCCCCGAGTCTGCAGCACACCACCATGCAACAAATTCCTGGAAAATATGAACTTGTGTCAACTTGTACCACTCAAACTAATACAGGCCCACTTTTCTTCCCTCCCTCATCTTTTCATTTCTTCTTCGTAAAGTGCCTGAGAAGAAAGGCTCTATTTTGCTCAGCAAGAATCAATCAAGGCAGAGTGGCAGAAAGAAGTGAAAATCATCACTTAGATGAAACCCTAACTCGACCCTGCACATGCATTAATGGAAAAATGAAAAACATGTGACACTCATAATGACTGGGAGGATTCTGGAGCATGAGTAATGTAGTATGTTATTAAATGCCAGTAAATACACAATTTTTGCATCAATTTTGATGGATTGAACTTCTTTGCGCTGCAGGATTTGGAATTGAGTGTAGCTTGATGTGGAACACCTTGATCAGAATTTAACCAAAGCCTCATATAAAGATCAAAATAAAGCCGCAATGACTGTTGAATGTGGATTTTTATGTATTTTTCTCGATATTTGAAGTAAAATGAAATAAGGAGCATGTTACTTGGTAACTGCCAAGATGGTTTACATGATAAATTTGTGCTGATTAAAGACAGAAATTGAAATAAGGAGTGTTTTACTTTTTATTTGAATAGTGTTGAATGTTTGTCACCAAACAGTACCTTAAATGAAAAAATAAAACATCCAGATATAAATGAGATCTGAAAAAGACGAACATAAAGAGGGTAATGTAATTTGACTGAAACATGACAAACGTCTTCAAATAGATGACAAATAAATGAATTCTGGTCATTGTTTATTTGACACTAACACGCTAGTTGGCCAGAAATTGGTTGCTTTATGTATTATATTATTTACATTCTGTTGTTTCCCACCAAATCAGTTAAAAGGAATGTCAATAAAATAAAGACAACAAGGAACAGGCTTCAGTGAAACCTAGATGTTGAAATCATTGTAAGCTCACCTCACTTAACGTCAAACAAAATACAGCTACGAAGTTTTCTTGAGTCATTCTGGTATATATTTGTAGAAGATATAGCTACATCAACCAAAAATGTTATTTCTAACGATTACCACCGTGAGGTCTTATAGTAACAAAAACACCACAGTAACAATAGCCGACTATAAATCATTATAACCGCTGTTGTACCAGAAACAGTGATTGATTGTTGATACTGTTGGTTCATGTGTTCATATCAATATCGTTCATATCAGTGATAAAATGTGATGTTAACTGATCTGTGTTGTTAATAATCCAACATATCATAAACTATGACTGCACAAAGTCACTAACAAAATTTAGGGTCTTTAGGTTCTTTCAAAGTAATTCAGGCTTCTTCCTTTAAACAGGTGGAGGGTTTCTTAAAATGGCTTTCATTTCTGGAGTGTAAACACAAATATAGCAAATAGTGACTCAACACTTTCATAACTGGCAAACAGGTACTTTAATTTGGAATGAAATTTGCAATTGTCTAGTTAAAAAGTTCCTCAATGAAGCTTCACACACAGATTGTTGTTGAATTGGGGTTTGGGAGAGAGTGCAGTCAGAGCTATGCGGTTTCTTTAATTGAAATAATCTGATTTATTGTTCCAATGATAAAATAATTCATAAGTTAATGAATAATTGGACGTTTCCTTAGATAAAAATCTAAATCTGGCTGATGACTCTGCATCTACATAAAAGTTGTCACTCAACAAGGTGGTCAGTGATTTTGACCCTGCAAAAACCTTCCATACTGAAGATATTGTACATAACTATGCCTTGTCCAAAACAAGCTATCTGTCTGAAAGAAAAATACCACCAACTCAAAGTGGATGATTCTGAAACCTTGAAAGTCAGATAAAAACCTACCTGAACATTGACTCAAAGAAAGTCTTAACAGCCAAGTAGAGGCAAAGAAGCAGTATAGTTTAATAAAGTCATAAAATCTGATTGTAAATGAGATGATTTAAGGTTTCCTGTGAAGGCAAACACAAATAGAAATCTTGTCTGCCTCATGCAGAGACAGAGCGTCAAAGAGCAGCGTGCTTTAAAAACAACATACTGAAGTTTAAAGTCAGACAGCAACTTAAAGGTATAAAAAAGGTGCCGTCAGCTGAAGGATGCAATGAAAAACTGGCCAACCTGCACACACATACTCAACACTTTCTCTCACATATACACACATTCAGTATCAAACAAAAGCTAATATCCAAAGTGCATTATTACATTAGCCCTGTGTATCATAACAGATGAACAACATACATTATATACATTTTCTTTATACCAAACAACACCATGTGAATAAAGGCTTCTCTTTTGGTTCAGTAGAAACAGATAATCCCAAAAGATTTTCTCTCACCAAGCAATCAAGAGTCCACGGCAGCCATCATATCCAAAGTGCTACTGAAAGAGATGGAAGTGAGTAGTCTTGTCATTGCATCTTTCTATAAATAAAAGTTTTTGCTGGCAGGCTGAGTCCACTCCAGCAAAACATGGTGTTGACAGCATTCTCCAGATATGAAACGGGATGTCTTTTCTCTTTCTTTGCATTTCTCATGCATTATTTGAAACCACCATCTTTAGAATTGGGGTGCCTGACAAGTCAAATATCAGGGTTACAGTTGCTGTCGCTGAGAGACAGATTCATCTCAACTTTTTTTAAAGATATTCCTTGTAGTGCTGATGCAAGTTTTTCTTAACTGTGAAATAGAAGTGCAGATGAGGCTAGAGTGAAATCTGAAATTTCTGTGACCCTACTGAATGCTATGGAATTAGTAGATTGGACAAAAGTGTTGGTATCAGTGGTCAATTAATGCTAAAAACACTCCCATAAACAGCATTTGGCTGATCACAGAACAGCAACCGTATGAGAAGGCAGAGCAGATTTGTTAAGCTCCTGGTTTCTTGAAATGCTGAAAAAGTTAAAAGGAATATTCATGGTGGTATTTTTGAAAACAAGTGAAAATAAGTGTAAATCAAACACTGTGTGTGTTACCATGCCCAAATATAAATAATAATGTGCTACCTACAACCGTAACAAAATTCATAGCAATTTCCAAGGCCAGGGAACTTATTTCCAATGAGCTTTCCATGTAATTTTTAGGTTTGTAACAGCTGCTAAAATCAACTGCCAATGGTTGTTGGCCTCAGTATCATTCAGAACTAAGAGTTTTAAATGATACTTGAACAAACTGATGCCTGAAACATTTCAGCTTTAGGAATCAGTTCTTAGTTCACAGGTCTCCCGTCACTGGGTCTGACACACAGTTTTAGGTGTCTCTTCTCCCACTGAGATTGAACATTTCACATTCTTTGGTCCTTTTTTTATGTACAAGAAACATTTATATGTTTTGCTTCTTTTAGTCCCACTTACCATTATTCCTTTGTGGGTTCATGTAATCTGCGATATACCTTTATGCTAACACCTTTTGAATCAAACCAATCTACCAAAACGTGGATCGTTAACATCTTGGGAACATTATCTGACTGTGAAATGAAAAGTCCAAATATTATCCTTCTACAATTAAAGGAAAAAACCCGACAATAGCAGAAGTAATTACAATTAACCAATTCATGTCGATTGCTCTCAACCTCAGTTCATCAGTGACAGAGACTAAGCTCCTTTCGGACCAAGCATTTTTTGCACTGGACCACACAACACCAGTGGAAACGACAGAGACAGTTCTCCTCAAACATCACCGTTTCCTCTCGGTAACCACGCTCACAGCACAGCAGGTCACAGCCACTGATGTCCATGGCTGTGCTGTTGCAAATGCGTCCTCGTGTCCCAAGTGAACCAGTTTTTCGATTTGCGAGGCAGAAATCGGGTGACTCATCAGAGTAGATCAGATCCTGCTTGTCTGGTGGCTTTATGTTCTGGCCGACGGGGATCAGGGTCTTGCCATCGTTGCCGCCCATCACTTTGAAGGCGCCATTGAAGCGTTCGAGCAGGCGATCGCCTACCTCACGGAAATGAGGCATCTTTTTCCAGCATGTGCGCAAGGTGCATGACCCAGACAGTCCGTGACACTTGCACTCTGTCCTCATGTACATTTTCACAGCCTGGGAGGGGAAAGAAGGGGTGAGAAGGTTCAGGGTTTTGGGTGTGGAGGAGAGGTGAAGAAGGGCAATAGATGATAGAAGTAAAAAAAGAGGGTTGATCAAACACAAAAAAGGACAAAGGGAACTTTTAAACTCTGACGTGAACGAGAAATGCTCCTGACAAATGTCAAGATCCCTTAAGGAGTAATTTATTATTGTTTTCTCATGAAATATTGCAAAGTCAATGGATCTTTCGCTCACTCGCTGACACACACATACATGCAAACACACACACTGATAGATAGGTAAGATAAAAGCAGACGCTATTCAGAAGGAATTTAACTCCACAACTCCCCCACCCACACCCCCCACTGCCTCTGGCCTTCCTACATCTAACAAGCCTTGACAACAGATCATTCACTTATACTGCACATAATTAACTCATCACACACACACACATACACACACCTGCCCTTCAGACACATACACACAAACACGTTCTTGCAAATTGTATATTAGTATGCACGCATGCATGCACAGACATTTGCACGCATCACAGCACACTTATTTCTCAATGTCTGGGCATTTGTGGGCAAGCCTTGTCTTTTGTTGTTCATTCGCTAATGCTACAATTGGACTTTACCCAAAATCCTCCCCTCCCCTCTACCCGCCTTTGACCCCAACTAACGTGAACTTTGTGACTCTGGTTTGCTCGTGCATGCGTCAACATTTCTACAAGTGGCTGTAACAACAGACCAGCAGGAGCGCTTGAAAATGTGACCTGGTAGATTTACCTAATAAACAGCGGCTACTTTCAAATTTTGCTACTTTATCCCATTTCGTTTAGTCGCACGTTGGATTTTCAAGGCCGTACTTCATTTGCTCAACAAAGAGGAACTTCAAACTTCTACAAGAACTCGAGAAACGTTAGAAGATACCTGCCTCGGAGGCTTGAAAACAAAATGTGTGGCACGCTCTTGTTTTTGTGTTTCAGAAACCTGATTCTTGTAAGAATATCAGCTTACGCCTGCTACACAAATATGGCTGTAGGCAATGTTTTCGTGTTCTTGGAATGATGGAACATTCCAAAGGACAAGGAGCACCTTTGCTGCTAAAATCTTTGAGAATTTAGGAAATTTTCACGTGTTTCTTACAATTTAGGAGTAGTTATGATGCATTTGTAGTGAATCACAGATGTGTTCCCTCTATTGGTAGGTGTACCAATTAGAGGTAGATACCAAAAACTGAACAGACATACTGACTAAAACTGATTCTCACCAGCCTTCCAGCCTCATTGTTGTGTAAGTCAATGAGAGTCCTGATGTCACTCTTGCCCCGTCTTCTCTTGGCATCCATAAACTGTTTTGACTTTTCATAACCAAACTCCACATCATCTCCGCAGCCCCCCCACTCCCACTTGACTCCGTCTCCAGCAGAGGAGGTTGAAGGTGGTCGCGGTGGTGCTCTGTTCCTGGTTGCCTCACAGCCACACTGCAGGAGATCTCCCATGCTACAAGCCTGTGTGACGGCGTGGGTCACACCGGCTGCTGTGATAGCATAGACAAATGCCGTCTCCCGGATATCTGCAGAACAGGGAAATTACATTTATCGATTAGTTCAAAGAGATGTTTTAACATTTTTATGATTTATTTTTCCAGAATTTGCATGAATAAAATTATAATTCTGGCACTACAGAGGGTACATCTGTGTTTAGCTTCCCTCAACCATCTGTCTACAAGGTTTTGTGGAATAAAGTTTTTCTGTAAATGGAGTGAAGCCTGTGGGCTACTTCAGGCAGTCACACTGCTGCAAACACACATATGCACATAACATGTCTCATTCTCCTCTAACGTCATCCACACACCACCTCAATTTGTTTCAGCTGCAACAATCTCCCATCCATCTTTGCCTATGTTAGCGCTGCATTTTCAGCAGCCATCACATCAGCACTTACTTATAATGTCTGATCACTCCCCAATGCATCCATATAAAGATGTCTGTGGGGAATAATGTAGAGCCTGGATGGCAAAATCTAAATATGTTCTACTGCTGGAGTAATAAATGTTTGAAATTTGAAGTTTCCCAGCAAATGTCTTCCATACAATTTATAGAAATCCAGAACATTGTTTTTGCATCATCCTGCTGACAAACAAACAACAAACTAACCAAATCAATGACTGACTGACCAATAAGAGAGAAAATAAAATCTTGCAGATTCAAATAGAAACAAGCTATCATACCATGGCCACAGACTGAAAGCAGAGACAACCTAGCTCTTTCTTGATGTCATTAAAACTAGCCAAATTAACAGGCGTCTTAGAATCCAAATGAAAGCCAAAAACAAAAAAAATCCAAAAACTCTACATTATCCTTTCTAAAAAATAATATTTCAAACAATTTAAGATTATAGTCGTTGTAGAGGCCAGTGTACAAATAACTAATGTGTTTAGTTAAAACATATACACACAGATCATTTCCAAACACGTGGATACATTACATAATTATTTAAAGAATTCAATTACAGGTCAGACTGCTGCTCAATCAAGAAGAAATTAAAGGAAAGAATGTAACTACAGTGTACTATAACCCTCCACATTCAGACATCTGTTGATCCCTGTGTCCACAGTAAGTTGCCGGACAACAAATAGGAAAAAGAGAAAGCATGACAAGTAAAAGAATTTAGTTTCCATTCATCCATCTAGGCATCGCTCCTGCCATTAAGGCAGTCAATACTCAAGCTGCATGGAAGAGGATAAAAGCCTCTTTCTGTTAATCCTTGTCCATTACTGAGATCTCCAGCGCCATTGGATTTGTGGTGTTGAGAGGATGCTTGTTGCTCCCTCTCACATAGACATTCATACACATGCTCATACATTCATACACACCACAGCTGCTGCTTTATTTATGGTGCAGCGTTCAACCCTCATGGCTCCAAAAGAGTCCGACCACAACACAACAAATTAATCATACGTCTCCGTCAGTGGCTTAAACTCAAAATGATTTGTAGTCAGTTACTTCGGCCATTATCATTCAATCAACAACAAAAGGGGCAGCTACAAAAAACAAAACAAACACAAAAAAAACTCAAGAGACCACTGGGATGACACAAGATAATGTTTCTTTTTGAACATTTTAGTCATTTCTTTTCTTCATTTTATAATGAATGAATTGAGATTAATCTATTTTGGAGGTCTATGGCTATTCCATTGATTATCTTTGTGAGAAAAAGTATTAAGATTCAGCTGCTGAAATCTTAAGGCTCTGATCTAATGCAAGCTGAGGTATTTAAAATCAAGAAAATGCTCAAAGACCTAAGAAACTCTTACCAACTATTCATTATTTTAAGCACATGAAAAAATTAGTAAAACCTGTTTTTTCGGCTCCACAAAATTACATTTTTGTCAGCTTGTTTGTAATGGATGATGCATTCAGTGAACACAGACACTGTAGTTTATTTTGACAAGAGCAAAGCTGTTACAGCTACACCATCTTAACTGGCTGCTGAGAGTAGTTCATAACAATTGCACAATTTGTTCCTGTCTGACTAACATTTACTAAGAATCATTATGACAAAATTCATACATATTAACATGTAGAATTGGGGTTTTTTAAGGCGTTTGTAAATGTAATTTTTTTCTTTGAGACATAAAAGAAGTGGGAATTGTTGGTGACATTCAAAAGCAGATCTTTTTCTAGACACAATAGATGAGACACTCGGGACAGAGTAAAGAAAAAGAATAACTGCTTAGCTAGTCATCGTATGTGTGTGTGGAGATAAAGCAAAAAGGACTTAGTCCTAGGAGCTGGAAGGCGGCGAGTGTGTAGTCACCACCACTAACACTGCCAACTCCATATCGCATGATTCAGTGAATGGGATTCATTAGGAATGGTAAAACACACACTGAATGGGTGGCGTGCGACTAGACCTGCACACCCCAGCACACCGTGATATCAATACCAGCTGTACACCCCAACACCCAGAGATGTCTCCAATGTAGGCAAACATGCGTTTCTATGCTTATGTGTGTGAAGACTATTGTTTTATATACATTGAAAGCATTTACAGCACAGACCATTTAGCTTCTCAAATGTTTGGTGTGTTATTCTAAAACTTACTTCAATTAACTTGAACCTATTCCACAAGGCACGCTAAGATTAGTGGGGATTAAGGTCTAACGCCTGATTTTGATGAACAACACAAGTTCAGTTCAAGCTCACGAAATCAGATTAATTTGTGACAGGCCTAAAGAGTCAAGATAAGAGTATCTGCATGCTATCCTCAAACATCCAAGGAGTTAGAACATAAATCAAGCCAATGTACCATGGCAAGTTGTGAAAATAAAAAAGTAGTGGTGTTACACTTTGTCTATTTGTCTATATGTATATGCACCTTTTACAATTTCATTCTTTAGATATTCTCTCGAAATAATAGCACTACTGACCATCCAAACCGTGATATTTTCATGCAACCTAATTAATGCCTGAGTACAATTAATTCAAACACTTGAATTTATCAAGCCGTAGCTATATAGAGAGAGAGATCAGGCAGTAACAGGATGAATGAGAAAGAAATAATCAACGCAGAATACAGTTTGTGAGAATTAAATATTTTTAAAAATTCAGAACGTGTGTAAAGGCTTTAAAAACGTTATTCTATCGGGTTTATTTGATTAAGATTCATGTTCAGATGTATAAGTCTAAACAGTTTATATAACTTATATGACAGTTTATAAATGCCATTTGTATGATCTATTTATTTGTTTGATTTTTTTTAACTAATGATCGGTTAGGAACGGCTGAGGATTAGACAGACAATTAGCCTGCCTGGAACAAATTGGTTTCCCAGCACACACTGTAACTGAGTTTGATCCATGTTAGACTTGCTGTATTCAACCAAAACAACTGGAATATTACTGGTCAATTTGGACAACTGGGCCCTAATGATTTGTTTAGGATTTCCTTATTTATTATATCACTTAAATAAGGGCAAAAGGACATACTTATGGGTAAATGTGCAGGAGATCTGTTCTGAAATGGTGCCTGCAGTATATCTGTGCTGTATGGCATCCTTGCAGCTAAGCTGAGACCACACCTTGCTTTTCCGCATCAGCGGAAAAGGGTTGAGTTTTTCGGGAGCAGTGACATACTTGAATCAAGATGTGGCATCTCTAAAACATCCCTGGATCCATTTACAGACGTGTGGAAAACATCAGCATACTACTCAATACTAGAACATGGAATATGGGGAGAGCGACACAAACTGTTTTTCTTAATATTGCAAATGCTGCAAAAATATCTGCATGAGACAAATGCTACTTTAACAGTTTAATAGAAGCAATTATTCATTATTTCATGACATACATAACACTCAAATTGTTTTAGAATTTATCTTTACTGTCCGTGACTTGGAACAAAACTTTATTCAACTAAAAACAGACAAGCATAGAAAAAAAAGCTAAACAGTCACAAAGAAGAAATAAAGGAAGGGGTTAAAAAAGCAAAGAACAGAAAGAAGAGTATCGCTATGCATTTAAAAAATTAAAAATTTGAATATTGCATCGTGTTTTCCTTGGAGACATCAATTCCAAACAAATTCTCTGGCATGGAGCATGTTTTGGCCTAAGTCTGTTTTTTATTTCAGAAGACCTTTGTGCAGGAATTAGCACATATTGTTTTAATACTCTGATTTTTAGGCAATGATGCTGGCAGGTCTGGGATATTACAGCTGAAATTAGTTAAATGTGAAATTGCTTTGGTCCAGATGAGAATAGTTAAATAAAAACATGTTTGTCTCCCTCTACTATGAGGCATTAAGGAGGATCGATTACTTATGGCCAGCGGTCATGTCAAGTGTATTTCCAAATTTTCTATGAGGAGTGTAGAACCCTATAATGTTTTCAGTTCTGTCTCTTCTGTAAGATTTGTTTTTGGCTGAGGATGATTGTAAGCAAGACCAAATTAAATATGCTGTAGTATTACATCATAATCAGTAAATGTGAGGATGTTATGCAAAGTATAGGGTTAGCAAGACGAAAAAGAAATTACTGCAAGATAAATGCAAGACAAATAAATTGAGATTTTTTTGTTTGTTTTGTTTTTAGGGTTTGGAAGGAGACTGAACGGTGGCGTGCAGAGAAAATGATTATTGCTGCTCATATTGAACACAGCTGCTTGTTAACTGTTGGCACATCACACTTCTGCTGCAGCGTTAGTGTCTCTTTCTGTCAGGATCAGCTGGGGTCAGCTATATTCTGGATCAGTCATAATCGTTTCCAGGTCTACGTGGATTGAGGATGACAGTCCTCAGGTCCTGCCGGAGTCACAGCTTTTCTTTTTGAATATGCATTTGTGCTTTTTGGTGTGGCTCCTTTTTCAACTGATAACTTTGATGCCAGAACACAGTTTATTCTATAAAACACTGATAACTATATATCATATATACTCAAATGAAAGCAGTGTAAATGCCTTACACTCTGGGTAACAATATCCAAATTCTTACAATTCAATATCACAAAACTGAGAACATATATTTGTAATTTTGAAAAACTGTGTGCAAATAAATAACAGGTTTTCCTGTGTCTAAACTTTCCATCATAAAATCATTAGTGATACAGTATTTAAAGTGAATTTCATTCATTTACAAACCCTCTATAGCACACAGCAGTCCTTTCTCCAGGACACACTCACACACAGTACACAAAATATTATGACATTCAGTAAAATACATGTCTTTAAATGATTATTAGCATCATTGTAGGTTGGCTATGTTGGTTGCCGTGTTCTAACAGTGAGAAGGTTCTGGGTTTGATTCTTGTGAATGTCTGTGTACGTTCCCTCTGGGTATGTAAGTGACTCTAAATTTTCCGTAGGTATGAATGTGGGTGTGAAGAATTGCTTGCCATTCAATGCGTGCCCTGTGATGAACTGACAACCCGTCCAGGCCCCCAAGATAAAGGAAAAGACAGAATAATAACTGTAGATCAATGGCAAGAAAGATTTAATTCCACGTGATGGAACATTTCAGATCGAAATTAGTTTTCAGTCTTGTGCAGACACGTCCATTAATACTTCAAATAAAGGTGCGAAAGGGCAGTGTCTCAGAAATATTGTGAAATGAAAAGTGAACGCACACAGACAAACACATGCACACACACATCCCTGTCCTTCAGGATCTGTTCTAGTTCTCTCGTCTAGTAGCATCACCCAAAAGTCTTTCTGTCAAAAGTGGGTGTGTGACACACAATTGTCTGAGTGATTGGTATTTCGGCAATAAATCTGTAAATGTGACATGTGTCTCATTATTAAAAATTTCATAAATTAAACCCATACACACACAAACACACCTGCATGAATGCAAGTTGTTTTAAGTAGCGCTGCCAGCACAGCAGTGTTTTTGGTTTCATGACTGAATCTGAAGGAAACCTGCACACAGTTTTAGCCTCGTTCCTCACACTGTTGCTTTTTTGTCAATAAACAATTACAACATGACAATAAAACCAAAATGAAAATTCTTTGACGAATGCATTTAGACCATACGCTAATCATTTTACTACTAACAAGATTTCACTAAAACACTTTAAGGCACATATTTGAAGAGAGAAAAGAATTATTTTCTGGCATCAGATGAAAGGAAAACTCACATTAAGGACTCGAGCATCCACATTAAACTTACAGCACATTTATGTCAAGCTCAGTGTGGCAAATTCATTTTGCAGCCTATTCAAAAGCTGTTTCATGTTGGCAAAAAAAAACAAAAAAGAGTGGGGAAAAAGTGAATGGTGCAAAACCTCCTAAAACACAAACAATGGCTGACACATTTTCAACAGTCATCCACTAATAATTGGCCAGATGTTCCATATCATCTTTCGTAGTTGTTGCTTGGTACAAAGTTAAAAATAAAGTATGAGAGAAAGAAAGTTCAGTTTAATTTCAAATATTTTAAATATATGATATCAAAAAAAGAGGCAACTCAGACAAATACATTGACTGACAGATGCTCTGGCTAAATAACATGAAACAAAGATCATTTCCATTTAAAGAAGAATTTGAGTCTAGAATAATTTGAAATTAACTACATAACGTAAAATAAATCTCTAAATGGAGGTCAGTGGGGTTAAGTAAAGCACTCAGGGAGAGTGAGCAATAAATACTAAAGCACTCTTATTTTGACATTTACTGGTGCTACTTCATGGTAAACAGCCATCAATAGCAAGTAAAGGTAATTGAGGACGAAGTTTTCGAAACAGAGGAGCACTTTGGCCTCTTATGGACAAGAAGGAATTCATCATTAATGAGCAGTCAGTCTTCTGCTGGTCTCACTCTCTCTTCTGCTCGCGATCACTATTACTTTACTGAGTAAGACGGAAAGAAGTTGTTTTTATCATGCATTCAAATGACATAAGCTATATTTAATTTAAAATTTGCATTCGAAAGTTTAGAGAGAAGAACCTTGCAAAGACACTCAATGACAGACAAATTAGAATTAGAATTTCAATGTCCATCGGGGTTTCACCTTTTAAACAACTTTGTCTGAAGGTCAATTTTTTTTTCAAGTATTTCATGGGCCAGTTGATCAACATTCCATTTAAATCACTAATTTTAATGTATAACAATTTGAAAAAAAAAAAAAAAAAGGTTTTGAAATTGTGTGCCACTGAATCAAGAAAGCTTTCTGTACAAACTGAAGTTAATATACTCAGTCTGGTCCTTTTGTAAGGTGCCATTGGTTAAAGGGAGAACTGGTACACAATGACACAAAAATACAACAAATGTAAAATGCAAGAAACTAAATGCCAGAGTGTAAAGGACCAAAATGAACCATGTTAAAAGGAGGAGGAGGATAAGATGGTTACTCAGAATAGGCTCTATGAGCCACAAGAGCAAAGATCTCAGAAGGGTCTCAACAGACCCGTGTTTCTGACTGACAATATTCATTGTTCATTCATTCATATTCAAAATCCAATCTGGTTGAGTTATTCCTTACTTAAGCCTTCAGCATTGTCACATCATGATTGACCAAGAGAGCAAAGAAGCTCTGTGGCTGTTCATTACTTAGGTCAACAACTGATCTGATTAGCATCTCTAATCAACTAAGATGATTTCGAGATGAAAATAAGATGAAAAGGAAAAGGGAAATAAGAGGAAGCACCAAATAAAAGGATTGCTACCTCTTCACAAATAGAAACCGCCTTTTGCTCGGGTAGAGACTGAATATAAAAATGTTTTCCAAATCACAGGTCTTGTACATGGAGCGTGAAGCAAAAATTGTATTTTCATTGATCAAATTTTTGAAAGTTCAGATTAATTAAAAATGTTAAAATATCTATCTTTGTGTCATCAGATAGCAGCAGGATTAAAATTTGACCCTTTAGTTAGTGTTGTGCAACTGGTCATCAAGATAAACTGAATTTTACGTGCAAAGGAATAAACATGAAAACAAAATTTCAGTATGCAAATCTTCAATCAATGAGATACAATTTGATTTTAATGAAATGCTTAACAGATTTTATGTGTAATGTTGGTTATTTCCTGGTTGCTGTCTAAACGTGCAGAGATAAGGCTTCTCTGTAGTACCAGTCAGAGAGTAGACAGGCTGCTCTTTTTGAGTCTAATCATACAAGAGTTAAACCAACACAGTAATTGGAGAAGACCCAACGGTGACCCAACATCAGTTATATTACAGACTTCAAAGAGCTGGAGGAAGATGTTAAAAGATCTTAAGAAAGATGTTAGGCGAAAAGAGCAATTTTGGCTGATCTTTTCAGGCATGCCCAGTCTGATGAAAATGAGAGGCAGCCAAGTGTGAATACGTCTAGTCTGAAGCACAACAGATACCCTTGTCTGGTTGGCTGCCATCAGACAAGAGCCTTGCATCAATGACCTCAAGTTGGTGGAAGGCCGTCAGCTGTGGTCATGAGGTCATGTGTTCAGATCCTAAAATATTGATGTCTGAAAAATGGAACATGACAGTAGCCCTTAGCTTCGTCTACCCATTCAATGTTGGACTTATGCACCTGCATTCCGCCAACACATTCTGTGTAAACCCAATGAAAGTGCAATGAGGGTCTGCATAAGCCAGAGGTAATAAAGCAGGATGGCATTGTGATGGCTTAATGGTATATTATATGTGCAGCCCAAACTGGAAAACTTGAAAACCAACCAGTTCATTTAGCACCTAACTCAAAGAAGAGTACGGTAGTATCAACCAAAAACATCTTGAAATTGAAGAGCTAATAGAACAATTCACTTTGTTGTTTCATGTTAATATATGATTACTCTGAAGTTTATGCTGGCAGCATGTTTCAAAAAAGTTGGAGTGGAATGGAAAATCAGTGAAATTCAGAAACACACTCAAAAGGACTATTCCAAGGTGAAGAGGTTCCATACATTCCAAACCCTGTCAGATTGAACATATCTTGTTTTTCTACTGTATTCAAATGCATTTTATGTGAAAAAACAACTTGAAATGTGTGTCTAATGACATTTTATATAACGTCCTCACTTTTTTTGGAACTGGGGTTTTATATGACCTTGGGGGAATCACTATGCCTTGCCAAGAATTTCTAGCATACATCGAATCACAAATTAACATCTTTAAGCTCCAGTTTCATTATTGATTAAACAAACAAGAAGTAACATGTCAGTGATCTTAAGCGGTGCCTCTAGCCAAATTTTGGTACATTCAGTGAAATCCAGGCTGGGTATTTCTCTATGAGTAGTTAGCTTAGCCTATCAAATGAAGTGAAAACAAGGGGGAAATTGCAAGCCTGGATCTATCAATATGGTAACAAAACCTTTCCCCAAGAAGCTCAGTGACAATGTTTTGGACATTTTACAGGGACTTCAAGAGTTAAGGCTTTTGTGTTGCTTCATACTGAACAAATATGAGTGGTATTCATTTTTGCAGGTGGTTCTCAGAGGCCCATTTCCTAAAATAACAAATTCTTTATTATACATGCATATTAAATTTTTGCAGTGAAATACAAAATAAAACATAAACGTCAGATAGACAACAAAACAAAACACATCCATTCCCTCTTGTACTCACCTTGCTGCAGTACCTTGCCAAAATACTTGTTGTGGCTTGTGCAGTTCCACCGGCGGTACCTGAACTGGTACTGGCACTCCCTGACGCCCAACCTGGCCCCTTTAGCCACCTCACTGACAATCTCAGGCTGAGTCTGGCACAGCTCAGCCTGTTTCCCCGCCAGACGTTTCGCCTTTCTGCAAATGCTGTTGGGATCCATCACCAGCGGACTGCCCACTGCCCTAGAAGATTTTAAACAATGTCAATCACACAAATCACTCAGCAACATGATAACAATAGAAATGTTCCACTTTTCTTTTTGGTAAGCATCACCTGTTAACTTAATCACACTGTAAACACTGTGGCTGCTCTCAACACAAGCCACAAACCAAATACAGTTACTCAGTCTTCCAAATGTACCCACCATTTCTCAGCTGTGACGACAACGGGCTTCATGAATAAACACGTGGGAGACAACAGACCACCAAGTTTCCCCGAGGCATCATAGCTCTGATGTCAGATTCACAAGTCTGTATTTTGCTGTTGGCCTGCTCTTGGGAGAACTGTGTGGTCCTCGCAGTTGGAAGCGAAACAGTTGGAAGTCTCTTAACAGACAGGCCTTTTACAGTCAATCTTAATGCTAAGCTGATTTTGGTAAACCAGAGGGCAGGCGTTCTAGATTTCCTGATGATACAGCTTCTCTGGAGATTTTGGACAAGTTAAGAACTTCACCGCTTAAACCACTCATGCTCCCCGAATCGGCACTGCTGAGAAACATTCCCACATTAAACCCATCTAAATGAAAAATGTATATATTGTATTACCAGAATGACTGAAGGGGCGAGTGTGTGTGTGTGTGTGTGTGTGTGTGTGTGTGTGTGTGTGTGTGTGTGTGTGTGTGTGTGTGTGTGTGTGTGTGTGTGTGTGTGTGTGTCTGAAAGTGTCGCACAATGAATCAAGCTCGCATCGGGTACTTCAAATATTTAAAGCATTAAAATACGTATATATACACATCACACATTTGATGAATATAAAACCTGGACCTCCACAATAGCTGTGACAGATGAGTGTATATAATAAAGATAAATAGTTTATTCTAACTCCTAATGGGAAAGAGGGAATTGGCTCTGCCATTTAGAGGCCCTGCCAGCGTTTGTGGCCACTTCAGTGGCATTACAGCGAAGTGGTTTCATAAGATGACTCTATTTTCAATCCGCCCCTCCTGCTTTCCTCTTCAGCTATCTACCATTTATTTCATGTATGCTGCTAGCATTTCGAACATTTTACACCTCAAAGACTTTCATTTATGCCATCTCTTTCTCTTGACTCTTCTCCAAAGATGACATTTAATCTCTGAATCTCAGCAGAAATGATCCACAAACGTCAAGTTTCACCATGAAATAGAAGTCAGACGGTTTTGCGATGATAGAGAGAAGGAGAGCAAAAGAGTAAAAGCAAAGAGACTACCTCATAGGCTTTCATTCAGCCTTCATTCGCCCCGCCTGATATCATTCATCTGCGTTGAGATTTTGTTTTAAGAAGCAGAACAAACACTCTTGCCAATCCCCTCGCCTGGCGTTCTCACACACACACACACACACACACACACACACACACACACACACACACACACACACACCACACATTCATCCTCTCACACTTCGTTCTTGTCCACATCAAGTTTTATTTGAGTGAAACTATTTATATAACAGTCTAATGTGTCGTCACATGATGGAATGGAAAAGCTGTTTCTCTTCCTCGGGAGTCTTGTGTCAGCCCCTCAACTAACAACATCACGAAAAAGGAAGCAAACTTGTTATCCTCTACATCTCATGCGTATGGGTAGAATGGCTTATAATTATATATTTATTTTAAGAGTAATCTATTCTAATATATCTGTTTCTCAAGATTACATTAAAAATGCATGTGAACCTGCAGGACGAGCCAATGTCTGGTGTTGTGTTAAAAAGCTGGAAATATATAAAAATAATAACTATATTTGCGATGAATGCTCACACACAAAAACACATATATACATACACAATATATATACATATATATATACACACACACACATACACTATATTTAAATATATACATATATACTGTGTATGTATATATACACATATATATGTATATATATACGTATATACATGTCACTGAGCGATGTTGTTTGGTCTAGAGACAGTGTCACTGAGGAAGAGACAGGAGACAGAGCTGGAGGTAGCAGAGATGAAGATGCTGAGGTTCTCTTTGGGAGTGACCAGGAAGGATAGGATCAGGAATGAGTACATCAGAGGGACAGCACATGTTAGAAGTTTTGGAGATAAAGTCAGAGAGGCCAGACTGAGATGGTTTGGACATGTCCAGAGGAGAGATAGTGAATATATTGGTAGAAGGATGCTGAGTTTTGAACTGCCAGGCAGGAGGCCTAGAGGAAGACCAAAGAGGAGGTTTATGGATGTAGTGAAAGAGGACATGAAGGTAGTTGGTGTGAGAGAAGAGGATGCAAAGGACAGGGTTAGATGGAGGCAATTGATTCGCTGTGGCGACCCCTGAAGGGAAAAACCGAAAGGAAAAGAAGATAAATACATGCACATAGATAAACATACAGTATATACACACACAAATATGCACACACATACCTCAGGGACACCCACTGTTACATTCCTTCTATGATTATTACATGTATATTGACAACATCACTATGGCAACAACACTGTAATTTCAACACAGGTGTACTTTGCATGAGTCAGTGGTGTGTGTTTTTCCTCTGATGTGTGTGTGTGTATGTGATTTGTTCAGATAATTGATACAGTCAGTCTGTTATGATTATTATAATTAACAGTTACGGCTATATCACTTAGCAACCTCTCAACCGCCAGTCATCACCAGCAGCTATCGTGTTGCGTGTGTTTATGTGTGTGTGTGTGTGTGTGTGTGTGTGTGTGTGTGTGGGAGCAAATGAATCTGTGCTGATGTGTCAGATTCTTTTCATACAATATAAGCATTTCGAGCAAAGTTTTCAAAGCTTTATGTGTGTGTGAATGCAAGGCTGCACCTCTCGTTCTAAAAACAATTGCCCCCGGCACACACACGCACACACACACACACACACACTTAAACACATACACGTACACAAAAACTAGTGAATGTACTGGATGAAGTCCTGGAAGCAGAAGACAGAGACAAAGACTTTTGACAATTACTGAGGAAGTTCATTATGATCTATTCTAGCGCCAAAGCAAAGAGATAAAGAAACTCAATAGGTAAAAAATGAGATAAAGCAAGAAACATTTCTGTGATTTTTTTGAACTGGAGTTACTCTCTGTGGTAATGATAAACACTGTTTTAAATGTCATCTATGATTAACTGGCAGATTGAATGCAACTCAGTGGTTTCTGTATGTGTAGATTAGGGAAAAATCTTATATCTGTGGGACCAATACTTGCTCTCATTAATGCTATGTGGATTTTTCCTTAGTTTCTATGTCACACTAACAGTTCACACCAACACTATATCATACTCCAAAGGCTTTACAACAACCAAAAGATAATGGAAATAAAAAAAGACAGGAATCTGGAGAACTTAAACCAGATCATAGGATCATTAGCTCTATTTAAGTTAATTCTAAAGGTTTTATTAATTTTTACAGATAACTAACACAGATGGATGGATTCCATCAAAACTTAAGAACAAAACCGTTTCGATGTATAAACTGCATGACCATGACAGGCAGCAGCATGAATAAGCACACATTGCAGATGTAGATTCAGGTAATTTTGCAACTGACTGAATGCAGAGGAAGCGGTGCACATAAATAACCTTTTCCTAAATTCGGCAAGGACTCTTGGGCTTTAACTGGAGGCTGTTTTGATGACTCCACTGGACTGTCTTTAATGAAAGATTGGCATCAGAGCATGATGAGAGGGGAATGGTTGGAGAACATTTACAGCAAAAACTGGAGTGAACTGAGGTGGAAGAGCGCATTGCTGGTGATATACCCAAAAATGGGGTGCGTCGATTCGATAAAAGGATACTTGTAAGTAATCCGTATTCTTGCCCTTGTTTGGAGATGGTTACATGAAAGTGTGCCTCCCTGCGAAGTTCAGAAGAAAATGGAAATATTTTATTGTAGACTTCATGGAAGTGTTCGTCCACAAGCTGAAGTATTTTAATAAATTGATCCGAGTCGCTTATAAGGAAATTAATGGGCCACCCTCAAATTATTCTATTGAAATCTCTGTATCACCTGAGAAGAAGTGGAGTACATTTGGTTGTTTGTCCCAGTGTCAAAACAGACACTCCAGTTGTAACTTCAGTTGCTAAACAGGCTGAGGTTTCTGCTGTTGCATTGGGTCTTCATGATATGTCACTGTTTTTCCAATGGCAGACTAGCCTGGACTGAAGACAAGGCTTTTGGAAGGAACCCATGTTGATGTTATGCAGCAGGATGCAGCTTCTCTGTGTTTCTGGAATGAACAGGGCATCCCTGAAAAAGTCAAAATCTGGATGATGGCAACCTGTGTAGGTTATCTGGACAGGAAAATACTTTTGAACTTCAGAAAGTCTAGATTCTTCTTTTCCTTAGTAGCTCAGACGACACATTAGTCATGATTTCCAAAAATAAGACAGACTCCTCAGTCCAGAAGACATTTCTACACTTTGCATCAGTTCATCCTGAACTCACATTCAGAATTGGATTTTTACTGTTGGATTTCATCTTTGCCTATTACAGGTAAAGATTGTTCCAGACTCCCTGAAGTTTTTCATGAGAACATGAACGGTTTATGGTGAAATCTTCAAATTCTAAGCTGTTGTGCTTTGAGACCCATTTTTCCTAAAAAGATGCACCATTTGCCAAATACATTTTCAAAAACTATTAAACCTCTTCTCTTCTGTGTTTGTGAATGACCAATGCTTTCGTAGATGCCCCTTTTGTGCTCAATCATGATAGCCTCACCAATTACCACAATGAACTTCTTTACCTGTGGAACTCCACAGCCTTTTTTTTTTATTAATCTTTATCATCTCTTTCAACTTTTTTTGGAAAGCTTAGATGGACTGTTGTTTCTGATGTAGCTGCAAATCGGAAAAAAAATAAAGTTTCAATCGAAGATATTGGAAATAGACACCTTAGTCAGTGTTTCCTGGGCTCAAAGCTGGGTCACACAGAGATTAAAAATCGGTGCACAGAGACCTCAGGTTTCATTAAGTATCTCACAACACCATAGATAAAGTGCTGTACTGTACGAAGCCCTTCTTTCTTTTCACTCCGCCCACGAATGAGTGAATTTCATCCCTCCTTAATCCCTCAAGTATGCCGGAGATGAAGACAGTCACGACAAGCGCTACTCTGAAATGGCAGAATGAGACAGGAAAAGAGGGTCAAAGAAATTGATAAACAGAGGGAGTCGAAGGGTTGAAAAAAGACGGTGAAAATTTCAATGTGAGATAAGGAGGAGACAAACAGATAGACAAAAACACATGCAGCTGGCTCCACCAAAACCAAAATCATGTGTGAATACAAGTCAGTTGGAAATAAACTAAGCAAAGATATTGAGGGAATTACAAAGCAATATATAAGTAACTTGTAATTAACAAAAGGTAGATTTTGCATCATTCGTTGTATACATGTGCAATATACTTCAAGAGAATTTCAGTCTTGTTTAGAAAAGCTTCAAGATACTGCCAAGAAAATAAAAAAATATCACTGTTGTCAAATAATAATGATTAATGTCTATATTGTAAAAGACAGCACTTCTGCATATGATTGATGTCTCTGACAAGTCTGATGAAAAAATGTAGGCCAGTTTTTGAGTTTTGTTGTGTTTTACAGACAGACAGATGGAGTGAGCAACTATAAACCAAATAATTGCCCATATAAATTTTGATAGCACAGTAGACTAACCAGAATGTGACAAGATATTAAATAAATGATTTTGAAAAATGAAAACTTGTCCAGGCCTGCCAGGCAAAGAAAAAAGTGGAAAACAGCAAAATTGCACCGAATCAAGAAAAAGAATAGGGCAATCATTCTAATGAAGCTTTTAAAATGACAACATGTGATGGTTTACTTGATCTTGCTTAAAAAAATTTTTAAAAAAACGACTGACTCAAATACTCACTCCTACCTCACTCCCAAAATCAAAAAAGCATCAAATTTGTAAGACTGCATGTTAACATTAATGTTAGGTTAGTCTGCAATGTAACAAGCAAACATCTGTCTCTTCCAATAACTTTGCTGCCCTTTTCTGTTGAAACTATAGAGGCATTTTGACATGTCTTAAACCATTCGTAACCTCTTCCCTATATATTTCTGGATGCACACACACACACACACACACACACACACACACACACACACACACACACACACACACACACACACACACACACACAAACGTATTTAATTCAGTACTCTACCCTCTATCTGCTGCCAAACCCACAGAGTCATTTAATCTTTATCTGTACTCATCTCTCTGTTCCTGATTAGACATCTAGCGTGGCAGACCAGGAGTGGAGTGGACAAGATAAGATCAGTTACAATGAAACTCTCCTCTGGTGATGATGGTTCTTACTATACAGTCTGTGTGTGTTTGTGTGTGCACACATTGTTCCTACAACTGCATGTCTGAATGCGAGCATTTGTTCACGTTAAAGTTCACGTTAAAGAGTTTAACTAGAGACTGATGGTTGCATATGTATTTGGACTGACACACACATAAACACGCAAGATGAGAGGAATGCAAATCACAGACACACGACCAAATGCAGTGTGTGTGTGTGTGTGTGTGTGTGTGTGTGCGTGTGTGTGTGCACCTGTAGGCTTGTTGCACGCTCCAAGTGAGTCCGCTTTACATGGGGCCACAACAGACACACACACAAATACATGTGCCAACGCTGGCCCAGCCAAGCACTGCAGTCAAACCGCAGTAAGAGAGCAAAGACATTCCTCACCCTCCGAGTCTCTGAGCTGCGCTCTCTGCTCTCAGGCCAAATGATTAGAGCTCTCTAATCAGCAGAGGCTCTGAAAGGACAGCTATCATCTCTCTCACTCTCCTCCTATCGCTGCAGCTCCCTCTCTTTTCCTTCAGCGACAACCTATCCTAGCGATAGGTATTTTCCTACAAAAGACAAGTACAGTTCAAGACGTATGAGATAGGGACACTGAAGAGCATGAGACAGAGAAAGGGAGATGCATGATGGTATGTCCAGCAGCTTTCAACAGAGAGCATCATTGTCCAGGCGGCTCAAGGAGCGACCCACAGGTGTGGCTCCAGCCTAGAAGCACCACAGTCAGCCACTGTGTCCCTGTGTGTAAAGAAGCTGGACGACAAGTGAGTGACCGAAACGAGGATGACAACGTTTGTCAGTAGGGATAAAAGGAAGGAGTTGGTTTCCCTGTGTTGAGGAATCAGTCCTTCATGGCTTTATTTAAAATAAATGCCACAGAGGGACCCTTGGAGTGTTTGTTACCACAAGAGCACTGCAGAACTTCAATACATTTTGACAGCAGGACCTTATTTCTCATAAATATGATTAATGAAAAAGTAACTCACAGATTAATAAAAGCCTGCTTATGGCTGTTAAAAATTGATGATGTATTTGTTGCTAATAGTGGTATAACCTTATACAAGTCCAGCATCCACATTATATGTTCTTATGTCTGCTTCTCCTTCTCATGTGAAATTGAATTAGCTGTTAGATGAGAGGATATGACCAGATATAACACAAATAAAATGTGCATTAGTGTCATATGTGACGCTGGTGTAAATTGATGACCCCTGCAGGGGAATTGTTTTACTCCCATCCCCTCCACAGCCAGGTCAGCACAGTTCAGCTACAGGCCAGAGCCCCTCTGGCTAACTGACTCGACTTTGCCGATAGCTAAATTTCATACTTCAAGCACATCTTAATCTCTCTGACCACACAGAGCCCTACAGTAATGCCACCTCTAACAGAAAAGAATATATATCCAATCTGGCATTTTGGCATAGTCAGGGAAAACGGAGCATTTGGCAAAAAACGCTCAAAAGCTTTCACAGACCCAGTCAAAGATTTCTTTAATCTCTAACCCTCTCAATCAATCAAGTAAATCTTTATTTTCGTGTGCAGTCCAGTATCGCAAATCACAATTTGCCTCAAGGGGCTTTACAGTCTGTACAGCAACACCCTCTGTCCTTAGACCCTCTATACAGATAAGGAAATACGCCCAAACAAAAAAACTTTCAACAAAGAAAAAAACAGAAGAAGCCTCAGGAAGCACCACAGAGCAGGGATCCCTCTCCAAGCACGCAGTCAATGCACTCAGATGAACAAAATGTGGCAATATTTACACATTTTAATTACAAAAATACAAATAAATGTGGAGATTAGTCATCCTAAATGTCAGGATTGTCAGTTTATAATAATTACAGCCGCGTAGGCGTTTCTACGTGCCTGATCACCAGTTAGCATTCCTGAGCCAAGATCCCAATCCTGTTTCATATTTAGTCATTTGACAGAGAGCATAAACAGAATAATATGTGAAAGATGATGGAGAGCATTAGACAGGGAGAGCGGAGGGTTGTCCAGCTGAAGCTCAGCAGAGCAACCAGACGGCGCTGCAGCCTACCACTCCTTAAACCTCATTGGATGCGATGCACTCCTGTTGTTTGCCAAACAAGTGGGGTTCAACAACATACAAGGCACATGTGAACTTTTCAGATGTTTAAATATACATCTTTGAGAGACCATCCTGAAAAGGTTTGGGTGCATGGATGTTACAGTTTTATTTTCAATCATCAATACAGGTTTTGCGTAGGTTTTAGTGTCACCCAAAGATGATAAAAGTTAACATCTACAACAGGATTATCATAAGTGTTTTCTCAAAGGTAACGAGGAGCAGGTCATTTCCGGAATTTCTTATCCATTAAATTTTGCAGATATGAACCGATTCTATAAATTCTCCAAATAGTGGTCATTCTGGGTAAGTCCGATAAATCCTCACAGGTTACTTGCATTAACCTCGCATCATTAGATATTACACACAACCTGAAAAAGTAATGGAAAAGCTGCTCAGGGGAATATACATCCTCTAAAACTACTCATCCAGCTGCCAGTCATACAAGGACATTCAGCAGACCTCCACAGCCTCACTGACACTACAACCCACAATGACCTTGACTGGGCTGTGAATGAACAGTGGGAGGATTCGCTGAAAAAAAAAAAAAAGGAATATCACAAAGCTCCACATTCAAACACTGCCGCTTTGCAGAAGTGTGTGTGTGTAAGTGTGTGTGCATACAAAAAGAAAGAGGGACAGAAAGCCCCTAATATTAAATGTTGTTTAATGAAACACCACACACCCACACCCACAATAATAATGAACAGAGACACACATGGACTGAAAGTATGTTATCAGCAGATCTGCAGAGGCTGTCTATCTCTGACTGTCTGTCTGACTGTCACACACCTTACAGACCTGAGCCTATATGGATTGTTTTATGATGACATATCCACAGCGCCTAAAGGGCCACCTGACATTCCTGACTCTGAACCCCCACAACACACACACACACACACACACACACACACACACACACACACACACACACACACACACACACACACACACACCTTCCTTCTCTCCTCCGTGTATCAGGCAATGCAGAGCAGATAACTTTCACCCTGTCTCTGCTTTTTATTTTTTGTCCTGGGGAAACGTAACTCCAATATTTTAATTTATTTGACATTTTTTGTCATTTTCTGTAGATTTTGTATGAATTAAAACCCTAGAATATAAACACACAACAATTATTGGGAACTACTTCCAACTTTTAGACACAGTCATTTTTTTTTTTTAAATAATTTGTCTACTTGCTGCCTATTTGGTCCTTTTTTTTTTATTGATCCTCACATCTCTTTCCTTAAATATAAATATTACATTTAGCCAGATTCCAGAAATGATGTAGAAAATTCCCGGGTTTAACCAGAGCATTAAAGTGAAATGCCGGTAATGCAGAGCAGCAGTGCTGTGATTTTGTTTGTGCACAGAAATCCAACACAACCGAAGCGGATGAGCTCTCTTAAATGCCAGGTTAACGTGAGACACACAAAACACGTGGTAAACCAAGAGCACTTACCACCAGAGTCCGATGATATTGACTGGACACAGCAATATAAAGAACAGGGCCAGCTGGATCCGCGATAGACGAACCGTCATGGTGAACAGCGAATCCTTCCAGGAGATTCTCCGGCAAAAAAAAAAAAAAAAAATCTAATTAATGACGCAAACACTGAGTTGGATTATTGTTTACACACATAGGAGGACCTTGTGTTCTGACTGGTCGCTTCAGCGAAATCTTAGTGGAAGCTGTGTGAACATGAGCGCAAAAAGTTCATCATCCAACTCCTCGTCTGTCGTGCGCATCTTAATGCGCAAGGAAGTTGGTCAAGAGGCTACTGAAGAGATGTCCGCGTTCAAAGGTGTGGTTAACCTCTTCATTGTCGTTCTGCTCCGTCTGTCGCGGCGCATTACATTGCTCTCAAAATCTGGACTCCCGAAGTGACTCCAAGCAGCGAAAGTCCGCTCTGACTTGCGAAACAGCGCACCGAACAGCTCGAGCTGTGGTTGAAGGAACACACAGAGTCTCGGATAACTTCAGTGGGAATTAAGATAATAATTTTGAATAAATAAAAGGACGTCCCCTCCCTCATTAATAGAAACTAAACCCCTGGGGTTTCGGCGCTGCGCGACGGACTGACGCACCGGTGACCTTCGTGAACTAACTTTCATTGCGCACCGGCTGCAGGTAGAGGCGTCCGGGTGCCACCGTCTGCTGATGTGTTTTCCTTGGATAATAGAGGGAGGAAAAATGCGCTCGTCTTCTTCCACCTTGGTGTGACGTCGCTCTGGGCGAAGTGAAATTCTCGCTGTCACTCAAAAGAGGGAGAGAGAAAGAAACTGCCAAAGTTTTTTTGGAGGACCCGGTTGAGCAGAAAAGTCGTAAACACACACGTGCGCGCTTACGCACGCACACGCACACACACACACAATGCACACATCTTGACATATATTCTGTTCAAAGTGGATAAGAAATAAGAGCTTATTGCTTGAGGTGATGTCAGCAGAGGTGTGATGGAACCCCTCTGATGTTTGTGCCAACAAACTGGCATGGACTGCAGCCATTTTAGTGGCTCTATTGTCCTGTGTGTGTGCACGCGTGTGTGTCAGTGCGGGGGTATTATTGCTTATCTGGCCAAGGGCATATCCATTGAAATTCAACACCGCTGTACTGTAGATGCCCATAAAAGCTCTGACACAAGTCTTCGTTCCACTGCAGTGATGCAATCAATCACCAGCGTAACACAAGGCGAAGTCACCCAGTCAAGTAGGATATCATTGTCTTCTTGCACTAGAGCTTCGGTTCCAATCACTACTGCTGTGCACAATCCACAAGCAGCTCTCACTCTGACGCCTACATGAAGGTTAAGATGGAAGGTGTCCCCAAAGTGTTTCATGTAAAATTTCATCTCTTCCACATGGGTCGAAGTGGCAAAATTCAAAATATGATTTGAAATGAAAACTCAGGTATGTTTTCTAAAGCACTTGTCTCTCCTGTGAGCCACAACTATATATTTTTAGTATTATTCTTAATGCAAATCCTGAGCACATTTAGCCTGCTTACATATATTTTTTTTACAATCTACCTTATTGAGCTCCCTAGCGGACACATATAACGTCTCAGATGTCAGAGCTTTGCACGAGCTCATGAACCCTCTGGAATCCACTGGAACATTCAAGTCAGCCCACACTCAGAGCTATGATTGACATCCTGTCAGGCTGTTACAAACATGGCTTAAGTGTTCCTGTATAGCTGGAATATTTAGACCAACTTTCTCATACCTTCACCTGTGATCGTTAGTTGTCGCGGTTGCTGATGAAGCAGTGCAGGTGTCGTCATTGATATGCTGTTTAGAATGTTGATGATAAAGTTGATTTCCTTCTTTATTTTTACTGTTGAATGACAAAAGCTGAAGGTTATGAGTCAAATCAGCCAATATCATCGCTGGTAAGCATGTGCTGCTTTTGACCCTTCATGTATTTGTTCGGTAACAGTTTGTATCAGAAGAATTAAAAATTTGATCACTGACTAATACAGTGCTGGTGTTTTATTAAGTTACGGCTTATAGTAATTCCAGTTACTTTAAGCTGTAACTGGAATTGGAAATTGTCAGGTTTGTTGGCACACATGAAATCATACACCCAATGGTTGATCATGAAATTCATTCTTACTGGATTACTGCCACTTTTACCTGACATTTAATTTGATGTAACCATTTCGTTTAAAGTGTATGTTTTTGGAGATGGAAGGAAGCTGGAGAACCCAGAGAGAACCCATGCAGACATGGCAAGAACATACAAACCCTATACAGAAGAGAATTGAACCCTGAACTTTCTTACTGTGAGGTAACAGTCCTACCCACTACACCACCGTGCTGCCCTGGTATTGTAATAAGCCTGCCTTTTTTGATAATGATACGGGCTGAGCCATCCCGTGTGTAAATTGAAAACAGTACATCGAGAGATTAGGTGTCAGACTCCAGGGAAAATAAGATGAGGATGTGCTGCCATAGTGTAAGATTAGTCTTTTACTTCTGTTTGTGTTTTTTATGAGTTGCATGAACAATGGTGACTAATGTAAATAAAGGAAATCACCAACATGTCTACCGGATCTCCCTTTCTATCTCCCTCGTTGACACATGAGCCAAACCTGTGTAAGTGAGAAAGAGAGGAGCAACTGGTGATTTTCACTGTGCTTTCTTTAGTAGAGTTCCTAGTTTGAAGTTTAGCTAGTTTCATTGTGAATGCAACATCTTTGTGTCAGGTGGAGGGCAGATGATGCCAGAGGAAGACAGATGATGGTATGATGATTGGTTCCACGTGGAGGTGCCTGATGAATCCTGACTTTTGGGTTTAATCTGCGTGACGGAATTCGATAGATATGAAATTGATTATCAAAATCCTGAGGACAATGTCTGTATCAAATGAGATACTATGTATTGCAAAACTATTCAGAAGCAGTAAGATTCGGATTTCAACTGGGATAAAAAATTGTAATGATGACTGCTGGAAGTTGAGATGTGATATTTCTAAATATTATGTTTAAATTTTTGACTAAATTGAGATCATACACCCTTAATCTGAAAGACATACACCACTTATTGACCTGAAGTGTATGAAATGTGCTGAACAAAATGATCATTGATATTTTTCTGAAACATCTTCTTCTCCTTTCGGCTTTTTCCTTCAGGGGTCGCCACAGCGAATCAGTTGCCTCCATCTAATCCTGTCTTCTGCATCCTCTTCTCTCACACCAACTACCTTCATGTCCTCTAGGCCTCCTGCCTGGCAGTTCAAAAACTCACCATCCTTCTACCAATATATTCACCATCTCTCCTCTGGACATGTCCAAACCATCTCAGTCTGGCCTCTGACTTTATCTCCAAAATCTCTAACATGTGCTGTCCCTCTGATGTCCTCATTCCTGATCCTATCCATCCTGGTTATAAAGAAGGATATTATTGTATACATTTTCATTTGGACTGCACATTGTGAATTATTCATATATTCTGACACATCCTTTGATGTCTCACTGAGACTCCTATGTGTCTGGACAACACAATGTACATGTGTGTGACAATGATAATGTGTTTTTGTGATGTGAATCCAAATTCTTCTACCTCCTTTTGGATAATGGTCAGAGCATTCCTGCCCCACTGCTCCCATCAGGGTAATTGCCACTCACAGCAGGCAGCTGTTTTAAAAATAAAAGACTCCAACGAATGTCTGCATATAACTTGTAAAATCCCATCCCAGGTTGTCGCTACTCACACCCCTCAATGCTCTGTTGCATCTTTGTGTGTGTGTTTGTGTGTGTATATATACTATATATATATATATATATATATATATATATATATATATATATATATATATATATATATATATATATATATATATATATATATATATATATAATTTGAATATAGATATATATTTGCTTAGAGATATACAGTATATGCAAATAATGTAAGTAATAAGCATTTACAGATATTGTACTTTTTTACTTTTGCTTGTCATCCAACCTTTTTACATAACTTTAAACAACTTAAATAAATCAAATAACTTTGATCAAGTTTAGATTGCAGTTGGTTTGACGAAAAGATGGAGTATTCTGGATGAAGGTTGACCACCAAGCCCTAACATCAGCATGTTTGTGTGTTCGTCTGTCCGTCCATCCACCAAATAACAACAATAAAACAATAAATATTCATAATGCTTACAAACTCGGTTTATTTTTTATATTCTGAGCTGACATCCTTTTCTGTCATTGCTTCTGTCTCCTTTTTTCAACTCACTTATGCCCAGTCACATCAAGGTGAATGTGTAGAAGGCAGTGGCTGAGAATGAACTTACTGTGATGTCCTGGAAGAGAAATTTGATCCCCGTGGAGAGTTCTGTATTGATATGTGAACTTGGAATAACGACCATAAAATTAGAAAGTTATGAAAATTGGGTTATCTTTCAATGATCTATAAATAACTTGAGCATGAGCGGCCCGTTGTTCTGTGCTTTGTACTCTCTAGGCATCTATCTCTCAATCAACCTCTCCTTCTTCCCTAATTCATTTTTCTATTTCTCTGTCTATGTCTCATGCACCCCCCACTTTCTCTCTCATCTTGTCCCTCTCTGCTGGATGAGTGTGTTTTGTTAGGGAGGTCTGATTCTTCATACTTGGCTGAAGCTTTATGGACAATAAAGATCTGATTTCAAAGTCCGGCAGGGTGTTGGGCCTGGGGTCTTGGCTCACAGCTTTAGTTGCCTGCTGGGAGGAGACACTGCACAGCCCCTAACCAGATGGCCACCGGCCCACATACAGTAGATTCATATTCTAAGTTATGTGTATTGCACAAATTCTTTTCTATGTGCAGCTCCATACTTCACCATCCCAGACTTGGATGAAGGCAGTGAGCTGCTCTGAACTCCTTAAATTGATGTGAAAGTGTTTTAACTTTTAACAGTGTGTGTGTGTGTGTGTGTGTGTGTGTGTGTGTGTGTGTGTGTGTGTGTGTGTGTGTGTGTGTGTGTGTGTGTTTGTGTGCAATATGAGCAAAAAACATATCACTAACTTTATGAATGATGCAAAGGCAAATGAAAGACAAACAATGCTCATAAAGATTTTGTGTCAAAAGATTGCAGCTAAATCTTAAATGTTACATTAATTAAGAAAGCCCCAATGAGAAGGCACATAAAATTGCAAAATCAATAAATAAAATTCTGAGACTGTCTTCATTCACCTGCTACTATGTTTTTTGAAAATCAGACCATTCTATTTAAAAAATAAATAAATAGGCGATGTGTCACTGCAGTTCCCAATAGTCAGGATGTCTCAAAAAGTCTCTTGAGACTGATGTGTGGTGACCAGACCTAATAAAAGAGATCATATCGTTCCCTCCTCACCTACAAACCCTTAATGGTCGGGCGCCAACATACCTTAAATAGCTCATAGTGTCGTATTACTAGACTAGAACATAACGCTCAGGATGCAGGGTTATTTGTGAGCCCTACAGTCAAACGTAGAATAGGAGGATGAGCCTTCAGTTATCAGGCTCTTCTCAAGAGGAACCCTCTTCCAGTCTCGGTCAGGCAGGTAGACATTCTCTCTGCATGTAAAAGTAGGCAATAAGCATTTCTTTAAGATTAAGATTATAAATAAGGTTGTCTCAGATTAGCTCTTACCTCTGCGGCTATAGGGTTAGACTAATTAATGCATGTCATTAACTTCACATCATCAACTCATCCTTGGACTACGTTCTTCTTTGTTCCGCAGGTTCACGTGGATTGTGATTGGTTCTCTTGCTGTGATCCTGGTTGCTTTTAACTAATTCTATTTATTGACAATCTGTATTATTTCTAGTTATTATAAATGCTACTAATATCATTCTTTCTATCAAGGAGGTCCTGGTCACTCTGGTTCAATGCATTACATTGAAACTTTCTAAATCCTTCTTAAAATAAAATAGTCCTAATTTGTGGTTAATGATCTAAAACCAACATATGGACCTTTTACTGGGTATAAGACTGTGTCCTGGTCAAAGATACTTTGACAGAACAAACATCAGCCAATACAGGAGCTAGAACCAGAGTTCTCTGGTTTAATGGCAGTCCCTCAACCCCCTTTCTCATGACAGCATGTTGACCCTCACCAGCATTGTGACCAATTTAAATCCCTTAAGTTGTTTACTTTCTGACTCCTGCATCTAAATCACATAGCTCAGGGTGAAGATATGTAACTCGTCCTTCCAGCGTGTGCAATACATCTGTAAGGACTTAGTTCGATGCTGTAAAAGAGAACGCCCTGATGATACAGGAGCTTCGCTAAACGCTGCCAACACTGCATTTTTCAGTCATTATATTTACTTTCAACATTGCTTTTGTTTTATAAGATATTTTGCAGAACGACAGGGCTACATGATTTCCTGGGGAGGAGGGAAAGAAAAGAATGACAGAGGTTAAACACATTTATTTGCAACATGTCAAATATTGCACTCAACTGTTGGAAGCATGTATGCATGATGGCAATGATGGTTTGGTGATCGACTGATCAGCTGACTTTCTGATGTCTCCATTGGATGGTTTAGATTTAAATGTGATGAAAAGTATTGGTTTAATGTTCCTCTCAACTGGATGAATTTTAAATGTTTTTAGGAATCCTTCGTCATTTATCATTGTTGTGAAAACCTTAATTTATCTAATATTTTGACTATAACTAAAAAGAACATCAGCTTCAGCTACACTTTTTGTTCGGTGCCAGTTGGATGATAGCATCATGCCATTTCCTGAATTGATGGCCATTGTAAACATTCACCTTGATGTGCATCAGCTTGTTAGCATTGTCATTGTGATCATGTTGATCACACTTGCCTTCCAAGAGTTAATTCAAAGCATTGTTGTTTCTTTGTAAGGCCTCACAGCTACAGTCATGTTTGCCAGGATCAGTTTGTATATTCAACCTAAACTACAAAATTGATTGCAAAAATGTTGGAAATGGAAATTGGATTTTTCCCAGGGTAGAATCTCACCCTGGAACCTTTCAGGATGACCTTTCATATCCGATAGTGATGCAATCACCTGCTATCAATAAAACTGTTTACTGGTTGAATGTTCCAAAAACACGTTTTTTTCCTGGTCTATTGTTGACTTTGTCCAAGCTCGCTTGAAATCTGTTGCTGGACTAAGCATGCATTTACAAAAATCACTGAAGCAGTATATTTTTAATGATTCCCAATTTATGTATATTTTAATTGGGAATCATTAAAATCACTTTCCTTTTCATTTTAGTGCTTTCACTGTTTTGTTTCTGAAACAGCAGCCGTTTGCATGATAAAACTATATCCAGTCATGTCACATATGTTCCAGTGTGACTTATATTATTGGAAAAAATTGTTAAATTTGTTCCAATCTCACATGAGAATTCTTATCTGCAGAGAAAAAAAAACTGAATAAACAATCAGCTGTAATAACTTGTGCTTTCCCTTGGGTCTGTCGCTGACTGAAGTGAATCAGCATTGGTCAGTGTTATGACGTGTTCCCTCCCTCCACCTAGAAAAAGCTAACAGGCCTAACCCCTGTCCCGCCACACCTATCATGCACAGGCTACGCACACATTCCCCCTCTCACACTGCTTTCATCTGGGCGTGAAATGGATTCCCACTGTTTGCCAGAATGCACCACCTATCTCTGGATGTGATTCTCTTCTACCCTCTTTTCCTTTGTCTCTTTCCCGTGCCACACATGTACCCTTTTGTTTCCACAGAAAAACACCTCGCCCACTCCGTGAAGTCCACAAAAAAAAAAAAAAAACACATTCCCAGATGGTTATGACCGAAAATGAGCAGAAATCCCATTGGAGCTAATATTTTATATGACAACTTGAATTAGATCTAAATTAGAAACACATGATGGCCGTAACCTTTTCTAAAACAAACCACAGTCATCCTCGGAATCCCCACGAGAAAGGCATGTTCACAGAATTCCTTCACAACTGGCACATACACACACACAAACACACACAGTATAAAATATTGATACCTCACTGCCACATGATTTTACATGTCCAGAATCAGAAACAGTTTGTTTTTTCAGAGAGGAAAGGATGGAGGTTAGCTAAAACCGTGGTCTTGTTTCAGCAAGTAATGAAAGTATACTACGTTCCAGACAACTGTCTCTCACTGAGGACGGCTACAATCTGTCAACAAAAGCCACATCATTTGTCTTGATTCAGCTGCATCCTGCTTTTTGTCTCAGCCTAATGTCTCCTAAGGGACCTTATTATAAATGGGCACGCATTTAACTGCAGGCTCTTTGAATGAGCCTGACCACCGGTTATGACTGCACAGAGGTGATAATGTGGAGTTAAATGTTCAGGCCACTAGGTCTTGGGCTGGGGACCGGAGGGTGGCTGGTTCAAGGCCCATGTGAACCAAAGATTACAGAGTGTGAACTGGCAGTGGGAGGTGTCTGTTCACCTCCTGAGCACTGCCAAGGTGCCCTTGAGCAAGGCACCATCCCCTTACAAGTTGTTCATTGAAGCGCATGAAGACGGAGCTCCCACCCCGCTCTACCTATCACTACAAATATTTGCATGCATGCAGGCTCCATATTTGTGTGTGTATGTGTATGTTTGTTTCAGGGCCTGCACACACACATATGGATGTGAAAAATATAGAGACCACAAGTGAAAGAATAATTTCCCCAAGGGGGTTATTAAAGTACATTTCTTCGTTTTCTGCTCCCCTTAAGGTCTAACATCATTCAAAATGCCAGAGCAATTTGAATTATTCAAGTGATCTCTGATGGAATCTCCTGCAACATCATTTGCACAAAGAAACATTACACGTAAGTGCTCAGATCTTAAGGTTTTTGTTGTTTTTTTTTATCTATGATGTCCTAAATAAATAACCACAACCCTGTTTTAATTATTATTCAATTGCTTTCAGAAGAACAAGAAATTGAATTGAAACACTGTACTTGAGACAGATTTACAATCTCAGCCCACATAATGAATTTAGATACAGATTTTCCTGCATAAAATTGGCTGAAATTTCACAACAGTTCATAGTGTTGATAAAGTTACTTTGTACTCAGAAGCAGTGACTATATATTCTCAAAAAGTCAGTTTAAGGATCTTTATTTGCAGAATGAAGGTCCACTGTGTAATTTCTAACATAAGTGACACGGTGGGACTGTGGTTCTAAATTTTCTTCTCTCTGTTATTAGACATTTTAAAGTCCCTCTTCACTCAAAAATGATTTTCTCTTCTTTTTCCTGCAGTCAAATGTCTGAACTTCAGTGCTGAATGATGGAAGCACAGACTCATGGGAAATTCTGACCACATGTAAACCTTTATTTACCATTGATCCTTTATTGATTCAAAAATTTTTAGCTTTTTCTGAACTGAAGTTTAAAGAGGTTTGAAGTTTCCAAGTAGTACTACTGCTGGGGCCAGTATCACAGATGCAACTGAAGTGCTCTCTGTTTTACACCAAACCAAAACTTCCAGACACATACAGCAAATGTATTACTTTATTCATTCCTGTGATGGAGACATGAAAACACAGAAGAAATAGTGACTCGTCAATCAGTCCCCATTTCAATGAATGACACTGCACAATGAATGTAAGGTTTATAGGGGATCTGTCTAAATGCAAATAGTATGATGACAGTTTGTGCATTATGCAACAATTTTCTATCCCATTATTATAAGTCAAGGGAAATATTCTCTGTTGACAGAGAATCACCATTATGTCTTTTGTTAGGTGTTAAATCTCTTTATGTAATGGAGAACCATACTCTCCTGTTTTCCCTGTAAAGTTAGTCATTTGGACTGTGTTATTTTTAATCCATTAGCAGCAATAATTTAGAGACTAGGACAGCAAGGAGATGCTCTCCAAATGAGTCACATCCATTTGTGAGTGATGACAACATCACAGCTGAACTTGTGATTATTAGATTAGATTTGGCCAAAGGATGGCAATTTTATTCCCATACACTGTGTTTGTAGACAGATGTGTGTTTGTGTGTTTGTGTGTTTGTGTGTGTGTGTGTGTGTGTGTGTGTGTGTGTGTGTGTGTGTGTGTGTGTGTGTGTGTGTGTGTGTTTCCATTCTTGATAACAATTCGGAGTGGTATCAGAGTGACACAATAATGATTTTTTTGTCATTGTAATATATACTGTATATAGTTATTTAATTATTGTCATATTTTTAATGCATGCAGTGTTTGGAATGAAAGTGCAGCTTATTCACAACAGGATGGAACGCTGGATAGAAAACATTGTTTACACTCTTTCCTCTCACGGCACACAGACACACTGTCAGTGCTTTTTTTTTTTTCGGTGTGAATCATCAGCATTACCGGCAGAACAGTAAACTTTATTATAACAGATCATATCTCATTTGCCATGCTCTCCATTTGAAAGCCGTGCCTCTTCTTACCCTTTCTTCTACGTCCAACTCATGTCCACGGGGCTTGTGGCATTGCAAGGAGATAGAGAGGGGACCAGCCAGATGGGTAAGACTCACTGACTCACACACAGATTGCCTTGGAGATACAGGGTGCAGATGACTGTTGGATCAGCCTTGACTCACTACGTCCTGTGTCACCAGCCACACACACAGGCCCATGGATTTTGTAACAGGAGCACATTCCAGCACAGAATACTACATTGAGTCTAATATCAAGACCAATGCCTCCTTTTAATATGAGACTATTTCATGTTTGAAGAACAATAGACAAGCCATCTGTGGTCTCAGTTCCACATAGATCAAAGCACAACCTCGACTTTTTTCTTTTTTTTTCAAGAAAACAGATGCAGCACTTTTCAACGGAACAATGAATTTTGCAAGCATTATGCACCTTCAGATTTCAGTTTTTGTGCAAATCAGAGCAAATAACTATGCTCAAGATTTTCTGCCGCTTTATTTAATGAAGGCAAACTGCGGAAACGGTGAAAACTGTTTGGCTGTGATTTGAGCGTCTCAAGGTGAACTCTGACATGGGTTTGTTTGCATGTTGCACCATCTAGTGGATGTTGTGAAAACCTGTTGGTGGAATGTACACGACTAGTACATAGACTTAAAACAGATTAATAATAATATTATTGAGAAAGAATAAATTAAAGTAGGATTAAATATGCTGTGGGGTTTTATTTAAATGAATGAAAATTTTGACAAAATTTTACTGTTTATCTGTCAGGTATGCACAAAACTTAATTTTACTTTATTTCACCGATTTTGAGAGCTGAAAAGAGCTATGTCATAGACTGGTGTCTTCTAAAGCTGTCCATGTCATTCATATGGAATTATGCAAAATCGTACATCTTAACAACAATACAACTTATAATTAGGAGGATAATTTAGATTTAGAAATTTTATGGAGTTTTTATAAGAGTTTTCATCAGTTTTCATCACTACTACCAATATTTTCACTAGCCTTTGCTTTATCATCCATGATGAACAGTAAAGTTTCCAAAGTACGAAGCCTGATGTGCTGAGATGCTTACAGAGACAACAGCAAACAAAAACAAGAGGGATAGACGAGTGTTGGAGATGTGTGAAAGCAGCAGTGCTCTTCAGCGGGGGTTGAGGCAGAAAAGGGAATTGCAGTACAATACAGTAGTCGAATATGACATTTGACATCGGAAAAATTTGGTTGAAGAAAAGCAAAAGGTTGTCTACGTAAAAAATCTTTTATTTTTTTATATTGTTTGTATTCCATGGCCTAAAAACGCCATTTTTATTTCAAACATATTGGTGTTCTTTGGTATCCTTGTAAAATAAATTAATTTAGAGCAATAAACTATGGATTTATTACTGTACGTGAGAGTGTTTCTGTACGGTTAGAGAAATTTACTACTGTCTAAAAAAAACAATGTATGAACTGTCACGAATCACTTTAATTGCCATTGTCATGTTCAAAAACGAAATTGGGTGCAGATACAGATAAAAACAACAGACACAAAACAGATAAGAAAAAAATAGATAAAAACAAAAAGAACAGAGACAAAAACACAACCATCACACATTTACCAACATTCGTTCACAGTATGGAATGATGTAGCAGTCTTTTAGAAAAGATCCTGCAAATATTAGGAAAAAAAAGACAAATCAGCAACACAGTAAGGACAGAGGAGAGAAAAAAGGATGGCACCAGATGTAATCCAGAGGTGATGAGTTATATGTCAGAGCAAAGTGAGCACAAATCTTGAGATGGACATCTGTGGCGTTGGGTAGATGGTGATATTTAAGTCCCAGCTTTCATTTTTTCGAGTCTCCTCTCTGCTCTGCTTCGGCTTTAGGTGTTCTCCTGTTATTTATAAAGTACAAAAAGTCTTAAATCTTGCAGAATTTAATGTCTGACAAACACCATATGGATAGAGCAGTTGTCACTCTCAGTGTGTGTGAACAATGTGTGTGTTCACCTGGTAGAAACAGGCGGTAGGGTTAAGGTGCTTGGGTGTGCCGTAAGAGCAAATTCTCCACTGATGGCTTCCATCATCAGGTTGTGGAGGGTCTTCAACAAAACTTCTTCGCTCAGGTCGGAAGGAACATTCAGGGTATGAAGTGTCTTTCCCAAACATTCTGCAGTCCCCTCACTGACCACTGTGCTGTACTGTTCCCTCTGCCGGGACATTGTCCCTCCCAGCTGAACAGGGTGATTGGGTGTTGTGGCTGAAGAAAGGGATGATGGAATTGAGGGAGAGCGAGACAGACCAGGTTCTTTACTCTCATAGGTGATGGCTTTGGATGCAGAGGCAACCACACACTGAGTGAATGCTGGATCATGAAATATGGACCTGTAAGGGAGAGACAGAAAAAAACCTTCACACAAACCCACACAAAAATACTCCTAGTGCCTGGGTGTTTATATTACCTGAGCAGAGAGGTGAGTATGTGTGTGGTGACTGATCCCACAGAGACATGTGTCACTGAAGGCAGCTCAGTAGGGAGTGATGTGCATGAAGAAATAGTTTCCTGCTTCTGGGGCTTAAATGGTTGGGTGCATCTTAGGGAGAAAGCACAGAAAAGGTTTCTCTTTCCATGTTTGGAATAGAAATCAGGCTCTAGATGCTTAACACAAGCCAAAACTTCCTATATCTTAAAATTGACTTTAAAAATGACAAAAGATGTGTTTGGTGCGATTCGGAGTTCAGTCTGTTGCTGTGTCTGCGATTGTGAGCTCAGAATGGCTTACCGATAGTGCTTATTGATCTGGTTAGGGAAGTGAATAAGGTACTCCAGGAAGTGATGGGAGTTAGCTGTGATCCCCAGGTGTAGCAGAAGAGGTTGGGGAGGTTCAGGGTGTCTCCATTCTTTTAAGGCTTCCTGTGCCCGCTGCTCAGCTCTAACTATCCTGGAGCATCTACCACCAAATGCTTCACAATTACAAGTGTTATAGATGGGAGGGAGAGTCTGAAGGAGAGACACGAGTCAAAGTAAAAATTAAAATCTGCTTAATAGAAAGTCAATTTAAACTGAATGTCAACAAATTATTTACATTGTAAAAGACAAGTCTTATTGACAGTAAATGTACCACCTTATAGTTTTTGAGTGTTGCCCCTTTTCTCCCTGGAGTTGCAACAGGTTCCTGAAATAACACAAAGGGTGATTAAACTAAAAAAGACTTTGTCATTTTCAATAATATGACTTATAATTCAGAAAAACCTTATTTAACAAAACAAGTTGGCTTACTGTAAGATTTTTGCCTGCGATACGGAATTCCTTTAGATATCTCTGCTTCTCCTCCCAACAATGCAAAGCTTTGTGATATTGTTTCAGGGCAGCTTCTTGAATGACCTGGAAAGAAGAGAAAAGTTAACTCAAGAAGTTAATGCAGGTTTAAATATACACAAATATTGTTGAGTTACCTCACAGATGACGTCTTGCTGATAACAAGTAGGGTAGTCCGTAGAGGTGAAGGTAAGGACACAAAGGCCACTCTCCCCTGGACGAAGACTTCCTCGCTGTGGACAAATCTGTATTGCCTGAACAAAGATTCTTCAGGTTAGTCGTTATAAAATAACCGGTGAACAGGAAGAGGTACAATGTCCTCGTTTGTTTTTCAAAATGGTGAAATCTACACACGTACGTAACATGACTCACATGCTACATGTACACATTCCAATACCTGGTCAATGTTCTGGTCCCATTTATAGTGATAAGTGTCTGTGTAGGATGTATTGGTCAGGAAGAGGATTCTTGAAGATCGTGAGCACACTGGGATGTCGCCAAGAGACACGCTATTATTAGACAGGAACACCACCTACACATGTGCAAACGCACACAAATACACATTGAGTCAAATGCATATAAACTCCTTTTTTTTCTCTCTATCAAAATGTCTAGTACTGAGGCTTTTGTCTTGACGATGTCTCTCCTGAGAATAAGACCCTGTGTTTCAATGAGATCATCTGTATAGATGAAGGTTAAATAAAGAAACACAGGGAGATGTCTGAAGAGCCTGAAGGTACCCAAGAAAATAAATTAAAATGGGTTTTCCAAGTCAAAAACTGCTCTCACCTGTCCTGGAAGAGGCAGCCTCTGGATACAGGATTCTGATATCTCAGTGTCTCTGCATTTAAATGAATTTTTGGAACCCATTGCTGAGGGATTTAATCCACTTCCCTCAAATCTCACCAAAGTGGTGTCCCCGCCCTGGACGTGGATAGGAATATCCATCTGGTGGTAGAAATAAGAATAAAAATCACAATTAGATTGGGATTTATTCTGAATTAATTAATTTCTGCTGACTTTTGGAGCATTTAGCCTGAATTCTGATGTCTACATTAGCTGCTCAGACTAGTTGTATAAAGAGTTTGAGGAAGCAGAAAGGAGACTGAGTTGGACTCGATTCTTACATGGTATGTCTTAGTCTCCAGTGGTGAGAAGATCCAATTTAGGAAATTGGTCTCTCCTGGTAGGATCTCTCCTTCTGGATTGAGGCAGGATAAAATTGGAATGTTGTCTGCCCTCAGCTGTGACAGTGCAGGCAAGTCCACCTTATAATGGACCGGCACAGCACCAGCATTGTGTAGTTCATATACCTGCAGGACAAACAAAAGAGCAATTTCACTGGATGTATCTTTAATAGAGAGAACACACATCAAGGTTCGGTTCTCAAACCAGTGCAACAAAGTTAAAAACAGGAGAAATCTATTGAAGTTTTTCAACCAATATGAGTAAACAGATGTTATGTAATAACAACAGAGTATATTTCAGCTCCATCAATTAATCATCAATTAACCACTACTAACATTTATTTATTTCTGAGGAGTTACAAACTCACCTGCCTCGGAGCAGAAAAGCCTGCAATATTTACAGGAGTGAAGACATGTTTCTTGGAAGCAAAGTGAAGATAAGCTCTGTCTCTATTCACCGTGACCCCCTGAAAGTTGAGCTGCACATAGAGCAACGCAAGCACATGAAGTTACAGCATATAATACAATACATAATTTAATGAGTTAATGTACCACATCAACTAAGAGACAGTAATGGAAAATCACTAAAATGAAAGAAATGTGAACTTAATATATTTTTAGAATTTGAATTCAACCAGCAGTGAAAATGTTGCAGTTTATTTTGATCTTGTGTAAATTTCTGTGGAGCTCCGTCTCACCAAGATCTCTCTGCTGTGAGAAAGTTTGAACACAACAGGAAGCTGATGTACCCCCACAAAATCATGCCTGTGGAGGACACAGTTGCTATTATTGTGGATTTTATATTATCAGTGCACATAATTTCTTTAATATATGTATAAAAGTTTGAAGAGTATAGATTTTTGAATCTTTGCCAATATTTTCCAGTTCTCTGTTTTAGTCTCATTGCTGCAGCTTTTTCAGAATTCTGAGACCTGTAAGTGAAGCGTACTGCCCTCTGCTGGTCAGGGAGTAAAGTTCCTGAACAGGGAGAAATGCTGAACGGGTGGTTTTCGTGAACCTGACAGGGAGATCAAAATATTTGGGTTTGTGTTTGCATGGTTTTCCACAAGATCTAAATAATATTTTGAAATAGCAGAATGTCAATTATACAGGAAAATAAGTCTGACCTTCATCGGGGACATCTCAGTACCGTTCAACTGTCCCGTCTCTGCCCAGTATTCCAACTCCATCTTTTGCTCCTCTGGAAACAAGAATGCCCTAATCGTATAGAAAGACCAAATATCAAACTCTACTTCACAGTCCAGGAGAGTGGAGCTCATATTTTCTTTCATCTGTAAAACTTAACTAGTTAATGTGATTTTACTTTAATTTATTGTGTGACATTAATTAAAATTCATTCCTTTCTGAGAAATCTCAAAGGAATTCCAACTGCAGTTACCATTGACTTGGATTGACTGTATTCTTTCCGATATGATTTTTATTTACCATTTGATAGGGATGGAGCTAGGATTGTGAAACATCAACACAAAAGTTGAGAGGTCTGAATTCAGTGGAGCAGCACTGAAGTTAAAATACAATGTGCTAGGTCCAGGGTGCAGACTAGAAACAGAAAGATAAGACAAGGTTATACTCCTTAGCCCACATTTTGAAAATTTAAGCAATGATTTAAAAAATGTATTACATACAACATAATGACCCTAAAATGGAAAAGAATCTGGATGGAAATTATGCAAGAAATAGTGGTTGTATTTATTTGTCCAACCTGTGCCTTGAGGGATTTTTATAAAACTGCTCTGCAGGGGAGGGGCTGGAGAGCAGGTGGTTGTTGAGACTGTCCAATGAGAAGAGTTTCAATAGTTGCATCTTGCTAAGGCGGCTGACGTTGCCAAAACCACAAGCATCAATCACCTGCAGGGTGGGAAGCACACCCTTGACACGCACTTCACACAAAGCTTGAGGAGGGGATGACAAACACCCTGAAAAAAGAGACATACATATATATATATATATATAGATGTAAAGGAAGACAGCAGTAATAATCATTTCATAAGAAAACAATATATTAAGGTTTGTTGAGTGTGTGGGCTTGTTTTTGTTTACCGCTGGCATTCACAGTCTGATAGCTGACAGTCAATAGATACTGAGCTCGCCTATGTGGTATCACAGTAGATCGCAGAAACATTGTGGAGTGCGAGGCAATGGTACCCCTCTCACATAGCTGCAGGGCTAAAAGCCCCAAACAGAACACAATTAGACTACAGCACTGAATAATATAAAAAACACAGAGAACTCCTCATTTCCAAATGCTAAATGAACACGCTAAAATAAATACACACTCTGCACATGTTTAAAATGACCAGTAAGTCACACAACAGAATACCAGTTGGATCCGTCTCTTGAAAGGGAATAATTTCCTCATCCAGAAGCGTCTGTTGTACAGAGAGGGAAAAGGAGACAGGACAGGGGCTTTTGTTCACAAGAGGAATTTCAATTGCCCGACAGCTTCCAACAAGAATCTCTCCAATGTCAACAGCCGCTCTCTCCACCTGAAGAGGGATCAAACAAGTAAACACTGCTTCAGTAATGCAATAGTATTTTCAATTTGCATCCAATTCAAACACACAAATAGATCACGCAAACAAATTAATAATCCGACCTCTATGACACCTTTGGCACCTGTTCCAACCACTTTAAGGGTCATTTGTGACTCATTACGTCCAGGTGTCAGGGTTGGCCAGAAGGTGAGGGTAGGTGTGAGCATGTAGGTCTTTTCTGCCAGTGGGTTGAAGGACCATATCTGGGCCTGCAATAGCGAGTCATTAAAAATATTTTCAGGTCTGTTTCAGTCAGTCACATCAGCTCTGAATCTTGTGAATCTTTCAGTTTCTCACTAAGTTCTCATTGGGATGTAGTTCACCAGCCTCTGGTTCAACACAGATAAGACTCTGGCCTTGCTCTGGAATGCTCCAATGGAATCTAACATAGAGGAAAATAGCAGAATGCCATCTTAGAAGACAATTGACAAATTTTGCATAAATTCAAATAATATAAAAATGTCAAGGAACATAAGCATGGTCAAAAAAAATCCCTTCTCCAACCTTAGAGGTGAGTTACTGAGATTCTGAATGTGGTGGGAGTGTCGCATTTGTGAGCCCACTGCTGTTGGGTGAAAATATAAGCTTCCATCTCCTTCCAGAGACACGGACGGCTTTTCAACTACACTGACCACTGTCAGTTCCTAAGGGTCAAAGAGACAGAAAAACCCATATGAACCATGTGGTAAACATTATAACATTTTCCCTCTGTATTCTGATGTAGTCTACATTTTACCTTCATGTGTCCAGCTGCATTGAGCTGAAGACATAAGCTGAACCCCTTTTTGGGATAGTTTTCTGTGGGAGTTGTTCTGAGTGTTAGGATTTGATGATTCCCAGGCTGGATCAAACCACAGCTGGGCACTAAAAATACAGATTCTGTGGGGGCTGAGCTATGGCCCAGAGAGAAAGTGAGGGGCAGGATGCCACAATTCTGGAGGAGTACAGTGCGATAAGACAGAACACTGAAGGGTGGGAACACCTAGGAAGAACAAAAGACAGCATTCACTATCTACTGATCTTTAAAACTTCTCGAAGAAAGGTTTTTCATTTGATAAGATCTTCAACTTTGCAATCTTAAATGTAATCTTAGTTTTTTATTTGAAGAATGGAAACACAATAGATTAGACGGACTAGAAGTACCAGAGTGACAGACATCTCTATTGTAATATTTATGTCTCACCACTAGAGGGGGCTTCAGGGAGCAGCAGGGGATGAAATGCTCTTTGCCAGGCTGAAAAGAGTGGCCTATGACTCTGACAGTCAAAGACCAGGGTGGACATAGCAGTCGCTCCTCTATGTTATTATCATCCTGCAACATTCAGAGGAATAAGAGGACAAGCAGCAGCGAATAACATTAGCTGAAACTGTTTTGTACCCCAACAGGCACCAAAGTCAAATGAGAAAATGTTGATGTTTTCAGGTGATTATTCAGAAAAGAAGAAATGCACCAGTGGCTGATGGAACCACTGCAGTAGATTGCAAACATTACCTTATGATACGCAAAGCACTCGAGATTTGCTGCATGTAGATTATTGAGCTGCTTGGGGTCATAGGTCACTCGAAATGAGGTGACCTTCAGTGGAGCCAAGTCACACAATAAGGGAGACACAGAGAATGAAGAATCTGGGGCAGCAGTCCACACCAGCCTAGACAACAACCACAAGCAAACAAATAATGAATGAGCAAGAAAGCGTGTCGTCAAACAGGTTTTACATAGAAAAAATAGTAGTGCTACATTTAGAGGCCAAATATAAATGCCAAGCAGGGGTACCTTAGTTTCCTGCTAGTATGGTTGGTGATAGAGACACACTGAGAGGATGTGGTGGATGTGGAAAAAGAAGAGTATTTTTTGTGGTTAAATACTAGTTCACTGGGTTCCACAGATACACGTGGAGATGGGAGAGAACGCCCTAAGCATGACTGGTAATAATCTTCCATGGGCGTTCTTGACACGCTAGCACTGTTTGGTCTCTGGTGTGACTGAAAATGACAGAAATATTTATGACACAATACCAAACATACTGTGCTCTTTCATGGCATCTGCTGTTAAAAAGCAATGCCATGTTTTCATATAAGAAATTTGAATATACATATTTGAACATCTTTCATCTCTATTTGACACGTTACCTCTTCTGGGGAGCAGAGTATTCCCTGTTGGTCTAATCGTACTTCAGGATCTTGCTGCATGGCAATGAGGGTGTCTGGCTGGTCTTGTTTCCTAGACCAGTTGAGATTATAAAGAACCAAGTGTTCAAGTTTCAGTACAACTGGTTGATGGAGCTCTGAGTGACAGGTACCAATCAGGTCAAGGACAATGGGATCCTTCAGAGAAGAGTTGTGGAGATAAAAAGAAAATAAAAATTAAAAATGTTTGTTAATGTGTTGTGAATATGATTGTGTCTGCATGTTGGCTCTTACCCTGTGCAAGATGAGACACAACACTCTCCTGTGATGTGCAATGGGCTGTGTAGGTCTATAGACAGCTCTCAGTGTGATTTGGCTACAAGGGCGCACGGTGCCACTCGCTGGTTGAATACTGAACACACTGTGACCACTACAGTCCAGGTCCCATTGGTAGATAGCCTCTACATGGGAAGAATTAATCAGCTCCACCGTCTGTGTGACGGATCTGCCTTCCTCAACACAGCCAAAGTCCATCACAGATGATGACAAAGACAGTTTGGTACCTAGTTGCAATAAAAGAAAACATTTTATAGATGTATATATAACTACATATAGAGCGAACATACATGTACCTCCATGTCTCCTACCTATACACTTTCCAGTGAGTTTAAGCTGAATTTCACTGAGCGCTCCTTTACATTTTAGAAGTAAGTACCCAACAGAGACAGTGTCCACCACAGCTGGAGTATAGGTGACTGTTGCCTGTAGCAAATCACGAGGTACCATCTTACCCCTGGTCACATCACAACTGAACTCTGACCTCAACAAAGATCCCACATTGGGCAGCAGTGAAAGAGAGAAAGATGCAGCTACCTGTAAGAGAGTGCCAAAAAGAAATAAGAATAAAGGCCATTGAGTGGGCAACATTTCTTCGTATATTTGCGGACTACTCACAGCGCAAGGACTGAATATGTCAATGTGTTTCTGCAAACTTTGACCGACTGGAACAGAGCCAAAGTCTAAAACTGGACCATCCCAATGATTCTCCTTGGGACCAGGGGTTTTCAGCTGAAGATGTGGGTACTTGGCTGAACATGATGACAGTGGTATGACAAGAGACAAGTTAGTTCCTTCAAACTTATCATCTTGAAGATCCTTTTAGTTCTTATATTGGTTAAAGAAACTGAAGGCATGTTTGGCAAAATAACTGAAGTTGAGTTCCATACTGAAAAATATGTTGTTTCTTATTTGTTGAATAAGAAACAACATAAGGTTATCCTTATGAGATCCATCTGACCACAGCACACCCAGAATTTATGGATAATTTCAATTTGTGCCTTAGGTGATAGTTACTGTCTAGTACCTAGTCCCTTCAGCAGCGTAGTGCAGCAGCTGTCTGTCTTGTCCCTGTCTTCTCCAAACCTACAGTAGGCCTGTCTCTGGTACACCAGTGCCTCTTGTGGTCGGAATACCACCGAGATGTGACACTCCTGGCCGGGCTTCAACAGCCCGAGCTTAGGGCTCAGCTGGAATGGTGCTGTGCACTCCCACTGGAAACATGTCTGGATCTTACTGTGGGAAGAAGAGTGCACAGGAAAGGGGGGTCATCACACAAAAAAATGGAGATGGAGAGGGGGATTAAGAGGACTGATGTTGAAAAGGGCAACAGTGAAGAGTTGGATATAATATTTTTTCTTCTTATGGAAAAGTACAGACAAGTACATAAGAAAACAAACATTTAAAATAAACTCATAGAATGCTCTCTGCATCCTTTCCTGACTCACTGAAAACTAACAAATACTTAAATAAATAGCACCGGTTCAAAGAACATCAGGCTCAAAGTGCATATTAATTAGTAAACTGATGAATCTAACTATAAAAGATCAAGATATGAGCAACAGCATTTTCAGAGTTTCTATTTTCCCTCAAAGTAAGTACAGATTCAGCATCTATTAGCACCAATCAATGAGCTAAATCAATCGATAAGTCTATTTCTAACATGTACCTGACATTTCTGATCAGAAAACTAGTGTGTGAGGAGTGTTGCACAGCACAGGTTGGAAGCAACACTGAGTCGGGAACATCCAGAGTGTGACGGGGTCTGATGGCACGGAGGCGTACTGAGAAGCTCCCGCCTTTACCTTGAAATTCAATGCTGTCTTCATACTCACACTGTTCCAAACAGACACAGACAGCAATACAGAGAACATGAAGGCGTAGAAGTAGATCACATGACATGTCTTTAGTACAGTGTCAAAATTATTTTATTTTTTTGAAATATGCACACATTTTGTGGTGTTGCTAAACTTGCAAAGCCGAAAAACAACTGCAATGATGAGACTACAATCTTGTCTTGTCACTTTAGCCAACATTTGAAAGCCTGAGGAAGAGTGCTTTCAAATTGTGGAGAGATCTACAGATAAATCAGTTCTGTGTAGGTTATTGTTACCCTCCGGAGTGGTCTAAAAGTGACTGGGATTGAGAAGGTAGTCCCAGGGCTGACAACAATCGTCTGTAGAGTTGAGACGATGAAAAACTTGGACACTGGAGGTCTGTGAGGAAGAAAAGATTTAATATGAATAAATATGGATTTCAGAATAAATAATAAACTGTGTGAGCTGTCTAAATATCTCATTTGTCCATGTGTGTTTGTAAAACCTGATGTAAAGCTTCTGGAGCTTGATATGAACATTCTTTAACGTTAAGATTTTCGGGTACTCCATTTGCACGTCCCAGTTGTCCCAGAGCAGCTCTTGCTTCATTTCCAACCCCAGGAAGCAGATACTTTGGCTTGTTGATTGTTTCTGATTCTTTCCACTTTGTTTCCTCTGGTGAGTGGTGCATTCCAGGTATTTTGGAAAAAGGTAGAGATTAATGACTTTTCAAGAAAAACATCATGCTCTAGGGACATTATAGAATGCAGAAAACACTGAAAACCCATTTCCTGTATAAATCACTAAACTGATGGCCACATCAAAAGATGTGCTTTGTAATTCTCACTAAGCTAATATTATACTATGGGACTGGCCAGTAAGAAAGGATGGAATTAAAAATAAATTAACATTTTAATAAATACTCAAATGTGGTCTTTAATCCAATGCTGCGTACACCAACAGACCAGGTGCGTATGTCATACTGTTCTTTCAAATGTTAGTAACCTTACCCTTGAGTTGGCGGACTTCCGTAATGTTTCTAACCCGAAGGGGTCAGGACCCAGGGCCTCAGCTAACATGACTGGATAAAGAAAAATGTCATTTATGTTGATGAGTGAATAAGGAGGTGTCTGCCTTCAGTCTAACATTGAGCTAAGGGTGTCTCACAATGGAAGAGACACATAATAGCTGGAGACACTTCAGGAGTGTTTTGATAATGTATAGTAGGGCCAATTAAGACCACACTCGTTTGGTTAACTAAATAAAATATCGCTAAACCTGCAAGTGACTTCCTCAAAAGACAACACTCACCTTTACCTGCTTTGAAACTTCAAATAATAAAAGTGACTTCTTGTTTTCATTCCATACCTGTCTTGAAAACGCTGTTAGCGACTGCAAACGGCAAAGTAGGTTTTCAGTGGTGTACAGGAAACCCTGTTTCTTTACTGCGCTCATGACAATAAACACACTGAATCCTTTGAATCCTTTGATAACGGGAACTTGTTTGGGAAGTTAGACGATGTGGGCGTGGCGTCGCCATGGAAACAAACACGTGCGAGTCCACTTGTTCAGTACGGCATCCGAGGAGGGACATACTACTTTGAGACGCTTTTCATACTTGACAATCGAGCAAAAATGCTCACTGGCAAAATAAGTCATCACCATCCATGTATACTAAGCACATCAGATAATTGTTTTCCACTGGATTTAACACAAATCATTACTTTTATGAAATGAAAGGCATCTGTAGTACTTTATGGAGCTCTCTTTTGCTTTCAGGTACATATATGGACAACATCAGATAAAACTAGAACCAAGGCAGTCACAGACTGCAACATCCTGCAACACCCCTGAATTAAAAATTTTACCCTGACCTACTTGCATAGGTCAAAAATCATTGCTTGTGCTCTGACCTACTTTCATAGATCAGAGCACCAACTTTGATCTACGGTCTCACACTGGCCTTCTCCCTCGTCTTTCTATCTTATCCGGTTCCTGAGTATACAAAAGTTGAAATTTGACTTTGACCTAGTTTTCTCAAGGTCAAGGTCATCATCTCATTTTCATTCCCTTTGCCGCCCGAGTAATATGCTTTTTGTTTCATCTTTCTATCTGCAAAGGTTGCAAAGATATTTGGTGGACTAGTGAACGGACGAGCAAACGAACAAAAACACAAACACAAGAACACTGACAATTACAATACATCACCGCTTTGAAGTGGGATGTAAACATGTTTCATGAGTAGATGAGATCATCAAAGTAATCAAAATATGCTAACCCATGCCAGATTTTCATAAAATAATTGAACTTTATTGCACTCATTGTTAGTCTCTGTCTCAGTCTGAAATTACTCCACTCAACACACATTAATTAAACTTTATTTTTTAAACTATTGCTCTCCACAAAAATTTATTTTAGTTTTTCTTGTAAAGTAAAATATATTAAATATTATAATGTTAAATTATACTGACAACATATCGTGCTCGACACAAGAACAGTTAACAAAATACATTGAGATGACATTATACATGAAACTTCAAAAACCATACAGCAACGTACTACATGCAGCCATTTCTGTGTGTGTGTGTGTGTGTGTGTGTGTGTGTGTGTGTGTGTGTGTGTTTGTCTATATGTCTGTTTGTGATATTGACTAAATGAAACAGAGCTTCAACAAAATTTGTACAACAAAATTCATCATCATAGTCAAAAACTTAGATCAATACACACATTAACATTTCTCTCACCGCACCTAATGCCCTTAACCTTTATAATGGTTAAAGTGAATCCATTATATCCTAAAATCCTCTTGAAAATAATATAATATATGGAATATTTGCCCAGCATTTGTAACAGATTACTGATAACTAGGTAACAGTGGTACTCTTTATATCATGAGCCTCAACATTATTATAGTTATTTCTGTGTCACTTTAACCACTACCCTCCATGAAAGTTTTATCACTCCCATTCATACAATTAAAGTATACATGTACATTCATAAATAAGTGAGTTCTGTCGGTCTGGTTGGGCAAAAGCGTACACTTCCAATTTGTCCTCTAGTGTCTCAGCCAAGCACTCATAAGTCATAAATATTTACTGAATTTGAAGTCATTAATGAGATGAATTACTGACCACTGAACTGATAACAGCTCAATATTCATATCCAGTTCTAAGTGATGAGGTTGATGTGTACTTTCAGTAATTTGGGAGTTCCAGAAACAGTTATGGGTTTGAAAAAAGGAATAATCATCTTCATTTTGCTGTGTTTTTTTGCACCAGATTGCTTTTCTAAAGATTACTAAACTTAAAAAGATAGAGAAAAAGCATGGTAAACTATACAACTATGGGAAAATCCCACTACTTGCTATTGGCCCTCCCCCCTCCAGCTCCTCCTCTGAGTAAGCGCTGTAGTGCCCTGTCCCATGCCTTATAAAGCCCACAGAATCTAAAGGACCTGCTCTCAGCACTTCAATCTCTTCTTTTTCATCTTCATCTTCCCCCTCTAACTCATCTTCATCCTCTAGGCTTGAGCTGTGTGAATCACACCGCGGTTTGGAGCTAAAATCTATACTGGTTCCTTTCGTGTCAGTCTGTGGAGAGGATGGGGTGGCTTGCGCCTTGGCTTTGCGACTTCTCTTCCATTTCATACGTCTGTTCTGGAACCAAATCTTAACCTGATGGAAGAAACAGAAATCATAAAGTACATATTTAATTGTGTGTTTATAGGACATGTTGTACTTGTTTTAGGCATTCTGTTGTAGAAAATGTTATTAAAAAGTAGGTCATTTCAGCTATTTCAAAGTCAAATTAAGCTCATTAATTTTCACATATTTTACTTTTATACTCTCGTAAATTTTTCGAATATAATTCTTCTCCTTCTCCTTTTGGCTTTTCCCTTCAGGGGTCACCACAGCGAATCAGTTGCCTCCATCTAACCCTGTCTTCTGCATCTCGCACCAACTACCTTCATGTCCTCTCGGCCTCCCGCCTGGCAGTTCAAAACTCAGCATCCTTCTAACAATATATTCACTATCTCTCCTCTCGACATGTCCAAACCATCTCAGTCTGGCCTCTCTGACTTTATCTCCAAAACCTCTAACAGGTGCTGTCCCTCTGATGTACTCATTCCTGATCCTATCCTTCCTTGTCACTCCCAAAGAGAACCTCAGCATCTTCATCTCTGCTACCTCCAGCTCTGCCTCCTGTCTTTTCCTCAGTGACACTGTCTCTAGACCAAACAACATCACTGGTCTCACCACAGTTTTGTACACCTGCCTGTACACGCTTCCTCACCTCTTTTCCACACTCTCCATTGCTCTGGACTGTTGACCCTAAGTACTTAAAATCCTCCACCTTCTTGATCTCTTCTCCCTGTAACCTCACTCTTCCACTTGGGTCCCTCTCATTCACACACATGTACTCTGTCTTACTGCGGCTAACCTTCATTCCTCTCCCTTCCAGGACAAACCTCCACCTCTCTAGCTTCTCCTCCACCTCTTCCCTGCTCTCACTGCAGATCACAATGTCATCTGCAATAACAACTCAATTGTTTATTCACTTATCTTGAATTATACTGCATCAATTTAAATAGATCAAATCCCATCAAATACTTTATCACCTGACATAATCAAAATTAGTGAGGACAAAGCTTTGAAATAATTGTTATCACCTTTGTTTACACTCTTTACCATAAATTCTGTTTTTCTAACATTATTTCAATAAAAACATCACAAAAACCCGCCTCAAAAAATTTCCAATATTTATTTCAATGAAGACACAATAGGCCTTCGTTTAGGTGCAGACAAATTATGTCTTAGCTGAAAAGAAAAGCTAAATGATGTTTTAAAAATAAAGCTAATACAATGTACCGTATATTAGAACGGAGCATTTCAATCTCATCCATAACCCACGTGTCAGTAGATTCAAATTTACAATAATGCTAAGTTAGCAGTTATGTGTTGTTTGAAAGGTAACAATATTCCCCATCAGTCAGTTAAAAACACGCATAAAACATATTTTAAGGATTGACATTAGAGAAATGTGTGACTGTGGTGTCTACAATGCAACAAAACACAACTTGAAGAAACATGGAGACAATACACCTTGGGATAAAACGACGCAAAGCAGCACACAACCTCTGACTCACTCACCTGAGTCTCAGTCAGCATGAGTGCTGTGGCCACCTCAAAGCGTTTCGGCCTTGACAGGTACTTGTTGAGCTTAAACTGGTTTTCTAGTTCCAGCAGCTGCTGGCTGGTGAAAGCCGTCCTGGGTCTGCGACATTTTCCCAACAAACCAACCTGGGCTGGGACTGAGTTATAATGAACAGAGAAAAAAAATTGTTGTTGCAGAGCAAAAGAAGTAGTAACATAAGATCACTGTCATCTGTTTGCACATTATTTCAATTAAGAAAGAAAGAATCTGACTTATTCCTTTTAGATAAATCCTCGTTGATCCTGACACCTTCCAGTATGGTTTTCATTTAATTGCTTGGACCAATCCTGGGCATTGCCTGTCTTCCTGCCTGTCTTCCTGTCTGTATATCTTTCTCTCTCTCTGTTAACATTTATGGCCATGATGTGAGGTGGTGGTGAGAGAATATTGCTTTGGAGGGCTAATAAACCATCACAGAGGAGCATTATCTTAATGAAAACACTGTAAATGTTATCATTTGATTAAGTAGTAGGTCTATTTCAGGTGTCACCTCAGCTGGTAATGTCGCACATTATTTATTTTACAAGATAAATTGTCCTTAAGTGACAACATTTCAATGTCATGGTCCTGTTACAAACAATACCTGCACAAGTGCTATTAAAAAACACACTGAAGCATTAAAAACAAATGGTATTTTGCATACACACTGGAAAAAGTTCCACATGAAATTATGATTTTTTTTCCACATTTATCTGAGCTAGGACTAATCCACTATTGTGTATTATTCTTAAAAATAATACCATCATCTGAAAATTTGCCAAAGCTATTATTTTACAAAATATAGAAGTGATAAACAAAAAAAAGTTTCGTCAACAGAAAATACAGATCATGTAAAAAGAAATATTTAAATTTGTTGCTTACAAATATGTTGGAATCTTTTTTTTTTTTAAACTCCAGGGTTGCAATCACCCTTTGTAAAATAGAGAATGCGCACTTAAAAATGATGATGATTGTTGTTATTTTCATTATTATCATCATTATTTAGCTTGACAAACAAGTTCAAACATACGCGTCACTTGAGTTGAAAGACGCATGAAGCCAAAGTTTCTTCTACAGGAGACAAGGAGACGCACTCACCTCCAAACTCCCCCATTCTGGGTATCATCATCCCGGCTTTGATCCAGTGTTCCAGGGGGAGCGTTGCAGCCATAGTTGACCCCTTCAATTGCTCCTGGTAAGGCTGGACCAGCTGCGTGAATCCAGGGTACATGAAGGCGTGGTGTTGGCCCCCGAGGGCCGCCAGATTATACAGGGAGCCCGGGTGCAATCCCAGTAGACCCCCTTGGTGAAAACCAGTGATTCCTGATTGGGACACATTAAAAAATTGGGATTTTGACAGGAGTCCCGGCTGGGCTGGAGAGGAGTTTAGTGGAATTGGATGAGGAGAAGGTGTCTCTGAGTCGCAGTTTGATGCCGGACTGCCATCGCGGCTCTCACTGTAGTACAACCCGGACGCACCATCGCCATCCGACCGTTGATCCACGTCGTGCGCAAGTAGCGCATCGATGAGAAAGTTTTTAGATTTTTCCATTGGGGTGGTCATTCTGCCCCACTAAGTCGGATATCAACAACTGTTGGTCGAGAGTCCTTTTGAATCAATAACTTCTTTCTGCAAGCCTACTCTCTTCCTTACAGATGTGCCTTCTTTGAGCTACTCCACATGAGTCCCGTGGGGTCGAGATCATCCACTCACTCCAGCAGCGCTGTAAAGTTTGCTCCGTTGTGATTGGTCACAGCCGTCAAGCTTCGTGGCAGGGTGAACTCTTTCAATATACATTCACTCAATTGTATATCAGCAGATGAGCCTAGTTGGAATTCTAGACAAATATTGGAAAAACTATAAGCTTTTCTGTTTGTATCATTGTAACAATAGACAGAAAGGAGCTAGAAAAAGCATTCACATTTTATATCTGTCTTATATTTCAAATCATTCATTATACATGTCACAGGTGTAACTGACTTTAGGTTTTCTCACACACAGTTGCACATTCACATTATAAAACCCATTCAAAAGCAAGTGATGCATGTGACACACACATACTACATTTAAAAAGCATATTCCTTTTATTACTTTAATAGCTCTTTGGAGAAATTAATCATTTACAACTAACTCTTAATTAAGTTTTATTGGCTGCTGATGTTCAGAAACCCGTCCTTTCTTATCAGTGGTTGCTGCTATGATTGGCTCTCATCATCAGACCGGTGCAGATAAAGAGGCAGTAAAGTGTCAGAGAGCAAACTCATTTTCTCTTCCAGCTGTAGACATCCAACATGGTGTGAATAGTTGAGACAAAATCTTGTCATAAATGGTATATGTATATTATATTAAGTAAATAGTAAGCTGTGTACATAAAATAGCCCATAACTGCATGAAACATCATAAAAGTCTTGCAACAATTAATTTCTACAAGTAAAGACTGATTCTAAATTCAGGTTTGCAGTGAAATGTCTTCCTGTTGTCGGGGGATTTGTCACATTAAGGCTTCAGATGGACTCATTCATTTTCATTTTAAGTTTACATGCAGACTCTGCGAAAGTTACACCTGCACCTGGTTTATGCAGGACTGATAAAAAGTCTGGTAAAATGGGCTGCTTTCACTTCAAAGACAAACAAGCTAGTCACAGACTGCAACATCTCGCGACACTCCTGAATTCAAAATTTTACCTTGACCTACTTGCATAGGTCAAAGATCAAAGCTAGTGCTCTGACCAGCACTAGCTTTGATCTATGGTCTTACTCACACTGGCCTTCTCCCTCATCTTTCTATCTTACCCGGTTCTTGGGTGTGCAAAAGTTGACATTTGAGCTTGACCTAGTTTTCTCAAGGTCAAGGTCATCATCTCATTTTCATCCCCTTTGCTGCCCGAGTATGTGTTTTTTGTTTCATCTTTCTATCTGCAACAGTTGCAAAGATATTTGGTGGACAAACAAACAGACAAAAGAACAGACGAACACTGACAATTACAACACATCACCGCTTTGAGGGGTGATATAACAACACCTGTTGAACTACAATGTTAAACTAAACAGCATATGAAAGCACAGGCAAGTGTGTGTGTGTGTGTGTGTGTGTGTGTGTGTGTGTGTGTGTGTGTGTGTGTGTGTGTCTGTGTGTGCGCATGCAGACGTGTGCAACACAGTTTTTTTTTATCACCTTTCTATTTCTTGTTAGGGTTTTTATCAAAGAAAGTGATTCAGTTTCAAATTAGAGGCTATCTCTGGTGAAACAAATGCCTTGTTTGTCAGTAATTGGGTTTTTTCCCCTTGATAGTTGGACAGGTTGTAGCAATGCATGAAACACCAGGATAGGAAGGACGTTGTAAAAGTGCCAGCTGTAAAATCATTAACACTCTGCGATGTCTTCTGCATTAGATAGGAGAGAGTGGGACATGATTTATCTCACCTTTAATAAAGTTTGTACAACACACTGTTTAATGACAGTGATGCCTAAGCACAAATATCATTGTTTGAGATAAGGCTCTGTCGATGTAGCAGACAGAGCTTTTGAAATTTCACACCCCCGAGGGCTGTAATGTTGGTAATATAATCTAACTGATTGATGGTCATTAAATTGCCATTTTAATAACCCTTAACAAAGAAGTCTTTGTATTCAGGTAACCCATGACACAGCATTTATCTGTTCACAAACAGATAACAATCTGAACTTGATACTTTGCATATACAGTGATCTATGAATAGAATAATCAGGTTTATGAGGTTGACACTGTTAATTCTGATGTAAAGTGAATGCTGTTCATCAGCGGCATTCCTTCATCTACAACAGCACTAATTAAATAAGGCCAGAACAGATTAGTGAATTGAACACTTGTTCCTTCAGAACAGGTTTGGTACAACATATTTTCATTCATTCTGCTGAACAGACATACAAGATAAGATGAGGTTACTCTAATTTCCTAAAATTTCTTGTGGGTTGGTACCACCTTTCACATGGACAAGACATGCGCATACACAAACACACAGACAAGACCAACAATGCAGACCACAGAGTCAAAACAGACAAGAACACATCTGGGAGACTCAGACCAACCACTCAGGCCAAAGCTCCTCTCTTCCCGCAGCAGTAAAAGACCCATTCATGGTTCGTCTATTCACACACAAATGTAAAAGAGGTTAACCCAGTGGGCGAATGTGGCAGACCTCTTTAGGTAAAAGGAATAAAAGGTTACATCATTTTTGAATGGTGCACAGGAATATGGCAGCAGTAGAGGCAGAGGCTAACCCCAAAGCATTTTTTTGATAAGAGCATTTCTATTAATTATATGTGCAGCAATGGCAATATACCAAAAAATAAAGTTGCCATTTATTTAAACTTTACAACATTGGTGACCAGACTAGTTGAGAACATATCATAGTTTGATTATATGTTATGGATTAAAATGTAAAAAGCACAACAATTTAGCCACGGTGGACACAGAAATAAGCCTCCTTAGCACATGTGAACGACAGTTTAGGAGCGTCAGTGTGTTCATAAGTAAAGCATGATTATATACCCCAGGAGACACTGAGGCTATAAGAGCATCCCCCCAAATCCCCATCAGATAGAGCACAATAGAGGTTGTTGTTCTCCTGCTGTCTGTGTCCTATTGTGGTTTAAAGTCTAATATCTGCTTTTGGTTTCTATTGTTGCATCTATTGCCATGTCCCTGTTCAGCTCTGATTGGCCTAATGGGCCTTAGGGGAATAGAACACTTCCTGGTTGAGCTGGGGTGGGTGTTCGGGGTTGCAAGGTTCAACATCGTTCCAAACGAGTTGATTAATGATGGCTGTCACAACTGAGACCGGGCCATAATGAGGAGGACAAGGGGGAGGATCAGAAGAGGGCAAGAGGAGAGAAAAAGAAGGGAGGCAGGAGGAGGAGAGCTGAGATTGTATGATTATTACTTAGCACAGTAAACAGTGAGATGAGCCGAGCCTTCAGGGGTGGAAGGAGAAAAGGCACATAGCTAATTAAGGCAGAACAGAGGTCTGTGAATGAGGGGAGGGGACAGACACACGTAGGGCTGGTCGACACACAAAGACGGTGCCAGCGGAGTGGTTGCAGTTAAACATCTGTTGCTCTGTGGGACAGCCAGACTGCTGCAGAGCAACCGGGTTCCAAACATGTTCTTCCTATTACACGAGTTGCTGCAAACTTATTCAAACCCCTTTGCAAATGCAGTTTCTTCTATAACTGGATATTTCCCTCAGTCATCAAGCACCCACATTTTGAACAAACTGATGCCTTAGTCCTTGGCAATATATCAAGGGTATAAAAAGTTGTCATTTAAGGAATATCTCTTTCCTGTGAAAGAATAAAGAAAAAGCCATAAACACAAGTTTCAAGAATTTTCATTTGGGTAGTTTTAGCATTATTACAGTAATCATATACGTATGGAGGTGAAATTCTCACACCAATTTGACACTTATGATGTGTCTGACAGAACTGTCCGGCTTCCTTTTTTGAAAGTTATGTGTGTGACCCACCAATCAATGCCAAACTACACACATCTTGAGATTTCCACACACTGTAAATCATGCTCTTTTGCGCTCTTTCTCTGATTGATTAATATTGACATGATGTGCTTCCATTGGTGGCATGTTTCAGGTATAAAGGCAGGTATAAAATGTGTTGTTAACACTTTTTTTTCCACTGGTAGTGTTTACTTGAATATACACTATTCTCCTGATTTTTTTTCCATTCTATACATCTTTTATACTACTAATACTCCTGCTAGTTTAATCCAGTCCCCATCATTCTCTCCACACCCTCCACTCTGTCAGAATGAGGGTAGTTCAATTAGCCTCGTTGTCCAAAGACACTCCCACCAATCCATGTTTGCGGATTTAATCAGACCAGTTGTGTGCATGTGTTTGCATGTATGTGCACGTTTGTGTGTAAAGGTTAGGGCGAGGTGATGAAATGAAACACATAATTCTTCTATCACCACTGCGCCTGACACTGCCAAATCATCTTGCCTTTTCGCTCCTGAACATGAAAATTTCAAATGAAAAATAGCTGTGTTGTTGTATGTGTGCAAGATTAAACAATAAACAGCTGGAGGAGGAGGAGGAGGAAGGTGAGTGTAGGTTAGAGGATCCAGATTACATTGTCGTATATGTTTCAGCATTAGTTTCCATGTACTTAAAGGACCTGCTTGGTAATTTATAGGTTTAAAGCAATTTGGATAAAAGATGAAATAAGCAATATTGGTGACACATGTCCTATACCATGATACCTTTGTAATTTGTGGGTTTGATTTGAAAGATATTTATTACACAAAGTGAATTCTTGTTAAATCATGTTGTTCATACTGCTTCTTTTAATCTAAGCATGGATACAAAGTAAATCTTACAATCTATATACAATAGCTTTTGAGCTCAATCAACAATAGGGATAATTCTGCCTTGAAACGTTGTGAAGAAAAGGGTTAAATTACGAGGAGAGAATGATTAAAAGCCCATTTTTATGTTCTACATTAAAGGCAGATTTAACATGAATCTTCCATGCATCCTCTTTGTTCATATTGTAGGTATTAGCCGGTGGGTGAAATAGAAGTTGTTGAGGACAGTGTAGCTATATTTTAAGTGAGGCATGAGAAATGATAGAAAACATTATGAGAGAAAGTAAAAATTTCCTCCTAAAGTCTCATTGCTTTTGAAGTTTTATATTTCGTAGGTACATTATCACAGCCTACTGCGATCATTTGTTGTTGTTGACACAATCCCCTTCTTCAATGTCGATGTAAGGACATATGTGGGCATTGATGACTTTATCTATGTAGTCAGAGGATGAGCAAAATACAGTAACAGGTTTTAAGCCTTGGTTTAAAGCTTGTGATGCAAAGGAATATTTCCTTTTTGGTATGTAATGATACAAACATTAGAAACAAAGTCAGCTTACTGTCCCCACAGATAATATTTGGATATTTGCCAGTACTGCATTAGAACTATAAGTATGCAACACTGTAAACACTCACAAAAATAGACTTTTGAACTTCACTGGAATATTTTTATTTGTACATAATGTGTTTGCTGGTCTGGGTGCTTGTATACAACAGCAGGTGCTGTCACAGAAGTCATCCAGCGGTTAACAAGGGGATTAGCTTTGTTTTAATTGGTTGTTTTCACAGAGGCGGGAATGACATGGTCAGAGGAGGGGATTGTCTATTTGATGTATGTTGTCCCACACTGAAGATGAGATTTCATTTCCCTAATTGATCCCCCCTCCCTCATAATGCCCCTTACTTTACCTAACCCCGTTCATGTTTGTTTCTACCTTCTGCTTCACTGTTTCTACCATCCCATTGCTCCCATCCCAGATGTTACTTGTCTGATGGCAAGTTTGAACAATTTAATCAGTTTGCACCAATGTGATGATGACTCATTATTGCTATTGCTTCAGTCTGGACTAATTAAAAGTCTGTTCTACGCCTCACTCTGCCGCAAAAAAACAAAACATCCCAGGAGGGAAGTAATGATTTATAGATTTAAAAGCTACTGTATGCCTTGGTCCAGTTTGGATTGAGATCTTTGTTTCAGATTAGTCTTTTTAAAGATCTCTTTATTAATATGAAAAGAAAATTAGCAGACTATTGGAAAAAGAAAGCAGCCTGATTGAGTTCAGAAGCGGAAAAGGGTCCACCTTTTATTTAGGCTAATTCCTGCTACTACTGGATAAAATGATAGCAAGAAGAATGACCGCAGAGCAATGCAAATAAAGGGGGGAAGGGAAGAAGAACAACTGACCGTAATGATAATTTTTTTCTTAGGGCACAGGTCTGGGATGTTGGGCTGGTTCATGTGATCACAGTGATGTTTGCTCAGCGGTCAGAGTTACTTCCATCCTGCTTTTATCTTTAAATGAGCACCTCATGATGTGTGTGGAACTATTTACTTGTCCTTATCAGTTCCACAGCTGCTTGTTTTCACATGCACATGCAGTCCTTCACACATGTCTAGACACATGACATTAAAGCCAGTGATAATTTATAGTTTTACTTGTTCAAGCAAAAATGGTTCAGTTTGATTATAAAAATTTACAGTAATTTTACCAAGTCAAAGATACATTAATTTAATAAAATTAATACATAGATAGTCTGTGCTAATATCATCATTTTATCTCCTGCAAACACACCGATCATGGAATAAAGATGTACCTTCAGTTTTTAAAATGTTTTAGTCTCCTTCCAAAATTTTTCAGCCTATTTGATTATGAGTTTCAATTGAGGGCATTCTAAGTTAAACTTTTGAGTCTCTTGAGATATTATAGGAATTTAAACCATGTTTTTCGGCAATTCTATAAAATTATATTGAAATTTTGACTTTGCTGCCGGAATTATTATTATGTTGTTTATTTGGGGTGACATTGTGTCCTCCTCAGAATTATATAACAAATGCATTTATAAGTTATTATACACAGTATAAGCAAGAGAAAGACCTATGTGGGGAATGCAGGTAATGCGACTATTGGTAGCAAAAAAAAAAAAAGTGGGGGTCAAGAAGATACAGGTATTATAGACCTGTCATCAGTGGAAAATGTGACTGCAAAACCTGTGACAGCTTTAGCTTAGTCCTACATGTCCTACATGTGTTCAGTGACAATTTGATATTTGTTTCAATGCAACTAAGCCAAACATTTTTTGACTGGAATCCCAATGGACCATGACGTTCGCAGATGTCATTGTGAGTTATGTGACAGAAGAGTCTCTGCTAGAATGAAAGACAAAGTTTATAAGAAAGTGGACGAAGACAGTGCCGTTGAAAAGAAGACAGGAAGCTGAGCTGGAGGTAGCAGAAATGAAAATGTTGAAGTTCTCTCTAGGAGTGATCAGGTTGGACAGGATCAGAAACAAGTTCATCAGAGGACCAGCCAAGATGAGATGCTTTGGAGACAAAGTTAGAGAGAGCAGACTTCGATGGTTTAGACATGTCCAGAGTAGAGATCATGAGTAGATTGCTGAAAGGGTGTTGAGGATGGAGCTACCAGGGAAGAGGGTAAGACCAAAGAGAAGGTGCATGGATGTAGTGAGGGAAGACATGACGGCAGTCAATGTTTTATTGCTTTTTCTATGTTTGCTAATAATCTAATAACCTAAGTCTGCATTCAATACACACACATAGGAGGTCACTGAAGTGATCTCTCTCCTGGCTTCATTCACTTTCAGCCGTCCACAGATGGTACAGCAGAAGCCCATTTCACCCCTCCATCCTTAACTCCCCTCTTCCCTCCATTCATGCCTATTGACTTGATAATGGCTACAAATTGATGAAGCCATTGAGTATGCTGGTGACACAAGGGTGAGTGGGGACACAAACTCTCCACCCCCTAGTAACACTCATTAATCATACCTCTTCCAGCCCCCAGACTGCCTGACTCATTGCCAGGGGCAGTAATGTAAGACTGTGTCTTCGACTCCGTCTGCTTGGGTCCGTCCCTGTCTGCTTTTAGTTCTAATCTACATCTGCATACTTGTTCTCTGTTTCTGTGTCTGCATGTCAGCATCTGTTAGCACCGAGGGGAACCATGAAAAAGAGCTGAACAGACAACTGATTAAAAAAAAAAAAGAGCAGAAAATGAATTCATTTTACCATATGTAGAAATATCCTTGGAAATGTTTTATTTATCCGAACTCAAACAGAGTAGAAGAAAAACAGAAAAAACAAAACAAGATGACCTTCAAGTCTCAAAATTCACCTTCTTTATTGTGCATTGAATGAACACAAGATTAATTTGCTCCCAATGACATCTACTGTGTTTCCGGTTTTGAGTTGTGGATTGCTTTAAATCACTGCATAGATTTATGCCAAAGTAAATCAGCAGGCCGGTGGCCAGTGTGTTGACATCTACATCCTAAACTCTCTGTCTCAATAATGAAATCAGTGTTGACACCGCGACAACTCAATAAAGTCAGTCGGGTTAACTAACTTTTGCAGGGCACGTGCGGCGTGTTGGTGTCATCTGACTGAGTGGTTGTTTGAGGGCAAGGAAATGCTTCAGATGTTAGCTGTCCTTGCAGGTAGAGGATATGCTAAATAAAGTAGAACAGAAAAGCCAAAGTATCAGTATGGCTCAAGGTTTAAAATTTCTGATAATACAAAACATTAATTTAATGGCAGAAGTGAAAAAAGGTTGGGAGAAGGAGGAAGGTGGGGGGAGGGTCGATGTGTTGTATTTAGATTCATTAGTTCACACTGAACTTTGATCTTATTGACTCTTGATGGCAGTAAATTTAGTGGTTGTAAAAACCAATGGATGTCTTCCAAGGGAATAAAAATCACAGCTTCTTGGTTTTAATCATTTGGTTAATTAAGGTCTCATCCACATTGCAGAGGAGATATAGTCTCAGCTTGACATTTTATCTCAACCACCAGCAAGAAATGGAGGATGTTATTTGACTCAGACTGATTTTGGCGAGATTTTTGAGTCGGGGTGAATCTTGATGAGGTGATGGTTACATTTTAAGGAGAAGAAGAAGAAAGAAGGAATGTACTGTAATAATCCCCTTGGAATTTTTTTTTCTACTCACAGTCTATATATATTTCACACGCGTATATTTTATACGTGTACAGACCCTAACACACACACACACACACACACACACACACACACAAAGGGCCTGTAGGCATATAGATATAGTGAGGGGTAGAGCATGGTGTGGTGGTGGTGCACCTTCATTAGCAGCTTATAAAGGGAATAGTGCCTTGTTCAAGGGCACTTCGGCAGTGTCAGTTTACAGTCCGAAATCTTTAGTCTACATGGGCCTTGAACCGGCCACCCTCCAGTCCCCAGCTTAAGACCAAGTGAACTGAGCTACTGTCACCACAGGTAGTGATCCCAGGTCATTTTCATTCATTCATTCATTGTCTAATGCTTCGTCCACTGTGGCGTGTGGTGGGGAGCTGGAGCCTGTCCCGGCTGACTGAAGGCGTGAAAATAGATCCACTTCTTTTCTTTGCTTTGATTAAGGGGGTCAAACATGTAAGGCCTGCTCTGGTGATCTGAAATGTAAGAAAAGCATGACTAGTGATCAAGGACTAATTTTAATAAATGCATCTTTTGTCCACGAACCCAAATAAGTTTAAATAAATTTATGGCCTGGCACCTTAATTTGGGGCATCACCAGTTGTTTAACGACTTTAAAGCCACAAAAATGCTATTTTCATACCACCTCTGATAACCAGCAATTGTTCACAGGCGATCGTAAATGCAACAAGCTGAATTTCACTGACATCTAGTGTCCCGTGGAAGTGCCAGCTCTGTCACTCAGTTTAACTTGAGGAGTGAAGGTTTATAAAACTCAGTCAATGCTCAACAAAATATTATATACATATAAATAAAATATCCTATTACATACAGTATATAGGTGATTATTGATTCTAACAGGAACAGGCACCCACACGTCTGCACGGAATAGTGTTACCAGTTGAAGTCTAAGAGATTGCATGTCCTTTAACTAAACTGACATCCAGAATAACCGATGGCAATCAGCCCAGTCAGGGCTGCACTGTTGCAGGAAACAACGTATTGTCGGACACAACACCCCTGTAGGTCACTGTTTATCTTCAGTGTTGCCATCAGGTAAACTCTATCACAGCTCGCCATCTGTCAACACACAGCATTTATTAAAAACAGCTTTTATTCCAAGGTCTCCTCAACAATCAGGAACAACTAATTACACCATTTCCCAGGACTCACATGCAGGACAGGATGGAGAATCCCCTGAGGAGAATTCCTAAAACCATCCAGTTGTTTGCAGACTCTCTTTATCTGTTTTTGCAAAAGTTTTTGCAAAATGACCATTTAAAATTGACAAAAAAACAATACTGTGTTACTGTACACCAATTTAATGGAGTTATGATCCTGTCATGTTTTTCAATGCTTGACCACTGAGCAAGTACACGATTGTTGAACGTGTCTTTTCATCTTGTAATACCAGTTGACGACCCATAGATGTCGCTAAAGACTGTCCGATTCCAAAAGCAAAGGAGCGTCTTCTTCCAATTACAGTGGACCAGATTGTGACTGACGCGCGCGCGCGCGCGCACACACACACACACACACACACACACACACACACACATACACACACACACACACACACGCCTCCTGTGACTGGTACCAGATTACATTAGTTTACATTGCATTACCTATTATTTCCACAAGCCATATTGTGGGACTGATTTGAATCCAATCTGCACCACTGATTTTCTACAGGCTTTAGAGGAGATGGGATTGTACGTTTAACAATCTTTTTGCACTCCCATTGAGGGTTGCTTCTCCACTGGGAGGTCGAGGATCCTCCTTCTTTTCCCAGTCTGCAGAGTGGTGGGAACCGGGTACTGGGCAGCCCAAAATGGTATATGCTATTTTTACTGCTCTGTGCACAATCTGAGGGCTGCTCTCCTGGGACCTGCAGCCAGCAATTCGCCCCAAGCCGCGGAATTTAACCCCAGGACAGCTCTCCCCAGAGGTGATGGAAAACATCTGGCCAGCTGTTTGATTGCAAGTTCTGGTTGACCAACTTCAGCTGCAAAGCCCCGGAAGACTTCTCATAACTGGGCCAATCTCCTGTTAATAATGACATCCTCTCACAGGAATATGTCATCTAAAAAGTGGATCTATACAAAACAAGAGCTTTTTGGATTACTGATGTAGCATTGCTGTGATTAATTTACATGTATTATCAGCATGTTCCACAGAATCCAAGAGTAAACAACACTTTATTATGGATTTTATTTAATTAAAAAAAAAAAAAAAGAAGCTTACACTGAGTTCTACTGAAACATTTCAATCTCCTCTCTCTCAGTTTAGGGTAATATCAGGCACACATGAAGACAATTTAGCTGTTGTTCAGATACAAAACAGAGAGGAAGATGTCACCTTAGCAAAACTACACTCAAATTGTGTCACTTCAGTGTCACTGAAGAGAAAACATCCAATGCATTCATCTTAATTATTCCCATGTCACACAGGACATTAAAAAAATAGTTCCTAGTTTACAGACAACCTAAAAACAAGGTACCCTGGATTTCAGAAGATGGCAAGGCCAACTTTGGCTGTGTTGAATACCCTTAAAGTCACCAGTCATGAATTACCAACAGGATCTCCACAAGAAGTACATCCAAATAGAATATACAAAAAAATACAGCACTCTCCCTTCTCTGAAAATCAAATGCCATGTGTGTAAATATATGTATTCCCTAATTTGTATGTGCGGGAACTACAAAGTTGCAAAAGTTGTTAAATGTTGACTTCTTTAGAATGGTCTAGAATTTACAGTCATCTCTTGCGTGATATTTGGCAGTACCCCTTAAAAAACTTCAGGTCAGGGTAAATGAAGCACTCCAATAAGTCCAGCTGCACTGGAGAGAAGCAGCAATTTCACAAACACAGCAAGTAATATCAGGTTATAACAGAAACCCCTTTGTCCATGCCAGGGCTAAAGCCTAAAGAGCCTTTGTACAGCTTGTGGTACAGTGATGGTGTCTATCTTGGGTGGTCACTATCTTTTCATTGGAAAGAAAACAGTCAAGACAAAGAGTTTCATTTATTGCACACAAAAGTTCAATATGAAGGGTTTTCTCTTGAGCTGGTGAACACATTGTGGAAGGCAGTGCTTCTTCTTGGTGGAGGGATTCTTCCACGGGAAACTCCATCCTGAATCGGTCAATTTCTATTTAGCAAATCCCTCAAATTAAGATGGGTTTCTTTGAGACACGTGTGACATTTGAGTCAAAGACAGTGATTCAGTTTCAAGATTTTTCTTTTCAGATTAAATAAAAGTCTTGCAAAAGATCACAAATTAGACTGTGCTTAGAGAGGAAATGAAAGGTGATCACATGTTGCTAATTGCCATCATAGGTCGACAAATACGTGTTGATGAAACACCAGTGTCTATATTTAACACTTGACAAGTCATCCTGTTCATTGGCACAAAGGCTACAATTACTAATTGTAATTACATTACTACATTTTTCTTCCCAACTGCCCACTTTTTCGGAGAAAAAAATATAGAAAATACAACACACAATCAAATCCATTTTCAGATCATCTTCATTTGGTCACAAACATATGAAAACAAGTGCAGTAATTAAGTTTATCAGAGAAACCAAAAGAACGAGCCCAGCCCAAACGTTCCGCGATCATTTTAAATCTGAAGCCAGAGCTGCTTTAGAACAGATGACTCGAGGCCATTTGAGGCCGGCGCTCACCACTGAATTATTTTAACACTTTCTCTGAAGACCAACTCAACGTAGAACAAGGCAGAACAATCATTAATCAATGTCCCAAATGGGATAGAAAAGTCTCTTGTGCTCCTACGCTTTTTTCTCTTTGAACTCTTACAGACTAGATGTACAAAGAAAAAATAAAAACACCAGTGAAACAGTACACCAAATTTCTGTGGCATGCAACCCAGATAAGGGCTTTCTTTGCCCCAAAAAGTGGCTCATTGTTACAGCTATAGGGGTGCCATAGGAGATCTTATAAGAGACCGAAAGAGATAAACACAACAAGCCAAATGACTGCACTCTCTATTTTGGGCACAGGGAGGGCACTGGGGTGACTGTTGTTCCGACAAGAAGTTGGTTTGCTGTTAAAATGGCCTGGGGAAAGGGAGAAAGGAGCTGCACTATGCCAACGATGGCACCAACACCTCCAGCAGGCGGTTGTTCTTGCGCTTGCAGGATGCACTGTTGCCATTCTTAGAGACTCCCTGGATGAATTTCACACACACTTTGTCCTGCTTGAACTGCACCAGGAACCTGTAGCACAAATAAAAGTCAATCAACATTACCCAGGTGGAGGATGCAAGGACCAGAATGACCAGATCTGACTCTACGTTGTCTCTTACTCATCTGAAATGTCAATGTTCAGTTGTTCCCTGTCTGCAGCCATGGCTCCAGTGCGGTGGAGTTTGGTGATGATCTCGATTAGATGCTCACTGCTGAGTAAGAAGTCTCCTTTGATGGCTGAGGCCGACCCCTAAAGCAAAACACCGAATGAACATTTGCATCCTTGAGCCCCCCGAGGTCATAATTTGAGATTCATAAACTGCATTTAAAACATTCAAGACAAAAATTTTAATTGGAACAATTATTTTTATTAGCCCATAATTTTTTTTCTTAGTTAGTAGCAGTTCAAATTTAATGTTTAAGCATTTTGTTTGTCATTTTGTGTTTGCATCTGCAGGCATGATATTGTGAAATATTTACTTGGTGCGTTCCTCATTGATAGTCAATAAATCTTTGATATTCATTAAAAAAAAACAACAAAACTCTAAGAAATAGTTTTTAATGAGCACCTCCTCCGGTCAGGGATATCCCACCAGCATTAAAACCAAAAGCACAATTTCATTTAAGCAATGAGGGTAAATCCTCTCCAGTTACTAGATGCTGAGCATAAGACTGCAGGCTCCTGGAATATTACGTAACTGTTCAGTTAAGCATCAATTGACTTTTAGAGACACTTTTTGCACAACTGAGCATTTAATAATTTCAGTACCTCACCTCAGGTTAAATGAGACAATCAATAAGAATTACATCAGCAATAAAGGTGCATTCAACAAACCACACAAGCATAGCATTAAAATTACATATCATAAAGGTTTCTTCTCACAACAACAAATCTGTCTCCCTTACCTCTTTGAGTTTGAGGGCAAAGAAGCCATCGCTCTGTGTGCTCACCGACACGCTGTCCAGGTCCGGCAGAGGAACGCTGGTCTTCACCTGGCCCGTCTTCTGGTCTGCCAGGACGACACTCTTCTTGGTCAGCAGGAAGATTCGAGCTGTGCCCTGGAAACAAGTAGAAACAGGTTCATTTTGATGCCTGCTGTTAGAATTCTGTCTCGTGTTTATATGTCCGCTGAGGAGGTGGTGTTTCCAAGGACTTCCTTTTCAATATTAGTAGGTTTGTTCGCAGAATTTGGGAAAACTGCTGGGTGGATTTTGGATCTCAGTCAAAAGATGTGCAAGGGAAGAACAAATTCAGGGTTTGTTTTCAAATTGTTTTGACAGTGAGAGCAAGAGAGATCTTCCATATTTCCTTCTAGTAACGACCAAAAAAAGTCCCTCATTCAAATTCCTTAAAACTTGGATGGTAATGTTCATGACAGAATAGACGAGTAGGATTAAATGCAGTTCCTACTGAAGTTTTCAAGTGCTTTCTTTCATGTAAATTTTGCATATCAGATGTGTGCAAAAAACCCCGAAATAAACTGATCAAACATGTCTGAAATAATGTTTGTTGAGAAGTAAAAAAATATCAGACATCTGCACAGCTGGGCGAAAAAAAAACACCATTATAATAGATTTGGGCTCCAGCAGGCACACAGCAGGTCAAAAAGCAGTTCACCGAGTAACCAGAGCTCATGGCTTGGATGTCAGCTCTTTCATCAAGCTGATAGAATTGAAAACATTAAAGTGTGAACAATCTATCTTACCTTGCCATTGGCCCTGTTAATCTTGTTGACCACATCGGCCAGCAGGACTTTCTCATCCATAGCGCTGCTGAGTTTTTGATATTTAGGGTTTTTGCTAATTTCCAGGTAGTCTCCTTTGAAAGGCTGGTTCACGCTGAGACAATACAGAGTCGGAGAAGAAGGCATAGGAAATACGAGTCACATCAGCACTCTAACATTTGAAATTAAACTGAGCAATTCGCTAATCAGATCACTGAAAACAGAGGTTTGCAAAATTTTCTCTTATACGTTACCTGCTTGGGTAAAGAGCCTTTTTGTCCTTGAAGATCTCACTCGCCTCCAGCTTCTCCTCATAAACAGTCTTCCTCTCCTCTGTAAACTGGTTCCTGTATTTCTTGCACTGACCATATAAACACATTAACAAGCATTGAATATCTTATACTGTACTTTCCATTTTTCCCAACTGTTTTTTATGCTATGGATTTTGGGCTCCTGCGCCAATATAAAACTCTGTAAAGTTTTATCAATAGTTTATGAGGTTGTTGCTTCAGCCGTTTCTGATTCTGACTACTCAGTTAATGGACTGTTACAGACTTTCGTTAGAGTAAAACAATTTTGTTAAATTTGGTAAAAGCTTTGACTTAGATGCCCAGGAATTATATAAAAAAATTATCATGTATTTAACAACAGTGAAGGGAACAGACATAGGGAGAGCCTTTATTTATTAGTGACCAACCCTCCAGTGATGGAAGATTCTCCGCAGCTCTTTATGGACTCCATCCAGGAAGAGGTAAGGCCTGTTGGGCCACTTATTGTCTATGGGCGACATGGAGGGCATGTTGCTCTTCAGACTCAGGAAATATTTTTGCATCTGGAAAAACAAGCAAAATTCTCAACATTTGGCAAAGACTAAGATTCTGGCAAATAGTAAGAGCATTTATTCTCCTTCAAACAGGAAGTATTACCACTCTTTTCAGCTTTTACGCTGTAATTTAAGCGAACACTCTAGTTTTGACTTACAATTCTCTGGATAGTGAAGTTGTAGATCTTCTTGCCAGCGTTTGCCCTGAAGAACTTTCTGTACTCCCTGCGTACCTTTTACGGCAAACAAGTAAACAATAAACAATCAGTCAATTATTTATCCCTACACATTAGCAGAGGGAAGAAAATGAATGAATACACAGACAGCACTGGGGTGAAAGACATTTGGTTAACCACAAACACTGAACACCTGTGACATACAAAGTAAACGGTAAACTGCTGGGATTAATTTAAACAGCAGTGGACTTAATTACAGGAAAGTCAACGATGGTTATGACAAACAACCTTCATCCCGACCTCAATTGCACAAATGAGTGAACAGGTGCATGGTGTGCATGATGGCTCAATTATCATGATGAAAAGATTAACATGGCAACAAATGACCAGCATGACGACAATTACATTATCTGGAACCGGACAGTTGCACAACATGTAATCACTAAAAACTAGGACACACATAAAACCTCGACACACCTGAAGTCAGAGAATTAATAAGAGTTAGTAAACCACTGTTGAGCAGACAAAACACAACAACATCAGGAGGCGTTAGTTGCAGAGAGAACAGACAATTAGAAGAGAACAGAGAGAAAGACTGATATCCAACCTCGTCCAACCCAGTTGGACAGGAACTAACACAAAGCAGCTATCTATCATTATCTAAAATGATAAAATCTATCATTATCTAAAATAAAAACTGCGTAATTACAAAAGTGCTGTATATTATATATTTATATATTAAATGATAACAGGCAGAACTGCAGGTCTCTTTGAAACCAGAGACCTGCTGTCATTGTTTCACTGCTAAAATTAAATTCATTTTGCTGGATTAAATGGTGTAAGTAAGTGTGCATTGAGGGTGCATACAGTTTGTGCAGGGTAGGTATAAATGGCCACCACACCACATAAATGATGGTTTTAGGAACCATAACTGACACCATCATCTACGTCACTAGATAACGTCACAAGATGTGCATCATCCTTGTTGCGTGATGGTGATTTTAGCGTTTGAAAAAGTGTTTTTGTCAAAATGAGTTGTTGTTAAATCACCATTCGGGAATGAACTGCCGCTCAAAATAAGAAAAATGGGAAAAGCTTCTGGAGTCATGAAAAGGAAAGCAACAGATGGCAAGATGTACAAATGCTGTCACCAGCGACTCAAATTGTTGAGAGATTATTCAGGAGTTGTTTAAAACAACTCCTGAATACTTTAGATCCTCGTTAGACACAGCCTGGATGACAATGTTTCAGTCAAGGAGTGCTGCCTACAGACAACAACTGTGTCCTATTAACAAGCTACTGCAGTATAAGATTTCCATGTATACATTTTGAAGAATGGAAAGTATCCCCTATTTACTGGTATTAAGAACATATTGCAATTATCGCAATGCAATATTTTGTCAGTGTTGCACACACTGAAGTAGAGCCGCCATATATTTGATGAAGTAAAAAAATAAATGCATTTCCACAAAAGATAATGCGATTTTGCATTAAAATAATGCCATTATATAGTAGAACACTGGGTTTCCTGCAGAGATGAACAAAAAGTTGATGGTTGTGGAGGATGACGAGGGTCAGAGGGTGAGGAGCGGATGACACACATGGTGATGGCTGGGCCGTGGGGCTGGTAGGTACCTTGAGTCCCTGCCAGTAGGCCCAAATCACAGCAACAGCATGTTTGCGCCTGGCCTCCTCCTTCAGTCTCCTCAGCTCCCTGCGAGCCTGTTCGAGGGAAGGGCGGGAAGAGACGGAGTGCAAGGACAAATAAAGTAAGAGAAGATGAGAAGAGGCGGAGGGAGACATTGTTCTGCCTGAGGTCAGCAAACGTCAAATCAGACCCACACACACACACACAATGTACAGCAGCCATCTGTAACCATCGCCAGGCTGTAGACGTACAGCTTTGCTGTTCCAACTGTAATTATGGTACACTGTTGGACATTTGAAAATATATTAGGAAAACTTGTGGAAGACAAACAGATTAGAAGTTTTTCTAGTGAACAGGAAAGGGCAAAAGTTATAAAACATGACAGCTGGCCTGAAGAGATCTGAGCAGTTTCAGCTATGACAAAACTAACAGAACTGCAATACAAAGAGAAACTAAGCACAAGAAGGAGTCATGCAAACAGCAGGCGGCATGCTCTGGGGAAGCGTGGGCCTTGGAGGAAGCTAAAAACACAAACACCTGATCTGAGGTGTGTTTGTTGCTTCCAGGCATTTTTAGGTTAGCAATGCAACCTTCACTTGCAGTGAAGTACCGAAATTACAATATCATCAGCAAAAGAAAACGTCGAGCGTGTTAGTAAAACCTCACCTCGTCATCCATTGCAAGGATGTTGCCTCACTTTGCAAAAGAAATACTGAGAATGGCTTGAGCATACTAATTGTTACGTTGAGGGTTTTTTTGGGGGGTGTGGGGGTAAGGGGTGTTATGGCGACAACACATCACATATAGTCACTGCAAATCAAGTCAACAGGCGTCCCAAATACCTTGGCGCCCTGCCAGCCGGCCCAAATGACCGATACGGCATGTTTATTCCTGGCCTCCTCCTTCAGCTGACGCAGCTCTCTCCGGGCCTGATAAAAAGCGGGGGCAGTTGCGAAGGAGGGTTAATCTTGGCTACAATCAAAACTTAATTGTCCCAGGAGAAGTGCTTAGTAGGTGTGGAAACAGCATTGTGAGGACAACAAAAGACTTGAGGAAATGGGACAAAGGGTGACATGTGGGCAGCTTTAAGTGGGTGCTCCAGTTTTGTGACTGTCAAAGTGTGGATAATTACTAGATTACCTAGGCCCTAATAAAGATGCTGACAAATAAGAGGCAGTTATGTTCGTAGAGAACAAAGTTCGTTCATGAAGTAATCTTCAATAGCATATAAAAAGAGCCATAAAGGACAGTTATCAGCAGGCTGTGAGACCTTGAAAATAAAGTATTGATTGCTAATAACTAGACATATCTCCCATGATGAACACAGATAAGTCTGGCAGGATAATGTCATATAGATGTCTGCAAAATTTGCCCCATGATGCCTGTGATACAGTGATACACAGTCACGGAGGTTTTACAAAAGAGCAACATATGTGCCATCACCCTGCTCTGGTTCTATATTTATTAGAAGTTCCTGGTGTTTTGCTGTAAGCAGATCATGATACTACAGATATTCTTCTCAGCGTGAGGGCAGATGGCACAGTGAAAAATCATCTGTGTGGTTGAACTAATGAGATTATAGAAGAGGAGGTAAAGAATTTAAAACACCGCACTGGATGGAGATCAAAACCAAGGACACAAATTTTAAACATGTGAGCTGTGGTAAAGGATCCAAATGGCTATTTTATTTTATTTTTTTTGTGAAATTTTGGTTTCATATCTATTGTGCCTTGAGTGAAATCAAACAACCAAGAGACATTCCGATATTTGACAGCAGCAAAACAATCGACAGAACAAACAAGGATGGGACACATTCATCAGAGAGGCGGATAACAGCAGGACTGGAATTGAGATTTATTCAGAGGGGCTGCTACTCTATTAGACAGTGTCATAGTGGGAATGTGATGGGATGGGACATGGTGAACAAGGATGACAAGACAGCTGGGACAGAGATACACTATGGCTGGGGTTGAAATACCTTGGTTCCCTGCCAGTATGCCCAAATTACTGTCACGGCATGTTTATTCCGCACTTCTTGTTTTAGGCGTCTCAGCTCCATCCGAGCCTGTCGGGACGCGGTGCGGCGCGTTAGGTAAGGCAGGTTGAGGATGTGAGGAGGGGAAGAAAGGAGACGAGGAAAGTGAAAGAGAGAAGGGGGTTGGAGGGGAAGAGGAGTGGCAAACGCGTGATCAGCAAAAGGAGCAGGACTAAAAGAGAAACAGCGGCAATAAATTGAAGGATAGCTTGATTGAAGAACTTTTTTGGTTCTGCTTGAGTCAATTGGCAGGAACTTTACACAAAGCAATCCTGTCAAGACTTCAAGAATATTTTTTTTTCCTTTGAAAAGAATATGAACCCTGTATCAAACACAACACTCTGATATGAGTTTGCATTTCAGTGTTTCTGTACCTGAGTGCCATGCCAGTAGGCCGAAATGGTGGTCGCCGCTTCCTCGCATCTCTTCTGATATTTCAGCTCTCTCAGAAGTTTGCGGGCCTGGCGGTCACATGACAAAAGACATACACATTAAAGTGATTTTAATTTCCTGCATGACTTCATGCTACATTTTATCGTGAACAGATTTGTCAAAAAATACAAACCTGCCATCCTCTGGTGTAGGACTGCACGACGGTGGTGGCGCTCTTAATCTTCTTGTATTTCTTTTGTTGCTGCAAGTCAGAAAAGGCAAAGATGAGACATGAACCACACTCAATGCATCACTTCCGATGCCGTATAATGGTCTTTGTGTGGCTTTCAGTGCATTTCCTCACAGCGAATCGGCGGTACCATGCAGCCACCACTATCTGACTCTTCTTCATCAACAGGAACTGTCTGCGGCACTTCCAACCACGGTAGATCTTCTGAATGAGCGTGGCCAGGTCTTGCAAGCATTCCCTCCTCCTCTCTTCCAGGGAGAAGAGCTAAGGGGAAATGGAGAGAATAAACTGCTCAAAATGACCAACATTACCTTTGTGTGATATCCATTGTTAAAGTAGGCAATAAATATTATTTCAACATTTCTTTGGTAAGTATAAGGGGAGCAACAAATTCATATGGAGTGCTACCTGCTACCTTATGAAAGAGCTGGAAAATTTGGATGAAAATATTTGTCCTGCTGTGAGATCGATAAGAATCCATTTTATCTGAGCAAACACTGATCCAGAGATATCAAGGACAAAGACCGATCTATCTGCAGGAGGAAAAATAACCCCTTCCTGCTTGGGTTTACAGGAAGACAATAAACTGATCATCAAAATGTGAGCAAAGCACTTTCACTGTCCCACTGTAAAGCACTATTTGTTCATCTACTGGCGGAGTATCTTACACAGGTCGTCTCAACAAAAGGTCTTACATGTATGGTCTCACTATTATTGAAGGTAAGGGTTAACAAAATGCACAAGAATAATAACAAACATGAGGAGTGGCTGCATTGCACTAGCGGCCAAATAAAACAGTCTGGAAACATGGATTCAAGTCCATTCAACTAGACTCCATGTTGTGATTTCACAGTTGCAGATATGTATTTGAGATAAGTTGATGAGATAGAAAAAGCAATTATAGAAAAAAAAAAATTCTTCCAGAATGAGATCATGTTATTTCAAGGCTTTGTTTGTCCAATCAAACTCTGCAGGCTTCAGCAGTTGACGAGTCTGCAAGCAGAGTGAAGGAGCTCATTTCCCATGTTAGATGGGATGGCTAAGTGAAACCATGTGCTTTCAGCATGGTGGTTGCATGCTAATTGCTGAAGTTGGGGGAGGGGGGGGGGTCTAAATGCAGTCCACCCTGCTTAACAAACAAATCTTACTGTGAGAAAGCAGGGCTGCTGAGCACAGATTCAGACATTCCAGTCCAGCTCGAGCTACTACAGTACAAAGCAGATAATTGGCACAAATCAGAGATTCAGGGCTGCTTTATCTGTGATTCCTACAGTTCTGGGGTTCCTGATGAAGATCTTGGAGCGTCCATAGGAGTATTCCTCGGTAGGGATCTGTAGATCGCCCATCAGCACCTCCACTCCTTCCCTGTGGGCAGCCAGAAGGGTCATATAAGTCATCCAAAGCATTTCAGATGCTTAACATGGTTACAAACTACACAGAAACAACTGTACAGAAGCAATTTAAACGAATTGGACACTGGAGAGAAGCTGGAAGAGAACAGCAATGACTCAAAGGAAAAGTCTGGACAGACTTGGAGGAGAGCACACAAAGCACTGGGAGAGGGCTGAACAAGATACCAGTATGTGGTAGAGGAGATTGGAATCAGTGCTTTTACCAGCACAGAGGACAAAACACACAAGTCTGACTGACACGGAACAGAGAAGACCGATAACGATGAAATGTCTCGACATGTTGTGGTTCAGAAGGAGCGATACGTTTCTGCTGAGGGGGTATGTGACATGACTGCTGCTGGTATCCAAGACGACATTTGGGTTACATGTGGAGGGTGCGATTACATAAAAATGTGTGTGTGTACTGTATATAGTAATTAGGTTGTATTATAGCAACATGGCAATCAACAACTAATAATAAATAAGATTAAATTATACTCATAAAAACATGATAGACTTACCTAGACTCTACACCATGTTCACAGTTATTTGATCAAGCTGCAAATTTGAAAGCTATACATTGGGTAAACTGTTTTTGAGCTCATCTAATTACTTTGCCCCTTTTAACCTTCATTTTTCCAGGGAAAGTCATTTGAGTCATTTTTCCAGCAATAACCTGCTTCACATTCACACAGCTCCAAACAATCACACCAGGGAGCTGAACCCTCCAACTACAGTCTATTAGCACTGGCCGCAGTCGCTCCGCTGGGAATAGTTTGAGGTTCAGTGCTTTAGTTAAAGACACCTGAGAGTGTTTCTCATTTTCCACACTTGCGTTTTCTCACAAAAAACCTCGGTGGGATTGGTTTTGGCAACCTTCCAGTGACAAAATCCCTTCTCTGCTCCCTTAGCAGCCGCACAATTAGCCAATGGTTCAGTGTAAACACAAACATTACCTGGCAGGCCCTTTCCAGTGGGGCCAGGTCCGCTTGCAGAGCATTTTGTAGCGCTCTAAGCAGGGCTCGTAGAGTTGACGGAAGGCATAGCCCGCTCTCCTCACTCGGACGTTCTCCATCAGTCCCAGGTATCGCACCTGATGTCGGACCAGAGATTCCGTGAAGATGTGGGATGCCTTCTTTTCATTGGGTTTGATGCACCTTTGAGCGGGGTTAGGTTAAAAGGGACAAAATGAGATCAGTTAGGTTTGAATGACGGGTATATTTTTATTCAGAAAATGAAAACTTTATCAGTAACAATTTTAGCAGCAGTCACTGACTTTATTTACATCTGTCAAGTTCTTTCAAGAATAACACCAATGATTTACATTTACATTAAAAAAACCAGTCTAATTTCCATCTTTTGTTGAGTCATTTAAAGAATATTAGAATCTGAAATTCTCATAATCCCATAAACTGACAGAGTAATAATGATACTGCCACCATATGAATAACGGCACTTTACCGGATGTAGTTTGGGTTCTTGGTCTTCAAGTTCTTCATCAAGGTACCCACTGAGGCTCTGAACTGGAATCCAGCAGTTGGTGGTCTCTTCAGGTTTACTTTGGCGGGGTTGCCTTCAGGGAACAGCTGTTTGATGAGGCTGTGGGTGGCTTTGTACATAGCCTGCGACAAATCGCGGTACAAGAGATCGTTGTTCTTGTCTACAAAGCCCTCGACTTGGTACAGCACCTTGATGTCAGAAGAAACTAGAATGACTGAAAAGTCTTTTCATTATGCAACACACATAGAAAGTTAGCCCTCCTCGTTTCATCTGGTTTCATTTGTTATCAGTGTTCTAGTGAAGTGCACATCAAGAATTTAGTCTGAAAAGATGCGTTAACTGGTCACGTTTCCATCTGTACTTTGTTGGTGTTTTGCATTGTTTATACAGCACTGTATCTTTCATCAAACTTCTACCAGTTACTTGCATTGTGCTGCAAAGAAATGTCCAGTACCTTGCCAGCATAGTGCTGGATTCGAAAGCAACTGTGTGGCAGGCTGTGGTCGGTGAGGAACTTTGAATTCTTGCTGAGGCGGCTCTCAAAGTGCTGGTGCTTAGCACAGATGGTGTTCAGTTTGTCTAGGAAGGTCTCATCAGTGACCGTTCCTGGCCTCAGGCACTCCTCATCCAACATGGCCAAGATCCCGTTTTGGTTCTGTAAATAGCAAGGTATATGGACATAAACATAAAATGTTAAATAATATAGTCAGACTAAATATTATTCTTTGGTTGTGTGTTTATGACCTCCGGATTCTTTTTGAAAAATCCTACATATGTCACACTTGAGTGTGGATTCACAATTAACTCACATTCTCAATGAGGTCACAGATAATGGCATTGTTGAAGTACTCAATGTTGGTCCACTCGATGCCCTGTAACAAAAGGAATGAAGGTCAAAGGGACAATAACCTTTCTATCATTCACAAGAGCTAACAAGACATTTTTTCCACAGCAGCTCGACTCTCAGAATAATGTGGTTGATGAAACAGCCCTCATGTAACAAGGGTAACCACAACATCAAATAAGCACCTCGTCCAATACCTGAAGGAAAGACAGCTACCTCATTAGTGCTGCTCTAACAACCGCACTCACCAAGAAGTGCAGAATTCAGTTAATAAAGGATAGATGAAGCACAAGACACCTTGTCTACATTCTACTTTTATTAAGCGTGGCACCTGTGATGTCTGATCTATAGCAACAACAATTGGTGGCAATTACAAGAGTTCAATAGCAGCTCATCTGTATGAATGAACTCTGGTTCCTCAAAGTTTGTGACATATTTTTCTTGTGATTCATTTACTTATCTTTTTAAGCTTTTGAAAATTAAGGACTAAATGGAAAAAAGTGGAAAAAAAAAGTGTAAAAAAGAGCTCTGCAATAATTTAGTTTCATCTAAAAAATGAAAATTTAGACACCCACTCAGCCCTATGTTGGTGGAGAGGAAGGTCGGATGAAGTTTCTTAAAACATAAAACTAATCTTGAGTGTCTCGTTTCCAAAGAAGGAACATGGGAACTTTTAAAACAGAAAGAAAATCACTAAACACCTCAATGCTTTCTTGCAACCCTGAGGTTTTGGGCACCTATCAGGTGGGGTGTGCATTCAATCTTTGAGGCTACAGTAAGATCCCAGTCGAAAGCAAGTATAAATAATGTCCTTTCAAATACATTTTTGGGTGCAAAGGAGGTGTAGCTTACATGGATGGGGGAGTAGAAAAATTAATGATTGGGTTCCCTTCATCTTTCCTCCAGTGTTGTGGTATTTTCCCATGCAACATAATGAATAGCCGCCAGTAGGGGAACATTAGTGGTGGTGCTGCTAGTAGGGAAGGGTGTGGGGGTCACCTCAACAACGCTCTCAGACACACAGCTCTGAAAACAAACAGAGCTTAATAGCCCTACAATGGGGGGAGTGTTTACTCTCACTGGAGTAAGAGATGACTTCCGTCCCTGAGCCTCCAGAGCAGGGAAGAGGAGGGAGAAATAGCTCAGAGTGTGATGGACGATGAAGACAGGCCAGAAGGCACAAATTGAGTAGAAATGTGTTTATGTCAAAGGGACAAAGAAAAGCTACACTGAAATAGCGCAAAAGGTTAACTAGATGAGTGACATGACCCGGTGTGAAGCAGGCTGCAGAGGCCCCGCAGTGATGAAGTGCCAACACGACAAAATGAGTGCTGACATGTTAAATGATGGAGATGTACAGTCGCAGGTGAAAGAGTAAGTCCAAGGACACAGGCTAGGGATTTATGGGAAAATATGTCCACTACAAATTTACTCGTGTGTGCAGGGATTGTGAATGAGTGAGTTAACAAACGTGCCTCTCTCACATACTCCTCCTGCTCTTCACGCAGGGTCAGCTCGATGAAGATCTGCTGCAGCTTCTCATTACAGTAGTTTATGATGAACTGCTCGAAGCTGTTGTCCTGTGGGAATAGCAACAGCAGGAAAACAAAAGAACACAATCAGTACCAGCCAACCATGAAGAAATTATGCTGTAAATTTAAGCTTGAAGTTGTTGTCAGTAAAGTATTTTTACTTTTATATAAAGGGAAAAGTCTAATTGCAACCCAAAAAATGCCATTGCAGTGTCTATAAAGTTAGTAAACACAGAACACTGTCACTTTGCGAACATCAGCAAAAGTGAAAACTTCAGTCCATCCTTAGTTTTGAATAACTGAGCCTTTCTAAGAGGGCCTGCACATAAAATCTTGATATGATCACCACTCATCGACAAACTTGCAATCTTTTTCAGCATCCCACAACTATAGGTAAAAGCAATTATTTAAAAAAAACAAAAAACAAAAACGACATGAAATACTCTAGATCCCTCACTATGCGTGCATTTCTTCAATGAAAGTGCTATTTGAAAAAGCTGAATTCTTGTTTTACGCAGGGTCAAAGCTTTATTGGGAATCTAGAAAGTAGAACTTCTCCAAATGCGTTATATTCATAACTGAATGTGATTTTTGCTTCTCCTGCTGTTCTTCACAAATCACTCCCGTTATAAATGTTTTGAGATTACTGGTCACAAAAATATTCCTCCATTTTCTTCCTGAGGCGTTCACTTTACAAAGATAAAACCAAACTGTAGTGATGAAGGGAATTGATTGTTTATATGAAAGACAACTGAAGTGAAGTCATTAGCCCCTCCCCCCCCAAAAAAAAAGAAAATCAAAAGAAAGTCCCAAGTTAAATTCAGTTATGACACAAATCCTCAAAAAAAACAACCTAACAACCCTGATGTAACACAACTAATACGTCTTTTTCAAGCTGCATTGGCGTCAAAGCTGATAAAAACTGTTAATAATCACCTTGAGCAAATTATCACCTGTAGTACACCTGCTCTTCTCAACAGTTCCCTACTCCATCACTTCGACAACCATCACTGAGCACACAATCATAAATCTGGAGAATCAACAAGTCATACCAATAATTCCTACTGGTGCACCTTATAAACCTTTATCAGAACAAGTTCCTGTTACAGGCTTCATTAAATATTAAACATATTCCAGTTTTATTCCTCGTTTTTCTAAATTATTATGGCTGTCAATTATGACCATCGAGTGGTGAGTCATGCTTACGAGCCTTATTGTCTGCAAGGTTAGGCTGACATTCATTAGCGAAGAAGAAAACAACGGTTAGGGCAGCGTGTTTAGTCCAAGAGCTCAGAGTGAAAGTGACCAGGAATGGGATCAGAAGAGCAGTTACTGAGGTTAAGAATCCATTTCCTTTTACTGTGAAACCAAAAGGTCATCTTCATTCCACACACACACACACACACACACACACACACACACACACACACACACACACACACACACACACACACACACACACACACACACACACACACACACACACACACACACACACACACACACGCACACACAGCACAAGCAAGTGTCATTAGGCACCAGACTAAAACATGACAGAACACTCTATATAATTCCATCTCCACCTGTTTGATGAAGAGCAGTTTATAGCAGCTCAGCCCCAGGTAGGGCAAAGTCCTTTTATTTAGTATCATATACTCAAGTTTAAACCAATTTAAACCTTCTGTAGAGGGGCAAAAGTACAATAGTTTGGCAAAAGCTTGAAACCGCTATGCACCCATAGCTCCCAAAATCCCTTGGAAAACCTAGTCTTTCCTAATGAACGCCCATTAGGAATGTGAATGAAGCCTTCTGTTGACACTCTGCATTCATTTTGCATGCAATCATTCCCCTTTTTTAGACAGCTTTCAGATACACACGTGCTGGATCGGGGGCGGTACAGCTACAATAGCTGCCATATTTGTTTTTGTCAAAACCTTTGACTCTTCACTGCCAATTTATGAATGTATCAATGACTTAAATGATCCAAGAAAGAATGTGGGAACTGATGGATACACCTACATCGATTTCAATTACTAATTGGAGCATAATTTATTTTCTTTATGTACAATAATTAAACTATTATATATTTTTTGTTCATTTTTGCAAAACCCATGTCAGGAGTTACAGTATATTCCAGATTACTTCCTGGTTGTGTGCTGCAATTCCAATAACTTTCCAAGAAATGCTTGCTTTTAACCAGAAAATGCTTAACTTTGCTAATGTGGCAGAGAGATAGCTGGTAGACTACTTCCATTCTTTATACTAAACTAATGTAGTTACCTGCTGGACAAAGTTTGATATTTTGTGGACAGACATGAGGTTGTTATAGATCCTACAATGTAACTCGTAGAAATAAAGGAATTAAGTGTAGGTCCAAAAACGAGTGACCACTGTATTTCTGTTTGTAATGAAGAAGAGTGGGATTACAGACAGCACAGACACACAGAGTTAGCAGTTTATTACCCACTAATGGCTAAAACGGATGTAGTCTCATACAACAGCCTTGTGATTGATAAATCCTCGGATAACAAGTTTTATGAAACAGTAGTTTCATAAAAACACTTCTCAGAATAGTGTTTTCAAAAAAACTGGAATCACCACCTTTTAACAGTTAAACAATACACAGTAACCTTCACGAATGCTGTTTTTTTTTTCAGGCTGTTCTACTGCACCTCATCGGTTTTAGCTAGTAGTGCGTAAAAATTGGCCAACTGGTCCTCCGTAAAGGTGTTTTTCACACCACTATTGCTAAAAACTCTTGATCTTCTTTAATGAGAAGCTGAATTATTCAGAGGGAGTTTAGATCACAGCATGCACACTGGCACAGCAAACAGGCTGGTGCAGGTGTTACTTACTCCATCCTGGTGACACAGACACAACAGTCAGAGGAGAGGAAGGACTTGTGGGTGAGTGGGGCGAACAAGCAGGAGTATGTAAGAGACTTGAACATATCGGGGGTGGGGTGACTGAGGGCATCAGGCAACAGGATAAGATATTTATTCAAAATCAATGCAGTCTATACAGTGCAATAAATCTCTGTTTTCACATGCACATACATTCTTACACGCAGCTTTATGGATTAAATTTGCAAACCATTTGGATGCTACTGATGTGGCTGAGGCTTCACAGACTGTCTTCCATGTGTATCTTTGACGTCTACTATATATGTTGAGAATGAGTAATTTACTGTTTATTGCGCAGTTCTTTCTTGTTGTGGTCATTTTCCTACCATGAAATTCTGATTTCAGTGTTGAAATCACACTGGCATCAAAAGTAATTTTACCCCAGGGAGCAATAAAGCTGAACTAATCTGATCTGACTGTGGTCCTATCAAGCCCTTAGTTAGTGATAAGCTCCTCATAGGTACCAAAATCATACACATAAACAGCCTGGGGGCAAAATCCTTTAACATGTAATAAAATGTTCTGCTGGTCAGATTTTGTCCTTGTGGCTCGTCAGAACAAGGGGAGCAGGTTTTGATTGGTTATTAGTCTTACCTCAAATATTTCAAACCCATAGATGTCTAGGACGCCCATGACCTTGTGGCGTGATTTGGTTTGTGCCTGCAGGTAGATGATAGAAATACAATATACAAGTGGTTTGCTGCTGGTTTGAAAACATATTATGGAAGTAAAATAACAAAAAATATTCTGCATGTTACTTACTTTAATGCTCTCATTGATCCTGGTAACTAGCCAGCTAAACAGACGACTGTACAGATTTTTGGCAAGGGCATCTCGGGCATAGTAAGCCTAGAAATAAACACACATTAATTTATTTTCACAACCTTTCTGCATGCTCAGACTTGGCATCTTTGAAAAATCCTAAAAAGATAACACTTGAGACAAAAATGCAGACGGAGAAGCACTAGTTTCACAAACATTCACTGAAGTCAAGACTCAAGGACACCACTGGCACTATACTGAGGTGGCTTTAATTCTTTGAACTATTTCCTCCTTCCTCTTCTTCTTATGGGCAAAGAGGGCACAGTCTGCAGCATCCACTTCTTATAAACGGCCCGAGTGAACTCACTAACCGCAAACAAATGACCTACATTTGAATTCCCAGGAGGAATATGGCTTATCTATAATGGAGAGGTTTTCATGTAGCATTGAGATGGATGCGAGTCGGCAGCAAGAGGTGCAGAATAAAGGAGAAATGTCATGCGGAAGAAGTGTCCCTACATCTTTGTATGTGGAATATGTGTGTGTGTGTGTGTGTGTGTGTTAATGACAAAACAAGAACCATAGCCACTTTCCCTCTGACCTGTGCCACATTCAGGGTAGTGGAGACTTTCTCCAGCTTAGCCTCCACAGTGCGGTAGCTGAACGCTCTTTCCAGCACTGACTGTTCGATGCCCAGCAGCTCACACATCTCTTTCAAATCTGTGAATACACACACACACACACACACACACACAAAAAAAAGTTAACAAAAACATTTCTTCAGGGATATCATTGTGTTCTGTATTTACATACTGGTAGAATGTTTATATCTTCACAGGTGTGTGTTTGCGTGTGTGTATTTACATACATATTCCAAATATTATTTAGCAATAATATTTGGAATATTTTGGCAACATTAGCCAAAACTGAACAGTTATAGGAGTACGGGTTTAAAAAGCTCCAGCCAGTATTTAGTATGACTGCAAAGCAGATCAAAGCAGCCAATAGGGGGCAGTGTCTCAACATTACAGTACTTCAATAGGTAAAGCTTTGTGAAAAAATATTTAAGTGGTCAAACTGAAAACACAAAGAATAAATGAAAGTATTCAGGTTCCCCTTGTGGCTCATTAACATTAGGTTGGAAAAGCATTAAGAAAAGATCAAAGATACTTGCTTTGTAGTCAAACCCACCGTTTTTGTCTTTAATGCGGCTCTCATCGTTGCCGTTACAGCGTGACTCTGGCTTAAACTCAATATTGCCCAGCTTCAGCACAGCTGCCACCAGCTCCAAAACTGACTGCACCTCATCCTCCATGAAGCCCACAATCTGCATTGCATTCTGAGGGCAACAATTCACAGACAAGCCATTGTTGACGAATCTTAAGAGATAATAATGCAGTTACAAACAGGATGTAATCTGTGAAAGTACAAATGACAGTGTGTATGGCCATTCAAACACACCAGGCTCCTTTCAACACCATAGTGTTGTCAAGATGATGAATTTGAGACAAGAGACTACATATATTCAACAACATGAGTAACACAAACACAAAATGTTAAAGTGAGTTGCATTTATTGACATTGGAACAGCTAACAAAGATGATTTAAACCAGGCACCATGTCCAGACTACCAGGTTGTTATGACCTTTAACTCAGCAGAAGTCACTGGGTCTCTACTTGGAGGTACGCTTGACTACACTGGAAGTGCATTTGATTTACATAATAAATGAGGGGGGCAAAAAAAGATGAGCTGAGCAAAACTTAACTAGTAAAAAAACCCTAAAATCAATAATAAATGTCTTGGATCGTCTCTGGTCTTAGTGCTGAACTTAGTCCACAGCTACAGGCTCCCTGTTTGCTGTGGCTCCGCACTACTTCTAGATTTCTTGAAGTGAACGCTAAATACAGGAGTCACAATTCTACATGTCAAACATTTTAAACATTCAAAGGATGTAAGCTTGCCCACGTCACAGTTCTCTACAGGGAGACTTGTTTAGAGGGAATGTACTCTTGTTTTTTTCAGTGGTGGAATGCAGCTGCATGGGGAATACTGTGAAAAGTCATGTGAGAGGTGAAGAGAAGCAGGATGTGAAGCACAGGGAAATGTGAAGAAGGATGCAACAAATGATGTAATGGTTTATCAGAGGAGGGCTTGCTGGAACAGGAATGATGACAATAGATTGTAATTGGAATATACAGTAGACACAACATGATGTAGGGGATAAGAAGTAGCTGCTTTGTCCCTACAGACAAGATCTTGCATGCATGCGCACTTCTTTTCCTTTCGGCTTTTCCCTTCAGGGGTCGCCACAGCGAATCAATTGCCTCCATCTAACCCTGTCTTCTGCATCCTCTTCTCTCACACCAACTACCTTCATGTCCTCTTTCACTACATCCATAAACCTCCTCTTTGGTCTTCTTCTAGGCCTCCTGCCTGGCAGTTCAAAACCCAGCATACTTCTACCAATAACATTCAAATTCAGATTAGGGACTGGTTTTCCCGTCCCAAATAATGCTGGAGTGACAATACAAACAAAGCTCTCTTGTTACTTATTGTGTGATCAGTGCAAAAATTAACACAACTGTGACTTTACTTTCAAGTAAAAATTGTGTTCAGTCCAAGGATCACTTGTTTTTGTAACAGGCGGGAGGGATTGATTGAGGAGACTCACTTTTATAATCCATGCTTGGCTAGCTTTGCTATGTGGAAGACTCAGATTAACATTGTGTGATGAAACAAAGTCAATTCCTTGCCCTTCGATCGTTGTGCTCTTAAAAAACTACCATCAGAACATTTTTTTAAGAGATTGAGAATATTTTTTTTTTACCTTTGCACAGGCATTCCTTGTGGTTCTTAATATATCAACTGGTATCATCTCGTGTGTACTTACCCTGACTGTCCTGAAGTTAGCTGCATCATCGAGGCCGTTGACTGCAGCAGAGTCCAGGCTCAGGTAGTTGAACTTGCTGAAGTCTCGATCCAGCTTCAACTTCTCTGTAGCAAGCAAAGCATGTGGTTCCTATTTGAGCTACATTTGTTTAAATCACCTTGGCTAAAGGCCATTTAAGTCTTATTTACATTAAATGCATGTTACACAACTACACACTCACAGCTGTGGGAAAGAAAAAAAAACAAACTTGATGATGGCAATAAACCTCATTCTTTAAGGACCATCTAGAATAAATATCGCTTGAAGGTTCAATTGGGCAACATCCAAGCACCCTAAACACAAAAATCTGTCCAACTTTCAGACTATCGTTCACTATTGTGACCATTACTCTGGAAGATCAAATGGACCTCTTAAAAGCCCCCCTATCTCACAGCACAGAAATCTATTCCTCTCGTGGGTACATGTGTCAAATTACATTAGTGGTTGCATTAGCTACAGTTGAATCAAGCCCCCCCCCCCCATGTGTGTGTGCTCTAGAATCCATGACCATTATATTGTTCTCTTGTGTTTAGGACATAAAACAATACCCTCTGTCCACAGAGAACCAAATAGTGGGAACGGCTTTAACGACTAGCCTTTGTCATCTGCACTGTTTGTTAAACAGGAAGACTGGGTCATTAATGCTTCAGCCAAGTGTTCGTGCAGCTGCAGTCTTGAAGGGAAGTAGTTATATCTTAGAATTTGCCATAAGGAACACAATAGTGTTGCTTCCAAAAGGTATTTAAGAAAATGTCAATGAAAGAACTTTAAATTCAAAAACATGAATTGATGGAACACAAAGTGCATATTCATTCTGCAGCCCCAACCCAAAGCTAAGGTTAGGGGGAGTGGGGACAATAAAAAGATTTCATTTCAATTTGATGGTATTTCTTATCACAGTTTTTTCTCAAATTCTGGAAACCTTTTAATTTTTGAGTCAAATTTGTCCATATCCAAGTAAATTTAAAAAAAAATGTCCTGATGCTTCCATTCAGCTCCCGTTTCAGTGACTTACTGAGAGTGTCATCAGAGGCTCCAGACAAGAGCTGATAAAAGATGTGGAAGTTCCTCTCTCCCCGCGGCTGTTTGACCACACGTGACTTTTCCAGTAGATCTAAAAAGAATGAGGGACAAAAAAAGGAAACAATGACACACTGAACGATGACAAAAAGTCATTTCCTAAAAAAAAATTGTCACAGGAAAATGGTCCTTGAATATTAAATGTGTGCCTGGCCTGCTGTACTTAGTAGGTTTTAAGGAGGTCCGACCTGTGCATGCAGCACAGAGGGTTTCTTGGTCAAAACTAATGTACATATTTACTCTATGTTGTCAAGGCAACCAAGTAAATGATGGTAATTACTGTATGTGTGTGTGTGTGTGTGTGTGAGCTCATAACAGGAAGCGTGCACAGGAGAAATCCCATGAGGATACCAAAAGGTCAACCCTTTCTTCTGGGCTACCAACCAAGTGCTACAGTACCTGATTAGAAGGGGAAGCATCATCTGCTCACCGCATTAGACAGAGCATGATTTAATTAAAGACAAAAGATAGAGTTTAGAATCCGAGGCTGTTTGAGATCCTCTGCACCGGCTTGGCTCTAGCTGGATAATGGGATTTTATTTGCTTGCTCAGAAACCATTTGAGGAGACTCGAGACTTTACTGAAGTCATCAGTTCTGAAGAACTGCTCCTAGCTTTGCCAATCATTGGACTTCCCAGTCAGTAGGTGGTAATAGGACAGAAAAGTCACTTTACACTAAATCTACAGAAGCGCTACAGAAACATGAGTAGAGGGAGCTGCACAAATCTGGGGTTGCTGGATTCAGCAGTGCATCAAGGTGAATGCCAACACCACCCACTAGTCCTGGTTACATCCACGACCAAACGATGGGAAGCAGCAATATAGTGTTTACTGTATATATCTAAATACATAATGTTGTTGTTTTTGAAACATTTGTAAAGACCCTCTCTTTATTCTTATTTGAATGGAACTGAAATGACCTTTCATGCCAACGTTCAGTCTTGTAATTTCTTTTCTGAGTCGTAGCTTCACATTTTGTAGAGTAAAGATGCTGAAGGCCGTTTATTACACGCTCTCTTCACAATATGTCTCTCTCATCCAGAGATAAGCAAACACATTAAAAGAGGGAACAATATCCAGTTATGTTTTTGACTAAAGGCTTTGGCTGTCTTGCCACCAAAAACAGCTTATCACACTATCATTACCACAGCTGCAGCAAATTGGCTTTTCAAAAATTATAGCCATTTAATCTCAGTAGTAAGAAGCACCGAGGGCTTTGAGGATGTACAATTTAGGGCAGAGTAATTAACTGAGAGGTGAGGAAACATCCAGCCCCACAAGGACATTGTCAACCATCTGTCTAAACCGCCTGCCATTTCGGTCTGAGGTGGTCACATGTCAGCGGTTCTTCTTCACAGATGGTCCCTTGTGTTGAACTAACTCGAGCCAAAAAACAGAGGTTCATTTGTGCCTTTGGCTTTGGCCTGCTCTCTTTGTTTCTGTGGCCTTTGGTGGAGGAATCACTATGGACAAAACAATTTGATCAGAGGCAAGATAAAACCAGGAAAGAGAAGAGAGCCATTGTCAGTCAGAGTCACAGGCTGGTTTCAATTAAACCTTAATTTTCAGGTTTTTGTGAAATGCAGCAACTACTGTAAATGATGACCACTTGAATTCCTGCATAGTCTTTTGAAGATAAACAGGAGATGCTTGTATGATTAATTCAAACTGAATAGAATCTATGGCATGAATAATCACATTTTTCCTTTTTTCCGTTTCAATACTACTCACAGTTGCTGATGACTCCACCCAGAGGATCTCCTTTGAAGTCAAACTCAATGTCCATGTACTTTCCCTGTGGATTAGAGTGAAACGCTTACAACTGAACTTTTGCCCAAAAGCTACCTCATGAGTTCAGTACAATTTAGAGTGGGAATCAGTAGCAACTGAAAATCATAAACTTCTGTGGAATAAGTGGCTTCTATGGAGGGAAACACTACCCTCCCCATTCACCCCACCAAATTCTGTCTACTTGATGACTAAAATAACCCAGTTCAGGCCCTCTCTCCCCTTCTGTCTTAAACCTGGAAGTTGGAACATAGAGTTCTGTGTGTTTGATTTTTCCCCTACTGATGTATTAATAGCTGTGTCCTCAGAACAGGCCCAGCTCTACTAGTGAGTGGGCTCCAGCCAACTTCAACACGCCTGCTGCACTCAGTACAATGAAGGGACAGCTTGATTCATAAGTCTTTGATAAACTGATGAGTCTTTATTGAAGTGGTGTGCATTGGAGAGACCTTATACTGAGGTTTATGCCAAGGTTACCTACATATAAATAGATTCACAGCCATAATCCTTTATAGTGCTGTCCTTCACAACTGAAAGTTAAAAACACTAGGATGTGTAACAATCGATGATTAAAAAAATCAAAAACTCAAAAAAGTACATTATGGTAGATAACCTGCTAGCTTCTACTGGTAAGTATAACCAGTCTCCATCATAAACATTTGAACACTGAAATACATTGTACAGTGCTCATTTTCCAAAGCACACAAATACACTTTGACTGTAACATGAATAAGTTGTGGTGAGATGGTGGTAATCTGATGTATTGCCTTGTCATAGGGAAATAAACTGAAGCAGGATCCTGCTGCTGGGTTATAACAGAATACTGAGCCAGAGTGCGAGAATGGCAAAAGAGAAATATAGCAGTTCCTCGGCAACTGGATGAAAATAACATGTTTCTTGGGATGTGAGTCCATAAAGAGAGACGCACACACTGACTCATTGTTATGATGCCATCTCAGCCTTCCAGAGGAATATCTGCAGCTTCCTACCGCTCAGACCACCAAGGGCTGCACAGGTAGTCATTATAGCAAGCTGTTCGAGTCTGAATTATTTAAGAAGTGCTATTGGTGCTATTTTGTACAATAGAGAGAAGTTAGTATAAAAAAACCACAAGTGTGCTCTCTTTGAGAGGAAAAACTGACAATTTAACTGATTAGTGTGCTTGGTCTGCATTGGAATTGGGCCGTACTCTATGTTTAATGAAAAGCAGTGCAGCTGAAAGGCCTTGTATTGTATACCATATGAAAATACATTTACAAAGGCATTTTAACATATGTGAGTGTAATATATGAAATACATAATGCCTGCTGTAACTCCAGTACTGTGTGGGCTGGAATAAAGCAGACTCTGTACATGGTATATGTACCACAACACGAGTGTCATTTCCTTTGCTATTCCATTCGTGCTTGACATCATGGCATTTGTCACCAGAAGTATACAGTACATCACTTGTGATGGACAGGTGTCTACATTAGATTACCATCTATCAAACCCTTCCAAAGACTGTTAAATGCAATAACAGAATACATGAGCTGACCGAATCACTGTTATGAGAAAAGGAAAATATGATTTCATTCTAGATACAGTTCCAAGTTCAGTTTAGTTCAGTTGTCAGAGAAAGTATCAGTGGGAGAAAGACACAAAAGTAGGGAATTAAAAAATACTCTGGGACTTATTTTGAAAGGCAGGAAAAAAAAAACACAGTTGAAAGTGTTGGATTATGCACCAGCTTGAAAGAAGTCTGAGTGAAAACATCCAAGCTATGCATAATAATTAGTCAATGAGGCCTCATTAGAGAAGCAATGGTCTAATTATGAAGTACTTGCTGTTTATCAGTTCTTAAGAGGATACTTACAAATCTGGATGAATTGTCATTCCTCACTGTTTTGGCATTTCCAAAGGCTGAAAAGGAGGAGAATCATAATGGGACATGATAACATGGTAGCAAGTAATGTATATTTAATGATAAGCCTAGCAGCCTAATAGAAAGTTATAGCCAAAACCAGATATAACCCAAGCAATATTAATGATCCTTAACATTGGATCTTACTCTAGCAAGCTGTCAATCATATCTGGGCTGAATGTCAAAGTCATTTGTAAGGATGAAGCCTCATAATTCTTCATGGATTAAGCAAAGCGTCAGGGCTTTCCAGGCATTATGGGGCCTGAACTTCCCTAGCACCCCACATACACAATTTGAACAGCGTGAATATATGTGCCAGTACATAGAGACAAACACAAATGCCATGTTGGCTGTTTTCAAGTATGAATTGTTTGGGAGCATTTTCAAGGCATGAGCAGCGTAGGTCTTGTTTTATGTGCAGAAGTTAGTCTTTTAGAACGGCCCTCTCAATTTGTTCCGAACTGAATTCAAACATTAAAATGCTTTTAATGTGTCAGGCATTGCAGTGCTTTTAGCATAAGTGCTTGATTGTTCATAACAGCTGATTAAAATGTGTTTGAATCTACCACTAAGAGAGGAAGACGAATCGGAGCAAGAAATGAAAAGAAATAGAGGGTGACAAAAAAAACCCAATAATGATTCTGGATGAATCACACAGACGCATTGAGAGGAGCAGCTTAACTATGCTCTCTGTCCCTCCTTGTTTTAAAGCAATTTAAAAATTAGAGCATCAGGAGTTAAACTCTTGCAGATGTATAAAGTTTCCCCAGCAACTCAACCCAGGCGTACAACACCACAATTTATGAGCATTTCCTGTCAATGGCCCCCAATTAAAATACAGCTGTTGTTGTGCCAGCAGTGAAATGTATGAATAAGACAGTATGTGTGCATATGTCTGTGTGTGTGTGTGTGTGTGTGTGTGTGTGTGTGTGTGTGTGTGTGTGTGTGTCTGTGTGCTTTATTTGCGGCAAAAATAGAGGATTCCCAGCAAGTTTTTAACCAACATGATGAGGACAGTTTAAGGAAGTCGTCACTTCACTGTTTGAAGGTTAAGATTTTGTTTTAATGATTAGGTAAAAGGTTTGAGCGGAGAGGAGGACGGTAGGTTAGACATTTATGTGTGATTGCTAAAGTTAGAAGAGGAGAACAGCAAACAGATAGTGATAATGAGGGTTCATACTAGGACTGCCATCAAAAATAATTTTCATTGTCAGTCTGACCATTGTTTCTGTTAGGGATGCTCCAACGCCACTTTTTCAGATCACCTTTTCATGTACAAGTAATAATCATACATCTTAATCAGATGTTATTGATTTTATAAAAGTAATCTTCTTCTCCTTTCGGCTTTTCCCTTCAGGGGTCGCCACAGCGAATCAGCTGCCTCCATCTAACCCCGTCTTCCGCATCCTCTTCTCTCACACCAACTACCTTCATGTAATAAAATGTTTAAAACATGATGCTGCATCATGCTGCAGTTTGTTGCTAACAGTCAACTTGATGGTGTGAGGGGCATACAATACTCAAAATATTCTGGGCACTATCCCAGAGCATAATGTCAACAATCATTTGGGAATGTCTAATGTCTGAATCATATCATCAAATGCATATGCTATCGATGGGCTAGTATGTAAATGATGTAGCAGCAATTGGAATTCTCAAATTTGGGCTGCAGTATATCAAGATGAGCTATAGTATTTTTTCCCTACATTTTTTTTTTTTTTTTTAACATTTTTGGCTTGACAAATAAACATGCTTAATAAATTGTTGTCATAAAAATCAACAAACTGCTTAATTGCACTGTACGTGTGTGTGTGTGTGTGTGTTTTGTACACATCTGTAGGCTGAAACTATTAAAAAAAAAATCATCAAAACAATAAAAGTGACTTTCACCTGTAGCTCTAGGTTTTTTATCTGTGCAGCATAGCGAACCCTTTTCATGCACATTCACAGTCTGGACTTCAGACAATCAGGCCTGTGAAGTGGGCACAGCTTGAGTTCAAACTCACCCTCCAGCACGGGATTGGACTGCAGCAGCTGTTCCTTGACCTTATTCACCTCCTGGCCCTTCCCACACACCGCTGCCACATAAGACATCACCAGTTTACTGGCCTCTGGAACACATATGAAAATTTTGGTTGAAGCCCTAACTGGACATGGCAGAAGAACAAATGCAATGTGTACAACACCCATTTCACCATTCCCCTTAAAATCCCCATTACCTCATTTCCCTAGATACCCATCAGGGTAGGGTGGGATCATTAGTCTGTGGATCAAGCTTCGTTACTGAGGCCCACTTTGTTTAGTTAGATGGTGACTGCTATTGCATCGAGTTTACGTCATACCAACTACTGATTTCACTGTGCATCCATTTCTTGTATTTTGAACAGAGATGATCTAGAAAACTCAGAAAGTGTATGAAGTGTGTGGAACATGTTACCAAAAATTATTTTCTGGATTACAAATGAGACACAGGCTCAAAAGGCATCTTGTGCTGTCTGAAAAAAGTGACATGCCTTATAGGATGACTGCTGGAATGAGGATCATCTCTCCCATACAGCATAACAGTGATCCAAAACCAATGTGTGTTATGCGCCAAGGAGAGATAGAAAAGACATCAAATGCTGGTACAAAGCATTTAGAAGACTGGCATACAAACAGCTCTGGATGGATTCATACATTTAGCCAAAGCAGAATAAAATGCAGAGGTCAGGACATCTGTCGTTACAAAACTATGAAGCCACAAAAATACAGAGATCAAGAAACCATACCAGCCACACATGAATGTTAATGATCAATAATAACTGAGCCCATTTTCGATGGCCTTATTCAGCTACAAAGCTTTGGGGGCAGATGAGATGAACAAAAATCCAAATTTATCTCTTCTACTTGGCTTACTGGCTTCTTAGAGTGTGGCTTTACATCAAACAATGTGATCTGTCAAACTGTATAAAACTGAACATTGCTTTGCTCTTGCCCTACTGCACTACTTTAGAACTGCTTTCTGGACTGCTGACAATTTAGGCAGTGTCAATACTGGGCTTTATTGAACTGTTATTGTTAGACGGCCTTTGATGTTAGTTAGAAAAATGCTGAAGTTATTGGTAAATTGTGAAATTGAACCTCTAACCAGCAAACAAAGTACACAAATTCAACTCAACAGCATAATGATAACAGTGGATTACCACACCAACACGAAAGGTAGAGCTGGTTGATCTGCAAGTCAATGTCTTCAGTCGCCTACATACTGTAGGTGCTTGAAAAATAGAAGTGCAAGTATTCTTTTGTGAATTGTCTGAGCTGTTAAATTTAGAATAATAAAGACACACACAGACAAACAGAAGTTTGAACTTGTTGAAAAATTAGATTTGGGACTTAAATGTCTACTATAAAATAAAGGTCGTAAAGATATGTGATAGTTAATGGAGTAATCCTACATTGCCAACTCCTTGCTTAAAAGTACATGAACAATTTTCAGGAACCAAATTATTTCATTCATTCGTTCATTCATCGTCTACCACGTTATCCGCTGTGGTGGGTCACGGGGAGCTGGAGCCTATCCCAGCTGACTGAGGGCGTAAGGCGGGGGAAACTCTGGGCGCGATGCCAGTGCACCATGGAGCCACACAGAGACAGACAAGCATGCACACACACACTCACTCCTACGGGCAATTTGGAACGGCCAATTAACTTGAAGCGCATGTTTTTGGAGGTGGGAGGAAGCCGGAGAACCCGGAGAGAACCCACGCAGACATGGGGAGAATATGCAAACTCCGCACAGATTGGGACTCGAACCCGGAACCGTCTTGTTAACCTGCTAGCCGTGTTAACCTGCAAATCCGGAACCGCTACCCACCGTGCCGCCCCGGAACCAAATTAATCTCTCTGATAATTACAAATTATCGTACATGATCCCATTATTGTCTATAACAAATATCTGGCAATGTTGTCACACCAACATAAAGTCTATTTGATAAAATACATTTGAATAAAGGATTTTGTACAAAAAAAGTAAAAACATATGCTAGTGGTGTTACTGTACAGAAAGACTGCTTTCCAAGACTGTGCTCTTTGTACCCAACATGGCTTGTACCTGTGACAAAGCACTGCCAATGGGAACCAGGAAATTCCATTTCTCTTGGGTTTCTGGAAGGCATGTGAAACTGCTCCAAAACATGCTTCACCTTTGTATCAACCAACAGAAATAAAGCACAGGGGACCCACAAGCTATTCTGAGTGTTTCAATCAAAATCCAGTTTTGGTATGAGTTACTGTTACATGTTCCAACGTGTCGACAGAAAACTGTATTAAAAAAAGTATCTGATCTAAAACTCCTTGTTGGTTTACACATAACAACACTTATCTAACCGCAGTCTTAATAAATACTCTTAGATGACGGCCAACGTAAACTTTTGTTTGGCACAACAAATGAGATGAAGAGGCAGCTTGTTCGCACAGTTGAGTCCTTTTGAGATTCTTCGGCTAACTACTGGGAAGCACTCTCTTTTGATGGTTTAAACTTTTTATTTCCCTCTTTGACTTCTGGTAAATTAGGTTTAGGATTAGAGGTTAGGGGTAAACTTTGTATGTTTGTGTTAAAGACAGATGTATTACTGGCACTAGAAGCCTTAAAGACTCAACAAGTTAACATGAAATCTTAAAAATGACCAGACCTGTGCTTTCTTTATTTTTTGTTTCTTCAAATTGGGACACCCCCCCCCCCACAACTTTGCAGTGAATCAAAAGGGCCATTCCTGTCTTTATCCCTTCTCTCACTCTTGCAATTACGTGTGGGGTAATAAAACCGAATGGGAGAATGAGGAAGAAAGACACAAAAACCCAATCAGTATATTAATCTGTACTGGTCATTATTCATTGCTATTTAGTGTAAATTATTTGTAGTGACAATGAGAATCGAGATACTATGCTACCTACTATGCTACCTAAGAATAAATTGTGATATGAGTTTGTACTACTGTGTCACATACCAGTTTTTCCAGCCCCACTCTCTCCGGTGATGAGGATACACTGGTCCTTGTCTTGGTCCCTCAGCGAACGGTAGGCCTCATCTGCCAAAGCATAGCTGGAACACAAAGAGCACAAAGTTAGAGGTCTTCACATCACAAAACCAATCCCTTGGTTCATGTAAACACCTACTGTTCAGTATTTTTCTAGGCATCAAGAGGTGATCAAGAAATCATGCGGCAAAAACAAAAGTTAAGAGGAACAGTATGCTACTGTGCCAAAACACAAAATATTTATGCAGCTTTATTTTAGTTAGGTTACATCTGATTGACAGCAGCATCAGTTAAACTGGTTAGACCACATTTTGAAATTGGCATGAATACAATATTATTTTCCAATAATACTCCTTTCTTGAAAAAAGATCTACGACAACATAGTCAGAACTTGATAATCATCCTTGACGACTACTCAGATACATATTTTGTAATGAAATTATTTAATATACTGCCTCTTCTCATACAGTTCCTTGGTCTCATTCAATATCAAATCTATCATACCTGAGAAATTACAATTCTAAGGTTATCCAAATATCCAAAAAACAGTGGGCTAAGTGTGTAGCAAATTTGCCTCGTAAATTCAGTAAATCCGGTGCCTTAAGTGACACAGAATCAAAATATATTCCACTTGGTATGAAAAAAAAAAAAAAGACGCCAGCAAAAATAAACATGCACATGCAAAATTTACATGCTTAAATATCAACCACCTGCCCTGCCCCTCCTTCTTTTTCCAGTTCTACAGAAACATGTCAATTAAAAGTACATCTTCTTTAATTATACCCTGGCAGGAGTTTGAATAATTTAATTAGTCACTGAGAATCTAAAATAAGCCTCTTGGATTAGTGAATGATAAAAGAGGAATGCCAATTATAAATTTAAGTCTATCGTCACACATTTCAGGACAGTGATATACAGTAAAGGGGAATCAAAACTGATTATTGCATTAGCGCCCATCCAATCTCTCAACAAACTTCGAGAACAATATATTATTTATTTGGTTTATGGAGAGAATCCTTTATGATGGTTTAAAAAAAGGGTGTGGATAGTACAAGGGCCAAATCCCAATGACAACATTTTATCTTCTGCGGAAGAGTGATCTGTAATTTCTATGCCAAACACCCACAAAGAAAGAACACTAAAGGGAGAGGTCACAGCAATAGCTTTTACAGTTTCCATTTGGAAAGCGAGCAGTTTATTACTATATTGCAAGAACCATGTTCTAACTTTCTTTTGCTGTAGGACACAAAACTGAAAATTATCTACCATTCCCCTGCACTTTGGCATTCATTACTTAGGAATTTTTTCCAGAGACACGTCTGGTAATAACTTTGTATTTTATGGAATGCTCAAAATGTCTCTGCCTTTGAAAAAGTGGTTAAGACAATTTGATACAAGGTAAAGTGGATTGCAGGAAACTGTAATTATCTCAGACCTCCATGATGTGCCCAGCATGTTTAAGGAGAGCCTATCTGCACTGCTTAAGTAGAACAAAACTGTGCTAAATAGCAGTGCAAAGGGAGAGAACCAGTTTTAAATATGAAGCCAAGATCAACATCTTTACTTTGTGTGTTTCACACCAAGTGGGGTATCTATCTGGAGGTAATTTTGAAAGAATGCATCTAAATACAGTAGTCTCTCTCAAGTGACTAATTTAGTCTTTGGCCAGAGGGGTGAGGGCAGCCCAAGACTCCCAGGTTGGAGTAATAACATTAATCACGTAGAGTATAACTTTATTTATCCCTTAAGGAGGTTCTGTCAGGGAAATTAATTTCTCAGTTGCACACAGTACAGTAAGTACACAAAACACAGAAAAAGCACACAGAAAGCACCAGCACATAGAAAGTAGTAAAACACCAAATAGAAAGATTAATAAATAACCCATCAAGAATATATAAATAGAAAATCATAAATAGGCATAGAAATATAAAATAAACAGGCGTGGTTAAGTATGGGTATAGTAAAATGTCTATAGTGTTTGTATTGTTTTTGCTGTATTGTCTGTGTCAACCCTCAGCTCTGGTGTGGACTTTCTTCTTCAACTCCCAAGAGAGGAGTTGAGTAGTTTAATGGCTCGGGGGATGAAGGAGTTCTTCAGTCTGTTTGTCCTGCATGTTGGGAGGCGCAGCCTCTGGCTGCTCAGGCTTCTCAGGCTCCTCTGGTTGTTGGTAACGGTGTGCAGAGGGTGGCTGGCATTGTCCATGATGTCCAGCATCATCAACATATTTATATGCACTAAGGGTACTGGGCACATATGCAGAATGGAATGTCTGACATTCACAGACGCTAATGGGGTTTTCAATAAGGCATGACCGACAAGCTATGTTAGACTCTCCAAGCACGGTTACCATGGTTACGTTTATTCGTACATTATATGTGATGACATTAAAGCACACTGGTTAAAAACACATGGTAAAAATGATCACCAGGAGAAATGTCGGGACTACAGTATGTTTAAAGCTCTATGATGGCTTTGCTGTGTTCTTCTGTTGGTTGATTTTTTTAGTTATGCAACTAAACTTCAACAAATACACCAAGACATGGAAAAGACAGCCACTGCTGAAACCTGTCTGAGTCTAATTTAGGGATAGAAAATGAATGTATTAGTGGAGTAAGAGCAGTGAGGAGCAGAACATTAAGCATATAATCACGCACTGAACCAACGCAGACCTCCAATTTGAAAAGTAGCTGATTGCTAACTTTAAGCCATGACTTAGAGTGGGCCAGAGATGGGTATCCAGATGAATGCATGGCAGGCAACATTATAAAGTTAAGCTCTGGCTGGATAATGGAGCTTACAGTCCCGCATCGCCACACATTGCTTTGGACCAGAGCCCATGCAACCGGTCCCCCGCGTCAGGCCCAACTGTGATCCACCTCCCCACCCAAAAAAAACAGCTCAAAGCAAACATTTAAAAGGTACGAGTACAAAACCTTCTTGACTTATTAAAAACAAATCACAGTCCAGAGGTTATTGATTGCAGGAGGGAAATGCTTGGGCTGGTTAGTGTGTTGGTTAGGGTTTTAATATTTCTTTGCGTACCCTAGCTGGTCAGCAGGGCGTGATGACCTTGGCAGGCCAGCTTTACCAAAAGATTCTCTGTGTAGCAAAGTTATCATCCAGAGGAAGAGAGCTATTAAGGATGTACTTATTATTTGAAAACTAAAAAAAAAAAGGGTCCCTCATTTTGGATCCACACCCCAACAATCCAAGCCCAGCCAATGCTCTCTCTCCTGTGCATCGTATTTGTATGGATCAGACTTGCAGCAGGAGATTACGTCACTGATGAAAAGGGTAGCACAGCGCAGCAGATGTCGGCTTTGTGAAAACACTCCTGCTGCCCGACCTGATCCCGACACTGACAAAACATCACACAATTAGCTCACCCCACAAAGGAGGCCAATATTGGGGCGGTGTACCCGGAGGGAGGACTCTACCTAAACACACACAGATACAGAACAAACACATATGAATTTGAAAGCTCCTGACATGTACACAACGCGAGTACTTATCAACAGCAGCGGGGGAACACATCCAAATTGTGTAAGTGTACATATAAATTTTGTGTAAGTGTACATATGTACATGTCACAACCCCCTCTTAAAAGAAACAAATGTGTATTTTATTCCCACACGCAAAAGCAAGAAAAACATGCATTACAATAATTACAGTACATCGCTTTTGTGAGAACATTGTGCCATCAGTAGAACCGTGAAAGCAGTAAGAACAGTGACTGGTACAATTCGACAAATGTGCAAATCAAAAATAATGATGACACACCGAGGTTCCCATCAAAGGCAAAGGATGTAGGGAGTGAGGCACCAAAAACCCAAACGACTCTGAGATCAGTGTGTGGGGTTGGGTTTGCGGGGATTGGTCTGGGAGAAGGCCTTGGACATCAAGTGCTGCATGGAGCCTCCCTTTCACATCTGCCTGCAGGCTGTAATTTGAGCTTGCACGTGGCAATGGGGAACAAAAAGCCACACTGGCATGATGTAATAAGTAGAAAATAGTGTACTCAGTTCTTTTTTACTACCAACCTCTGCTAACTGTGGCACAGGAGGAGATGATGGGCCCACCATGTGTGGCCTGAATCTACAGAAAGGGTGGAGTACTTTAAGGGCAGATTGAGAGAACTTCATAGTCAGGAATTGTGGATGCTAATGTAGCCCTGATGTATGGGCCGGAGAACAGCTAAACCAAGAGACGTCAGGACATGTCCTCATACGGGCAGGCATCACATTTACATGCTATTTTTATACAGAAAGGGCAACCTTGTTCCTTTCCCAGCACTAAAATGGACAAACACAAATCAATGCTTTGATGCTAAATCCAGCTAGGGCTCAATTATTTGTCTTAAAGCACCAGGAGGGGAGGCAGTTCAGGAGCCTGTGATCTCAGTGTGAAATGGCTCTTCTGGAGGCTACAGGAAATCCGCCTCGCTCTGATGGAGCAGCCAAAGAAGCAACTCTTTCCTAATGCTTTATGATCAGGTGGATGAGTGGGTGGATGTTGCAGTACACAAACATGCTCAATAGCAGTACAACGGAATTTATTCACGGATTGTTGGCGAACCTGTCGGTGTGGGTGTTGGACACACACAAATACACACATATGTTGGTTTGGAAAAATGTAGCCCATGTGTGTCCTGGTTATGACTATGCTCTATTGTAAAAGAAGGAGTTGAGAAAGATCAGCAAATATCTATTGAACATCTTGACAGTCTTATGCACACAAAAAGCACTTTCATTACACAAATTACAAGGTGTAATAGAGGTAAGGTATACTAAAGATCATCCACGACTGTCTAAATTAACATTCAGGGCGGAAAGCTGCTGCTACATATCTTTTTCATTTGACACTCACTAAAAGTTGTCTGAAACCTCTATCAAATTACTCACTGATACTCCCCCACCTTTATATCAAACTGCTAGGGGGTCCAGGGCTGTGATTTGCCATTTGCACTACAATTTGGTGTTCCAAAGCAGGGAAAAACACAGGGTCAAGTTGTTTGTGTGATCCTTGAAAGAGCTGGAAACAAGCTTGCTGAGTAAGGAAGAAAAATATCCTCCAAGCAAAACCCGAACAAAGACTCTTTCAGAGTTACGTTGATTAACATGCAGTGTATTACAAATATATAACACTCAAATAGTACCCAATTATCAGGTGTTAAAAGGGGCCAGGAAAGTTGACTTAATTGGCATGAGTCATGAGATTTCAGGCTTTCAGCTCCAAAGGAAAAAACAGTTGTTTTTGATGGGATACAGGGTTTATTTTCCTGGCCAAGAAACCAGCAGCTCCATTAGATTTGAGGACTTCCTGTCTCAATCATGTGCTCTAGAGATCTTCTTTCTCCATTAAAAGGAATGCAATAGTTCATTCATGCGCACTTGCTTGATTTTAGCTCAGTGTGAGCTGAAATCAAATAATCTGTGTTGCTGTCATTTGTGGAGATGTAAATATCCTCCATCCTCTCCCCGGCTCTGAGGGCGGGGGCGCTCCACCCATACAGACTGGGGTAATTGAAAGTAAAGATAGTGTTTTTGGTACTGCTTACAGTCAGCAGTAAATGATGTGTTAACATGGTGACAGATTTGTTGCTTCTTCTGATTTAGAAGAGAATGTCAACTGAAAGATCAGTGATGCTGTTTTTATTTTTCTCTGAAGTTTGCCGAAAGTGATGCAATGCAACCCAAGAGTGTCTGGGGTGGACTGAGTACTGCACCAGAGCTGGAAGAAATTTGGGTGCAATTCTTTTCAACCTTGAGAATAAACTTTATACTTTGATTCTGATGTGCAATTTCCTCCGGGATTAATAAAGTATATATCTATCTATCTCTCTATCTAACATATTAAAATCTTTCAGTCTTGATTCAAAGCACAGAAAGTTGCGTTTGAAATAATTACTGTACCTGAGGGTAACAAAAAATACAACTGTTCTGAAAGGATCACTGGGAAATAATAAATAATATGGGTACATTTTTCAAAAATAAACCTGTTATGCAATTATTAAAAAAATCACCCCAAAAAGAGGAGGCGGATGTTTTTCCAATTGTAATCAATACATCTCCTAAGGACGGATTTTGGATATAGATAATCTTTGAGCCCTGCAGTCATTACAACATCCCCTGCACAAATATTCCCACTAACACAAACACTGCGCAGACATAAACAGTAATGCCTTATTGAATACAAGATCCCTTGGCATATCTTCAAAACATGTATAAGCCTCAGGACTCAATAGACAGTCAAGCTGTTGATGGTCTGACCAGAAGTGAATGTTTTTTTCCACAAGGACAGCACGAAGGTGGGTGGCATCACCTTCTCCTGTCCGCCAGGAAATGAGGAGGTCACAGAAAAGAAGTAAATACATCTGTCAAGAGCTAAAAACTAAAACGATGTACAATATTACAGACCAAAGCCAAACTAAAAAGAAGTAAGGAAGATAAAAACATTCAAACTTCTTTGTAACACAGAATCAAAGTCTTGTCATCTTGTCATGGGTTTTTGCTTTCTGTAGAGCAGTAGTGGGCACCGAGGACTGAATAAATATCTTTGATTAAATGATGCATTTTTATTTTATGCTTGTGTATTTACAGGATACAGAAATGTATTTTTTTGTAGGTACTGGTAGGGGGGTCTGAATTCTGCTTTTGATTTTTAAGAAAATGCTAAATGTTTTGGATTGATTGGAAAAAATAAATAAAAAATAAGCATTGACAATTATGATTAAATGCTCTGTGAATAAAACTTGATTAATTGAATTATTTGAAATGTTGTCCCAATACATCAACTGTTTATAGTAAAAAATTTTCAATACAAAAGCTAACCTGGTGGTGGAGATTGTTTAACAGATGCTCAGATTTCTTTCACTGTCTGGCAAACTACATTTCAAGAAGCATTTACCGTTTTTCTTTGTAATACCAGTCTAACCCTTCGGGAACTCACGCTAATCACTTACAAAACTTTTTTAACAAGCTTGTTTGATTTCATGTGACTGACCACATGTTGCCCCATCCTAATTGATGATACAGCTCAAACAGCCTCTCAGAAGGAGTTCAACACCAGGAGCTACAGTTGTCCATCTGACCCTAAACTGTTTCACCTTAACTAAATGACTGCTGTGTCATATCCCCAGACTTGTGTCTATACATGTAAAATAAAGCAAACATGAAGACTAAAAGGAGGATTAGCTGATGATTAACCTATATACATGCATATAATAGTTCCCTAGAATGTCAGCATGCTAGAATTGTCTGACATAAAAGGTTTCATGATGGTACAATATTCCACAGCACTATTGGGCTTCATTTTGGTTTGCCCCTCCCGTGTGTTATTCAAGCTGTGTACACATATAAAATTCCCCATAACCATTGTTCTAACTATGAATAGACAGAGTTCACAATGGCTTTTGGACAGTCATGAACAAAGGGAAATCTGTTAGATAAAATCTGAAGTTCACTGAAGCAATGAATGACAGAGCAGGCAATGTTTAACGAGTGTTGTACTAAAGTATCTGCAGATCAGATTATTATCTTTGGAAGGAACAGAGGAATCATAATCTCTCTATTAAGGATTGGAGTTATGACTGTTCGGGCGCAGAAACAGGTTCACACAGCAACTACAAAAAATGTGAAGAAAAAATAAAAATACAGCTTTAAACAGGCAACATGGGGAGAGTGGTGGATCAAATGCAAAAAAGTCGCAGACCAAAGTAGAAAAAGGGACAGTGTGGTCACTGTGTTTTAAGAGATGGCCATCGCCAACACACTCCAATAAAGACAGTCTGTGAGCTAATTGTCACGTTAACACCCTGCTCTTCTTGGGCTCTCCAAGCGCTAAAGAAGACAGACCATAAGTGCATCTGTGTGTGTGTGTAAAAGTAATTCATGAACATCGACGGCATGTCATTGTTACAGTGCTATGTATGTGTAAAAATGTAGCACTTTATAATAAATGGTTGTATAATCCATTTTCATACATTTACATGTTATTTTTGGGTTGGAGAGGTGGGTGGAAAAAGGAACACACACACACACACACACACACACTTGGATAACTGAGCTCGCCATTAAACCAACACACATGCTGGAGAGGACTTACTTTGCCCACCTGTGTCAGAATGCCATTTCAACAAGTGCCCACTTAATCTACCTACAAACTGGTTCTAGCCTGCAATTACAGCCTCCTTGAAAAGTGTAATTTTTATATACATAACCGAAACAAAGCACACATGGCTTAATAACAAACAACTTCAGCTATGATGGATTTAAAAAAAGGAACACATGTACCGTCTACATGTACTGAACTGTCAAGATGTGGAGCACAGAATACATGCCAGTGATAGATGATAAAGTTTATCTTGAGAAACTTATTTACCCAGAAAAAACATTAGAATTGTTTGAGAATTTCTATTTGGACTTTTGAGGTAAGTACCGACAGAAGAGAAGTTAATTTCAGAGGCATGACCACATACATATTGTATATTATATAGGAAATTTTCAAAGTCAATAGAAGAATATTTCGTTGTTGCCAACTGATAGCATTCGAGGCAAACACAGGTGTGTTTTCCATAAAGCAATAAATGCTACACATTCCAGCTGTGGTAGCCCACAGGTATTTTATCTAAATTCCACATTCTACATATACCTGTATATATATTAAAAAAAAAAGAAAAACGCCCAGTCTTCAGATTGGATGTGATTAGAAATGAACCCTGTCTTTCCTGGTTGAAATTTTTGTGGTGCATTATTATCATTTATTTGCTTTCACAAACCGGGCAGTAGTTTGATAGAAAGACTAGCGGGAAAACCGTGGAAATTCCACGATAAAACAATATCAGACTTCTTACCAAACATATGAAATGAATAAATAGCTACCTTGTTCTATGGAGCTAACGCTGCCAACGTGGAGAGCTCCAGCTAAACAATAGCCAACTGATGCTAGCCGAGCTTTTGCTGCAACACAAGTTGAGACACGATGATGTCATGCATACTAGTGCATATTCCTTCTAGATTACTTTACTACCTGAACAGTGATTTTTACATTTTATTAGAACAATAAAAGTTGAAGTTTTTGATGATGTAACTTTCCAGAGTTGGAAACATCCTGTTGCGAGCGTTGGACACCAGTAAACCAAAAGCAGCAGGACATCCAATTACAGCGTCGACGCCATCTGTAATCTGGTGGAGAGACTTTTCAAAATCATCCGTACAGAATGAGATCACAGTCGGGATTCAGCTCGTCTTCATTGGAGGAGCATTAATAAACAGAATCTGCAGCAGAAACACAACTGGACGGTCTGATGATGTTTCCTTGTTGTTTTGGCCATAGATTGGTTGTTCATTGTATACATGAGCAAGGCTGGAAGGAAACTTAATAAACATGCAAAGTGAAGCTTTGATTTTATCCTTTTCAGTTGAGTTTTGCCCATTTTTTTTGACGACAGTACGACAGCATTTAGAAAAGTTTTCACCCCCTGCTGTTCCAAATGGACGGACGTCGCAAATACAAGTTTCCTTTTTGGCCGAAGCAGTCAGGTTGTAAAACATGCATACTTTTTGTATATCCCACATTCATTGTGTCTGGCTAAGTAGTACTTCTCTTTCGTGACTCAATCTTCAATCAATCACTCAGAATTTGTTGCCGTTTTCTGTGTTGTTCCTGCTGTTTGGACTCAAACACATCCAAAACATGAAAATTGTTGGAACAGTGATCACACCCTTAAAATTATGTTAACTGGGAAGTCCATGTGTAGTTATTTCTTCTCCTAACATCACAGATGCCTTACGCCATATTGTTCATGTGATTCCTTCTGGCAGATGCACCGTGATTGGTTGGGCACTATGTTTGGTTTGGCACTTGATTGACAGATACGGGGTGGAGTTGATGACAGCATGAAGCTTTTAAGTGAGGTTAATCAAATATATACTGTAGGTGGGGTGATTTCAGTAAGGCCCCATCCACACGATGACAGACAGACAGACAGACAGGGACGCGCTGTCTGCTGGTGGGAGAACTCTGTGATGGAGGTCGTCTTCCAGGAGGAACACCGTGAATTTCCACACGTCCCAGTCCTCTCTCCTGTCCTTCTCGGATTTGTTCTGCTTATACACGTGTTGATAAACGCGCGTGTATAAGTGTTTACGTGTGGACGGAGATTTTTTTGAAAACACTGTCGTGTGGACGCAAATCGTTTTCGATGCGTTTTCAAAAAATTCCCCCATCATGTGGACGGGACCTTAGACTAAACTCACCAGGGTGCCTGCTTCAACCTACTGCTTAATAATACATGTTACCATGGAATGTTTACTAAACAGAGTCATACTGGAAAAATATATAAGGGCCACATGACATCTTCTATGTCTTACTGCAATATATTGTATCCTGCAACATTGTGTGCAAACTAAAAAATCTGAAGAAAAAAAAAAACGCTAATATGACATGGTCAAACTATCATATGGTATTTCATGAAAAGTAATAAAACACTCACTGACACCTAGGTGTCAGACATCCATAATAAAGCGGTCAAGCCAGGACAGATGAAAACCCCAGCATATGCCTTGTATGGTGCCTCTCTGGTCCATTAGCCACTCGTGATGACCCTTGTAGCCAATGCTCTGGTGGCGCAAGGCACAAGCTACAGAGCGCTGAGACCATCAGGGGTCTCAATACCTCATTAAACATTGGAGAAATACAATCCTGCCCTGGAGACATGGGGCTAGTGGCCTGGGCACACACACACTATTCTCAATCTGTGCCTGGCTTGGGTGACAAGGGACATACAAAAGATGACTGCAGGCCATCTGTAAAGCTGCTCTGCATGGAGAAAGCTCACCGATTAGTCTTCTAATGCTTCGGTTGTGGGCAGAGGGGACAAAAAACACCTGCCAGTTAATTACAGACGTCTCATCTGGGCCACCAGCAGTTTGTTAAATTGGGCGGCTGAGGAAATGGTAGACAAATTAGTGGTCTTCATGGTCTACAGTATTTATTGTGTATATTTAAAATATAAAGCAATCAAAACATTTTTTTTATACAGCAATTTATGTACAAAATTTCACTACGTTTCGAACATGAAAACCGTATACAAACATCTCTGGCCAACATAAGGGCTCTATCTGAAATGATTGCAAATTACTTTATTTTGCTGTGAATGAAAGTGTTAGGGTCTTCTCTTCAACCCTAGTGTTTTTGTTTCTCTGCTGAAATTCCCAGAGATCAAGGTTTTTTTATTCATGTTTTTGACGATTACACATGGTGAAAAAAAATTCAATTGATAAAATTTGTTTTTCTCAGTGTAGTTTTTGAAGAAAGTGCACTTTGGTTTTGTATAGCCAAAGCACTCAAGTGGTGGTCCAGTGCTTGTATATGGCTGACATGAGCCACTGGTTGTTTAGAACACTTTTAATTAATATGGAACACAATTAATATGGAAGTTTAAAAAGATTTCATCTGCAAAAAAATTTAGAAGCCATGGACCAGATGCAGATCTCCCTTCAACTGCGCACACACACACACACACACACACACACACACACACACACACACACACACACACACACACACACACACACACACACACACACACACACACACACACACACACACACACACACACACACACACACACACACACACACACACACGATTACAGTGATTACTTTGGTTCCTGCATTAATTGATTTTATCAGCAGATGTTCACAATTTACAATCGCTGACTACATCCACTCCTTTGTTCTGGCAGCATGTCTCAAAAATGGACTTTTGGACCTAGCAAATTTTAGCAGTTATCTATTGCTTGTTAATTTTTTTGTAAAAAATCTGTCGTCATAGAAATGCACCAATATTCACAATGATAACAATTGCATTCCTTTCTTTTTCACATCTTCAATAAAAACTGCCCACACTTGCCCTCTAATCACATGTAAAGCTGATCATCTATGCAAAAAAAAACAAACAATCGATGATGTTGCCCCAAATGCATGCCATCATGCTGTAAAAACAGCATCAAATCTTTACATTTTCAATTCATGATAAAATATGAATCTGAATATTTATGTTGATGTATAGTTTTCCACAAAGCAAGTCAATGAGGCTTCAGATTTGTGATTCATTATCTTCAGGAGAATGGAATAGAAATAAATCAATCGAGCGAACTAATTATGCAACCAGTTCTGTGACATTGATTTTATAATGTTTAAATGCGGAAGAGGGATCAAACACAATAAAACAAGGATTTCTACGACCCCCAGTTGTGATCTTAATTAAAAACCATCACTGATCCTCTTCAGCCTTCAGTGTGGTAATGATGCCTCCCAGCCAGTCCGTAGTTTGGACATATCACAAAGTCATAACAAGGTTCCAACTAAACTTGTTTACATGCTTTCAAATTTTAAATTAATTTAAATGTATTGTATTCATCTTCTGTGGCCTTAAAATTAAGACCAACTAAAAATAATGTGAAGTGAGATTAGAGCATTAACAGAAAAAAATTGTCGGAAAATTATTTGTTTTGTGCTTAAAGCATGACAAACAGGGGAGGCATTTAAATCACCTGCAGTGATGCATACACGCTGCTCTAATTTGAATACCAGTCGAGTCAAATATATTCAAATTGAAACATCCAAATGTGCATAACCACAAATATCCAGCTGCTTCCAGGTGTCTATATTTAAGACTTTGATACTGAAAAATGCTTCCTTCCAAACATTCACTCAGATATTGTTTAAACTTTGTCATTATGGAAAAAGTTAAGCACAACCACAGTGTGGTTTCAAGCTGTGGGAAAGCCACTGGGATATAGTCATATAAAAATGCACTGCACATTGACTTTTGTATGTTGACACACAAAGTAACATGCACACAGAACATGGAAGATATAGTTGACAAGAAAAACAATGATTTGGGATGTAAATTTGCATGTTTCACAGCAGGAAATGTATGAGAAGCCTAATACAGGAAGTTAAAAATACAACTTTATGTGATGTATTTAATATGAGTAGCCAGGTGTGGAAACACACAAAATCCTTAGACTTCACCTCAACAGTCATGTAAGTGATGTTGCCGCTCTGAACAATAATCGAATCCTGGACATAACCTCTGAGCTCATCCGGCATGCCAATAGCTTGCAGATCCAAATAAGTGCATTACAGCTATAAACATGGCTGTAAATCACATCTCATAAATGAATCCTAGAAGGGGTGGACCTTTGCCTCTCTACACAGAGGTTGATTAGCCTTATCATAGCTTATCACAAACTGTGGACAACAGGGCTACAGAAGTGTCCTAGTTATATTCGGCACTTTCAAAAACCTCTAATAACACCCTGCTGCTCTCTGTGGACCATGAGGAAAAGGCTATAATTTTATTACTAGATACTTTAGATCACAGCATTTATTTGACATATCTTAGCTATGAGGTTTCCTGAAGATGCCTCACTACCAGGTTTAACCATCTCATTATTAATATAAAATATTCTCCATAGCTCTACGTCCATTCTCTTCTTCTGCTCCTGGTGTTCCTCAGGGTCCTATCCTGAAACTCTATTTCACCTCTATAAGCTCCTTCTTGGGCATATTAACAGTTAGCATGTGCATGCAGTCACATGGAAGTCATATATTCATCCTATAGTTCCCTGTTTAAAAGCAGAACAAATCTCAAAAAATCCAATAGATCATACGAATGAAGGGTGTCAGGGAATCAAAAAGCAAAAGCTCAAGTTATGATGAACTAAGATAATAGCAGAATCAAAAAATGACACAAATTGAGGATTAAGTCATTGAACATTTGGGCTGACTGAAAATTTTACATTGCTTAAGGACAGTCAATGCAAAGCCTCGAGCTTGGTCCAGATGGCCCTACCAGAAGATGTTCAAACAATCTGTCTTTTACTGACATTTCATGGCCTGTGCAAGGGCCTATCCTATTAAACAGCGCTTATTCCCCTTTGATTAAAAATTACCGGATAGATAGACATTTACCATGTTTAAAGTTTGTACATTTCATTAAATATGAAGAAAGGTGGTCATTATAGATACAGCAGTTGAAAGATAGTGTATTCTACTGTAGCCGGACTCTGCAGTAGGTAAAACATCTCAGTCGCTCTGGTTTTGTATAACTTTAACTTCATCATAGCTCTGTGGACATACAGATGGTTTAGGCATTGTCTTGATTTTTCAGACGGAACATCGATGCAGCTTGAACAGACTGGAGAGAGGTAACTGATACTCCTACCAATAACAAAACAGCAGTTTCCTGGAACAAGCATACATGTGTGCTCTTGAATGTTTGGCTTATATGGAAGAATCAACTTTATATTATTTCCTTTTTAAGGTAACCTATGGTTTTATTTCATGTCTATATGGTATGAAAATTATCTTGCAAATTCATTGATAAATTATCCAACATCTCCATTTAAGCTATTCATCTATGAGCTGGTCTGTCCTACTGAAAATTGTCATGAGGTCAACTGAGCTTTAGGACTCATCATTATTCAAAAGGTAAATCAGGACAACCCAAAAAATGCACTTGCAATCTGGTAATCTTCTAACAAAGAGAAAATCCCCTTGTGCTCACTGGGAGCCCCAGAAAGGCACTGAGAACCCAGAAGGGGTGAACCAGCCTAAGACTGTGTCATGTCAGTACTGTAGCTGACACTAAATCAAAGCCAGGGGACTCGCCTTTGTCTGCAGGGAGTGTGTCTGTTCTTGGATGTGGGCACTCTCGGCCTTTCATTTTGTCACTCTGACGGCTTTTGCTGCAGCCTAGAGACGCAGCAGGCTAATTGACTACCGGGCTTTGTTTTGTCGGCTGAACAGAAATGCTGACTTAATGTTGCCAGAGGACAGATGGCACAGTGAATGGCTGGCTGAAACACCAGAATGACTTTCCATACAAGAGTTACTGTCCGTCTGATGTCAGTCCCCCTATACCCCTCCTCATCGGTGGCCCGGTCCAAACTGATAATCCTCACAGAGAATACAATACACTGTATCTTTGACAGACAGATGACAACAAATCACACAAAGCCTTGAAAATCATCAAGAAGTCCCAATAAAGGTAAAACTGTAAACCTGTAGGTGTTGTGGTCTCTAAGGTTCAAAATCAGAATATATAGTGGCTTGGTATGGGCTCACATGTGTGGACTCAGCTCGTAGAAGTTCCTGTTCCGATATTCCTCGACCTTGTCTGGAGTGTAGATGGGCAGAGACCTGTAGGGGTTCATGGAGATCACCACACTGCCAATGTAGGTCTGCAGGAAGAAGAAAATGTTTATATGAATCCACATGGCAATGGCATTTTCATTACCTCACGCCGACTCACAGGCGCAGTAGCTTCGTACTTCTCTTATCTAATCCATTTGGGTGTTTGTTATTTTGTGATGAGAGAAATTCTGCCTCTGTAAGACATTTCTTAAGCTGGGTATTTCTAATGCAATGTTGAAGTGTGCAACGCTGAGAGTGAAAGTGAAGGAATGTAAAAGCAAAGAAAAATTTATGGAATATAGTGGCTGAGCAGTAAACATAGTAAACTCAAGGTATGGAGTGAGGCCTTCATTAGGTATTTTGTGCTTCCATAACTATGCCTGACTTGCATACATTTAAGCAGCTGTTGTGCACTAAACTCTTGTAAATGTCAGAAAACAAAAAAAACGTTATTTTACAAAAAAAATAATATGTATATATGTGTATGTATATACAAAGATAGACCACCCTTATGTAACATTCACACAAGTCTCTGATATCTATGAAAGCAAATATAACCAGTCATCTTCATCATCCTACGCTAAAAACAAAGCCCAGAGAGCACTTTCAAACATCACCCTGAAACATTTTCTTTGCTTTCCACAGTAATGGCTGTTGCATAACCCACTCTGACAAGATTGGAGCACGGCCTTCTCTGTGGCAGCACCACAACCTCCCACAGCCTCTCATTCAAACCCACCACAGTCGAAATTAGGCTTTTCAAGTGAGGAGAACAGGTACAAAAAGAAAAGTGTGCATACAGTAAACAAAGTATTATGTGTTAATGAAGGGCCCTCATGTATATTTAATAGCAGCATACTTGCACAGGACTTCACTGTTACTTCAAAAGTCATCTCATAGACCATAAAAAAGCCATGATTGGATTCAGTACAAGCTTTATATATTTATAATATATATTTATTTCTGTCTCTTTTTCATCTTGCTCAGAACCAATGTCATTTTTTTTCAAAGTTTTTCAGCACCTTCCACTGCAAAAAGGGCCAATGGATTTTTAGCCAAAATCCAAAGAGTAGTGTGTTTATCAGCAGCAATCAATACTGTATAGCAATTTCTGTCATGTGCTTTCTTTTGCAGTTCTACATCTGTTTGTGTTTTGAATGTCCATTTGTTCGTTTTCTAAAAGTATGGCACCACATGCCAAAATGCCAAAATTTTTTCTTATGTCATATGAGACACTCCCCACAGTGTTGAAAATATGTTACTTCAGAATGTCTGGATGTTTGTATTAAATACAATGATTAATTACCATTACTGGATAGGGATGAAACCTTGGTTATTTTGTAGGAAATATAAATCAGTAACTTGATCTCTTCATCTGTCATGAAATGCCACTAAACAGATTTGAGTTGAAGCTCATTATATGTTTGAGATGATCCTACTTCAGCTTTTGCATGGTGCAGAAAAAGAAGATGGTACACCTAATCCTGCAGCTCATGACACAGCGTGAAGATGGAGACTAAACAAGTATCACAAGTTAAATAAGACAGATTGATTCTTATGGTTTAGAAATGAAAAGTGAAGCACAGGAACCAGGGTGACAGGTAAAATGGCACGTTTCATTTTCTTTGATTTTCCACGAATAATTGGATACATGATGTGCTGTCCCTCTGGAAAACAATGTTTCCTCTGCTGTGTTGTCATATGATAGTCTGGGTTGGGGGTTGGGGCCATTTGTAAGGAATGATGCCACTGAGGAAAAATACATTCACATTCAAGAACCATTCACCACAGATTTATTGGATAAGTGTGGGCTTCAGCACTTTTCTCAGTCCTCACTCCTGAGGTGCAGCTTACTCCACAAAAAAATCCTCCCAGTATAGATCAAACCCTTCATTTACCTTTCCATTAAGATGCCATTTAATCTCTGGCTTCACAGATATGAGCAAAATATACTACATGTTTCATAACCGCATAACATTTAGGTCATCACCACGTAGGAAGAAAAAAAAGCACTGAGCTAGTTTTGGACAGAGGATTGAGGGCATCTGAAATGTGAATACAGATTCCCATTCCTCAGCAGGATGTGGGCTGCATCGCAACAAAATCTCTCGCGCCACTAAGGCAATCATTGCTATACGAGATGACATCATTCCTTGGGCTCAGAATCCTGCGAGCCAACAGCAACCAGAGCATGGCTGCAATCATCTTAGCTTACATGTACAGCAGCTGACCTGCAGAGAAGAGTGCCAAAGCCCAAAGCTCAGATCCAGTTGACTGACACAGGCATAATAGTTCAACAACCCCCTTCTTGTAAAGATAAACAGTGAGCCAGCCAGTTCCATCTTATCTGTGAGCTCTGGATTCCATGCCTCATTTCAAGATATATCTACAGCCCCTTAGTGATTAAATTACTGACTGATGCCTTTAGTTTCCGCGCCACCTCTGCCACCTAAAATGATTGAGGAACAACAGAATTATTAAAAGAAAAAACAGTTAATTACATAGATCTCGTTGTGGTCAAAGCGTTTCCTCAGGTTCTCCAGGAATGAGTCTTCAGTCAGGGGTTCCAGGAGGACCATGTCACTAACCCCAATCATGTTGTCTAGAAGTGATGTCTTCACCTCCATTTTGGCTGCAGGCTTCCCCTACACAGAAATACACAGGATAAAAAGAGACAGGTCACTCAGGCTGTACATGTTCAAAGATTTATACTTCGGGGCTTTTGACCACTTCTGCAGCACTAGAGTAATTTTTCTGCATTGATTCAGAGGGGGTGGGAAGTAATTAGTGTATATTCAAGTAAGTCAATCACGATGCATGATTATCCGCTTTTCATAAAAAGCGTTTTTACCAGGGCTTTGAACCAGAATTTTTTGCCAATCGTTTTTTCCGAACAGAAACAGTATTATAACGTTTCCGGTTTTACGTTTCACCCAAGAATTGATGTTTCCGAACCGGTTAATGAGGTTCCTTGTAAATATAAATTAGTAGGTAGGCTGTAGGGCTTTTAAATTCGCAATTAAGGCAATTAGTTTACATACTGTAATTTGTCCCGACAGTAAACAGGACAACAGCACTCATCCAGTTACGGAACTGAGGAATGAGAATCTGGATGCTTATGATACAACAAAGTTTCAAAGCTTCTAAGTTTCAAAGTTACAAAGCATCAAAGTTTCAGAATCACAGAGCAGAGTCTGGGGAACTCCGCATTGAGTGAATGACAGGAAGTGAAACATGAGGTCAGATATTTTTTTCATTCATTCATTCATCTATCTTCTACCTCTATGTCCGCTATAGCAGGTCGTGGGGAGCTGCAGCCTATTCAAGCTGGCTTAGGGCATGAGGCGGGGGAAACTCCGGGCATGATGCAGGTGCACCGCGGAGCCACACAGACAACCACGCACGCACACACTTTCAAGAACAAACTAGAACCAAGGCAGTCACAGACTGCAACATCCCGCGACACCCCTGAAGAAAATTTCACCCTGACCTACTTGCATAGGTCATAGATCAAAGCTAGTGCTCTGATGTACTGTCAGATTAAAGCACTAGCTTTGATCTATGGTCTTGCACTAGCCTTCTCTCTCGTCTTTCTATCTTATCCGATTTGTGAGTGTACAAAAGTTGAAATTTGACCTTGACATAGTTTTCTCAGGGTCAAGGTCATCATCTCATTTTCATCCCCTTTGCAGCCCGAGTAATGTGCTTTTTGTTTCATCTTTTTATCTGCAACGGTTGTGCAGATATTTGGTGGACTAACGGACAAACGAAAGAACAAACACAATACATCACAACTTTGAAGTGGGATGTGGAAAAAAACAAAACGCTATTAACCGGTTACTATTATTTTGAATAATCGATTCTGTTCCAGGCATTAAAAAAATATAAAGTTTTTGATTTCGTTTTCTTTCCTGGCAAAATACAAAAAGTTTCCATTTTTCGCTTTTGTTCCACGAACCGTTTGGGGGGCAGTAGTATTCCTACAGGCCATTTGCAAACACCATCAAACAAAAGGAGAGCACAATATTACCGCAAGACCAACAAATACATGCTAACAAAAGTCTTGTAATTTTATTACTTTGTAGATATTTAAAAACAAGGAAACAAGAAATGGTATTTCATAATCCTGATCACTATATTATAATGTTGGGTCTTCATATTGAGTAGATTTTCCGTTGTCTGTATGGTTTCCAGCAGCATATCTAAAGATCTATTCTCTGACGAGTAAATAAGCAGTTATAAATTTAGCCTATGTAAATAAATTCTTGGTTGGACATGTTTGTACAGCAGTGGCTTGACTCTGACAGAAGAGTGCTGACAGAGGAGTGGGGCCTTTTAATAGGCGACTCAGTCTTTTTCTCCTGTCGCACACGTGAGAATGTCCCATAGGCAATTACATAACTAAGAAACTTTGTCCTTGACCTCTGGTTGTCTACACAGCTGGAATGCGCTCCCTTTTCTATGCTTCTTATTAATCTGAAAAATGGCCCTAAAAACAGTAAAGTACTTCATAGTACCCCCGAACCAGATCACTTATTGTATCAATATATTATTTGTGGGTGGTGAAGAGTCTGTGCTGGAGAGTACAACGACAAAGACACTGCTGTCTGTGGCAGTTTTCAGTCCAGTGTTGCCTTCCATGTCCTTTGGGACAGTAATCCAATGCTGTAGGGCCACAGATAAAAGAGAGGCCTAGGGTGGATTCAGGACCTCGATACGGGGCTTTGCAGTACTAAAGACCTGCTGTCTGCTGTTGTCAAAGACAGATGAGCGCATGTAGTAATTCATTGTTCATTGCCTCCCAGTACAGATGTTTTTTGCATAAACAGAAACAGACGCAGGATGGTCGAGAATTAAAATATGAGAAATCTGCTAATTTATAAACAACTCATGTTTTACAAATGCTTTGTGAAAAATCAAAACGATGATGAGAGTGGAAATATGATGAAGTGATTGCGGGACAGCTAAAACAAGATGGTTCAAAGCTCCAGAATCCCCTCTTTCAGCTGTCAAATTAACTTTAAACAGCTACTACAGTGTGGCATGACATTCCTGGGAATAAAAAAAAAATCTCAGCGTAGCCTTCTGCTTGACGTCCCTGCTTTTGTTCTCCTGCAGGACATGGTGTTATTGGGCCATAAAGAAGCTGCCTGGTTCTTACTAGAAGGCAAGACTCCCGTTCTAAAACCACTCACTCTCAAGCTCAGCACGAAAACCAATCTTCAAAGAAAAAAGGTGGGCCACGACAGATGGGTTTTGAAAAATGAAAGTTCTCCTGCAATTAAAACTTGTCTTTAAATGTCTAGAGGGCTGCAAGACGCCAACAGTTCAGCCTCACAGGGATGTACAGAACCAAGGGAAAAACATTTGTTTGCTTTCCCCCTTACATTTCAGTGACGTCTGTTGCTTTGTGCCTCTCGGCTAATGCAATGTGCCAATCTGGTGGCATTGTGCCAAAACCTTCTTGGTGAACGCTCTTCTCGACCAGCTGTTTTGGACGTCTGCAATGCAATTTTTACATCAAGCCATTCCCTTTTTTACATAGTAGCTGATTCTCTGGGGGTACGAAATCACCTGTTCTGTGATCTCACACCATATGTCTTCTGTCTGTAGGGCCTCATCATGCTGCTGCTTTGCTATAGCAATCCAGGTTTTTTATTCCCAATAGAGGCAAGTACCACATTAATTTAAATAGATAAGATTCCTAGTTATAGTTTTGCAAATGATCCCCAACCACTGGTCTACAGAGAGAGTGCTGCCTACTGTACAGATGGTAAAGCTCTTTGAGGCAAATTGTAATTTGTGATTCTGGGCTATAAAATAGAATTGATTAGACTCACCATTTATGTACCTCACATGTAAATACACTGAAATTCACCAGCACTTAATCACCGTCTCTGAATATTAACCATTCATCGCAACAGACAATGTATGCATTACTCTGGCAGACTCAATAGGGGCCACTGCAATTGCTACAAATAGCTAACAACCCGGTGACTGGAAATCACCTCAGTGAAAACAGATGTTGAAGCGTGTTGGCGAGCAGGGAGAACCCATTGTCTGACTGCCGCCCCGTTCTGACCAATGACATATTGCATCTGTCTGCATCCTGAATGCACAGTGCCCTTAGCTCCTTTGCTGATAACCCACTACCCCAGATTTGGAGCTGGCTTCTAGGCAGCGAGTGACACAGCCCCATTAATAAGACTTGCTGCCTGCTGCTAACTGTTGTACTGGATCCAAAGAGGGAGAATGAGAAAAAACCTGACAGCCCTGATTAATACCCCGGGGATTATTTTCACTGCTTGTGGTTTGCCTCAGTGTACACATAAAGGACACAAAAAAAACCTTTTGCTGTCATTACAATTTTTCCTTTTTTTTTTTTTTCCCAAAATACACTCACTTTATTAAGTTTAAATGACCACAGTACAAACCTTTTGCAAATCATGAGTAGAAACTGGATCTGAAGGTTTAAGCTTTATCAATCTCTCTGATGCAAAATGCATCAGAGAGATTGATTAAATCTCTCTGATGCATGTTCAGCAGGCAAGCGTCACAGGGGCCCACACGGTTTAGCCGTTATTAATCTCAAATCTAAATCTCATGAATCAGAGATAAACTGAAACTTATCGTCAAATACCATCATCTGGATGCTGTCACCTCTGACTGGCCCAGTGCTTGTGAATGGCAGATGGGTGTTTTACCACTGATGTTTGGCACTTTAAATGATGATGTTGTCTACCAGAACTGACAAAAACATTTTATTCCTATTTTTTTTTTAAATCCACATTTTAAATGGCTTGATCAGAATGAAGATTTAACTCACTTGTTATGAATATATTAAATATAACTGAGTATAACGATGGTGGTGATGGTGCAAAATAGAGTTTCAACAGGATTCCTGGCACAACTATCTGCCAAGATTCATCATCAGATTGAGCGATATAAATTTACCACGAGTAATAATCAGTATTCTCCTTCGTCTTTTTCATGGTTCACTTTCAGAAGAGGTCACATAATTATGATCTATGACCAATCTAGATTAAGGTGTTGTAGTTAGAGATGTTTCCTCGGAGAAAAATTAAAACATTTATGAGAGGTTCATCTTTAATGGTCAGATTGCAATATATGGGCAAGAGATGGGATTTTATTGCATATAACCACCAATATTACAAAATCTACTTTGCCGTCTACCTCTGAGCTACATTCATGCCACTGGGAAAACAGGAAAAAGCACCATTAATTGTATATATTATTTACAGGCCCAAGCCAAGTGCTTTTTTCTATTCTTTGGTGAGGGGAGAAGCCATCATACAGAAGTCAACAACCGTGCTGGCAGTAGAATAATGATGTTGAAAATACATAAAGTGGAGCCAATAAACCAGATGTGACTATTAAGGATGCATGTCCTTGATTAAAAACAAACAGTTCACACTGACGATCACTGTCGAAATGCTTTGTTATTTTCATTACAATCAAGAAAAGCAAGCGTGCCGTCTAATAACACATATGGTCTGTGAGAAAGGACATGGCCAGTGTGTGAACAAAGCAGAGAAATGATTGTAATCCTTCTACCTTGGGAGTGGTTTTTTGAGAACACATTGGTGTGGCCATGTGCAAACAAACCACCAATAAAATCTTTTATGCGGTGCAATGGTCTGTAAATTTCCTACAGATCAAGCCAGCCTGGTCAGGTGGCAAGAAAGCCACAGCATCATGGGCTGCTGCTAGCAAAGATGGAGACTAAAGCCCTCCTACGTGGAGTGGCGGTAGGTCTGTGCTAAAGAACAGTTCAGGACAGAGTGGAAAGAGGGCCAATTGCCACCTAAGAAAGAGATCTGTGTGTCAATATGTCAGAAAAATCGGGTATAAACAAAAACTGACACCAACTCACAATCACACCAAATAGAACAATCTGAAAAGATATTTGAGTGAATTACACATAATGACAGCTGTGGAGAAACTTCTGTCTTCTGTACAAATCAAACAGATTTCAACGCACAACCGTTCTATCTGGTTAAACACAAACCTGTCAACCAACACACACTGGTCTTTATGACATCTCGCTTCTAAGTCAGTGTTCATCTTTTCGTCCCTTTGTTTGTCCGTTCGTTCGTTCGTTCGTTGATCCGTTCGTTTGTCCACCAAATATCTTCGCAACCGTAGATCAAAGCTAGTGCATACGTAGATTAGCCTATCAAACCATTAGCTTTGATCTATGGTCTTACTCACACTGGCCTCCTCTCTTGTCTTTCTATTTTATCCAGTTTCTGAGTGTACAAAAGTTGAAATTTGACCTTGACCTAGTTTTCTCAAGGTCAAGTTCATCATCTCATTTTCATCCTCTTTGCTGCTTCAATGTGCTTTTTGTGTCGTCTTTCTATCTGCAAAGGTTGCGACGATATTTGGTGGACGTACGAACGAACAGACGAACGGACGAACACTGACAATTACAATACATCACCGCCTTGGAGCTGGATGTAAAAAAGACCACAGTATCCCAGGACATAAGTACACCTGAAAGAGGCCAAGAAAAGCACAAAATAATGGGTTTCTGTCAGTTTAGATTACTTTATTAATTCTGAAGGGAAATTGTGTAAATTTGACTTAAATACTGAATTTGGTCTGTTTCAGTTAAGGCCACCAACTTGGTGCAGTTAGCAAACAGTTAAATGACGGACATTGATATCCTCTGGTTGGGCGTTTAGGAGTGAGTGTATGTGCTTATTGTTGTTGTGTTGTAATGAAGTATTACACCAAACAATGGAGGTAAAACACCTACAGTTTGCAACTGCTATAAATAAAAGAAAAAGTGTAATTATGACCAGACTCATGCTAGCATTACTCAGTCAGGTGTGGGACTTTTTTCATTAAATAAAGGAAAACTCTGCCAACTCAGGTAAAACCACCTTCTCACAAGTCTACCAAAAGTGTACAATCATTTAAGATTAAACCTAGCAGAATATAGTAAATCCACAGTTTTAAAAAAAATATGAATGACCATTTGGCTAAGAGCATGGAGAACAAAAAATTGGTGTCATTTCTCAGACAATGACTAAAAACACGCTTTCCATCATCTTCATTCAAGGCATGAAGCATACTTGTTTAACATGGGGTGGGTTATAACCATATAGTTGACAAACTATTGTTGAGCCCTTTTGCTTGATTTTTCCATCGTAATAGCAGCAACATTTATCTAAAGGTGTCTTATTAGGAGGACTCATCTGAATTTTCCCATAATGACCCCGCAAAAAGAATATTCTATCGAGTGATGAGTCAAAACTTGAACCTTTTGGAACACGTAGTCCCATTATATCAGGCACAAACTAATTGTAGAATTCCACAAAAGAACATTATGCTAATGCTCAAGCATGAAGGTAGACGTGCAATGTTGAACGTTGTAGGGATGCTTCACTTCCTCAAAGTCAGGATGACTTGTCATAATTAAGAGATTATATGAATTTTGCTTTCTACCAGAAAATTCTGATAGAGAATGACAGGTCATCATCATCCTGTAAGTTAACGCTCAAGCACAAGTAACTCATGCAGCAAAACAATGATCTTAATTATAAGAGGTCAGTCCGTCTCTGAACGGTCATATCAGGTGTAAGCTTCTTGACCAGAGTTGTTTTAAATCCTTATCTGAAAAAAATTAGATAAGAGGACGGGAAAGCTCGACAACAGTTAAGCATCCTTCTGAAAGCAAAACTCATTGTTGACTCCGAGCTTGTAAAAGTTAAAGATCAATTGATGGCTTCATGTTATTGTTTAAAAAGACTTCATGTTTAGCTTTAGTGGAAAAAAACAAGACCAGATTATGACATAAAAGTAAAAATGAACAGGTTGACTTTTTGTAATTCACATTTCTTGTTAAATTTTATCACATTATGACAGTAGATATAAAATACATTTTAATATGCAAGCTCAGACTTATAAACTTTTAGCCAATGAGCTCACACTGATGAAAGCTGCCGGAGAAGCCAGTCATCCCACGCACTGATGTCTTCCAAGTCTGAGTTAAATGGTTGCTACTTTTCTCAAGTGTCTGTTGACTTACCACACATGTTAGTCACACACACACATACACACACATTCATCTTACATCACTGTTTGTTTGATCCGAGTGGTAGTAAAGTTCCCTTCTTTCGCAAGCAAGGCTCTGGCCAAATGACAAGGACATATTTGTAGAAAATCCCACACACAAAAAAGCTTCTTCTCTTGGGATTTCTATGTTCACAAATGGAGTAATATGTTGGGTTTATCATAAAGTTAGTACTAAATGAATTCACGTGAGGCTAAAATTCTGCTTTATTTGTTCTGTAAGTAAAATAAGACATAGAGAACTTCAATAAGTGGAGAGATCAAATGTTCCACGCATTCACACATGAATAGTTTCATTGTACTAAATTCCTCCATTCACTCACACGCAATCTATTTTCATGTCATAAAACAACGACATATTTAAATACACTTCCTCGTGATGCAGATTTTCCCTAAACCTTCAACAGTTTTCTTTCCTGTAAGGAGTTCTCCTACACGGTTGTTTTTATTGGGTCCAGGCTGGATTCCTCAAGGGATCTCAGAGGAGAAAAAGCAGGTAAACTCCAACAAGGGGGAGAAAGGGGAGATATTTCTGTGGGGTTTTATTCAAGGAGCCCAAGTTTGCTGATAATTTATCCCAGTCAGCAGCATTGAGATCTCTTAAAAGCTAGGGCTAAAGAGTGAGTAACCCCACCTTCAGTCACTTCATCCACTTTAAAATCTGACATTGACCTTTTTGTATACCATAAATCCGCAGATTGTAGTTGGCGCAAAGCAAAGATTTCATTTTAATTAAATTGCACAGTGTTTTACTTCCGGTGACCCTAAAGTGGAGGCGAGTTCACTTCTCTCTCAAAAAGTAAATTCTACATGTCATTTTGATCTTTACATACTTTCTTCAGCTGTGTGATAAGGACTAATTTCGTTATCGAAAATGACAATGACAATCTGTGCAACGCAGCATAAACCAAACTTCTTGGTTGAGGGTAAAAGGCTGCGCTGTGAATGAGTGGAGAGAGATGACACATCTGCTACGGTCCTCTGCCTCTGGATCTGCAGTGATTGCAAAGATTGTGTTGAAATTAAACAAGCAGATGTGGGCAATTAGCGACCACACTGTCCATTAATGTTGCTAAACGAGCCACGGGTACAACTGCGACGGTCAAATATCTAAACTTGAACTTCGGTCATCCTCTAACTGTTAGAAAAGAAAAGATAAATAAACAAACAAACGAAAAATCCTAGTCCCCTAATGCACGTAGAGAAGAGGTATGAATGTGTCTGAAAACAGGAGCCTAAAGTTAACTTTTGAGAAAAGTTGTATCGATCGCAACACCGTAATTAACTTTTATGATCAAAACGATGACAAAGGAAACAAAGATGTTCCTTTCTCAGTACCCAACCAAGTAAAAGAAGATGTCAAACTTGCCTCTTTATATATGCTCAAGCTCTTTCTCGCGTCCTAAATCCACTGTACGGACAAAAGCAGTACCCCAGAGGTGACTTCCAACTCTGGAGCGGCTCCTCAAAGCCCTTCCCGGCTGTGATAAAGTTCAGCTCGGATCTGCTGTGCTGGATGAGGCTGGACGTGGCTCTCATCTGGATCTCGGCTCTTTGAATGGAGCTCTGGGTGGATTTGGGATCGCAGGGTGTGGGGAGTGGCTGGAGCAGCGTCCCAGGGTTAGTCCAGCGTCCCCTAATCACCTCCAGCGCGGGGGGAGGTGGGACGGTGATGCGTTCAAATGTTATCGGAAAATTTGCAATTTTTTTGTTATTAAGCAGTGTGGTATATTTTCTTTGTTTGGCCACATTATACGCTAAACACCAGACATTTCAATCACTAAACATTCATTCACAGTTTATAATTAATTTCCACTGTACGCCAAGCTTTCTACAGGCCAGAGGATTTTCTTTATTTGAAGTTAAATGTGTTGACAGATTATTTCAAAATCTTGTAGGTGATTGGGAAATGTTTTGTACTGCCTGTCTAAAATAATTTTACATGATTATTTATTTAATATCAACTTTAATAACAGATCATGATTTAAGTGTGTTTGTGATAAACTGAGATTTACGAGGTTATAGAAACTCCTTTTCATAGACATAAACGAGTTCACCCAGCAGCACAACACTCCCCTCCTGTGTCTTGATTTTAGATAGCAACAACTTGTTGACTCAGTTTAATTGGAGCTTCTAACTTTAAATGTAAGTCAGTCTCATCTATTTACAGAGAGGACCGACAAACTTGCCCTGTTGCTGTTTTGGAGAGCTACAAACACTTCTCCCACTCGTTCACACGTCAACTGCGAAATGATGTCGAAACGTACCCGGGGAGGAGCAGTATATTCACTCGCTTCCTGTTATCAGACCCATGTATTACATTGAGTATAAGTATAAATGCACTGATTAAAATACATATATTTAATGGCAAAAGAACGAGATAGTGTCATTTTGATTGAGTTTTACTCCGTTTCGTTGTAAATCATAAGCTGAACTCCCCCGCATAAATGTAATGGCCCACGAAAAATTGGTCTTAGTACGCATGTGCCACTAAATTTTCCCTTTGCTGATATTGACTGCATAGAGCTATACAGTGGTTTTAGTTTTTATTTCCCGAACGGTTTTTGCTCATAAAGAGGATTTCGGTGAGCTGATTTTTCGTTGGTTTTTTTCATGTAACGAAACGATGCGTATACTGTAGCTCAGAGTCCTGTTGCCCCCCACGATAAAGAAATAAAGGAAGCTGAAGATAGCGGTTCCCGTTAGCTAGCTAACGGGGAACGCTTGTCAGTGAATTCGCACTTTTAGGTGGCTCTATCTTATAAATGTCATTATTTCCGAATAGTTAATTGTATCAATACATTTTCACCAAATGTTTATAGAAAAAAGGCGTGTAACCATATTAACCTTTCGTAGGTAGATTGTCATCGTGACCGTCAATATCGGGACAAATGTTCAACCATGTTGCTTTAAATACGGCTATACGCGGTATTCTATTCAGACTGGTAAAATGGGTTACCTCTGATTTACGTATTCGTTCACATTAACAACCCTGCTGTCAGTAATTTGCAAGAGTCAAGAAGGATTATATAGGAAGCAATACCCACTGATTTCCTACGTGTGCATAATTGCGTTATGTATAATTATCAGATTTTTAAAATGTAAGATTTAAGAGTGCGTCATATTCATGGAAAATTATCTTTTATCTGTTTTGACATCTTGGTCTTACATTTTTGTTCTTCCAGAGTGTTTTTTATGAGTAATCAAAGGCAGCAGAAGCCTACGCTAACAGGCCAGCGTTTCAAAACCCGAAAAAGAGGTGAGACTTGATTCGCAGGGGTATTGTTGGGCTTTTTTTCTATCTCCTACCATGGTATATACCTGCTTTTTAAAATATTCAACGTATTTTAATGTTAAAGACACTTTGTCGAGTACCTGTCAGTCTCAAAACTAAATTTTGGAACGGGAAGGAGTGTCATTATAGAATGTTGGTTTATGAATAACGAGTGGGGGTTTGGTTGTGTCTTCTACAATGAGGTCATGAGTGTAATTAGATGAACTCTGGTAAACATCTGACTTCTCAACAGATGAAAAGGAGAAGTTTGACCCTTCCCAGTTTCAGGAAAGCATCATACAAGGTCTGAATCAAACTGGCACTGATTTGGAAGCCGTTGCAAAGTTCCTTGATGCCTCTGGTGCCAAGCTTGACTACCGACGCTATTCTGAAACCCTGTTTGACATCCTGGTGGCCGGTGGAATGCTGGGTAAGAGGCAGGAAATACATTTCAAAAGTAGTTATGCTTAGAAAGGCAGTATTATTGGTGTGATTGCAGTTTTGACAGTCCGCTGTACAGATTAGCAATAACACATTTTAATAGTTTGTGAAAATTTTACAACCTCTGTTGCAGAAGTGTTTGGACATCATGTAAAATTACAAGTAAGAATAAAATTCAGTTATAAGGGAGTCCTTTTTTATCTTGTATGCTATTGACTACAAGATGAGATAATGATTTTATTGTTTTTCAATGAATATAAACTCATTTAGCCTTTAATACCTGCAAGAAGACATCTCATTAAAGTTGGGATAGGTTCATAGTAGCCATCCTGTTGCATTACCTTTTCTTTCTACAACACCCAATTAGCCTTTGGGAACAGATGACACTAATTCTTCAGGATTTGAAAGTGGAATTCTGTTCAATTATTGAATACTACATCTGTTGTTCAATTAGAATCACAAATAAGAAATATTTATCCCCGAGGGAGCATATAGGAATGGATGGAATGGAATGTTCACTGGTCCAATTTAATATATGCACCGTTTGGCATGCATTTTCATTTGAGGACAAGTTTGCTCTTCAGGCGCCCAAGTCTACCACCTGGACTCTTTTACCCATAAGCTTCACTATTGTAAGGCAGCAGAATATTACTTGGCTGAAATAAACAGGGAGGCACAGGATGACGGTTCATGACGTTCCAAAACCTTTGCCACATTGCAGGTTACCCAAGCAATGAGTACCAATGCACCACCATGCTATCACAAGATGATGTACATCTCATAATTGGTTTCTTTGGTTGTTCTTTTGCTGTTTTTTTTCCCCATACATTTAATTGAACTGTTTTTTTCTGACAAATTTTCTTGAATATTCCTGAGCATATAAAGGAAGATATGGCAGTTTTTATGTGGTGTTACTTAAATTGAATATCACAGGCGTTCACTGTGGGTTATCAACTTCATGCTAAGATTAGTCTGGATTCTCAATCTTTTGAGGACATCATACTTTCGGTGAAACCTTAAATTCCATCAGTGTTGAAGATTTGTTGGCAACAGAATTTTACAAAGTAAAAAAAGATGCTCCTTTTATGCATTTTACTTTGAACTGTGTTTACATCACCTGTTGCCAATAAGCATCTTTATTTGCCTACAAAAGTTAGTTTCGCTGACATGGTGCACCTAATTTACATATGATTTCTAGATGAACTGAAATTCAAAGGGAATTGGAAATCATCACTTTTTTTTTCATGATTTGCATTGCATTGTTTCGAAAACTTTGTTGGAACAGAGTGTGATATTGCTTGGCTTTAGTGGAACTGTTGACACAAAGGTAAAAGTGGAAATATTATCAGACTCCAAATCAAGTGTTTCTTTTCAGCCCCAGGGGGAACCTTGTCAGATGAGGTGACCTGTACTGAGTTCTGTCTCTTCAAAGCACAAGAGGACATGGAGACCATGCAGGCATATGCACAGGTGAAAACCATTCCCACTCAGTTTTCACTGTTATCACAGTAAAGTTAAATGTAGTTTTATTTATTCAGTGCAACTGTTGGAGAACGCTGTGTTTACTTTCAGGTCTTTAACAAACTCATCAGGCGCTACAAATACTTGGAGAGAGGGTTTGAGGAGGAGATCAAAAAGGTTTGACTTATGCTAGAGATAGCTAGAATTCATTGCACTGTAAATGTCCAGGCCAAGCTGAATTTTTGACCATTTTCTCCAAATTGGATGACTTTTTGAAAAATAAGTCATGAAGTGTGCCTGGGTTGATTCAACTTGCAGCCTGTGTTTGTTTGCTTTGTGGTAGCTGCTGCTGTTTCTCAAGGGCTTCACAGAGTCTGAGCGCAACAAGCTGGCCATGCTAACAGGGATTCTTCTGGCCAACGGCAACCTCTCTGCATCCATTCTTAGCAGCCTCTTCAACGAGAACCTAGTCAAAGAAGGTATTATCTTCTCTGCCTTGCATGCTTGCCTGGTTTTGTTTATAAAGGCAAGTGATTTGGAAGTAGAAGTAGTTGGATTGAAATTATTAGACCTAATGAAGAATTATCTCATACATTCAAATTGATCCTAAACAGTGACATAGACATTTTAATTTTAGTGACTTCATTAATATAATTGCTTGTGTTAAGCTTGATTGTTTTGTAGGACCATACAAACTATGACTAATGGACTGCTTGATCCCAGTGGTGATCACCATTTGGCACCATGACCTTTTAAACCATTACAATGGATGGAAGGCTCTCTCATTTAACTATCTTTGAAAACGGTCACTGAAATAGTCCTTGACATCATATATTATTTACTGATCTGTATTTATTTCAGTTGTGTTCCAAACTAATTTTGTGAGCAGGTACTTAATTTTTTCATTTAGTTTTTTAGACATTTTTTCAATTAAAAGCTACCTAAATTGCAGCATTGTTTATACACATGAATTATTCAGGCTTAACTTTATCCTGGCAGGTCTGTGAGAAACAGCTGACACTTCTTCATTCATTTGCTCAGGTGTTTCTGCATGTTTTGCTGTAAAACTCTTCAAATCCTGGCTTTCTGAAAAGGACATCAGCTCTGTTGCTACCAGTCTGCGAAAGGTTGGCATGGACAACAGGCTCATGGTGAGACTGACATCTTTAATATAAAACTATAACAAAGCTAAGAGGCAGGGAGGGAGGTCTGCACACACTAAATAAGATCACTTGCTGAAAATAAGACTGATCATCTAAATATATTTAGTTTCAAGCTATTTTGGCATTCAATACTGAGGCAATTTATGAAAAATCTTGTCTGGCCGAACAGTCTGCCTCAGTATTTAATTTTGGGCTTTTCAGGAGCTGTTCCCTGCCAACAAGCGCAGTTGTGAGCACTTCTCAAAGTACTTCACGGAAGCCGGGCTCAAGGAGCTTTCAGACTTTGCCAGAAACCAGCAGTCAATAGGTGCTCGCAAGGAGCTGCAGAAAGAGCTTCAGGAGCAAATGTCACGCGGGGATCCCCTTAAAGATGTAAGCCCTTTTCAGATTTTCACCTCTTTGTTCATTAACAGTCTCGTTTTGTGTGACTGAAAATATTCTCTTCACCTACAAATCTTTTTGACCGGCCAAAGGTGGGGTTTTATGAACTGGTTGGGGATTCGCCTGCCTTGCCAGTAATGCCGTCTCGGTTGCTCATGTCTCACAGATCATCACCTACGTCCGAGAGGAGATCAAAAAGAACAACATCTCCGAGCAGACGATGATTGGACTAATCTGGTCCAGCGTAATGAGCTCTGTTGAGTGGAACAAGAAAGAGGAACTGGTCAAAGAACAAGCCATCAAACACTTAAAGGTAGGTCCTCTGCTCTGCTATGTCCAGACTCTATGGCTGTTGTGTCAACATTGTCGGGAAAAAAGATATCTAAACACACATATCACTTTTAAATTGTGCCTTGAAGATGTTGCAAAATCCAGGCTGCTCTGTACTTTGAGATGCAGAGAAGAAAATTGATTTGCTAAGCCAAAGACATTCAAGGAGGAACTAAATGTGCGGAGTCAGAAAGTGTCTCAAATTTTTAATGCTCTGTGAGGTAGGTTTCCGTACAACTTGTGTAACTTTTTATTTTCCTTGTTTTTACATTCACAGCAATACAGCCCACTGTTGAAAGCTTTTACCTCCCAGGGCCTCTCTGAACTTACTCTGCTGCTGAAGATTCAGGAGTACTGTTATGATAACATCCACTTCATGAAGGCCTTCCAGAATATTGTTGTTCTGCTCTACAAAGGTACATTTTATGTGCTCCCTTTTCCAACTTCACATGTGTGGGAAAAATGTTTTTTACAGTGAGAAGTAATGAGTGAATGATGCCAGATGGCTAAAGATTATAACCAAAACTGTCTTGATGTCACCAAAGTCCCTGATGGTATTTGTTTTTCAAGCACCTGTGAATGCATATGCACTGTTGGTATTGTGTTGAGTACAATTTTCATTTGCCTATTTTTGTCCCTTTTCTTTTGTTTCCTTTTGTTCTTCATAGCGGATGTGTTGAGTGAGGAGGCCATTCTGAAGTGGTACACCGAAGCCCACCTTCCCAAAGGAAAGAGCTTTTTCCTGGAGCAGATGAAAACGTTTGTGGAGTGGCTCAAGAATGCAGAGGAAGGTAAACCTTGGAGTCGTTCTGTCAGTTTTTGTTTTTGGTTCTGTCTTTCACAGCCAAAAGTTCCCAATAAATGACATGGGTCTGTGATATAGCTTATTTTCCCTGAATAAATACATTCAGTGCTTATTTCATCGCCCAGTTTTTGTTGAAAAGTAGTTGTTGCAGATCCATATTGTGCATTGATGTTTGGAAGTAGTGCTGATGTGGTCTTGTCTGTTTTGGCAGAGTCCGAATCTGAAGAAGAGGAGGCAGACTGAGGATCTCTGTCATGTTGATTTGTATTTTTACTTAAATAAAGCACCAGATGCAGTAGAATGATTTTTTTCCCCCTCACAAAAGCCTGTCTCTTAATTGGGGATTTTCCTTTTCTATTCCCTACCTCTTCATATCTAGCAAGGGCTTTAATATTAGCTTTTATTTTCAACATGTTTCCCGTTTGAACCAGTGTTCAGTACTCTTCTTTGTTCTCCCACGGGAGCTAGTCACAGTGCCACATTAGCTAAACAGATCAAATCCCCTCATAACAAAGGGAAACTTTTTTCTATAGACAGTCCCATTTTAATAACAAATTTAATCTATTCTGGCACCGTATCTCAGTTATTGCATTTATCATGGAATAAGACCCATCTGAGTATCCTTGAAGTCCTGAAAGTTGTTTTTGTGATCGCATTTCACTCTTCTGCCAATCATGTGACGACTTTTTAAATCTTGGCCAGTTTTTAGATTTTATGACCATTATTGACAATGGAGATGTGTCATTTCAAACCACAATGGCTTCGGCTACAATGTTAGAATGAACTTTAATTCTGTAAAAGAGCCATGCTGGCCTTGTAGTTTTCCCTTTACCATAATGTTTGAATTTTTAAAATAAATGGAAATGGTTTTCATTACTGCTGTAGTTACTTATTACATGTAGTTGCATCAAGTGACAATAGTGCGAAGGTGCTGAGGAGAAATATTACAAGCAGAAGACTAAATATTGCGCGTGCGTTTGATTAGATAAATGCCATGTCAAACATGTAGCCAATTATCCAGTTAGGTTCTTGTCAAAATCTATAGAAGCCCAGATGCTATGTTGCAGATTCAATGTGCACTTGCCTTAAAAATTTGCAGGGGTTGAGCTGCTGTGGCTCCACCTAATCAAGAAAAGCAGGCTAGCATGCATGACCCATGGCATAAATAAGCATTTCTTTCACCTCACCTCTCCCCAATTTAAATGGTAATTATGGCTCAGTCAAGCATGCAGAAATGTGTGTGAGACTCTGATTCAAGATGTAATGATTGTGCTTGGACCTGTGCTTTTGTAATAAGTCATTTTACAAAGAACCCTTCATGTAAATACTGCGTTGCAATACTAATGCCAAAACAAAATTGCGCCATTTTAACCCCCACCTGTGGTCTTCGTGTCACTGGAAACTTGGATTTGTCTTCTCCATTGGATCAAAATGTTATCTGATGCGTTTATTATTCCAGGGCTTCTCTGTGTCTGGGAAAGGTCTATTTGTGCATGTTTGGGTAATTATGGGTTGGAATATACTGTACAATGAAAGTTTAACAATCATCAGACATTATCAGCATTCTTATGCTGACCTTGCAGCATATAAAATAGATATTTCAAGTCAGTATGCATGTTAAAGGCAATTTTTATATATGTATATATAATGTGCTGTCAGGCGATTAATTACAAATCCCGTAATTAATTTTTTTTAATCTAATTAATCGTAAATTAATCTCATACCTGCTAAAGGCCCCCAAATAAAGAATTTGAATTCTAGGACATTACAAAATTGTAGTGCATGACTAATCAATAGAATGCACCAAGAAGAGAAGATTTGAAATCCACATTTTTATTGGTTAAGTGTGCTTTATGAATGAAATTCAAAAAAGACCAAGCACATCAGCAAAGCAATTAGGCCAGGTGCGTTTCTCAAAATTGCAATACAACTAGTTAGAATAAATTTCAGAAATAAAATAAAGCTGAGTATCAGGCACATGAGCAGACTGTCAATCAAAATGAATACTAAAGCTGGCTCAATACAGCAATTCAAAATGAATAGTATAACATGCCTCTAAGTAAGGCAACATTAGTAGCAAGATGCCAACAGGCTTTTCATTTAAAAGGGTAAGCTAACATTCAACTCTGTCCTGCATTTAAATGATTCGTTAGGCTGGAGCTGCTTCGGTGATTTGAAAATTCTTTTACAAAAGGTACAAATAACAATAATAATGGATTAGATTTGTATAGTGCTTTTCTGGACACTCAAAGACGCTTTACATCGGATCCATTTTTCATTTTTATAGCGCGTTAATTTGCAGCGTGATTTAATTAACGCATTAAAGTGACAGCCCTAATATATATATATATATATATTACACACGTGTGTATATATTATATATATATACACATGTATATATAAAATATATACACACATACGTATATATATATATATACTGTATACACGTGTGTGTATATATATATATATATATATATATATATACACACATATACTGTATGTACATACACACACACACACACACACACACACACCCTTTATCTCATGATACTTATCATTTTCATTCAGTACCAACAGAGGGCAGCAAGTCCTTAACAGATTGTTCCTGTCCCTGATGAAGCCTTCCACAATCGAAGAGTCAAGCTCAAATGGAAAATGTCATTTTGAAGAAACCAGACTAGAAAGTATTAGACACAGACAGAACTACAAAGCATCCAATGAGTACTTTTTCTGCATCTCAGTCCCAGGAGGATTTGTTTGCCTTTTGGTTTTATTTAGTCACTCTACAGAACATGAAACAATTTGGAAGAGTGACGTGCCGGCAGGGAGAAACGGCTGCTTTTAAGATTTCTGTGAGAGAGACAGTGCAGATGAGTTGCAAAGCATGCCACACTGAATGGCAATGATGCCGCCCAGCCCAACCCCTCCTGTGCAAAGCATCAAGCATTACCATCTTGGTGGGACTGTTATCTGCTTGTAAGCAGTGCTGCCTCACTTCACGCCACACACAGGGCTCCTCCCTGTATGGCATTTTGTACAGGCACTGAGCGTTGCTGTGCAGAGAACGTGACTGCAATAAAGAGCTGTGCACATGGTGGCCTGTCATGTTTGTCTTGGTCACTTAAGCAATTTCATACACTGCTGGATGTGCATCCTAAGGGTGGTCTTTTTTTTCATATATGTATTTTAAGGCATGTCAGGGTGTGACAAAAAAGAGATTTATTTTTGCAGGGTTTTTTTGTTCACTGCCATGAAACGTGAAGAACAACACAATGACATTAGCTATTTTGCAAAATTTTGTCTCCTTTCCCTCTTGGTGTGAGCAAACCCTTGCAGTGTTCAAGGGAATGCTGGGGGAGTTGAGGAGAGCAATAATTCTGGATTTCACACTGTAGCTTTGGTCAGTAAACACGACTCCGACTGCATTGCAGAGCTCATCTGAATACTGTCAGAACACAAAGAGACAAAGTAATGAGATGAGGAAGATTTAAAATAATTTTAATCTTCAGTAAAAAAAAAAATCCTAAGTGTATCTTGATTCACAGGAGACAAAAAATGCCTTGTTGATGTTTCCGCAAAAATGTTTGCGAAGCATTTTCAGAATGTGTTGCACAACATTTCTTCTGTTCTACTGCTTTTGCATGTGTGAAAGGCCAGTGTACTACTTAGTTTAGCAACCAGGTGGAATATGGAAATGAGGATTAACATAGTGACTCACTAAACGCCAGGTTGTCCCCTGATCAACCCTTGCCAAAACATCCTAAGGCAAGGCCGACTCGCAATCTCAACAGTTTCATATTATGGACAAATGAGCACCTCCATAACAGGAAATAGCCGCCAACCTCTTCAAACCAAGAGGGCTGAAGAGGTTTTGGGCTAATGGCTTACAGCTGCTGTTGTCAGCTCGGCTCAGGCTGTTGTCTGTCTCTGGAAGTAACCCTGTCGTCCACACCAGCTATCTCCAGGTGACAGGAGTCTTTATACTGGAGGTTATTCACATACTGAATAATAAGGGGCTAAAAATAAAGATGACTACAGTAGGTGTGAACAATATAGTATCAATATGACTGATAGCATGTTAGAAAGGAATGTGTTGCCCTTCGTAAGATCTCTCTCGCTTTCGATTGACTGCGTGAACTCAGCGGCGATATAATTGACTGAAGGATCATCTGAAATGACACAACAAGGTGTTCGATGCAAAGATGCAGCATCGAAACAAGACATCTATCAAATCTTATACTATAAACGTGAGTGCTACGAAGTGGATTGAAAAGCTTCATAACTGAAAGGATGAAATGTGTAATTGCGCAAACACGGTTCACTGATCTGGTGAGCACCAGAGCCTAAAATTGGAGCATCTTCAATGAAAGCCCCTCTACTACCTGATGGCGACCACACTGACTGTGTGTAATGGCCTACCTGGGAGAATCCATGGATTTTACAGCTAGACGTGAGTCAACACTGAGCCCCATCACAAACATCATTACTTTCTCTTGGCTTGTCCTTTTTCCTCTTCAGCTCAGGCCTGGGTCTGATAGCAGTGTACAAATGACTGGGTGCAAAAGGATGGATGGCCTAGTTTGATAAAGCATGATTGACTCAAGCACCTTTATTTACTGAGTATGTGCTCATCTCAAGCTCTGTGTCCTCGAAAAAAAAAGCTCTTCAGATATCTTAAACAGCAGACATTATCACCCACCACACCTCACGTTGCTTACTGAAGAGTTTCTGCTAATTATTCATACACCTAATCATCATCATCAAGGCGTAGCACACTTCTGCTGGAGGTACAGTAGCTCCTTTCTGTTGGAGCTGTGTGAGAAGTGTAAGGGAAGGAGGGGTGGGCACTTTGACAGAGCCCTCATGGGAACACCACAGCTACATCACAACACTTTGGCTGTGACAAACCGCACTGGTAAGTTGCAAATGGAATGAAAGTTTGTATCTCCAGAATGTTTTTAACGAGTCTCCCTGGAGTGTGGCATAATGACTGTGGAGCTCTGGAAAAGAGAGAGCGTGAGTGTTCGGTCTGCATGCATCTCTCAGCATTCTTTTGCCCGTTTATGCACCAGCAGCTCCAGGGACTCAGACAGGCTGTGAGAAGACATGAAAAAGCCTCTACAAAACTGTTTGTTTTTGCAAGAAATGACAGATTAGGGAGGAGGAATCCATTTAATAGTAAATAACTAATGTTTTTTGTTCTCAGTTTCATTGAAATTATTCAATAAAACCCATCCAAAAATAAGATTATTAAAATATTCAAAAACACAATTTAAAAAAATGTGCCAAAAACAGATTAGGTGAGCAACATGAAAAGGCTTTTGTAAAAGGAACACTAAATTATCTTTTAGTTTACAAATAATCTTGTGTCATACATTTTTCAGAATATTTTTTCTCAATGTAAAATTAATGTGAATTAAGAAGAAGAAGCAGCAGTAACTTGAAGTATGACATCACTCAGTAGTTGCTCTTTTTCTATATTGCCAATTATACAAGATTTTTTTTCATCATCACAACGCAAGGAAAAATCAGTGCTAGTCTCAGATAATTGTAAATGGACATGTTAATTTGAATGTGTTGTGTGTTGTCTGCATGATTTGCTATATGTTAATATATATAATACTAATTTGGAAGATGGTCTGATGTCATGAACAAAAGTAAAACTGATGAGCCATACATAAAAAATGATTGTTTTTGTGGGCTTACTTATTTGTCATTGCACCTAGAGCACCGGACTCACTTTGATGCCATGATGTTGGTTTAGCATCAGGCATATGTAAAAATTCTTGGGAAATATTCTAGGCCAAAGCAAGTATATTAATATGGGAAAGTGTTTACCATTGCATCACATGATTTTTATTTAATGTACATCTCAATACTGTGCTTAAGAAGTCATTTATTTTATTCAGTTTTTATAATGTGCAACTTAAAAGTAATCAATCTTCTGAAGTCATCTTTACATAAAAACAACTGTCAATGAAAAGTATCACATTTTCAGATTTTGGCATAAAATGTTTTATTAGAAAAACAAATATTGTATAGTAGTGGTGACAAATTTGTTGAGATATAAAGTTATATTTTCATTTTAATAGTTAAAAATTAGTTTCATAATTATTTAGTTACTAGAAAGTAGTGCAGTATTGGAATAAGAAAATAGTATAGAAATACTTTTATGTGAAGGAAGTAAAACCATAAAGCAAATTACACAAGTGTCATCAAAAATGCAATCTAATACAGCTTTTCTATGATGTCTTAACTAAGGATGCATTTTTTTCTTTATATTTACAGTTTTTCAACATTAATACTTTGTGATATCACTGAATAAATGTACATTTACTGATAAATATTGATCACTGTAAGTCATAGATTTAAGTCGTGGTATTGTACTAGACTGAGTTATGTTCAGAGGCATTTTTCATATTTTACTACTCATAATTCGTTTGGCAATGAGTAGAACAGCACCTTGAATTATAGCCTTAGTAAAAAAAATAGAGCTGCATTTATACAGAACTGAGACTGGGCCAAAATTAAAAACAAACTAACAAACAAAACAATGTGAAGAAAAATGGAATTTGAAAATGAAATAATTTTTTTTGAACCCCCAAACACTGTATTCAGATTCTGAATACATGATCAACAAGTAAAAAGGTTCTAATCAGTAACTAAAATTGTGAAATTAAACTTTCCATAAAAACATTATTGAAAATGCGCCGTTAAAAACTCACCCTTCAATAATAATTACTGTCCGTTTCCGCTTATTTTTGTAGTGTCTTTAGCCTGTCTCAGTTGATATTGAGTGATAGCTAGGATAAATCCCGGACTGCCTGTCAGTTTGTCATAGGGTTGTCACACTAGGCACAAACAACACATTTATCCACCACTTCACCAGCATTGCAAGTCTTTATACTGTGGGAAAAAAATCTGAAACCCCAGAGGGAAAACACCAAGACATGGACAAAATATGCAAACAGAAAACAATGTCCCCAGGTGTGGTATATGTGGCCCACCACACCACCTTGTGACCTCACATTCACAATGAGAATGTTGATGAATGACAAAAAATGTTATTGGTACACTAATTTATCATCAAAATATGAACCAGGCCTTTGTTTCTCAACTCAAGTCTGAGTTGTTGTTTCTGTGATCATTGATCAAAACATTGACATGAGCGTGCTCAGTGGGAGAAAAGACACATTAATTCTCAGTGCTACAGAGTGACTGTAGACTGCAGATGGATGTTTCTCCAGATGACTTCTGCTACAATGGCATGCCCAGGCCAGTATAAAATGTACTCGTTAAATCATTAAAAAAAAAAGTTCTGAAAAGAGTTTTATCAGTCATTTAAAATGTGACAGTGGGTGGGCTCTCTACCATCTGATCTGAAGGTTTTTAACTTACCCTCTTTGACTCCTAATACATTAAAACAAGTCTTTGTGGGATTGTATGTAGTCTCAGTATGTGTTACTGTAGGTACACACTTGTCACTGATCGACAACCCCTGGACGAACAACTGCAGGATCTTAATCAAAACAATGGTGCTTTTTCTGGAGCAGATGAAAACAATGATGATCAGGAGTGCAGAGGAGTTGGTGAAATACGAGTAATAAAGATGGACAATAGTTGTTACTATACAAAAGATAAGTACAACAGAATCACTTCGATAGTGGGAGCTCTACATCACTTTTGGGACACATCAAGGATTCCATAGAACAGATGAAAAACCATTCAACATCATCAGTGTCAGAAACATGGATTAACAAGGCAGTCATGGACTGCAACATCCCGCGACACCCCTGAATTCAAGATTTTACCCTGACCTACACATTTTTGTGCCCCTGGCTTCCTAAAAACGTTGCTTTTTGTTTTGTGATTATATCTCATCAGTTTTCAGACACGTACTTAAAAAGGTATACAGTGTGCCGTCGTTCCTCGCGGTTAAAGCATTCCAGGAACCATGAAAGGGTTTGCATTTCTAGATGCTAAAAATCTTCAAGCCTATTTTAATAATTTAATTTTTCTTAATTTGAAAGAGCCTGTCAAACCATTGTTCATACAAATGTTGCCATAGCCTGTCCATTGAGAGCTCCTGAAAAGGAAAAAGACATTTTTTAATTTGGGCTGAAGCTACACCTGCACGTTGACGGAGGCACGTGTCACAATCAACAAAAAAATTTTTTTCATATTAATACAAATGTGTTGGTTTACATAACATATAAAGCATGTCATGAGAAGTTTGAACTGCTCTTGTGATTTGAAGTTTTTAAAGATTTTATAACAGAAATTATTTCTCCTTTAGCTTAGTATTTGTATTTATTTGCTGTAACACCTCTTTTTTTTAACCTGAAATGAATGACAAATGGTTCTTTTTATAAAACTCTTAAGAGTTTACCATTTCCCTGCTCCAACTGATATGTTCTCTTCTCCCAACTTTCACACAGCTCAAGCAGCTTCTTTCTGTCACAGATCACCTCCTGGAGGCTCTCCTCCTTCTCTGAGAGCCGTTTCCTGGGAAGCATTTCTCTTTCGAAGAGATGCTTTTGTGACTTCTCAGCTTGCTGTGCGGGTTCCCTCTTAAAGGTTTCTTCCCTCTCGAAGAGTTCAGACCACCGGCATTCTTCTCTGTCAGCCAGCTCCTTGTAGACTTGCTCAGTTTAATTGAAATCTATGTTTACATGCCATTTGTTTTTCTGACTCTCAAACCCTGAATTTCAAACCGCACCTGCACTCTGATGTCTTGATAGGTTACAAAGTAAAAGGTGGTCTGTGGCTCTCCCCCCTAATGTGCTGGAGCACCTCCATATTTACCTACATTGAGTGCTGAATATTTTCCGTTACCTGGAGGAACTCTTCTAGCTGATGTGCCTTCCACTCAGGCACACACCTCAAACATGGCCTTTCTCTAAGACAGCTTTATCTTTAACGATTTATTTTATATACTTAATCCATGTTTTGTCTCCACAGGAAAGTGGTAACATAGTTTTTCCTATACAAAACGAACTACTGTACCTGTTAAATCAAAGGAGATAGAACAGTTCACCATATCATTATACAATGAATATCCTGCAAATCAGATGCTGTCAAACTGCACTCTTTCAATTTGTGTATCTGGATAACAAATACAAGTACTCTGTTTAGTGAGAACAACATACGACTAACTTTAATCATTCAGGGCGGATGAGTCATTTTTAATCACTGTAGACGTGTGCCTTTCTACCATGATGACAAGAAAGTTAACACTTTTTAAAACGTGGGGGCAAGAGGAAGTTAATTTCTGAGAGATCTCCTCCAACCATAGCCATATTTATCTCTGCTTCGTTGCCTTCCTGCTGCTGCATTGTTTTGGATGTAAAAGATCTAAAGAAATATGAAGGTGTGTTGTCCATATATTGATGAACGTGTCTGTCACAGTCATAAAAAGAGAAAATGATCTACACTTATGTAATTACTTGAGAAAAGAGGAAGCCCAAATTATCATAGATAATGAAGCTCTAGAGGGTTTAAAAAGTAAGTTTGAATCAACAAATATAATCAAACGTCTGAAATGACAACGTGATTAAGACATTAGCCAGTTTAGTCAATAGAATTAGCCTAAATAGTAGACCAAGAAAGTGCACCAACAACCTCACTAACCTGGAGTTAAGTCTTCACTATTTGTGTTCTGATAAAGGGTCAGTAACAGTTGAGTGATTCTCTTAGCCTCTCTAGTTTGGTTAAAGATCCAGATGAGGGAAACATCTTTAGAGCAGATGCTCATTGGACACATCTCCAAATCTTCCATATGCTTAATAAACCTGATCTACACCCAGGGCAGACATACACATAAAAATATGCATCATATCTAAATTACATTTAATTAAACTGAAATGAATATCATCAGATTTATAACCTTCCATTCAAAATAATTTCCTACTGGCTCTGTTGCACAACAATCTCTTTTCTCCCAAACCTTAAATTCAGGGGTATATGGCATCAGCCTTTAATTGGAATACACTTACAAAGTAACCTTTGTCCAAGACTTGCATTAATCTGCTTCCTATTTCAGACCAGACAGCGCTCAGAGTGCGCCAGTCTCCACCAATGCTGCTTGCTTACCTCATTATGCTATTGCACCAAAGGGCATTAGGTCATTCGGCTAGTTTGACCCTTATCATGAGGCTCTATGACCGTGAGTTTTCCCCTAGAAATTGTAATTGTATTGATAATGTTTTATGCCATGGCATTTTGTGTGTTAGTTGTTGCATCATTGTTATTTGTTGGTTTGTCATCAGTATTATATAAAAACTACCTCATGGATTTCCATGAATCTTGGTGGATAGGTGTGTCCCGGGCCAGAATAGACCCCACTGTGTTTGGTCATACTGTAATATCGATATAATGCCATTTCTCCATGGGTAACATATGCGTGTGGCCCACATTTGTTTAAGACTTATTGAATGAAGTATCACCTGCCTCAAACCATAAATGTTTTTATAATATAGATTTTGAACAGATCAAAAGGCAGCTGGACAAAAAAACACTAGATGTTTTCCCTTTATTCTAGGTAAGCACCATCCAATCAAGGTAGTGTCATATTTCTTTGTATGAGAATAGGAATCTTTCCAATTAGAAATTGCAAAACATCCAAGTACCTTTGGGACTTAAGTTTTCTTTTGGGGAATACCCGCACAGTCATCCTTAGTGGATTTAAAAAAAAAAAGATTTCCTGTTCTTATGACACCTGCTGAAATGCTTAAGTTATGGTGTGTTTGCTAACTGATTTTCTGCCTTCACTGACAGCAGACACATGCCTAGTTAAACAAAAAATAGAACCAAATTGTAAGTCTAAGTCTGGTTGTAAGTCTGTACACAGTTGTGTATGTGTTCACGTGTGTTTTTCATTTTGTCCAGTGCAGAGTTGTTTAAGTCAATCATGAAACTAATTTTAAGTGGGCTGCCACTTACTTAGTGCTGTAAATGCAGATTGGCAGAGTTGTCACTACATAGTGTCAAATAGTATGTAAATACCCACATATTGTCAAGTGTTTTGCTTGCTTTGCTAACCCCACACTTGAAGGGGTGTACTAACGCCGAACATCAAAGGCTGGAATCCACTCAAAGACCAGGTCGTTGTTCCTTTTTATTTTATTTTCCTTTACAACCTTTTTCTTCAATAGTCTTCAACAGCAGGTGAAAAACCTTAGACAAACACCACATGATTATCATTTCGTAAAACATTCTATTAAATCAAATAATTATCAGACCCATAATCAATAATTATAAATACCAATGAATAATGTTCAATTATCAAAACCCTTTCAATTTAACAATTAACCAAGTGCATGAACATAGATTTAATTTTTCCCCTTCAAGTTAAAACGGACGTAAGTAAATTATTTCAATATAAATGCATCAAAATATATGAAATACATGTTTGTTTTCCTTTAAACCATGGAACCAATGAATTAAATATTTTACTACACCAACATACAAATTAATAAATAATTAATCAACCCACACTTTTGAACCAGGTTTAGACCCACATTTACATCCAAAATCCACTATAAGAATTATTATTTTTTCACCAAGTAATTTTTTTTAGCATGCTATCTGCAGATAGAGAAAAAAAAAGACCCGTTTATCCCATGCTCTCACTAGCAGCCAACGAACCAGCATGTTATATCTGCACATCAAATAGTTTTAATATGGATTAAGCAGACTGCTACTATATTGTATTCGGACCAAATAAGTTACACGGACTCTTCCTCACCAGACAACATTTACACACAGCACTGGGCGCTACAAATAACTTCACCCAAACCTCAGATACCTCGCATCCACACATAAAAAAATAAAAGTGTTCTTACTGGTGGTCCGTTCAGCTCTTTTTTAGTACTTTTTGCACGCTCTGTGGGGAAACTAAACCTTTCTGCTTCGCAGTGGCGTCTCCTTTCTCTGCTCGATTTGACACAGGTGAGTAATCAACATGCTTGCGCCTCATCACTGCAATTATATACAAGTATACGTAAACTACTTTAAATGCGCAAACTCAATGGCCGAATTACAGTGATACCTCTACTGACGAATGTCTCTACTTACGAAATTTTCTACTTACGAAATTTCTCAGCTGGAAAATATTGCCTCTACTTATGAAAGACATTTCGACTTACGTAATGTAAAAACACAGTATCTGCTGATAATCGAATCTCCCACAGGTTCCTGAACGCACCATTCTCATAGCTGCTCTGCCATTGGCTATTAGTATCTTCCTGGCATCCCATTGGCTAAGAGGGATGCCACTCCACCTCTGTGTGGAGCTAGATGGTGTCTTCGGCACTTGGCACTCGACCCCTGAGGTAGTCTGATAGTTTTGCACAAATATAATAACTTTTTGAGTACGTATTCGCTGTGGACCCCAAGAAAGTGACGGAGAAAAGAGGAAAAGAAAAGACGAAGAAAGGAGTTTTTTTTGTCCATACAAACAAAGCAAGAGATCATGGAAAAGCATGAGAAAGGATGTGTTTGTTTGATCTCGCCAAAGAATACGGCCGTAGAGTAGTGTATCTACAGTCGCCAAGAGCAAGTTTAAGGAGTTTAAGGCATTGCGTTGGTGGTTGGAGAAGTTCAAAAGGAGGACTGGAATTCACTCTGTTGTTTGGCATGGTGAGGCATGAGCGCATGAACCAAAGAGGGCAAAAAACAACGAGGACAGCAGTTAAAAGGTAAATGACCATCATTATTATTCTTTATTCTTTGTTTTTTAGGTTATGCACAACTCTCATTTATTGTGTGATAATCTCATTGTAATATGTATTTGTTACATGTTTTGATGTATTTTTATTCTTTATAAAACATTTAGGGCATTTGCGTGGAAAATACGTCTCTACTTACGTAATTTTCTACTTATGTAATTTCTTCCGGAACCCATTAATTTCGTAAGTAGAGGTACCACTGTATACCGAATTACACGCAAACTTTATTCGGGACTACCAAGGCGAACACGGGTGCGGACATGCTCTGCCGAGTACTCAATAATGAAAATGCAATATTTACAACTGGGGTTTGGCTGATTGTGCGCACTGCAATACCGCCGTGGTTACGCACGCATCAGCTGACGAAACAGCTGTTCGCCGCTACACATATCATGAGACATTCCTGCAAATTATGCATTCTACCAAGATTTTACAGTTTAAAAATTGCATGTTTAAAATAGCAATATGAATGAAAGGGGTGATCTCATTGAAACCCTGCTAACATTTTGTGTGTTTCTCCTGTGACACGCGTGCTGTCTACTGCAATAATTTAAAACTATGAGCGACATCAAAACACAAAGGTTCAATACAGATTGATGAAAAACTCCTTCGTACACACTCATCACTATATGACTAGATGCCAATGTCTACAAAGACTGTGATTCTCAGAAGCATTCTTTTTTGCTACCTATTTCTCAGCATATAAACATTAAGGACATTTTTCCTTTGCCAGTGATGAGCTAAAGGAGGTGAAAACCATCATTGCTTATTGATTTAGCTTTTCAAAGAAAAAGATGTTGCTGAATTGACCAAGCAGGGACAGATTGTTAAGAGATAAGTGTTATTGTGGGGCTTCAGCTCAAGAACATGAGCATTCTAACAATATCTTATACTTTCCTTCGCACATAGGCTTCATTCAGCATACAATTTTCATTGTTTACTGTTTTAGCTGATTCCAATATGGTGCAATTTCCACCGAAGAATAAGATTAAATATGGTCCTCAAAAGTATATTTTGTCAGATGCTTATTAAAACTAATGTGATTGCGGCACCTGTGATCTGTAAGGTGGATGAAAAACAAGAAGCTTGTCTCGTCTACAAGAAAATTAATGGATGGGTGTGATTGCCGCAAGTTTGCACAGATTGCTCTCTACAGTATCCATTAGATGTGCTGTAAGTTTTATTCATATATCATTGCACACTGCTGACCAACAGGTAAAAAAAACCCCGAAACAATTAACCAGCTTTGTTCTGACATCTAGTGTGTTTTTATGGCAAAGAAATCATTAATCATGTAGAATGCAGCACTAATCCATGCACTCACATGAAACAATATCAGCTGCTTCTGTTCGTTTCACATTTAAAAACAAAAACAAAAAACAAATACACACATTTTACAGCTCTGTGGATATGAAAGTGTCATTTTAAGTTCAGAATAAACACATCTTACTTTTAATTTGTATTTTCCAATTCTTCTAAATCCTAAATACTTGATTTTTGATTTGTGCATCTTCGTCCTTAACATTGCTCCTCAATCTTAAAGGCCCCACTTAGATGGCATAGTTGTAGCATGCCCATTGTTTAATTGGTGCTTCTCTGTCAAAGTGAATACCTCATGATTTGAGATGTTCACTAAAAGATTTAACTTTCGAATCTTTTTATCAAGACAACTGAATATTTCCCTCAACTGAAATAATCCCACTGGTCTTCAACTGAACCATTGTAGATAAATTGGAGTCAATAAAAAGTGTTTGTTTGTAATTTGCCCGATGGTTCCCTGTTTGCTATTTGCATTTTGGAAATTTCCTTAATTCATTGCTCCAAATTCATTTGAAAGACATGGCTCTCCGAGGAACTGTTGTGGTTCGATTCAGGCAACAAAAGGCTCTCACTGGCTATCAGCTGAACTCTTAATGAATCCTTTTGAAATTTTCAAGACAGCAAGCATGAATTGTGTAACAGATACCAGAAATGTTTTCTTAGAGTGAAAGCAACCATTTATTAGTGAACAAACTATCATCTTATTTAAGAGTACAAATCATTAAAGAAAGATCCTAAATTGTTTGTTGCAACAGAATGAATTCAGCTGCATATACACAGATTGTGGTTACCAGATGCTGAAGAAGCTACTGGCTATAAACACTGAATACTGATCACAATAGAAATCAGCAACCGACTCATAGTTTTTCATAATAAATGTCTCAGAAACTGCTCCCTGGCTCACCTTAACCTCCATCCAGCCCCTACCAGCCCACTGCCTCATATCTCAACCAGAAATGTGAATTTTTAATGGCAGAGCGAGAACTGTGCTCAAATAGATTAGCATATAATCATACTCTGAACAAATTCTGCTTCAGATCAAGTTACTCAGTTACTGTTGAATTTTTTATTTTATAGTATATCTTGTTTTTCTCTGAAACACTAACAGCTAATGTTGTGTTAAGAATAGTATTGGCAGGCCAGTTCGGTTGTTGCCCTTCTCATTTGCCTCATTGTGAACTATGACTTTAGGATTTTTTATCATTTACGTGTTCTCAGTTTAGTTTATGTCATATCAGCTAGTGCAAATAGTGGGGAAAACAGATACTTTATAGTGTAGAGTTCAAACTTTCTGGTGTGATACAAAACTATATCACTATAAATACTGCCCAGCTTAAATCCCATCAAAATGTGTCTCACTTCCAGTTCAAGGTGTTTGTAATGGTGAGTATCCCCTAATTTTAGCTCTGCCACAGTGTTAGCACAGATGTTAAAAGTCTTTCAGCCAGGAGGCGTGTGTGTGCTTGAAACAATCACAGCAGAGATGAAAAGGAGTTGCTTCTCAAATCTGCACTGCCTTGTCTACTCATCCATGAATCAATGGCAAAGATGCTATTTGCCATCTGACTGCAACTTTATACTAATGCTGAATCAAAAATGTTATAGTGGATCTTCACCACAAAATCCAAATGATGTTTTCACAGAATGACTAGGTGCTTTTTTTTAATGTAGTTCATTATGTTGTCAATACTCTGTCTGGGGAAACTTCTCATTCTCTGTTGTCATTGATGACTGTGGTAGAGCTTTGCTGTAATAGTCAACCCAGGGAGCGTGGATCAGATGGCTTATGCTTAACATCTGAGCTGCTATTTAGCATTTATTGAATGACATTACATAATTCCTTGAACTTCTGCTCATTCAGAATTGCTTCACTATGAAATAATGCATTAGAATATTTTGGTCACATCTTGGTATTGATCACACAAGGTATTTTGATAATATGAAAAGACATTATTCAATATATGTTAGACAAATAAACCCAAATACACAACAAATATGTCTGGGTTAGGAGCCTAAGGCATCCTACAAGTCCCACCACTGTTGGCTCTAAACATACCGGTTATGATCTTAATGTCTCTTTTGTAAAAAAACCCCCAAAAAAACCCAAAAACTTTTTTGCGACATTTATCATCAAGGCATTTTATAATTTGGTCATTTCTAAACCTTTTATGAATTGGTTTGGAAATACAAGTACAAATCAAACAACACAATGGAAAATCAGAAATCAAACTGTACAATGAATCACAAGGCACAACCACAAAGCAGAAAACACATTGATATAAGCATACCTACTGAATATAGTAAATACTTGCTACTGACATATAACACCTGATGGGATGGGTTTTTTTGACATTCTGAAAGACATTCATATCTTCATATTGTGCTCTTTCACGGTTTTAAGTTGTTTCGGCAAATGTATTTGCTGCTATAGGTGGATGTTTTTAAAGGGTGGATACTGACAACAAAGACAAGGTTCCCACGTAGACCTGACTAGGAGGAAACATTTAATATTTTAATATGGAAATACTGGATTTATTGTTTGTCTTTTGAGCGCACTAAGCATGAAAGCATCATGTTTTCTCAAAAGCACACTTCATTCACTGGATTATTTTAGCTAAATACAGTACAAAACCGTTTTTTCCATATCAGCAGCACCCAGGAGTGTCTGACTCAGCCAAACAAAGATGTCAAAAAAAATCTCATGTTTCTCTTCATCCCAAGGACACAGGATTGGTATATGAATAAATGTTGCAACTTGTAAGCTGGGCAAATGTATTGCAAATCAGAATAAACAGCACAGTTAGTGCCTAAGCGAGCAGCCAACAAGCCCTGATTTATTTCTGCATGGCTGATAGGAGACAGTGGGGCTAAGTCATCCAGACAGTGTGTATTAAAACAGCTGCATTAAAACTCCATAAACCACACAAAAAGCAGCAGTGGAACTGTAACACACACAGATACTTAGGAGTACATTGATATGCACAGACAAACACACTTGACAGCAAAGTCATTCATTTATAGAATCACTATAACGTTTCACCATGAAAAGTTTTTCATGAAGCAAACATTTGTCAGATTTATGTTCTTCCAAAAGAATTACACTGACACACAACTGTTGTGTATTTGTTATCTTCAGTTAAACTCTGCCACAGCTTTGCTGGCGAGGAAAGTGGCCATTTTTTTTAGAAATGCATCTTTGGATTGTAAATGCTAATGAAAAATACTGAGTGTTCAAGATGTACTTTTTCCAAATATATGCACATGTATGGCTACATCAGCGTATCCACATGCCTAACAAGAAAGAAAAATGAAGTCTGTTCTATGCTTGAAACTATATCCACCAGAAGCTGAGTAGATAAATTGTGAGACCACCATGAAAGCATGTGATGTGGAGGTCATAATAATGTAATCATTGGCTATGGTGAAAGTTGGACACCTTCTTGAGAGAATGGCAATAGAGGAGAAAATGTCATGCTGAGGATGAACAATGAGAAGCATGTATAAAGATGTAGTGCATGCCTTCATCAGCCAGTCTCCGTGGTTATAACTTTCACCCTTTTTTGTCCATGAAAATTTATCACACTTGTCAAAATTTGTGTAAACACTCCTCTGCATGATTCTGAGTACATTTAACCAAGAAAAGAAATGTATTCTGTTCATGACATTATTAATACATGGAATGGCGAGAGTGGCAAGATTTTGTGCTTATCCTGTGGTTGCACAGAGAAGAGGCAGGTGTGAATGACTGAAAGCACAATTTGACCTTTGTGTGTCACCTTTCCTTCACTCCTGCCTCGGTGGAATGAGAGTTGTCAGTTCAACTGTCAGTCTTAGCCACATGACATCCAGCTGTTTTCTGTGTCTATGATTCAAACTGCCCGAGTAAATCTGCACTTGAAAGATAACCTATAAATTATGTTTGTAAGAACATGTACAACTTGAAAAAATACATCAGCAACAGTGGACTGAAACTTTTGAAAAATACACTGCTAAGTCATTTCAATTTAGGCTGTGGTTCATAGCTCAAGAATTCAGAGAATAAATTTTGGTAATAATATAACTTCTTTGATTTTAAACATCTTCCTTTCAAAGTGTTTCTGACCGAATACTCAATTATGTGATTACTGAATTATATGCAGTTCAGTCAGAAGACACTTTTCCTTTAAGTGCCACTGTCTTGCCACCCTTAAGTACTTTCGCCTGCACCCAATAATAATGTGTCTGTCTGCTTTGATGATAAAATTACATTAAAGAAGAGAATTTCTTGATATTTTGATCAAAAACTAGTGTCTGAATGATGTAAATGTCTTTTTCAGAAGGTTTGGTACACTTTGGGACTCTGAGAGAACTTATTCCTTTGTGGCAGTAGCTGATACGGTATATATACAACTGGAGATCAAATTAAAGAGCACTAAAAAAGATTATATTTTTTCACTGACAGCAATATTTGAGCAATTGGACCTAAGTGGTGATTATGGAAAATCTAACTGATCATTCCATGGGTCATAGCCTTCCTTTAAAAAGAAAAAAATATAAATAAATAAATAAATAATTATAATACTACTACTACTAATAATAATGGTAATAATAATAAACTCATCATAATCATCATCACATCATCATCTTCACCATCACCATCATCATCATCAGCATCACCATCATCAAGCCTTTCATAATCCTTGTAGGTAAATTACTTTTTTCCACTCTAAAGCTTTTGACAACTTTATGAATGGTACTACAAACATATGTAAAAAAAACCCCCAAAAAACCCAAAACTGAATAGGAGGCTGATCAGTACCTGTTCGTGATGATAGGCTATTGTCATATTAATAGCAGTAGAAGGAGGAACATTTTTCACCTGGTGTGTGTTATGCGGTAAAGCAGCTCTTAATAATAGTACTAGTCCTTAGGTGTGAATGTGTGTGTGAATGGCTGTATGTCTCTCTGTCTAGGTAGTTATTGTGAATGAGAACTGGTTCTCAATTGACCTGCCAAGTTAAATAAAGGCTAAATTATGAAATAGTTTTTTTTTAAACTGCTACTTTGTCTCTAGAGATCTGAGTGAGTGTTCGTCTAGAATGGTCATCATGCAGATCTGCAGGCCACTGCCAATGTTTGTAGAAGTCACAACATTCTATATCTCCAAAGCTCATTTCTCACCTGAAATAAAAGGATGAGTCTTACAGTTTAATAAACTACTGTGTGATGAGTATCTGGAGTATCAGTGCACAGCTCAGAACATGACTCATCACTCTAGTGCTTCTACCCTCAGCAGGTTCAATGTTTGGTCACAAATAGAATAAAGCCAATGCACTCTATTTACAAAACATCATACTTAGTATGAAGAGCATGTTATGACTAAATAGTCCTCATGTAATTTCAGAAATATTGAGGCTTGAGTGTAACCATGCAGAGACAAAGAACTGAAAAGATTCAGGCTGGATTATTCGCATGGTTTTCTGTCTGGGTTTTTTAAGAAAGTGCTTTGTCAGAGCTCATAGAGGATGCAGCAGCATGTGGTCTGATGAAAAACAGACAGACACCCCATTTTACCCCCTTCTCGAAATCTTTTAATTGGTTACGTGTCTGTCACAATATTGAGGCCAAAAGGGACTCTGAGTCCATTGACACTTGGAACATCTTTTTAACATTATGTTTTTACCCTATGATTGCTTTATCTTGTCCAAGCCTGGTGTTTTAATTTCTTTTTTATTGTTTTGCAAAATATATTCTGATTCTCTGGCTAAAGGTAGGCACGCTGTGCTCCATTCATACATGAATTGTGCTTTGAAATCAAATTGATTCTAGTTCTTGGTCATTTTATCCTAGGACATATTCCTCTTGAATACTAATCTATTGACTGAATTGACTCTCATACCATACTACCATACTTGTCTATAGTATATGTAGAACATGAGACAACTGACACACATTGTTAGCAAAGAATTATGTTGTGATTTGCTGAAATTCTAGAAAAGTAGGATTAACACAAACTGCTAATTGGCAGCGTTAATAAAACCTTCAAAATTCTCTCTCTCTCTCTGTCTCTCTCTCTCTCTCTCTTTCTCTCTCTCTCTCTCTCTTTCTCTCTCCCTCATCTGATGATACACATTTTCTTTGTCAGTCAGCTCCACACTATTCCCTTCCATTAAGTTCAGTCTGTCCCAATAGCACTGTCAAATCCAAGGCTCCATCAAGGGTCGTCTCTTATCCAGTCAAGGCTGCTTGTCCACTCTAAAAATCTGATAACGCCACAGCAGTGCCTAATTGCCCCAAATCATGGTGATTTATCTATCCATCCATCTATTCATCCATTCTGTAGAAATCCACTTATCTTTTGCAGGGTCGTAAAGGGGCTGGAGCCTATCCCAGCCGACACTGACTGAGAGGCGGGGTACAGTGCGAATATGTCAGCAGTCCTCTCATTGAGAGATAAACAACCATTTGATGTTCACATCCAGGGCCAACTTAATGGCATTAGCCCCCATTGCATGTTACTGGCCAGTGGAAAGAAGTTGTAGCCCCCAGAACCCGAACAGGCAGGAGGAGAAGATGTGAACTCCATAGGTCTGAATTCCAGATCCGACTTGCTGTGAGGTAACAATGCTAACTGCAGCAAAAGAGTGTCACCCCACAGTGATTTATTTCCATTAAAATTCCTTTTTCACTAAGACTTTATACTATTTCGTCTGCATCCCTGTTGCTGACAGTTTTATGGTTTGATTTTATTATATTTTTAAACTCCAGAGTAAATTTCTCCACACAGATTACCCAGCAGGGCATCTTCCAGCACCCTGCTGCTGCTGAAACTGGGGTGTATAAATTCTGGAGAGTGCTGTTTATATTTTCTTTGCTTTTTTGCCCTGTCACTACTTTAAAACATTTTCTGGCACTCCAGCCAAGAAGCCACAGTACACCGGGGAGCCAAACATTTGATTGTTCATTAGAGCCAGCGTCACTAAATCCACAAACTGACCACCATCAAGTTTTTCTGTAATATGATGGTGTAAAAAGAATAAGTATGATGAAAGGAGCTCTGTGCTGTAGATGAAATCTGTGAAATCCACTCATCTGGGTTTGGAAATGAATTGTCACCACTTTTTAATTCTTGTCTTCAAGCTGCATGAGAAAGCTTTACAGTCACTGACAGATAACCACTTTAATTTTTGAGTCTGGAGTAAAGGGTTTTCATTCTCCAAATTTGTCTGTACTCACAAAAATTGTGAATTTGCTCCAGCAGAGCTCTTCCTGTTGTTTGTGATGCAACTTCCTGGGCAGCAGGTAAACACAGGTGGAGATTACCAGTCCTGTTGACAAGTCCTCTGTGTGCTTTTGTATTTATCCTAGAGGCTACACCAATGGCTCACTTTAAAAAATATTTAGATGACATTTTTTTTTAGTTTTATATCCATTTGGAATTTGAGGGCTTCAGAAGAGTTGGAATAAGCCCATGATACAATGTCATATTTATATACTTCTTAAAAATATTTTAAAACAGATCATCTTCATTCATATTCCTTTAATTACTGAATTATTGCAACTACTGCTGTTCTCTGGGTGTGTGTCTTTGTTTAGTTTACTGAACAGAAACACAGACAGAACTCTGATATGCATTCCAGAGCTTTATCTAAATCGGCTCCAATCCCCCGGTCTTCACTGATAGCAAGCTTGTGAGACCTACAACACTACAGCTCATTGTTTGTTAGACAATAACCATCTGCCATGTCAAATAATTACCTGTAACGGTCTTGTCATGTGTGTGTATCTGAGTGTGTGTGTGTGCGTGCGTGGTTGCATGAGTGTGTGTGTGCGTGTGTGTATCTGTGCATATCCTTGTCAACAAAACCTGTCACTACTAATGTGGGCCCATTCAGCATTTTGAGAGGCCTTTCACTTGTCAGGTTCAGTTTCCATCATTTTTATAGTGCTTTGAAACACTTAAATGATTGATATGTCTGACTGCATTTTGGTCTGCACTTCAGTCAACACTGTTATAATTCCCTTCAGAATTGTAACAGTGTTGTATTGAACGTGTGAACAAACCAGATAAGGGTTAATGAATTGTTGTGTACTAGTTTACAAAAGAAAAGAGCAATTTCGATGAAATTGATTTGAATTTAATGAAGTGAGTTAAATAATTTAAAAGGAGGGCTTCAAAATGTCTGGCATAATACTGTGCAATTGTGAGATATTTCACAGGGAACAAGATTTAAAGATATGAGGAAAGAAAATATATTAAGAAGAGCTGACATACTGTGGCCTCTATGCATGCATATATAGGTAGCTTGAAGGGACTGTGGAATGAGGTTCTCTACAGCAAAGAGCCCCTGGAAATAAGAAGTAAAATAGACCATGCATAAATGTTATGAAGCACGACAGCAGAGCCATAGTTCTACACATATTTATGGTGTTGATTTAGATGGACAGAAAGAGCCTGAGGTAAGAATCTCACAAATATAAATGGCAACCAATATTATATTGGCATCACAGACCAAATTTACTAAGTAGTAGTTTTAATTACTGTCAGTATGTCAGAAATTTGGAATGATTATCTCTAAAACGTATGTTAACATTTGACTATTGTTGATGAGGATATTCTAAAGCACATTGAAAATACTGAAGTCCCAATTATGCAGTGTGCACCCAATGAAAATTCAGTATTTGTCAAACTGTTAATTAAATTCACAAGTACATAATATTCAGCCATGACAGAAGCTTTACAAGCCTCCCTGCAAGCTTTCATTGATTTTTTTATTTCCTCACACTACACCACAGTCTCAGAAGGGGAAAAACATAGGAAGTTTTTGAGATTCGGTGAAGTGTAGTGTTAAGCTGTAGGAGCTTCTCTGGTCTCTAATGGCATCCGAAGATATCTCCCACCAAGCCTCCATCGTAAAATCAATAACCTGAGCCTGTCAGATTTACTATGATAGATGACTTCACACACGAAATGTGTGTCCAGTCTGCCAGAGAGTTTAATGCAATCCGTAAGGTACATATTCTACCAATGACATGTCAAACCAGTGTCTGTGTAATGGAACAAATAATTTATGTGGTTTGTCCCTCTTTAGACTTTCATTGATTGGATTGTTCAGAATAATCATCCAGCTTTGTGAAATACTCTTTACCTTCCATACTGATGTGATCCTGTGCATCTCCAGGGGCCAAGAAGCTTGCAGGAATCACAGAGCCTTCTACAGAGCAAAAGATGAAAAGTTTTGCTCTAGATCATTTTGACCCTCACTTTCAACCTCCCACTATGGGATGTGTTAGCAGAGAAACACGGCAGCAGTTCATTAATTATATTTTTTTCACTTCATGATTAATCTAGAGGCTTTTGATATGAGTTATCTTCTTTTGAGACATCATGCTGAAATGGAAAGAAAAATGAGACAATGTTGGAGAAGAAACTGCATACACTTTAACAAATACTTAACCAACTAGAAATGTTCATATAAGAGTGTGTATAATATGACTTCTATGAAGGAGTGATGCATATAAAATAAGAGATAATACTCCAAGTAATGTATTTGGTGGTGTCCAAACACATCCTCTAGAAGTGATGTGATTATGGGATTGCCCAGTAATTCAAGGTTTCTGGAAAAATGTTAAAAAAACAAATGGAGAACATTTTGGAGGTCATTATTAGTCCAGATCCTAAATTGTTATTGCTGGGCATAATCCCTAGGGAGATGTATAACGTGGATCAGGGATACATGTTGTGGATTTTTTCATTGATTGCTAAGAAGATGATAACTATGAACTGGAAGGGTGCGAAACCACCAACAATAACTTAGTGGAGCCCGAGACTAAAATAAGTCTGCACGATGGAACATATGACTGCAAGACTCCAACTGAAGATGGAGATATTTAATCAGAGGTGGAACTGTGATAAAAAAATATTTAGGTGTTAATTGAATGATGAAAGATGTAATAAAAAAACTGTTACATATCTGACCTTGCCTTGGGGAAGAAAGGAAAAATAAAAGTGGTCCATAGTCTAATGTAATATTTTATGTCTTGTATTTTATTTAATTATTTTTATTACTATTTTTGTTGTTGCTGTTTAAAAATAAATAAAAAGTTCCAAAAAAAAGAAAGAAGTTATTGTTGCACAGCAAGTATGTTTTTAAGTTAATTGTTTTTGTTCATTAACATGTAATCAAATAAATGAACATCCTGAGTCAGAAAAATTATACTTAGAAGCTATTTGCTGTGTATTATGGTGGCCTGAGGACAAGAATGGAACAAGCACATTTATAAAATATGGAAGAGACGAACAGATAACATTTTACAAAAACGTGAAGGGCAACACAAAGCAAGAATTGCACTCACGATATTGCATAGCTCCACCACAGCCAAACTGAACATTTGATTTAAATTAAACGTTCCAACAAGCTATATAAGCCAATTGCAACCTTCATGGTTGGGTAAAAGTGACTAAAATTTTAATCTACAATCGTTTTTTGGTCTTGATCTACTTCAGAATTCCACATTTTGACACTTGCACCACTCTTCCACCAAATTTCAGGAACCTCCATTAGTTTAAGTGTAATTGACAATGGTCGTTCAAAATAACAAATTTATCTTGCAATGTTCCAAAAAGGTGAAAAAAAATTGGACTCGTTTATCTGGCTTTACTACCAAATCTAATGCATTCTTGCCAAACTGTTCAATGAGGTTATATCAAAATCTGTCAGCTAGTTTATGGGTAATAGATGGAGATGTTTAAAAAAAGCACTTTCTCCAGATCCACTCTAATGGTTTAATGGTCTGTCTCAGATCAAACACTCCCACCAGGTTTCATTTAAAATCTGTTGAGTTTTGAGAAATCTTAGAAAAAATAGCCAAGGCTTTATCTCTGCAATGGAGGTTAAAAATACAACCGTATTTCAAAAGAACGAAAACAAAACAGGACATACACAACTGAATGCGTGGGCTATAATCTCTTAATCACACAGAAGGTGAGTCATTTCAAAGGTCCTACAAAATCAATGTGTGATCAGTGATACGCAACATCCCTGGAGATGCTGTCTGCCAAAACCTGAGCCAACCATTTGAATTTTGTCTTGACCCCCTCAACACAACATCAACATATTTTCTTTGCTGCTCTTGTCTTCACTCGAATTTTGTCACAAATGTTAGGGTTGAATCTGTAATTGAAGAATGAAGTCTTTAGACTGTAAGAAGGATATCCGTATGATGCTGTTTTCAATGCTGTAAGCAAAGTGTGTCACAGAACCCTGAAAACAATTAGGAAGACAACGGAGCAGCAATACACAAACAACATTAGGAGAGCAATCCTTTTAGTGGTGCATGGATGTGACCAGCTGTTTGGTTGCAGTACAGCAGTACATGAAGGTTTGTTGATAGGTGTGGCATTGTTTTCTCACACTTCACTGAGTTTACATGTCACATGTTCTTATCTGAGTGAAATATTAATCATCATGCAAAAGCCTGCGTACAGACATTCTGAAAACAGAACATGTTGATTTACTTGCATCATTGTGCACAACGTGTAAACAGTGAGATAAAGCCAGTCAGTCTTGCACAAAAAACAATCTTCCAATTAGTTTTGAGTGTTGGAGGCCAGGTCTTACAGAGAAGAGACACGCCACAGAGATGCCCTGTGCTCACATCTGAAATATCTGTAATGGTCTCACGCACCACTGATCTTTTCTTTTGATATGCTAGAGCATTCCTGGAGAGACTGAAAAAATAATACAAATTAAAATTAAATAGGCAGATAAAAGTTTCACCTCCTTCTCTTGGTGAGCTCCTGCTATTCCCCCCTTGCTTTCGCCAGTATGAGAGCTCATTTGCAAATGTGATTTCTTTGCAATTTTCAATTCTCGAAACAATCCAAGAAAAACACATTTTCAACATATCGGTTTGTCCAGCAAGTCTCTTCTCACCTACATCAGCATCTAGAGTTGCGAGGTTGATCCTGTTCTTTCCAATAAAGCCTCTATGAAAAGGCATCTGTTTCTTCTGTTTTAAAGTCGTATTAACTTTTGACTTTCATCTCAGCTTCATCTACCTTTATAAAACCTATAACCAGTGTCAAAACTTGCTGATGCATGCCAAAGCATTTTAAGTTCCCATAAGTGCGTGTTGGAGCTTCATTTCAATGGATTCATCATTGAAATACAAATAAAATGTTATATTTACTGCCTTTGAACAAATGAAAATTTACTGACCTGTAAGTATCTTGTGAAAAAACTGTTTTTTTATTTAAATGGATTGTGGAGGTTGCTACACATCATTACGTTTCCTCATCCCGCAAATCTTAGCGGTTCATTTATTTATACTTTGTGGAAGTAGCTTCCCCAGTTCCTCAATAACTATTGAATAAAGTTGTTTCCCCATATATTTACTGTAAAGTTTTAATCTGAATTAACAGTTTAATACAAGCGATGCTATGATGTATTATTGTCATACTTTGACATGCTGTAACTATAATGTGCTGTAAGAAATAATATTGCAGCACTTTCAGGGAATACCATTATTTACAAAAAGCTGTGCTGTAAGTATGACTGTAAACAGCAGCGCACCATGGGAACGTAAAAGATAAGTGTAGCAATTAACAACTGAAACTTAATGAGACAGGTGGTGCCATGCATGGTAGTCTTAATAGGTGAATATCAATTTATGCTACTTTGAATGGTCAATCAGACAGGAATGTTGCCATATAAGTAGAATACATTTGCATTTTATACTCTTCATTAATTCATCATTAAATATAAAATACAGATTTAAACACATTTGTAATTAACAAAAAACTGTGCCCAGAGTTGTGTTGGAAACTTACAAGTATACAGGAATGAACCATATATTTATTATTCATTAAGATCATGATCCATACAACACTTCGCAAGAGCTGTCACATAATTAATGTAAGTTTACAATTAAATTTAAGGTGATTGATGTTAATAAGTGAACAGATGATCTGTCTTACAGATTTTAATTTAGTGTTTAGTGTTTCAAAGCCTGTGATTACTGATGTATCCTTCTTCTTTCTTGTCTTTTCTCTTTTCTTTTATTGTATGAATAAATACATTTTCGTCAGTATTTTTGTAAATGCAGACCAGTATTATGTCTGAATACCATCCACTTTCATTATTTTCCATTTTCTCTATCGCTTTATCAAGAAGCAAGAATCCAGTGGACCCGCACTTGACAAGAATAGACACAAGTGAAAATGAAAAGCAAATGTACAGTTACTCCGTGGTACATTCCTAATGATATGTCATTTACTTTTTATTTTTATCCGGTCCTGAACTTATCATAATGTCCACCGTATACTTGATGGGTGATTTGAATTATTTTAGCTCACAGTCAATTTTCTAAAGGTTAAAGGAAGTGTTGATGAAATTGTGTGGAGCATTTGGACAAAGCTGGCTTCATTTTTAAAGTGAAGAAATATGTAAGTGAGGCATTAACTCATGGCGCTCTAGCAAGAACATTTAGGAGTGTCGTTTGTGCTAGTGCAAGGAGCACTCAAGTTTTTACCTGAATCGTTGAAACACAACCCAACATACAGCCAGTATGCCTATGTATACATCTAGTTGGTGGCACGTCAGTGGTTTTGCACAAAACCGAAGACTTTTTATTACTTCTGCACTTGTTAAGGAGATATAATGGGGTGAGTGTTATGTGCAACAAATTGATACTTAATGTGAGAAAGGCGATGCAGTTGGTGGCTATTTGAGAGCATATTGATTTATACGTCATCGTAAATGCTTGGTGACAAATTGCACTGGTAGGACCAATGATTCGTCTCACTTGACTACATCAGTGTACAGTGTACGAGACCTGTTAAGCACCACTTTTGTATCAACAGAATGCTGACACCAGCAAAAAGACATGTGTAACATTTAACGGTGGACTGGGGACAGCAAGGACTCTTTGATAAGTCAAGACTAAGAGCCTGAAGTTTAATTAGAGTCATTAGGCAATTAGAAGCCACTATGATAGTGCTTTGTAATGCATTTCTGTCCTGTGTATTGCACAGGCTTAATCCAAGAAGTCCCTCCACTGATGTTGTTAGCTAAATTTGTTGCAACACTACAAGGGTCAACAACAGGGAGACCATCATTGGAAAAAATCCTTAGACAATTACAGTAGTTTTTGTTAGAAAATATATACATACTTTTACATATGAAGATGCAAGTTAGCTTGAATAATTAGATTGCACTGACATTGCCTTATCTTGTTGGAAAATATTGCACAAATTGTATTGGAATCATCATTTAATTCATTACTAAAAATAATGCTGAGACTGGCTATAAGGCTTACATAATAAAAACTACAGCCACATATTATGTGCCTTAGTGCTTACTTGTAAACTTTTAAATGATTGCTTATTTATTGACAGCTAACATACATCCATAGTTGATTGATTGCAGGGGAGTGAAGGATGAGGAACAGTGGTGGGGAGGTGCACACAGAGTGTCTACATTGATCTGCCATTGCATGTCTGCCAGATACAGACCTGCAGTAATGGAGTGTGAAAGTAGTGAAGATGAAATGTAACAGATGAGGAAAAATGAACTTGACCAAGAACAAAGCTGCCATGAGACCCTGGGATTCATCCTAATGATTCAAGACTGCCAATATTTATTACTGTAGTTCCATTAGCAGCGACTGTAGCTCATTAATATGTATATGCAGGCTCAGCGTGACCTTCAGCATCAGTGCTGCTTCTGTTCTAGCTGCATCAGACTGAATAGAACATGAAAGACCAGGACAAAATTTTGTTTATTTATCTGGCAACACAAAGTATTTGATTTGAGGGGGTGATCAGGAGCCCCCCCCACCACACACACACACACACACACACACACACACACACACACACACACACACACACACACACACACACACACACACACACACACACACACACACACACACACACAAATTTATTTTATTAACTAATTTATTTTATTCTACTACCCATTTTTGGCACTGTACTTTGATTTTCTATATGACTTTGAATAATTTGGAAAAATGTTAAATCAAAATAAAGTTTCATTTTATTATGTCCTCCAATAACACTAAGGTTGAATTTTTGAATTTCAAAGTATAAATGCCCAATAAAGGGTTAAAGCATTTACAACCAAGGAAACACAGACAATTTGCCTGTGTTGTAAATCGTCCTCCATCCCGATTTGCAATTTGAATGAGGGGGACACACAGAAGAGAAGAGATAAGAACAAAGACGAAAGTATGGGAAAAATTAATTTTACATGGCTTATTCCAGGAAGAGAGAAGTGAACAAAGCATAGAGCTTCTTTTGAGTAAATATAATCACTCAAACCTGAGATGAGTGAACATAAAATCAAATGTAGCACTGAATTGCAATGGAACTTCAATGATGAGAGGTTCAAAGAATTAATTAAAGATAATTGGTTATTGCTACACAGGATATGTGATGACTAATTGTTATCTGTACGTTTTTGACACTTCTTCAGAGGAGTATGGGGCTCCTGCACTGAACACTGGCAAAAATAATTCCCTCATGGAGTTCTAACAATGGTGGTGGCGGCTAATGACTGTTGAGACTGCTGAGCCTGATGAAATGATGCATCTGATGAATCATCACAGACTGAGCAGTGATAGGGGTGTGGAAGGACAGTCTTTATAGCAGGATGAATGTACTAAAGCTACACAGAACATCATATTTAGAAGACAGCAGCAAGATGATTGGCTACAATGAAGGTGTGTGACTGCTTCATTGATAGATGTGATCAGCAGGTGAGAACAGGTGATAATTCCACCGACAGCCCCTGACAATGAAAGCAGGAATCGAGATGAATGAGAGGCGTGAATGACAGGATGGTATGAGGAATAAAGTACAGATTGAAGACGAATCTTTTCAGTGTGGAGGTTTTCTCTTGACTGGACTTGACTGGACATGTTTGCTCTCCCACTTTACAAGCTGATCCGATGCCTTTGTTCTAATATTAATAGTCTATACAGTACATGCAGCTAGGCTGTGAGTTACATTTATAACTGGGGCTGTATGCTGTGTAAATCATGAAAAGACAAATTAGAAAAGGAATTGTTCATCTGTCAGTGAGTTTAATTGATGATACAAAAATTAAGCTAACACAGAATAATGACACTGCATAGAAAATCTAAAATTAATACAGTGACAGTGATCATCATGACTGTTTAACTATTGGTGAATTATACAATATTAACATTATGCTGTTAGTGTTCTCGTGTATTGACAGTGATGTGTTTGATGTGGCTTATATAATGTTACAGCATGAAAACAGAGGCTGCTGTTGCTTCGGGATATTTGATTGTTTTTTTTCTTCTTTCAGCCGTACTTGTTGCTGGTACTGCTTTGAGAGTCAACTTAATATTGCAAGGATTTTTTTCTTTCAGTGTTATGGTGAAACACCATTCTCCCTGTTTAAACCTTACAGTGAAGCATTTATAGTATGTGTTCATATGTATCAATTAAAATTTGTTTGTTAAATTACTCGTTGTTTGGTATTTCAACCATTTGGAAAGGCACTTTATTTGTCCGTACTGTATGTTCAGAATTGAATTCTTTACTATATACTGTACTGTGTGCCAAGTACAATGCAACCTTCCTAAAGACTGCAGTAGATATAATAGTGTGTTACAGTGAGTGTGTAATAGTGTGCAACTGTGAGTGGGTAATATTGCATAATAGCTTGTAATAGATAGTAATAGTTAATAGTAGGTAATAGACAAGAAGCTCAATCAATCAATCAATCAATAAATCATCATCTTTTATTTATATGGCATGTAATTACATCATCAGACATTTCAAAGCACTTTAACAGGCAGAAAACTAACAGAACCCTTGCTGTAAGAAATGCTAAAGAAAATGTCACAACACGGTCAGGCAAAATAGGTTAGATAACGCAGAAAGATATTAACTGGGTCCAGAGAAAGGCAACAGATAGGAATTGGGTTAGGTTAGGAAAAAGTGAAACAGATAGTAATAGTCAAAGTTTAGAAATGATGGTGGAAAAAGAATGGTGTGCAAATAGTAAAGCATACATGCCAATTTGTGTTTATTGATGTACATTGTGAGAATTTATCACAGTTGTAAGAAGATGGGTTAAGATGATTGTTGTTTATTTCACTGTTTTCATTTGTTAAAAAACACAATAATGTTATAATGATTGTTTATTCATTTCAGAAGTTTTTTTTTATTGCGTTATGAAAACCGGTTTGTATGCAATGATATCTGTTCAGATTAACAATGTCTGGATCTTTAGACATGAAAATGATTGCTTTGGTCTGTGAGCAAACCGGAAAGATTTGTGGGGTTGAGTAGAAAAAAAAGAGAAAGAGAAAAAGAAGAAGGACGAAGAAGTTGGCAAGCATTGTGTGGACGGATGGAAAATTAATAAAATATACACCTGGATTAAGAAACACGGCATTGTTCGTGTGGTGATTTTAATCCCCCTTTTTCTGGAGTGTAACATAGACTGCAAGCCCATTAATATTGTTGAAGATCAAGAGCTTCATGGAATTATTCAGACACAGCAACCCATTACACTTGTCATTCTTTTCCATCCAAAATAAATGAATTGTACAGCATTGAAAAGGCAAAAAAAAAACCAGTTTATTTTATATTTTTACAGGAAAGACATTTTACATTTATTTCTTTGAAGACAAAATATGTGGCTTTATGTAGCTTTCTCCTAACTCAGTCTGCAATTCATGACAACAGAAATCAAAACAAAGCTGATCTATTAAATAGGACATAAGTTTTTATTTCTATAACCAATTTGATATTGATTTTTTTAGGCAGAATCAGAAACTTTTTATTACATATTAATTACAACCAACCCAAAATAGATGCTCATGCTCAATTGAAAGTCACTAATTCACCTAGTAGATGTTATTTGGCGATCACCATTATGATGCCCATACAAGCTGAAAAAACGTCCAGTTCTTACACTAAGGGTTAATGGAGGTTGCGTTAAATGCACGTAGATAATGTGCTGTGTTGAGGGTTTCGGATTGATGAGGCTATCACGTATGTCCTTCATGTTAACCATATTTCAGAGAGAGCAATGAAGCCATGCATGGAGCTAATCCACTCATGCTCTCTTTCTCAAAAAGTTCACCATCACAAAATCTGTCCATTTAAATGGAAATGCCTTTAAGATGAGCAGCAGGAAAATCTGCAGGTGAAGGATTGGATGCACATGAGCCACAATTTCAATGGTGCTTAGGCACTGTGCACCCGTTTATGTCTGATCCCACATCACAAAGGATGGATTCATCCACAACACACAGAGATATCTTACATTGCATAAATTGTACATAAGCTCTTGTGGTACTGTTGTCTCTGGATGAAGTCGTTTTGGAGTGCATTTTGAATAGTTCATAAGGGAGGCCTGAGGCCATGAGTCAGTCATTGTCTTGGAGCTCACATGGCAGTAGCCAGATTTGACATGTTAATTAGCAATGAATTTTCCCTTCTGGCTGTGAGACAGCTCCAGCAAAGGTAAGATACTGCAGGGAAATCTGCAGGGAACTTCCAAAATCTCATTTCAATGTTTGAAAAGGCCCTGCTTTAATATAAGAACTTTATTTCATTCTCAATATTTCACACTTCTTTTGCATTGCTGTTGACTTTTCTGTCTACAGTCTGTTGATCACAAATAAATGGTGACAATAACTGTGATAACAGTATATTGAGCATCGCAGACATTTGAATGTAAATTGAATCATAATATTGAGAGAAAGTAAGAAGACTGCAAATAACAGGTGTCCAAGTGAATGCCTTAGTTGAGCAGCCTTCTTCTGAATGACTGAACAAGTCTGTTTACTGACCCTATTCTATTCAGTTTGCAAGGATATTCGAACACAGACATGAGTAAATAAAAATAGGTTTGCTAGAGCTGTAGAAATTACAGAATGGCAGAATTTCAAACAGGCCACGGGGTCATGCCATAGAAGAAAAACGGACAAAAATAAAACTGTACAAGCCATTCTATATAAAGAAAAAAAAAAAAAGAAGCATCATCATTCATTATTGAATAACTCATTATTTATTTTGCGTGACAGCATGGGATCACTGCCACTAATTTAGAGGCAGAATATGGGCTGCTAATGTAAGCAAACTACTGATGTTCATCAACAAAAATATTTTCTGTTTCTTTCTATATGGGACACAGTAAGAAATAAATAACATTTTAATTTTCAGTTACCTCATTGCTAAGGAGTGCTGCTGGGTGTAAGCTGCAAGGTTGACTGAAAAGGTGGCTTGGTGAGGGAAAGAGATGCAACACAGCACCCACTGAATTCTACACCATGCAGATGAAGGTTTTTAATTATCTTCATTGTGAATCCTTCCATGCACAGGAGAGGTTTGCCACAAGTGCTCTATGCTGGTCTGGAATTTTTCAATGCAAAATAAAGCTGTACTGTTGTGTTCCATGTACTGTGATCCATGTCAGATCACGTCTTGAGGTACCCATCTTTTTCTAGTACAGAAATTTATTCCGGAACTGACGAGCAGAATCAAATGTTTTCTTTATGATTCAGATGCTTCTGGAATCATTTCCAAATTAGAATTCATTCTCAATGGAACAGAAAAGGCAAGCTACAAAACTAGACTATGTCCTGAAAAAATGTATAACGGCATGAATCAATATATTTTTGTTACACTTAAATGTTTCAACAGAACTGATAGATCAATATATGTGAGAGTTGTTGTTTACTTGGGCATTTGACCAAGAGCTAATGTAGCCACCATCTTATGAAGGGAACTTTTAGCCCAATATAGTGATATTTGCTTTCTGCATTTCTTACTAATTCGGGACACAAGGGTACCGTACTCACAGCAAGATAGATTGGAATCAGATTAAAGAACCTGTGTACAGTGTACCCTTCAGCTTTTTGAGGAGGTCAGAGATCTCAAAAAGGGGGAAAGAAGCCACCATAAATACTGTGGTACCATGTGTCCTTTCTCTTAATCACCACCTGGAAAATCAAACAGGAAACACTTGCTACATGAGTGGTTTGATCTATAGCCTACAAACATCACTTTGTTGCAAATAATTGTTCATAGCTAACTGCTATTATATTTCCATGATTTATGATTTAGTGACTTACTTGACTCAACTTGACTCTCACAAAAATGAGTCGAGACTCGCTTGAGACTTGAAGATCAAGACTTGAGACTTACTTGAGACTTGCAAACATGTGACTTTCTCAAAACTCTGCATCACAGCATTATCTGGCTATTGTTATAATGTCCTACTGAAGTTGTATCTGCATTAGAGAAATTTTCTCCCTACAAACATGGTGTCAAAAAGCTTTTCCTGTGCTTTTTTACACTGAATGATTGACTGTGCACCAGCACAAGGTCAACATTAACCAAATTGTTAGTAATCCAGTCCGTACCACTTCAGCTACACTCTCCTCACAGTCCCTTAGCTCCATCATGGTCGCTCTGTCCCTTCTTGACTTCTTCCCTGTCACACATGCCTGCTCCTCTTGATAGTGAAGCCCCTCTTCTGATTCAAGTGCCTTTTGATGCACAATATTGGTACTGCTGATGATGTCTTAACAGGTCCTCTAGCAAAACCTGTTATTTTTACCAATATGGTAGTATGTGCGAGCAGACATTTTAGGTTTTATGCCTGTAACTTCACCTTGTGGCCTTCACCTTGTTTATCCTGGCAGACTATGGACTCAACCATACACAGAAGACAAAGTTGGAGGGAGGAGGCCAAGTAAAAGTCATGATTGGGTTAGCCAAGTATCTATAAATAGCCTTTTAAAAAAATACATTTTGGACTACCGTGTGAATGTCCTCTGCACAACATTTCTTTGCAGAGACAGTGGATTATCACTATGCCATTGGAATATCTTTGTTTACCTGACTACACGCTATGAACATGTGACCATCTTTGGTAAAGCATAACCAATTGTACGGTTTAGTCCTGGCACACCAGACCACCCACATGGTGAGAATTATCAAGACTGCATCAAGCAAACCAGCAATGATGGCGAACAGAGAAGACATGCCGCTCACTTTTATAAAGGCCTCAATCCACATGCAAATTCAACTTAGAAATATCAGATAAGCTGACCTTTTTACACATGCATTTTTCTTGCTCTTAAAAGGAGGCATTTGGGGCAGATGGAGTCCGCAATTTTCCAAATACTGGTATCCAAGCAGGGATTATCTTCTCTGTATGTTCATTTTTGACAAAAATTTACAAAGTAATATCGCTTGTATCTAAGTTATGTTATTATTATGCCTGCAGTCTATGCACATGTGAAATGATTTTCAATGTAGGCTCAATTTCTCATTGGATCTGCTTCATGGTGTGTGAGTGCAAATTATTTGTTAATGTTCAAGCATTTCAAGCATTTCAGCTTAATGTCAGTGCTCTGTAATTGTGAGAAAGTTTTAATAAGTACTAAGTAACACACACATTTGTTAAATTGTCATAAGGTTAGAAGTTTCCAACTCCATTAACAAAGGTGATTTGTCTGTCTGTGCCAATACATGGTAGACGTCACGGACATCAACGTCATCTATGCTTTAATTGCGACCATGTATACAGTATACTATTCTTCCCATGATGTGGCTTCCTGCTGCTTTAAAGCCTGCAGACAAAGGGTATGAAGTTAATAAGGCATCAAAATGGAGCCAGTCAGATTTCAGAGGTACAGATGTAATTGTGAATGCATAATGGTGTGTACTGACAAACAAGTGAGTCATGTCATTACTAAATAAAAGTATGCCAGCATGACTCAAACCATGGTAATGCTGCTTTAAATTGAAAGTTATTTGAGCTTTCAAGCTAGAATCAGTAAAACATCAAGTACGATATACAGTACTGTAACCCAAAGGTTGAAAAATGTCATTTAATTTTGGAGTCACGTAATCAAGATGTGGAGAAGTCTTCAACAAAGCAAGTATTTTAAAGGTTATGGAGATGACTTCAATTTCATCCAGTATAATTAGATGTTCATGAATAGCAGCAGCAGCTTGTGCGTTTGTGTAACATCAGTCATTTTAAATTGTTACATAGATTCTGTTTGTATAAGGTAGGCAATACACTAACAAGTGCAATCAAGTTCTAAATCCCATATAGAATGAATGTATTCAATTTTCAAAATGATTTAAGTCTTCACCGCTGTCTTCATCATTAAATGGAAGTTATTCAGATGTCAGTATCACAATTACAAGTGGACATTGATATTGACTGCAAGTTATATTTTCTAATTTAGGCAAGTAAATCCTGAGTCTAGAATATTTGCTAATTTTATATCCTGATATGTTTCCAGGATTACTGGATAAACAATAATGTGATATTATTGCTATGATTACCTGCAGTTAAATCGTGGATCAATTTTTTATACTGTAGTACAACATAATGTATACATATGTATTGTAAATTTCTATCATTTAAACAATGAGGACTTAAATATTCACAATAGGCCAAAAGATACGAACCTCACATTTTATGCAATACTGGCTGTCGATGACAGTTGTGTTGTGAGCTGTGACAAAACAATTGGTATGCAAGAAGCCTCACATATATGGCTGTGCTTTGCAGACTAATTATTGAACAATCTAGCCAAAAACACTTTGTGATTTGAATCCACTGATTGGATTCAGGTACAATGTTAAGGTACATGCACATTATTCTAGATACCGTAGCGCCATTAACATTTATTACATTTGCTGTGATTCAAATAGAAATTACATTTTTAATAGAACATGTCCATTGTAAATCAGATTAAATTCTGAAATGTTCGACCTATGCGGAAGCAGCCTGCAGCGAAAAACAGGTTTTGACTTTGGTTCTCAGCTCCATGAGATACACACAGTACAAGTGCAAAAGATCACGACAAAACAGTAAATTTTCACTAAGTGCTTAGAATATGTGCCTTACAGCATTTCCCCAAACAATTCCAGATGGCATAACAGGCGAGTAAAAGGCATATTGCATTCAGAATTATATGCATACCAGCCTTTGACAATCCCTCTGTTCCTGTTTTACTTTGGAAGTCATCTGGATCACTTGCTCATCTAATTTAAAATAGGTGGCATATGCTTGCACAAAAGTCATCATAATTCATGCAAAACACCACAGCAAAATATTCATGCATTGACACATTCACACATCCCTCCACATTATAAGCTCTGACTCTTCACAGTGGTCAAAGTTATTGTTGAAGTTGGAGAAATGGAAAGTAAAACAATTGTGATTTTATAGAGGACGGGGGAAAGATGTTGGCAAGTGTCTGCCGAAAACTGCAATGGCGTGCCTGAAAAATGGGGATGAGATTGTTGAGTTGTCAGATGGCCACCTGGTATAACATACGAGGGAGAAGATGAGCATGAAATCCTCATAAACCAAAAGGCAGCAGCCTGTCATCAAAGTGAGATGAGAAGGAAATGTTTCATGCAAGGTCACAGTGAAGCAAATGTGACATTAAAAACAGCTCAAGATGTTACTTCACTCCAAATGTGCCATTTATATACGATGGAAAGCTTACCTGTCAATACATAATTGTGAAACTATGCACAAAGGTCATTTGGAAGTTTCTCTGACAACAGAAACTTTTAGGGGTATTACTTTGATTAGCTGTTGACAGCGAACATAAAAAGCAGTCATCAGAGCAGCGAAGTGTCATTTTTGGCAACAATTATTTTAATATTTCATCAAGCTACTCATCAAGATGCGATGGAGTCTGATTGTGATGCACTGCCAACGGATGGCAGCTTCTTATTTCATGTTGCCGGAACAATAGAGGCTGGATTTATAGTTATTTATATGGACAAGTTCTTTATGCTATGCAGACAACCAATTCAGTAATTTGCGGGTAATGTGTAGAGGTTGTGCCGCAAGCAAGATGAGGAAAATTAGACTGAAATTTATGTTTTCACTCATCCTTGTCAGAGTGGCTCCACTCAATTTTCTCTTACCCTGATTCACTTTGTGAATTGTGTTTTTTGTCAATGCACTTTGCCAATGCACTGGCTGTGTTCAAAGGCATTTAGTGGCAGGGCAGTCAGGTGTTAGGGGTTTGGGGAAGTGTGTACGAGCAGGGTAACAGCTGACCTTGGTCTCACAGTGTGCATTTGTTGGGTGAGGAATGTATCCCACTATGAATGCAAACACAGGGGATGAGAGCAACACAGGACAACTTACCTGAGCCAGAGGAATATCTTTTCTCACTTCTTTATCAAATAGCTCTTTCCCATATGATGCTATAGTTCTGATAAAATAATTTGAGGGTAGGAAGGGTTGTGAATAAGGAAAAAGGCATTGTGGTCGAGTGAATAAGTGACGTGAATTGGTTTCTGTGGAAACCAGTGCCTTTTTTCTCTCCAAGTTCTCAGGCTTCCTACCATCACCAAAAACACGAAATACAGCTAAATTTGATCCACTTCAAGCCTACGGGCAATTTTGCCCATAGGCTAGAATGTGGCCTTTCATGTGGCCCTGTGATGAACTGGTGATTTATCCAGGGCATTCTTGCCTCCAGTCGAATGTCAGCTGTGATAGGATTCAGCTTCCCTGTGACCCTAAACAGGCTGAAAGGCTAAGAAAATGAATGAATGAAAAAAGGAACAAACAAATGAATGACTATGTTTGCAATCAATAGCACAGCATGCACAGCTTAAAGCTGTCAGGAACTTTGATTTCATCTGATTCGATAAGCAGTCAAATCACTGGTTGTAGATTTTGTCCCAAGATATTTTTAATCCATAGAAATAAAGAATTCTACTTCACAGTGCTGTGTTTTTCTAATTAACTTTCAATTTATTCATGTGTGTGTAATGGTTCCCTTTATGTGAAATTATATACAGAAGAATGATGCTCAGTAAAATATACATACCTTCAACAAGACCCAACGGCTCTTTTTAATTGAAACCAGAATTTTTCAAAATCTTCCGAGTCTTAGACCTGTCATCACGGTTAAGGTAATGGCTATGCACAAAAGTCATCATATTTAAAGCTGGTGGATTCAGGTTTTGCTGCTTTTTAATGGAAATGAAAATTCAAAACCTTGAAATATATCCCTGTATTCACCAAAATGTAATGGGGTCTATTCCAGCACAGGACCTATGCTTCCACCAACTAACATGTAATTAAAATCCGTAGTTTTAGCATATTCTTGCCAAAAGTGAAACCAACAAACAGACTCAGGTGAAACCATAGATAGAGGTTAAAATACTGCATAAAATAACAACAAGGCAGTCACAGACTGCAACATACCGCAACAACCCTGAATTCAAAATTTTACCCTGACCTACTTGCATAGGTCAAAGATCAACGCTAGTGCTCTGACCTACTTACAGAGGTCAAAGCAGTAGCTTTGATTTTACTCACACTGGCCTTCTCCCTCGTTTTACTATCTTATCCGGTTCCTGGGTATACAAAAGTTGTAATTTGACCTTGGCATAGTTTTCTCAAGGTCATCATCTCGTTTTCATCCCCTTTGCTGCTTGAGTAATGTGCTTTATGTTCCATCTTTCTATCTGCAACGGTTGCGAAGATATTTGGTGGACTAACGAACAGACGGACGAACACACGGACACTGATAATTACAATACATCACCGCTTTGAAGCGGGATGTAACTATTGGACTTCCCAGGGATAGATAGGATGTAAGGTCACCTACCACATTCACTTACCAACCCTAAACAAAATGCTTTTGTGCTCCAGTACATGAGGAAGAACATCAGTGTGTTTGCACCAGACACAGATGCAGAGTGAGGTTCTTGCTAATATACATCTGCTCTTTGGTGCACTTTGACAGCATACAACAACTTTATGTGAGGACTTTCACTATTTATGATGATGTCACACCTTGTGGCAATTAGTTCTTGTTTGTTTTGATATTACAAACATATGCCATTTCAGATCCTGTCCGACCCTGTCCCACTTACAATCATTTAATTCCCTTAACCTGCCTTCCCTTCACTCCCCTGCAGCCACTCCCCTAATCAGAGACAACTCTTCATAGATCCAACTTAGCCGTTTGTCCTCTGCCAGATTGTTTAGTGTTTGCCCTGACTCTCCAGCCTTAGTATCCTGCCTGTCATTTGATTGTGTTCTGATTTTTCCTGTTCTCCAAACCCTGCCTGTTGCCAACCCCTCGTTGGATCTGTCTGCCTGGTTTGATGGTTCTTGTGTTTGACCCTGCCTGATTTCTGGATTCTGCCTGTTCGCCTACCATTCATCTGATTCGTCTGCCTGTTGGATTGATTACATGGTGCCAGAACCCTGCCTACCTTATTAAACTGAGAGTCTTGACCCCCCATTTCTGTCATGCTTTGGAGTTCTCCACCTGTCTTTTGTTCGAGCCGTGACATGAAGCTATTTTGGAGGACTATGAGTCACTGATAGAATTGTATGCTGGGGATAAATAAACATTATGCTTCTGCCTCAGAGAATTCAGTCACTTGTAACACAGATGTTGATATTTGATTTCATTAATATAGTAAATTTGACTCTAGGTATACTCTGAATAAACTGAACCAAAAAAAAAAAAAAAGACAGCCGTCTTTAGCCTCTGAAAATGACCTAGATGATAGCAATGAGGCTAAGGCAAAATAATTATTTTGGTTATATGTCTGCTTCAATTAGGGAAGCAAATTGTTTAGATGTAGAGCTATAAACAGACAAACACACAAACAAATAAAGAAATAAATTTGTGCAAAATACAGGGTTGTAACACAAAAAGGATAAGGGTGGAATGCTGGCAGAACACGCTGATCATGGAAGCTCATGATATTTATACCATCCAGTGGACTCTCAATGCCTCTTTATGCTTTAAACTAAATGCACTATTTCAAAACATTGCACTCCAAAACTACATTTAGTGTCTATAATTTTCAAATGCTCTATTATTTGCAATACCTGCATGGCTCAGCCAAAAATCAGGAACCAGATTGAAAGCACGATTCAGAGTGATCTACAGCTGCTGTGCTTTCAAAATTCTTTAAGAGCAGGGGTCAGGTAGAAGTGACCTTCATGGTGAATGGAGATCACAGCAGGCTTTTATCTGGGCAAGGCAAGGCAAGGCAAGTTTATTTGTATAGCACAATTCATACACAGGCAACTCAAACTGCTTTACAAAGGTAACAAAATACAAGAACACTTCAAAGATAAAAGGGGATTAAAACAAGACAATAAAATATGAATAAAAGAGCAATTAAAAAGAAAAAGTCAATTAAACAGGAGAATAAAATATTTAAACTAAAACCACTGGGTGGTGAGGTATTTTGATATAATGGCGAGGTATTGATGTGTTTTTACCCTTTTCGTCTAAGAAAACTGATGGCAAATTCAATAACCACATAGGTCGAAATAAGGACTTGTGCTGCAATAGACTGCTAAGTACATGACCACATGGACGCCTTGGCTTGGTGCGATCCAAGAGACAGCAGATTTGTGTGTATAATTGATATTTAGGCCTGAACTGATATTTTGAAGACCAGGAATATTGTGGTATTGAGACGCTAGAAACTATGCAGTAGGCAGAATCGAGGCAATAGAGATGGCAGCTGGAACAGGAGAAGGGTAGCCCCCACAAGCAAATGTCTGCACTCAGTTTGTGGATGAGAGTCACACACAATATTATACAGCAGGTTAAGATGATAATGGAGACCTGGTAGAGGAAAGGAGAACTCGTGAAAAGATTAATTCAAAACTCTGACAAAATTTCTCAACTGGATTGGTTATGCAATTTAAGTTGCCATGGTGATCTCGTCAGTTTAAAAGAGAGCCACCTTCACAACACTGAAAACTTTCTTGTGCAGCATACCTCACTAATTTATTAATCTTGCTTCGGTGTACGTCCTTCTAGAGGCATGCATATTATGTTCAAAAGCTTAACATGCTATCCCAGGTTCAGTCCAGCCTGTGTTGCTGCATGTCTCCTCCCGTCTCTCCACTTCCTTTCCTGCCTTCCTCCAGCTGTCGAAATAAGGCAGAAATGCCCATAAGTATCTTTAGGCAGACACCTGTTCTCTTCTGGTTGTGAGCAGAACCGGTATGCTGCATACTTTCAGACAGGGACCAATCTAGCAGCAGAGGGATAATGATGATAAACCAGAGGACAAACAGCAAATGGTGAAGAGAGGCTGGAAGATGCAGGTGTGGGAGTGTTGGTAGGTAGGCAGTGGAGTTGCTGAACATGCAGGCTGACCCAGTGCAGGACTATCTGGGGCACAGAAAGGCGGCATTAGCACCAGGAAAACTCCTGGGGAACAGAAAATGAGGCGCATCCGACCACTGAGGTCGACCGCTGTCCTAGACTGAGCAGGTGGGTTCATATACAGCAGGAGCTTGATGAGGTAATGATAAGCAGGTGTACCAGCTGGTCAGGACAGCCTGCTGTGTTCATGACACATTGGAAATTGGGAAAATACAAGCTCTGACTCGGATCAAGTGATTTGACGACACAGGTTAAAGTTTTTTTGGAATAAACTTGAGTGATTTACTATTGAACGTGATACATTTGCATTCGTAGCATATTTGTAAAGTTGACAGCGCTGATGGGAACATCACTAATCCTTGATATGTTCAATCATCAGAGTTCCATATTGTTTTCCATAGTTGATCACACTGTATTTGTTGGAGTTTGGAAATTATTAAAATTTTGAGTTTACCTTCACTAAGAAGGTAATGAAGGAGGAGGCTACACCCGGGATGCACAACACACACAGGGATAATATAGGAAGAACAAGAGCGCAGATAAACAACTATTTGCAGAACCCAGACAGCGAAAAAATGACTTCATATAACATTAATCTAGATTAGTGAAGGACAGTTGAAGTAGAAAATTTCTTATAAAATAAATGTGATATTCATTCATTCATTCATTCATTCATATCTCTAACCGCTTTTTCCGCGGTCGCGGGAGGCTCGAGTTCCAGCTGACTGAGGGTGTGAGGTGGGGGAAACTCCAGGCGTGACGCCAGTGAACCGCGGAGCCACACAAGAGACGCAGACAAACACGCATTTACACACTCACACCTACAGTCAATTTTGGACCGGTCAGTTAATCTGGAACGCATGTTTTTGGAGGTGGGAGGGAGCCGGAGAACCCAGAGAGAACCCACGCAGACACAGGGACAACATGCAAACTCCGCACAGAGCGGGACTCAAACCACCTTGCTGAGCGGCAATAGTGCTACCTACTGCGTCACCGTGCTGCCCTAAATGTGATATACAATGTAAAATACATATAAATAAATGGTTAATAAATTCAGGACAATATAAGAAACAGACATGTAAATAAATTGCACATTTATTTCTACTTAGCTCCATGCCTCCTGATGCTTTAAAAATGTTTTGCTAAAGTTTATTGTTTTGCTCTTAATAAGTTTTTTAAGTTACACGTGTCATGAGATTTCAAATTGTTAAGTCTGAGCAACCTTACTAGGAGTGGTTGAACAGTTTGACTGCTAGTTGCCGATCCAACTAGCAGTCAAGCTTCCCTTTTAACCGATGAGAGAATTTGCTCAGAGTTCTCTCTTTAGAGGAGGAACATGGAGACCTCTGCTTCTTGATTACACAGTTCTCATTTCTGACTCAGAGCTTTTACCATTATATTACATTTTGCCATAAAGAACATTCATGTGAGCTTCTGGCTGAGTTCAAAATTGACGGCTACAGGCAGTTCAAGAAACCTGTTTGCAGGCTGTGGTTATAATAAAGCTGAGAAGATTCCATGTTTTCAAAGTGATTATCACAAAATGCAGTTTAAGCAACCCCCTTATTTTGTCTCACTGTCAACACACACACACACACACACACACACACACACACACACACACACACACACACACACACACACACAGACATACAGATATGTATAACATTGACACTATATTTAAAGATTGTCATACATAGAGTTGTGTATGCACAACAGGTTAGAAAAGTACTTAATATAGATTGAAATTAACTTGGATAAAGGTCAGGCTTTAGAATAATCCGTATTACTCCATTAAAAGCATTTGTACAGTATTTACGGACTGCATATGACATTTAAATTTCACTATAAAACTAACTGACCTGTATCCAAAGTAGAACAGATACCACAGGATTTTATTTCTGTACACGTAAAAGATTTTGTTTGAGCTTACATTAAAGGTAAACAAGAAGATTCCAATATGGTGATAATCGCCAGGGAAGAAGAAGCCTTTTTTTAAATGTTAGCACCATAAAACACAATAGAAGCGAGTCTGGAGACTGTAGAGTTTGCGTACTGTGATGTTATGATGTTTTATCGGTTCAGGGGATGAAGTCATTGCACCATTGAAGCTCCCCATTCGTCAGCCTGTAGATAAAGAAAAGTGAATTATGTGGGATCTCAGAAAGTGTATCCAGCCATCTATGAAGAGCCGAATTCATCTTGCATTTATGCTCCCTTACAATTTTAATTTTACATGAATGCTGATATTATGCCTGACGAGCTTTGAATTTTATTTCTTCCTGTAATGCGCAATATTGAGGTGCATCTGAGGGCAACGGAATAATTTTCATATCCCTTAAATGGAACTGAGAAACCTGACTGAGGCGATATTTTAATGCTTTACTTTCACCGTCACTTTAAAGGACATATGGGATATTGAAGAGATGAAAACTCACCATGAAACATCAGTACTATTCTAAAATTCATATTTAGCTTTTAAAGAGTGAAGAATGGAAGTGTGTCATTGAGTCTGAACTCTAAATGAAGTCCATTTCATTTGTAAAATCTTGTACTTGAATTTACTGGTTTGTTTGACTTCATGACTTTTTTCTGGCTATAAACTGGCCTGATGGGATTGTTAACAAACCTTAATCATCACTTATGATGACTCTGTCTGGACAACTGTTGACATAAAGTCATCAGAGTTAGAGGTCATGGAAAATTATGGATTGAGCAAGGCTATACACAAGACTTATAATCTAAAAATATAGACATCATTTAAAAATGGAAAACAAATGTCTGAATTTGATTCTAACTCGCTTGCAGGTGTCAAAGTCACCACGACAGAAATTCTAGTTACCAAACCGACTAAGGTATATTTTGAACAGAATGGCTGCTAGATAAAGAGCAGAAATTACAGAACCTTTCATTTTACATGTCATGTGCAAGCCTTGAACAGCAGTGGATGGTTGATTACATGTGAAGGCAATAAGCAGAGTAGTGGAGATTTAAGCTTACAGGAAGCGTGTGAGTCCAGATGAAAATAGCCTCTTTCAAAATGGATGGTCATCTATAAAACAGGCAGACAAGGGAAATCTAATATAAACACTTTGTTTATTATAAAACACTATAAATTACAAGTTCATATTTCTGAGTCACTTGAGAACTACATGGGTTCTTTGTATGAGGATGTAATTCATAAGATCTATCTCTATACACCACTTTTGTTTTGCCAGCAGATTCTTAACGAGTTAAAAATATTCATTAAATGCTATTTAAATACAGGATGGGATTTTTGATTTTTTCTTCAAATTAAATGACGCATGTCTTCCGATTACAAATCAAGGAATCACTGGGTCTGATGATATAAATAAAAAAAAATGCTGGTAATTCTTGTTAACTTTGATCCACTTAAATATTCATACTTCTTGTTAGACAGAATTGATGACAGATATTCTTCATTCCCGAAGTCTGTAATGAAGTCATAACCTGTTTCAGACTCATGTTAAGACTGAATAATTTCATCTAACAGGGCGATTGCTGACTGATTAACACAAAAAAAGAAATGTCAGTGTAAATTAAATACATTTGGTACTGCTTCAACAATGTCGGCAGTCCTTGTGAGGACAACATATAACCCCCCCCCCCATATGTCAACATTTAAAGTGGTAAACTACAAAATAGGATAATGTTGTACATGCTATTTGTCATTTCCCTTTGTAAGGACCTGAAGCACCTAAAAGGTTTATGAGATGGATAATCCATCTTGGTGAACAACAGTCACTTAATCACTGTGTTTTAACATTAGACATGACAAACCATCTAAAATTTTTATACTTCACTGATGGCCTGACAAATGTTCTCAAGCTTCAGTCAGTAGAGCATTACCTGTTTTTCAGTGCTGTCATAAACCAGAAAGACAAATGTGCATTTATATCTCCAAAGAAGATTTAAGGACATAAATGGAATGTAAAAATAATATTCATAAATATTTATTTTGATGTGTACTTGCCTGAATAATAATTTCAATACTGTAGAATGAGCCACATTCTTACAGAGTAGACAAGTCAAACTCAGGTTTAATGCAGGGATCATAGGGGAGGATGAGATGGTGTGTACCAAGTTGGTTTGCATCAGATACCATTGTCTGACACTCTGGACCAATACATTTGAAATTTGTTTCAAAGTTTCTATTGACAAATGGCGTTCTATTTTGGTTACTGTTTTGATTTTGAGGTGCAGTTCCATTTCTAATATCTTAAGTATTTCAAGTGAAAAATTAATGAAAAAGAACTAGCAATCAGAAAAATAATATAATAATCTGTCTGTGCCTTGTTTTGAAAAATATCATTTTTACAAATGACTTTTGCTTTGGTGAAAATATTGGCATTAGAAAAATAACTTATTCACAGCAGAAAGTTTTAGTAAAAAATCATTTCACTTTCAGACTATTTATGACAAATTTTATTACTACATACTGTATGTCATTTATCAAGTATAGCCTAAAGGGATCAGAGGGATACTGGCCAATGTGTTAATCTTGCTTAAAAGGTCTTAAATGAAACTGGTAATTTACTGAATTTGTTGATATTTGTTGAATTTTGTTGTTATTTGGAATTGAATGAATACATTTCTCAGGTTGCGGTGTACTGGTGCCCAGGGGGTCCCCTGCCTCACGCCCCTAGCCAGCTGGGATAGGCTTCAGCACCCTGCGGCCTGCAACATGTTCTATGCAGCGGTATAGAAAATGAATGAATGAAATTTCTCAGAACCCACTCTGTCCCTGCAATTTATTTTCTCCTCTAATTTGATATATAAAAAAAGAAAATCTAGGAGAAAATGATAGAAATGGAAATGCACTGTTATACATTTGGGAATAAATTCATTAATGGATGTCGGGTGTCAACAGCTGATTTATTTACAGAAAAGCCTTCACTTCACTCAATTAAATCGGCGCTATATTTGAAAGAAGCAATACAGGTATGTTTGACAGACGTCCAGTCACTATAATTGCTGCTCTGCCATTCCATGTGGCAATCACTGTTGACCTTGATTAAATAAATAATAAAGAAAAAAATAGATGCAAAATATCTCAAATAGCGGCTGCATGTTGTTTGTTAGTTGTACTCTTATCTCAGTATTTTAGTTATTTGTGAAGGATATGACAGAGCTCTGAGGCTCATTAATCCTGTGCATTATGGCTTCCTATCTAGGCTGTTATCCAATAAAGTTACACTTCATGTTGGGCACTGATGGTACATTTCCTTCTTTTTAAAGCATTATGGAGATGTCTGATGATGTAGCCAGCACTTTTACACACACACACACACACACACACACACACACACACACACACACACACACACACACACACACACACACACACACACACACACACACACACACACACACACACACACAAAGAAAAACACACACACAAGAAAAAAAAATTGGGCATGCAAGAATGTAAATCCTCTGGTGTTCCAACTAAACCTTCAGTTGCATAACCTTCAGAACCTCTACCACAGAGAAAAGAAAAGATGGAGAAAAACCATTAAGAGCTGGAGACACATTGCACTAGGTTCATGAAACTAAACTAGAATGAATAGTCCCCCAACATTGTGGCGGCAATGGCTCAGCGGTAGAGTGGGCGGTAGAGCAGATCGTCCAGCGTTCCTAAGATAGACGGTTTGATTTCCGCTCCCGCCCCAAAAAAACACCCGGAGTGTCAGCTGACAGTGGGAGGTGTCAGCTCGGAGCACTGCCGAGGCGCCCTTGAGCAAGGCGCTGTCCCCCTTTACAAGTTGCTCATTTGGGGCGCTCCACAAAAGGGGCTGCCCGCCACTCTACCTCCCCCTGCATGCCTACAGGCTGCCTATGTGTGTGTGTGCATGTGCTTTTTGAAGTACTTACTAATTAGAGTATGCTCTTAATTTCCCTTCGGGGATCAAATCAGTATATTAAAAAAACAAAACAAAAAAACACATGAATGTGAAGGTGGTACTTATTTACTTTTTTTGGTAAGACTTTTTGGTAAGACTTTTTTGGTCGACTCACAGAGGGCTCTTCTTCTACACTAGAGATACTAAAGCATTTGTCATTAGTTACTTTAATCCTTCATCATTCAATTTATTTGTAGCAGTGTTCCAAATACTCAGTGCAACTCATTAACCTAAAAGATTGTCTTCTGCCCAGGGAGCATTGCAAACAAAGTAAAACACATATTATGACTTTATTATGTTAGTATAAGGGCTACACGGTGGTGCAATGGGTAGCACTGTTGTCTCATAGCAAGAAGGCCTTTGGTTTGATTCCACCTGTGGCATTTCTGTATAGTTTGCACATTTTCCTCATATAACATAGATTCTCTCCAGGTTCATAGCGTCCTCCCACCGCTAAAACATCCAGCTTTGGTAAATTAGACTTGTTAAATTGGCCTTAGGTGTAAATGTGTGGTTAAGTGGGTGTTTGCCTGTTGATGTGTGGACGTGTGATAAACTGAGGACTTATCCGTGTGTATTTTGACTCTTGGTTGATGTCAGATGGAATTAGCTCCAGCTTAAACCTTCAGTGGCTGAGACAATTACAGATCTTCTCATCTTCAAGATGATGAATGAATGAATAAAGTTAGTATATTTTCAAGACGCTGGTTTCCTAGTAGTTATGCATCCAGCATTCATCCAGCCATCAAACAAATTGAAGTGAATTATAGTACTCACGTTTGTCTCACAACAGTTTAACAACTTGTCCATCTTTTGATAATCAATGGTAGCATGCAGCACTTTCATCAGACCTTTGATTGTTTTGTGATTGATTTGTTGCAATCCAAGGTAATAAATGTTGTCACACACATTTGTATTTGTACATGTCTTTGCACGTTTGCATGTCATGGGCTGCAACTATAGAAATATTGAGACACAGTAATACGGTCTGTGTAAGTGAATGCATCTGCAATGTTCTTAGCTGTATGTAGAAGGGTCAGAAAACACAATTCTGTTCTACCACCCATTTTCTTGTGCTTGACCAGGCCGGGGTTGTGAGGGTAGCGGTCTCAGCAGAGAAGACAAAACCTTCCTTTCCACCAGTCACCTCCTCAAGCATGCAGTTAAAATAAAAGGCAGCATTCCAGAGGCAAAGAGTTTGCGGTGTGAAAGGGCAATTAAACTGCAAAAGTCTTTGAACTAAATTGTCGCTACAGTTTTTAAAGAGTCAGAAAGTTAGATTGTTGACAGAAGTTCTTTGTTTTGATCTCAGCAGACAGATACTGTGCTATCATTGTTCATACTCGGAGACAAAGCTCTTAATGAAGGCTGAGCACAGGTAGATCAAACGTCAACACCTAAATAACTTTTCAAAGTAATTATTCTGTACTAATTAGCTAGAAATCTAGTTACACACATAAAAACATTTCTAGGTGAGAATTAATAATAATGTTATCCATTACTGTACTCTGAAATAACTTTTTACAGGTAAAAAGTAACATAATTAGCAAAGAGAAAATCCAGAGCATTATGGTAAAATAGGCACCATATAAGTCACATTTGACAAACAGCTTTGTATATTTGCTTTGACCAACTACATTTGTTTTTCATATGCTGCACAACTACAAGAATAACGTGAAGGACTAGTCAATGTTATATGAATACCTTATTAAGAGCTCCTTTAAAAACTGTAAAACAAACTGATGCTTCACATAACATTTAATTTTAGGTCCAGGGTCAAATTCTGCCACATTAAGAAATCTATCTAAACTATGTAATGTAGAACATGAATTTCTCTTAAAACCTTGTTTTGTTTTGTTTTTTAAATAGTTTTGATATGAACAACAGCTTGTTGTGGAATATTCCCACTTACCAGTAAAGATTTAAATTTTTTAAAATCTTTACTCTCAGTTAAGCACTTTGTTAATGGTCCTTGGTCAGTCTTGTGACGGCCGAAGTCCCAATTACGGCCGCTGTTATCAATCCAATTTAGTGGATAGCTTGTTTTGATGAAAATGAGAATGTAGCTCATTGTTGACCTTACTACTCTACAAAAGAGTCATTGTTTGATTTGACAATGTTTTGGTAATGACTTATTGATCCAGAAATTTCTAATCTTTCTATATTAAGGGGTAACAAATGTGTGTGTGTGTGTGTGTGTGTGTGTGTGTGTGTGTGTGTGTGTGTGTGTGTGTGTGTGTGTGTGTGTGTGTGTGTGTGTGCGTGTTTTAATATGGAGGTAAGATTAAACTGCTGTCAGAAGTGATTGCTGCTGATGGGTTGTTGTTTTCAAATTAATCGTAGCGAACTTTTCTGCACATTAGACAGTTGTTGAGGGTGGCATATGATGGTGAAGGCAATGCCTGCATCAAATTCCCAGCCAGCAAGTTATTTTCTCTTTCTCTATGATTGTTGACTGACTGTACCTGTGAGCATAAAGGTCAGACTTCTTCAGACACGATACTATCTGAAACCCTGGACACATAACTTTTGCCATCCTCTCTGGTAGTGGTGTTGTTCCTTATCATACAATTCCAGTTTCAACACAGAGCTTTCCATGCATTACCACACCTCCATCCAACGCTGATAACTAATTTATTATTATTATTATTATGTTACTATTATTATTATTATTATTATTATCGTCATCATCAATAATAATAATACATTAATAATAATAATAATAACAATAAAAAGTCAATAGGAAAACATTACATCTTTGTATTTTATTAATCACATTCTCTGCTAAACATTCTCTTTTACTTTTGTTATCAGCATAACTCTGGAGTTTAGGTGTAATCTTGTGTCTCTGTCCTATATATAACACAGAATATTGCAATACAGTAGTTTCTTTTTCCTGACAACAAGGTGACAGAATGGAATCTAATGCAATTTCAGCTTATCAATAATAATTACTAGTGGTGAAGTGCAAGTGCTTCATGCATACAGAACTTGAAGGTCTACAAACCTTTGATGCACCAGATATCCAGTGTTGATAAAAAAAAACACTTTTGATAATTACTTTTGCACTGCTTGGAATCTTTATTTTTTCAATCTGATCTTGTTTTCACAATTTTAAATTTAAGCTGGGTAATCAAGTGCAGCAGCCTGAATGTGTTTCATTGCTTGCATACCAAAATTTCCCACCAGGAAAAGCGACACAAACACAAATCCTGGTGGCAGCCTTTCAGCATGTTGTGTTGGCTTCCCTCCCATTCAACCCAACCTATCTATGTGTGTGTGCTGTCGGCTGCTCAAGCAGGTTATAAGGATTTTCAGCTATGGGGTCTATTTGATTGTGCATAGTCAATCGCTGTGCTTGCAACAACTGATTAATGAGCGGACATGACTTGCCTTAAAAAACTACATTATGTGGAACAGCGTTGGAGGATGGATCCTATCTCTGAGAAACCAATTCATTTAACATCAGAAGCCTCAGCGGGAGCAGCAGTTTCTCAAGACACTTAAAGGGAAGCAGATGGGAAATAGTTTAAGCAGCGTGCACTTAACTGCTCTGCAGGACACTGTAGTCTTTAGATCAAAGTGTCCACCAGCACCATCAATCAAATCAATCCACTTTATTTATAGCATGGCATAAGTGCTCCAAGTAGAAATGACAGAAAAGATATATGGATAAGTGACAAGAAAGACCCCTTGCTTGAGACAGAGACAAAGCCATTAGACATGTTGTGAGAGACATGCTGTGTGGATGTTATTTTTGGGGTTGTTAAGGCTGGAGACACAAAGATTGTACCCCGAAAACACATCTCAAAACACACATGGCACCAAAACCTTAACGTAGCAAAAAGGCATGCCAAGTCAAAAACAAGAGGAAAATATATGAAACGATGGAATAAAGCCTGGGTGATGACGCATAGAGGTACAGCAAAGAGGCGGCACAGAAGGAGAGAAACACACGATAAATGTTGTAGGGAAGAAGGACAACACAATATTAGGCAACACATAGTAAACAGAAAGTCTGTAAAAAATTGGAAAGAAAGAAAGAAGAGAACAAGTAATATGAAACAAAAATACAATTTTAAGTATTTTGTTACATGGTTATATCTCAAAATCGTGACCCTCATGATAATGAATGACATGTGTTTGTCACCTTCCAGACAATTATGTAAAATGTTAATTTCCTGATTACACAATGCTGTTTCTATAAAGATTGGTTATGAAATACAACCATCTGCTAGAACCTGATTTCTTTTTCTGTGATGACATCTCTAATTGAAGCTGCAATAATTAAAAGAAAAAAAATAGGCATGATCATTACGTATAGTAATCATTTACACTTCTACCTGCCTGGGATTCCTTGATCTTAGATTGTTTCTCTATTTAATAAGGCATATGGTGAATCATCGCTATGAAACCTCCTCTCTCACACTGTGAGCACAGTTGACTAAATATGTAATTTCCTGATTGAACACTGTTCTCTGGATAAGTCCTCTATCAATCTATTGGAATATTAAAACCATTATTTGGGAAACAGTGCAGTCTATTGTGTGCAACCTTCCCACCACTACTTATGTTGATATTTCAGAAATGTTCTAATGCTCAGTGTTCGCACTGATCCAATTGTTCAATGTTGCCTCTATGCGCATGCATGAGTATAACGTGCACTTATCTCTTCTGGGACGTACCAAACCTCAGCTTGTTTTTAAGGCATGTGAGTGTTGAGAATTTTTGGAGAGAATTTGAAAACTGATATGGGTAGTGTGAGCACGTGTCAATATTTTTAAGTTTGTCGCTCCTGAAAAAGGCTTCAGTCTGAGAAAGATGATTTTGGGAGGCCTGAGGCAACCTCTTTTATCCCTTTGAAGATGTTTCCTAACCGCCTTTCCATTTTCAACCTTGAGGACCATTTTCTTCTTAAGTTCCGCTTCTATCCATCCATCCTGGTCACATCCCCTGTGACAGTGCTTCAGGTCTGGTATTTCCAGACTATAATTTCACTACTACACCAATATGTTTCATTCCCTGGATTCTTTGTTGGATATGTTTTGCTGTGTGCCACTCTTTTTCACCTCATTGATCTGTCACTGTGTTATCAACTGGCATTTCCGCAATTTGCTCCAGCAGGAAATCAATGGCACCACAATTTTGCTGTTTTGCTTGGCAGGATTTTTTCGCACACAGGGGTAAAACAGTGCTTCATGGAAGGTTGAAGAGAGTCTGAAGTATCCCTCTTAAAGTTCTACCATCCATCTAACTTTTTGCTCTAGCCAGTACTGCAGCGTACGATTGCTTTCATTTGCACACAACATCCCATTGGGCAAGGGCACAAGGTGTTGATGACGATGCCTTTATGGCCAAATAATGATTCAAACAGCGGCTTGTGTCTAGCTGATTATTTAATAGGCACAGCAACACCAGTGTAAAGAGTAGACTTTCTGCCGTTAGGCTCAACTTCTTTAAGTAAAAGGAAATGATTGCAACAAGGCACCTATCTGTGAGTGTGGGCTTATTTTTGTCATTCAGGACTGAACCCTGGAGAAACAGCTTGACATATTGGAAGTACCATCAAATCAATGGATCCGAGCAATACAAATGTTCATCCTCTGTGAAATATGTGGGCAGAGTCTCTAAAGGAGAGTCAGGGCAGCGCTAAAAAGACACAATATGTCTCAAGATCATCAACATATTGAATGCAGCAGGTGTGTTTCCCCACAGTATGAATGTCTTTGTGCCATCAGCTATCAGTCCATAAAAATCACAGCTTGATGCATGAAATGCTGCTTTCTTTAGAACAGGATGCACAAACTGGGGTGATTTGATTTTGTATTGTGTAGCTAATCCTTCTGATTCACCTTATCATCCATTCTTTTCCTTTAGGTAAATTGTATCTTCACATCATCTGTTTTCCTTGAAAGGCAGTGGAACAGAATAAAATGTCTACAACATTTTTTTTTCCTGTGTGGTGTTCTGTAGCCATTTCAGAAATAAGGACACGTGTTACATCAAAGGCTGTGAATTATGCATTGTCAAAAACAAAATATGAAGTCCTAATTACCTTGATTGATTTTTTTTTTTTAATTCTGCACACAAAGACTAACAAAATATGTTCATGGTTCTTTCTTGTCAATGCAATCCATGTTTTGTGCAATTATGTGCTCGTTTGTATTAAGTGGATGGCAACATTACAAGAATGAAATGTTTTTTTTCCCCACCTGTACTGAAAATCTGAAACTTGACAGCCACCATTAGGCTCATATACGAAAATAGGATTCAACCCTAGAATATGCACATACTGTTTCCAACAAAAATTTCAACTAATACTGTAACTTTAATACTTTTTCTAGCACTATCCGTCAGGGGACGCTGAAGTACATTGTCCATGTCTACAGTACTTCCCACAGCCTTAGACAGTGAGTGCTTGTTTTTCTTTTTTGTTTTTTTTTATTTAGTGTTACAAAAATTACATACAAAAATCTTTTTCACACTTTATTTTTGCCTGATGTGCAGCTGAATCAGAAAATAAGAACTAACTCATGTTAGATGACTCATTTACACAGTTTTCTTTGCCTTTTCAAAATGTTCTGCATACACATGCTGATATCCATCTCAATCCTGCACACAAAAATACATAAAAATGATTGCAAATGGCGCATTATTCATACCGAGGCAATAGTCAGTGGTGCATCTTTTCAAAATCTGGGAAGAACAACAACATTGGATATTCTATCATTCTGGAAGAATGATAATAAACTCAACAGAATATGCAGCACAAACAGCACCAGACCGTCACATGTTGTTTTTTTTGTGTTGTTGTTCTGGACATAGTAGGCAGTCTGGGTAAGTAAGCAAAGCTGTAAAGGTAATAGAGATGCAGAAAACAAGGCATTGCTCTCATTAACATTGTGTTTTGTCCTTTTACACAACAGGGGATGGTATTTTCAAAAAATTCTAGTGTGGGGGCTTCAGAGTGGACTCTGTTTCTAAAGAATTGTATTGTCATTATCCCCAAAATCTGTTCTTTTGTAAATAAATGTCCAAATCCTACAAACATTAACTGCTCCTGGGTGTGAATGGCCCCATGTCTTAGTAATGCAAAAAACTGCTGGCAAGCAGTGCTTTGTTACTCCAAACTACACAAAACTGTATACCTGTACATTCCTTGAAAAGCCATCACAGTAAGGTTGGCTGAATAGCAGTTTTAATCAGTAAGTAGTAAAAAGTACTTATTGTGAAATGGGAGTATGCAAGCACTGTTAATCAGTGAACTGATTATTTTTAAACCAGTGCCTTATGATGTAATCTCAGTCATTACTATTCGTTGACTTTGGCTTTAACCAGCATTTTTGACAAATGTCCGCAACTTATACCGGAATCATTATGAGAGAAAAAATTATCTTTACACAGCTGTCCAGAAAAATAATGAAAAAGAATTCAGAAGTGGCGAGAGTCTAAATTATAACCTTGATTCCTAGATTTGTTTCAGTTGTTTTTCATTTGGCTTATTGTTTCCTTACAGCAACATAGCACCACACAAGGTGAATGGAAAACAAGCAGCATTCTCTGGAACACAGTAATCATTAATGTGATATGCCACATTGCCAGAGTTGAATAATGGTCTTTATTTCATGCTGTGGGATATTTTTGTGTAATTCATTTGATAAGTGCATGCTTGTTCTTTCCTCCAGGCCATTACAGAGGATTACAGATTACCTTTACCAGCTGTAAGGTATGGTGTCATTCAGCATTCAATGCATTTAAATTAAGCCATTCTACTATGGCCAGTCTGTTCAAAATAGTAACTGTTCATAATGGAGAAGATATTCTCTATTCATGAAGTTGCTCCTTATTGATTGTTGCTGCCTGCAGTGTTTCCATAGAGTAGCTTGTGTGAAAGACTGATACCAGGCTGAGAGAGGAGGACCTGATGAGGCTCTATTATGTCCCCAAAGTCATGCTCACTGTTCGCAAGGAGAGAGTTCAGTTTAATTAGGGAAGCTTAATGCTGCTTTTTATGAGGCCTTGAGGGGCTGCACTCCTCCTTGTATTTCTACATATTCAAGATCCAAGAAGTTTTTTTTAAAGGGCCAAAAAAGAAAAAAAACGGATCATGACTTAGTGCAAGTACCATCCTTATAGATTTGAAGCTGATTAAAGCCAGCTTCTACAAACAAATCAAAAAGGGCACAGTTAAAAAAAATAACGAAACGACACGGCTTTTCCTTTTGACATTTTTTTTGCATTTCCCCCTGTAGGAAAAGTAACAGGTAAAACACTTTTTAGTACCTGCTCAGTTGCTATTCCAGGCAAGCTGAGCTGTTACTAAAAGGTCACACGAAACGTTACAGACAACTGTTTGATCGATACCTGGCATGCATGGAATATTCACACAAATCAATGTCTACTTTGCTCATACAGCAAAGTTACTTTACCAAACATGACTTTAAATTGCAGTTGCCATACTCAAGAGGTAAATACATTCCTGACTTGGACAGGAGGATCCTGAGGGCTGGACAAGAGGTGTGTGTTTCTCCTTGAAGACAGTGCTAGGGTAGTTTTGGGTGGCATCCCATGTGACCTGAAGAGGCACAATCCACCAATAAAAAACCACTGAAGGCTACTTATTGTACTGGACTGCACTGCTTATTTGTAATGTAGGGCTTGGCCACTGTTCATGAAATATTTTTGTCGTTCAGAATTCAGGCACAGTAATACAGAATGACTGAGTGCATTTACTTAAATATATTTGAGTTACTTGTGCCACTTGAGGGCAGCACGTTGGCGTGGCGCGTACTTTTCCTTACAGCAAGAAGGTCCTGGGTTCAAATGCACCTAAGGGACATTTCTGTGTGGTTTGTATGTTCTCCCTTAGTGTATTGATTACCTCCAGGTGTTACTTCCTCCCACCACCAAACCATGTACTATAGGTTAATGGGTGACTCTAAATCGCCTGTAGGTTTCCACAATAGGATCTCTCTAGGTGACCCTATGATGAACTGGCAATTTTTCCAGGGTGTAGCTATCCGCTCACCCTTCCAATAAGCTCTGTGCAGTCACAATGGTACTTGTACTATTGTTACTAGTCTGAACGCATTTCTCAGTAATAACTCATGATCAATAACTTATGTTTTCTAATTGAAATGGATTTTCGATCACTAGAGTAACAATTTCTGCCAAGTATTTCTAAATCTCGGGGGCAAAAAAGGTTTCTGCTGTGTCCTATAATAAACTCCTAAGGATTGTTGAGCAATGTCACTGCTGTGCAGAAGCTCTTTTTTATGGCAGTGCTATCGCACACTGATCCTTGGGCTGATGGGTGCGATGTCTTTGCTGTAGGGGAGTAAAGGCAGGTTACGCAGCTTGAAGAGTGGCAGTGAATTGTGTCATTGAAAATATCATTATAAGCTACATGGCTGTATCTGAGGCTCCGCTGAAGACCTCTGGTCCAGGGGAGTGACATTTCTCATTAGTAAGCAGATACAGTATGTAAATCACTCTCTTTTTTCGCCTCAAAGCACTCAGTCCTAACCAGTGATTGAGGCTGGGAAATTAAAATCAGTCACAGTGAAAGTTTTTTTCTGTTTTCTTTCCCTCAAAGTGTCTCAATGACGTTGTTTCACAGGTCAGGTTTTTTTCCCATGCTGAATTTTTCTTTCATTGTCAGAAGTCACTCCTGCTATTCAAGCCAAGATAGACAGAAATATATGAATGTTAGAGGGAACAGGAGTTGACACTGAGGCAGTTGGGATCTTTACTCTGTTGTTGCTATAGTTTATGCTGAGTTAGTACCAAGGTATGGATTTGGTTTGACTTAGAAAACGTGGTGTTCATTTTAAAATACTATGTGATGATTGCTTACCATTCCTCAATATGCACATTTTTTAGCTTTCTGTTTCCAAATTATCTTTTGACCAGCGAGTGTCTGACTGCTTTATTGACCAGTGGAAGAACAAATATAAATGTATATCCATTAAATTCATGTGCTCTCATACTGATTATCACTACAGGATTAATCTCTGTGCATTCAATGGTATACCAGAGATTGAGGCAACATTCCAACCCCAGCACACTAGCAGAGATGTGTCTCACGCTGAGCAGGAAATATTAGATTGGTTGATCTGAAGACGGAGTAACTGTGTTGACCTAATGGGTCACAGCAAGTAGGAGCATGATGGAGCATGTTATATCATAAACACATAGACAGTGCTTGTGTAATTTCTTCCAGTACCTCGAAGGAGACAGTAAGTTTCATTGTTATGCAACATTTTTATTTATAACGGAGCGTATTTACATTGTTAAATTACTACTTTTCCTCAAGTAAAAGATCTGAGGACATCTTCCACCACCATTTAACTATCATTTGTGTCAAAAAGGAGCTGAATCTGAAATATTCTAATGAGTTTGTCCATGTTTAAACATAACCATGAAATGTGTCACATAAAAACACAAATAAGCACATCCACAGGGGCAGCTATCACCTGCAATCCTTTACAAAAGACATCCGAACAACCACGGCTGTTTTCCCATCCAATTAATGGCAAACTAGCAGACTGATGGCAGAGTTTTACAAGGAGCTACTGTCACAACCTTATCCCAAAATAGACAGTTTTATTACCATAAGAGAGACCAGTCAATCTAGAGTTGGAGCCAGAGGGGGGCTGTCAAATGTCAGACAGATGACAGTCTGGGCCTGATTCTAATTGTTTTCAATGATTCTGTTGGTTTTTAATCACTATAGAAGTGCATAGAAAGTGGAAGAAACGTAAGTGTATTTCCTTGCTAGAGTTGTTACTTTTGTAAAGTCAGGGCACTGCTGTGGGACTCAGACTTGGGGAAATATTTGCACATCCAAAGTGGTTATCTAAGTGCACCAGAGTCGAGGTTATATATCATGAATTGAGGAAACTTTAACACACCGCTCTTGCATAAACTCTACTTCAGCAGGCATGAAATGTTTTAGTGTTCCCCACAGAATGCAAGGCCTGCAGCACCGAAACATTAGTTTTGGAATAAAACTGTGCTACACTGAAGAACATTGTTTTCAGCACTGCAGCCACACACAAAAGACAGGGAGTCTGCTCTATATCATTTACTGTCTTTCTATTTTCTATCTTCTCATTTCTAAGCATTTATAAATTGACGGGTTTATAGCTTGATGCACAGTGAAACATCAATGAAGGCAGGCATTGTTCAGCACATGCTTTTCAACTTTCAACCAGGAAATCACTCTCCTGTCTTTGCAGAAACATTTCACACACTGAATACAAAAAAACATACTGCTTACTTCAGCATGTATTTTAGCTTACTCCTCTTTCTCAAAACTTAATATTTCTGTTCAGAGGAAATCTATTTCACAGGCTATCGGGAGTGGCTGTAAAAGAGGGTTGCCATCAAAGAGACTTTTTGCTCCCCATTATCACACCAAAAGATAGGGCCTCACCCTTAAAGTTACTGTCCTTTTCATCTCGGTGTGATGCTTCTGCGTGCGCTCTATCAGAGCTTTTAACACGACGACACACGTGGCACACTCTGTCATTGGTCTTTATTGTTTCACACAAAGTGTCAAAGTCCTTCACCAAACAGGCAGGGCATTGCAGACGTCGCCTCCAGGTCCCAGAGGAGGTCATTACGACAGGGATGAGCAGCTCAAAAGAACTGTAAGATCGACAGCAGAGTGACAGGAGAGTAGGACAAGGCAATGTGAGGGAAAAATATAAATTGGAATGTGCTGAGTTGAAATAGATGAGCTTTCCTGTTAAAGAAGAAACTTTTGACAGTTTGGGATCTTGCTTGAATCAGCAGTCCTTCAGTTGAACAAATATGACAAGAAACCTCTTCTCTCTGAAAACTCAAACCTGTTAAAATGAAAATTACCATAAGTAAGTTTATCTCCATTTAAACTATCTGTACAGTTTTTCTATATCTCCTTATACATCCTTGTTCATTTTACCACTGATAGCATATGTGACATTTAAAACATGAAGTAAATACAAGACGTACAGTATAGCCACTTCTGGTAAGTTTGCAATAAATACTTCTGCGTAAATCACTAGCACCACTTTTAAAGTCCTAATAACATATTTATTTATATGTTATACTTTTTACTGCTGTAGTTTCACTTCTTTAACATTAGTAGTAGCTACCTCACTTCCCTAAACTACTATTCAGTGGGTCCTCAGCATACGTTTCATCTCAGTTCATTGAGACGAATTGAGATCCTTCCTCTGCTTTCATGTTAATTAGTGTTTCTTTCCTCTGATTGATTGTATCTTCAGGCATTTTACTTTGCACTCACTGATAACACACCTAGAAACCAAAAACCATTAAATGTTAGATGGATGAAGTGCGGCACATGAAGGACAAATCCTTGTAACTTTGATCATCCTGATTTTTCATACTGCACTACAAACAGGTCATGACATTTCTGGTTAAATATCTCAACATTTGCTGCAAACATCCTGTAACCTAATGACTGCCGTGGTCACGTTCAACATTCAAGTTTTTGAGTGAAGTGTCAATAACTAGATATATTGTCGACACTTTATTGGTGGTGGGAAGTACTATTGCCTCGAAACTACCTTTGAGTCTTATGACAAATATAGAAAATCCAATGGCAAATGACGAAGTACTTCTTTCTGCAACTCAATGTTGAGTTTACTGTTAAGCTGTGAGAATGTAGTGATCAAGGATTTATTATTATTATTATTATTATTATTATTATTATTATTATTATTATTGTCACGCATCACCAGGTCAAATTCAGGTGATCACATATTGCATATACTGGCTACATTTTTGCATTTTTTCAGAATAAAGGTGCCAAAAGATATCACAATAAAATGATATGTGGTTAGAAAAGCATTATCCCTATCAAACGGGAAGCTTCACAATGATAGATGGTCTGCATGAAGACATATTATCAATAGGTCTGCATATATGAAACTATTACCTGCTATTCAAATGAGAGAAGCTACAGGTGATGACAGTGACCTCAAACAAGTCTGATTAATGCAATGTAGAAGTACCAAGAAAAAAATGTGAGAAAACCTAATAACATGTCTGTGAGCAACACTGTGTGGTCTGTGCTAATAAAATTAGATAAAGCAAAATGTACATCTCTTCTTGAGAACATGTTTTTGAATTTAGTTCTCTCGTCATGCTCACAGAAGCTCCATTGGTACAATTAAAAGTGAAATGTCTGAAGGGGCAAAAGTAAATGAAAAGAAGAGGAAACGACAAAACAGAAATAATTGATGACTTTACTTGCATTATCTTGCTGTCAATTTGACATCATGACATCATCTAAAATGTGAGGTTAGTCCGGAATTTCAAGTTTGAAAGCACTTTAGATGTTAAATATTCATAATTTAATCTCTGGCTTGCTCCTTTTCTTATTAGGCTTTGGGCGGTTTCCTCGGGGGAAGCCGCCCGAAGTTGTCAGGAATAGCACAGATATACAGTGCCTTGCGAAAGTATTGGCCCCCCATAAGAACTTTTTGACATTTTGCCACATTTCAGGCTTCAAACTTATGGATAACAAAATGAAAATACTTTTCAAGAATCAACAACATGTGAGACACAATCATGAAGTGGAACCAAATTTATTCGACATTTTAAATTGTGTTTCCCAATAAAAAAACTGAAAAGTATGATGTGCAAAAATATTGGCCCCCTGTTCTCTCAGCTCAGCTATACGACTCCAGAAGTTCACTGATGACTTCTGAATGATCCAATGTTGACCTAAATGACAACAATGACAAACAGAGTTCACCTGTGTGTCATTTGGTCTCACATTTGCTTCCACTTCACAATTGTGTCTCACATGTTGTTGATTCTTGAAAAGTATTTTCTGTTTGTTATCTTTAAGTTTGAAGCCTGAAATGTGGCAAAATGTCAACGAGGTTTTGGGGGGCCAATACTTTTGCAAGGCACTGTATTAATGCTTGAAATATTCCTGATTTTCTAAAAACCGTCTCCTCCTGAAGTCCTGTTAAAACACGGCAAATAATTCAGCTCAGATCTGATAAAGCTGTGCTTGCAGACTTGAAGAAAGCAATTTCCTTTAGGGGTGTCAATTTTTTAAAATTTGCTGGATTGTAATTATTTGAAAACTCTCAGTTGACTCATATAAAGGTTTAATGAATGTATGTATTTAATCAAGAGTCTCCGTTTGTAATTTTTTTCCCCACTGTGATTATAATGAATATTATTCTGTGAGATCAGGGATTAAACAGAGGGTAAAACACAATTTATCCTCTTAATATGCATTTTAGAAGAATATGTTGCCTTTCAGAGACACTGGAATTCTTAATTCAACTTTGGGAGCGGTAGTGGCTCAGAGGTAGAGTGGGTGGTAGAGCAGGTCGTCCAATGTTCTAAAGATTGGCGGTTCGATTCCCGCTCCTGCCCAAAAGTGGGAGGTGTCAGCTCACCTCTGGAGCACTGCCGAGGCACCCTTGAGCAAGTTCCTCATTTGAGCGCACCAGGCAGGAGCTGACCGCCACTCTACCTGTAAATTACTAACACTAGAGTGTGCCACTAATTTCCCACTAGGGAATCATTCGAGTATATATAACAAAAAAAAAAAACCTTGTCTGTTATGCAGTGTGCTTAACAACTCCTGTTGTTAAGGGTTATCAATTCCACTTTAGTTTGGGATGGTAGCAGAGGTGAGGCAATAAATGCGACACAAACCAAACCACCATGGAGGATATTTTTATGATTCTTGGACTCCTAAGACACAAAATAATTAAACACCTTTAATTGCAATTAAAAAAAGATGACATTGGATACACCCCCCCTCTCACTGGCATTTTCTGTTTGATTTTTAAATGATGGGTTCCAAGGCAATACATGTCTTGCATTGAATGTTACTGTCCTTAGGGCAGCTCCTGGCTTGTCCAGTCTAGAGGAAAACTATCTGAGTGAACTGTTACAGTCAAGAGTGTCTGAGAAAGACTAGCCAGAGGAGATCAGACTCACAGCAACTGTTACTTTGCTTCTCAAAAACAATTTTCCTACACTTACTCTTACCCGTTTGCATCATCTTTAAGTTTTGTGTCTTAATTTGACCATACTGATATATCGCACAGCAATCATAGGAATAATTACAAACTATTGATCTACATTTAGGAGACCATTATTTCTTGGATGTGACTAAGTATCCTCTGCCTGATGGCCTGCCAACCTTTCATGGCTGTCAGATTAAGTCCTGGGTGCCCTGGCCTGCTGTGATAGGGAATTGAATTGTGCTGTAGGGATTTTGGTGAGAGGAGATTGCTCTGCTAGGATGGAGTCACAGTCAGGCTTGCCTTATGCTGTTATGCCTTCATTTTACCATTCCAAAACTGCTCAGGGATGTTGACTGTTTTCTGTGTATGAGCAGTAGATCCTGAAGATAGAGTTTAGATTAGCCCGACTGGAAGACAGCTGCAGATATGTGGCCTTGTTTTCAACAGGAAATTGCAGAGAACACAGGGGTGTTGTTGAGGGCTTAAAAAAATCCTCACATCGAGATAAACAAAACAATAATTGAAATTTAAATTAAAGGCTTGTGGATTAATGATTGTTTGAGGATGCATGGGTTTTGTGAAATCCTTTAATGATCGGGAACAAAGTCTGACATCAACAGTCATGAATGACACCTACCAAGATTCTACTGACAAAGTTACTGTTTGAAGTGAATTAAAACCGCTGATATCATTGGACGGTTGCATTTAAGTGATGTAATACCTTTCCTCATCTCTGTCAAAGGCCATTTTGAGCAAAATATAATTATGGTGTTATCATATTACACAGCATTTTAGTTTTATGAGAAAATGCAATTACAATGCCAGTGTCCTTGCTACTTACATGTAGTTATGCTATCGTTTAAATCAGCAGCTTTGCATTTGAAGGTCACATGTTAAATCCAGATTGAATATGCATTTTTCATTGACTATGTATTAGCATGATTTGCATTTTCAGACATTTGTCTAAAGTGCTGCATTTGGATATTTTAAAATTTAAATCCTATGAGGATTGCTTAATTTGGGTAGCAGACATTGAACTGCCTCTGTGTTGCTCTAAAATCTATATCGTCACAACCTAGTTGAACACTGTACACGTTCAGAAGGAAAGGAAGAAAAAGAAATGAGAGCAGGACACAATGACACTAAGAACTGCAGCAAAAATGATCCAAAAATCATTAGGCCCAATGCCAAATCCATTCGACCCAGCAGGCACCCATACAGAGAAAGAACAGCAGAGTAGTAGAATAATGAGCCATTAATTAACAGCCGTCTCCACTGGAAGAAACCAAGAATACACTCTTTTTTTTAGGACTGCCTCAACAAATACACTTTTACTTTTGTCTGAGTAAAACTGCAAAAAGTGACTAGAGATGATAGCATCTGCTCTAGCGCAGTCAGGTATTAGACATACTGACACAGCAATGCTGAAATTGAACATCTTCCTATTTGGATCAATTAGACTGGATATAGTTTTGACATGCTCTCAGTTGAAACTCAAATGGATCAGTTTATTCCAGCAGGTAGGCTTCATTAATGTTGAAATTCTGATACTTATCTTAACTTGTTTTATTGAACTTTAATGACCGAATGACTCCTAGAATTAGTTTAGCATGACAACCAGACTCCGTCAAGTTTGTCTGTCATACAAAAGAAATGTCAATGAGAAAATCACTGGAGGTTCGACGTTTCAAAAACCTAAAATCTAGTCGTGTTTCATTCTTAGTAGTGTGCTGTCAGCACTCGCCTCTCTGCATGGTGTTGATTGACCCTTTTTTCTTGTATGTGGGAGGCATCCATACTCCTGAATATCTGTGTTCTTTTTGAACACAGGACATTCTGTATGTAGCCAATAAGGAACGCCCTGTGGGTTATCAAGATAACCCACAGAGTTGGCCTGAGGGTGTATAAGAATAAAGATTAAAGTACCTGATGTTCTCAGATCTCTGGTGTGAGAAGAGGCAGACCTCTTTGACAAGTCTCTTCCTCTGTTGCTTTTGTGCCTAACACATGATTAAGTTTTTAATCAGTTTACGTATTAACTCATAGAATTAGATCAGACTGAAGGCTTCCAAATGTTGCATTCATCAATTCAAACAATGCATTTGAATTATGGATGCATCATATCCATATCAGAGAATGACTTCTTCTTTAACAAAAAGCTGACATCAGCCACTTAATGCATCATGCTCTGTGTACTTCTTGATTCCCTCCTGCATACCTGAAATAGGTTAATCCCAGTCCTGAGGCATGTACCAGGCTTGACTTTGAGAACACATCCCCTATGATGTAGGCCTATTGTGGGCAACCCAGACTCAAAACTGAATTATGGTGCTTCATTTTGCATCTTGTGTCACCTCAACTTGAAATCTTCTTCTTAAACTCAATTTGAAATAGTAAGACAAAAGAACAAATATTTTAGAGAGAGTACAAGTGTATTTACTGTAGAGTGGTTGGTTATTTCAGAACTTTTCATCTAAACCACCGAACAACTGTTCTGTTTATACGGAAGGTGTTTTATTTGGAGAAACTGCATAAGAGGAACATCAAGATTATAATTCTATGGCCTTATGTGACAGTAGAGTATTAAAAGTGTATGACAAACACAAGCATAAGAACATTATAATGCAGTGATGGTGTGTTGGAACAGCTGAAAATGTGAGATAACCCATGGACCCTCAGAGCAGCACAAATATTAGACTAGATAAATAGAGGATGCATTTAGGTAAAGACATTTAATGATGGAAAAATTAGCATTCAACAGCTGCAAGATGGAATTATAAAATAGGAAATGGCAAATAAAATAAATTACAAACATATGGGCTGAAATTATTTTGTGGGTCTTTTACTTTCCACTCTAAATTTTCATCAAGATTACACAATTTGAGTGAATGCTAATAGGCCATAAGAAACACTGTTTATTCAGTGCCAGATTAATGGGTCTGGTACAGTGCTGATGGCAGCTTGTCACTGTCAGTGAACACATTACATCCATTTCTTTACAGTGTTACACGAACCTTCAACACGACACTGGTGAGCATGAATATAATTCCAGCTTTAAGCCCCACATGAACACATCATCCACAAATGCTTTTAGTGAAGGGGACAGTAGGACATAAATCGAGCACCATTACATATAAAACATGACTTAGAAAACTATTTATGCAAATGATGCTGAATGCCCTCAAATGAAAAATATGTTGTGTCTTTCAAAAAATTTTGAAGGTAGTAAACTTGTCATAACTTGGTGTCAATTTGTCAATAACACTATAATTATATTTCCAGACATTTCTGAACACCTTGGGTAAGACTGATGGTAATTTAAATCATTTTGCTTAGAACATTTAGATCTATTGAGTCTTTGTGGCTACGTCAAACTCAGACTGACATGTTATAAAACCTAATTAAGACAGAATTTCACTTGCTGACATGTCGAAATAAATGGACAGAAATACGATGATAATGTGGGCATGAATGTGTTAGCTTATTTGTATAGCAGTATCGTTGGGAGTTAAATCATCCGTGTCACATGATGTCATCTGTCAGTGCCACTGACATTAGAGATGGAAAAAGGAACTTGTCTGAATGTCAATGAGGAATGGTTGCTGCAGTGTTGCATCAAACTGATGTGGTGGAATTAGAATGTATTTAAACTTCATTCTAGGTGAATGTTTCTTTTTTTTTTTTTCAAGAACTGGAATAATTTACCCCATGAAGAACTTATTTTCCAAGTTAAACTTTTAAAGCAATTCTGGTTGTGTTGAACCTACAACACGTCAGACAAACCTACTGTCCCAACCAGTTTTGTTGTCTACAAATGTCTACTTTAGATGGATGACTTTTTGCAGTAAACATTGTACATGAATCTTTCAGAAATGTAGGCTGCTATTTAAGGATTGATAGACTGTAAATATGCTTAAGAATATTTAAAAGCTTCCTTGAATAATATTTAATTCAAGCTGTGTCTCTGGATGAAGAAGTTACTTAAATAATTGTCAGGACTCATTACCCAACTACATGAGAATACCACAGGTTGGCCTAAGGTTTTACATTTCTCCTATTGTTCCCTAAACAATTAAAATCTGATTTTATTATGAGGCTGTCAGACATTTTATTGCCTCGTTTTATCTTCTTCTGAATAGTTATTCATCTCTTCTCCGCACTAAGAGTCGATGTTCAACTTAATTTATCCCTGAGTTCTCAAAAAAAGAGAGAACAAATTGATTTGATCGCCATAAATCAATTTAACTGTCAAAAAGAAACTGTTATATTCCATGTAATTTATGGTAATTACTCCTCTTTTGGCAGCGCTTTTCAGTCTATATTCATCTGTAGGTACAGCCCAGTTGTTTTATTGCCTCAGCTGGTTCATTCATCGGGATGCTGCTATTGTGTTTATTGCCATTAAAATACTGGTGTTTTGCTAGAGTTTCAGATTAGTATCCAGACGTTAGTGATTCAGTAGGTTTGGGAGTGAGTTTATTTTCCATATTGGCTGCAGTGATGGAGGCTGATAGAGGCAGGAGATTGGTTGGAGAGTATTTGTTGGTGGTTGGGTCAACTCTCTTAACCTGACGTCTATTTATCTTTAATATCAATGCAATACATTGAAATAATGATAATGATAACAGAAAGCTATTGTTTAAATATTTTTCTTCATTTTCTTTCTTGATTGAAAGGCAAAAATGCAGAAGTGTGTAGAATTATTAATCATTAGCATACATCAACATTAATACATTAACTTGTAATGTATTTTCTTAATTTTTGCCTAAAAGTCATTTCCCAATAAAATAGTATATGTAAAGATAACAGTACTATTGTGTGTAGCTACATATTTTTTGACTCGAGACATCTAAATCCCAACTGAACCTCAAATATAAAGCTGCTGTAAAACCCCAACAATCAAAAATGCAATCTTGACGTAATTATCTCACCAGTATTATTCATATAAATTTGACCCATACAGAAAATACACACAGATCTGAAGTATATTTGAATACTTTTTAACTTTTAAATCCTATAATAAAATAATATTTTATTTCTTTATTTATCAAATTTAAACAAATAGAAATACACATACAATTATTAAGGTTAAAAATAAAGGCTGCAGTTCCCCCCTGACAAGCCAGAAAGCACTATTTTGTAGCTTCACCCAGAAAGGTTATTATTGGATGAATACCATCAATTAGAAAGATCCCATGAAGGTCAGAATATGAAGCTGTCAGAATATCTTGCTTTTCCACCTCTCTGTTCAAAAAGCTCTCAGTATACATGTCAGAAATTTAATTGAACAAATTCCTCAGCCCCTTTTTTGTGGACAAGACCTACTCAGGGACCACAGAGGAAATAAAAAAAACAAAACAAGAGAACACCAAGGAGTCCGACTTGCACACAGGAAACCAAGCAGGGAATGCCGGTCGAGGCATATTTGTACTACTTGTTTCTCAAAGAAGAAACATTGTCTCTGCGGCACTGCAGATGCACGTTATCCATTTTGTGTCTTGTCTGTAGTGCTGTAGCCTTGGGGTGACTCTCCCCCTGTGGTTCAGATTGGATCTCTGTCTGGGAAGAAATGTTCCCTTATATTCAGGCATGACGGCAGCATGGAGCAAGATCCCCCTCCTCTCCTCCAGGAGCTACAGAGAGGCTGCCTGCTGGCTCAGCTCTGACGAAACTTATTAGAACATTTATGCGTTAAACTACCTGACTTACGCTGGAGACTTTACCCTGAGACAGTGGTACAGCCAGGGTCAAGATTTGAAATGCTTGATTTGTTGGAACCTGGTGTCCATCCAGTTGATACAACAGTGAAAGAAGCCCTGGTCACCAGTCATTGATACTAGAAGTACATTATATAAAGACAGCTAGCTATCTTGTGAAAAAAGACAAACGTCTAGCGTAAGGGAATCTCACCCATCTGACCCATATCAAGCCTTTTTCATTAGACCCTGCAATAACTTCATCCCACACAATCGCTGCCTATAGAAGACATATTCTTATTAACCTAATTACTACCCTCAAACTGGACTAGCTGCCGTCAGAAAACATTGTGACCAATAAAGATTGAAACATCATCTGCTCATCAGGAACAATAACCATTAATACTGAACCTTCAACTTCCCAGTCAATGGAAATCTCAAATTGAAGGTTTACTGCCTGTCAAGGCACAGTGAGAAGATCAGTTATTTTACTGTACGTCATGTAGAAATGGAAGAAGTACCTGTTTCTCATCAGAGAGGACGCGATTAGCCTTGTGTGAAAAGTAAACACAAAACAAGACAACAAAGACAGCAGGACAGATAGTACAGATAGTGAACAGTGTACCACTGCTTGTGTGCTATGCACACCCAGCCAGCCCAGAGTCCAAGAGCCCAAAGAACAGTGAATCATGCCCAGCACAGGCCCAGCAACCACCGCGCACCCCAATCAACACTGAAGATCAAGAAGACATATGTGCTGCAGAGCAACAGGTATCCAGGATCAATGGACAGGCCCAGGGTTCAGGAAGTACTGAGCCCAGTGCAGCCAGAGGGCACAGGCACACCCTGCATTCGTAAACCTGCAAACAGAGTGCTACAATTGGAGCCAGACAAGAGTTTTTTCATTCATTCATTCATTCATTCATTCATTCATTCATTCATTCTCTTATCCACTTCTTCTGCTTTTGTGGTTCATGGGGGTTACTGGCGCCTATCCCATTGGACCTACGGGCAAGAGAAGGTGGACACTCAACTGCACTGCGGAGCCACATGAAAGACAATCACTCACACACACTCACACCTACGGGAAAGCCGAAGAACCCACGCAGACACGGGGAGAACGTACAAACTCCGCACAGAAAAAACTCAACCATGGAACCTTCTAGCTGTGAGGTGACAGCACTGCCCACTGCACCACCATGCCACTCATTTAGACAAGAATGTGGAATATAATAAATATGTTTCTTCATATTCTATCTAGTGGAAGCACAAACTAGTACAAAAATATTATCATGATGCCTCATAATCTGTGAATAAGGTATTTTATTTAGCATTTCATTGCATAAAGATGTTTGTGATTTAATGTCTGATGTGTGAGTGGTTCAGGAAACCAACTGGGATTTAACTAAATAAAATGTGGGTTTTCAAGGCCCAGAAATGACAGTGTTGTCAATACAAAAGTTTAAACCAGTTCACATCCATATATCCCACAATCCGTAAATGCTCCAAAGCCAAAGAAGAAAATTTTGATGCCATTGTTTAGGGATAATTGTGTCTAGAAACAAAGCGCTTACACCACAATGATAAATGTTGATTCTCTCTTCCAGTGAGCAAGGAAAGCATGGGCTGACCCACTTTATACCCATATGTGAAGGTGATATATGGGAGGTGTTGGGGAGGAAGGAAGGAATGAGGCTCCATGATGAAGCTGTGAAAGAAAAGGAAGCGCTTTCTAGACATTTAATAAAAAACTGTTTATTATCTCTGGATAATTATCATGTTGGGCACGGCATCTTCTCTTTCTTAATAAACTAGCTCAATAAGCAGATGGTTGACCTTCTTCTTGAAATTATTGGCACATCAAGAGAGATTGAGTGATGTGGTTTAATGACCGTCATAAAATATTAAAAATGTAATGAATAAGAAAATGAATGATTGGTTATATACCGAGCCCTGTGGGTTCAAATAACAGAGGCTCAATATTAAACTTTTTAAAAATCTTTGACAATCACTGCTACTGTTAGCTCCTGAATACTCTCAAGTCTGGTAAGTGCTTAATTTTTCATTCAGAGAGAAAAAAAAAACGTTATTTGAGGTCAAACTCTGATGTGGTGGCTATGTTTGGCCTCATGGATCAGCTGGGATTTGCGAAGTCCACAGATAGTTTCTGAGAGTCAATGATACATGATGCCTATAAGGATGCAGGGTAATTGCTGGTTACATTGCGAAAATGACAAATTGCCTCCACTACAGTGCGGTCCCTCGAGTGAAACAAGCCGCCATGAGGTCATTCTCAGGTTAAGAGTGTTATCAGCCATTGACCTTGACTGTTTGCTCTCACTTGTGAATGGCAAGGGGTGACAGGGGGATTGAAGCAAGAATTTTTTTTATTTTATTTTTTTTATGGGTGAGCAGTTCATTTTACCTCAAGAAAGTAGTGCATCCCTGGAAATGCTTCCACAAAAATTTGTGCATCCCAACATGACGTTTATGTGTCTCAAAAGTAATAACAGAATATATGGTAGAAACTGTATACGAAAGGATTAGCACAATGTAAAAACCAAACAAACTGGTAATTTGAACAATTTTATTAATAACAACGTCATAACTGTTTCAGTAAAAAGGAAAAAACAGGAAAATTACATATAATTTTTATCAAAATGCTACAGCCTGGTGGTCATTCGTAAAAAAAAAAACGGTTAAAGAAAAAAAAAAGACGTAATACAGCTTTTTTGCCTTTTGCTTTTCACTCAATAGTTTTCTTTACCTTCAATTCATATATTCTCCTGTGGACACTGCACCAAGCTGACAGAGCCTTCTCCACACACTTTTTTTTTTAGCTGAATTTGTCTTGGGTGCTGACATTTAGCCATGCCTCACCTGTGAAAAAAATCATGTCCATTGTGGTACAAATGATTGGATTTTTGCTGGTTTTTGCTCGGCTTCTTCTGCACTTTCTTCCGTACCATCCACATCTGTCTTTTTCTTTTCATTAACTTTTGTTTTTTATTCAAGAAAGCACTCATTGTCACTTGGATTTTCTCCAACCTTTGCATCTTTTTCGGAGGTATGGCAGTAATGTGAGACTAACTCGTCACTCTCTCACTGTGTAAAATGAGCAGACGTCGTGTTGCCGTTTGGTCGATTCTATTCATTCATTCATTGTTACAACCGCTTCATCCGTCTATCCCAACCGACTGAGGGCGTGAGGCGGCGGAAACTCCGGGCACAACGCCAGTACACTGCGGAGCCACATAGAGACGCAGAGAAACACGCACTGACACACTCACACCTACGGTCAATTTGGGACCGGCCAAAACTTGCGCCAGATCAAAACACAATGGTGATTTCCAGGTTCTAAATTTAAGTGGATAGCATCGATTTTTTTTTAAACTGTAAGTAGCTAAAGCCTGCGTCTGAGAAATGCACGTTGTCTGATGATCGTGAATCCCTGTCAAAAAATGTGTGTCAAAGACGCAAGGAAGAATGCAAACGAGAACACTTGGTGACACCCAGTAGCTGCATGTCTGTACGGTTAACAGTTTTATTATGATGGTAACTGTTTCCGATTGGTTTAGCATGTTGTTCATACCCTTATTTAAAGAAGCATTGGATTTCACAGCGTAATGTGCATTGGAGTGAACAGTGAAAAATACTCATTGATTTTTGTTTCTAAGGGCCAAAGCTTTGAATTCAATATATTTCTGTTTGAGTTTGTGATGATTTGCTATAATTAAGATTTTAATTCATTGTGGGAGCTGTTAGAGCCATGAAAGAACCACACACAGAGCATTACTGCTACCCATACAGTACAAACCAAAACCTAAAAACTGAAGAATGGTCCTATATCTTAGACTAGTATAGCTTTAAAAACGTCGGATATGAAATGTGATGAAATGCAAAGGTAGTGCTGAGCAAGTGAAAGGAGAAAAAAAATAGCTTGAGGCAGATAGGAAAGAACCTGAAAAGAAAGTGTCACCACCACCACCAGCGGGGACAGAAGTGAGGATACCAAAGGCCCCAGCTCTCGTGGTGACCTGACAGATGGCAGAGATGAGGGCAGTAAGCATAGAAAAACAGTTACAAGTCCCATTCTGACAGGGTTTTCTTTGTGGGCCTTTAGTGACTCTGGTATGCCCCGACATTATGTTTAAATACAATAAAGGCCTTATGGGGTGCCACTTTGTTTAACCTCAGTGAAACCAAGTAGTAACTTCCAAAAACAAATGCCTATATGAATAGAGTGATGTGACATGGCAAATCAGGTGTCAGAGGCTAACTGCAAACCAAATACATTTTCTGGACTTCATATATTCATTCATATATCATTCAACTAGATAGACACGTTACCTGTAATACTCAACCCACTGTAGCCTTTGTAATTACTTCTGCCTAGCTTGTCTGGTCATGTCAGCCTCCCAGGTCAAGTAATGAAAGTATATTAAAAACTTAATGTTACACATAACGTTATATATTATGTTTAAATATTGCTGTGATAGTGTTATATTACATTGGTATACTATAATGATAATACTAATTACTCATCTTGGCTGAGTAAAATTCTGTTTTTGGCAGAGATAGTTTGGGTCAGGAAGATGGTGCCCCTTCAAATGTGGATTTTCCTTTTCAAGGGCAATGCAGGGGCCTTAATAACAGCTTCTTCCATTTTCACCCCCAGGCAAAAAAAAAACAAAAAAAAAACCCCCAGACAGATCTATTGTGCAGAGAGCATCTGCAAAAATAATCAAAAAAGTTACAAAATTTAGTGTTTGTGCACTGGTTTGTTTATTGAACATTTGACATGTTGCTTTAATGCAGATAGAAGTAATTGATCTGAACATTTTATTGCAGTTTTTATGAAGTGTTTGTGTTGCCATCTAGTCATTGATTTTGGGCACAGATTCCTTTTGTCTAGCCTTTATCCTGCAAATTGGTTGGTCTATATTTTATTTTATCAATGATCTATTTATATTTAAATCAGAATTATATGGTCCTTACAACCTCTGGGCTTGTATGCTCATGATAATTTATGTTTTGTATTCAAGGGCTCACACAAATTAATTTTTTCTCAATTTGAAAAGATGTAGATAAGACTTGCTAGTTTTTGAAACTTTGAAACTTAACTATGAAGAATGCAGGAATAAAGGTGTGTGTTTGCAGAGTGCTTTGAAACATAAAGGTTTCTCAGTGATTCTTTAATATTTAATGTGTTCACATTATATCTGCTGTTAGAGTTTGTACTTTTAGGTTGACTTTGTTACACCAAGTTACAGTGAGTGGTACTCCGCGTGTATCCAAGAAAGTGGTGTAACTTTGTAACTCCCTTGATCCTTGTTTGGCTTGGCTTAACATCTGAATCCTTTATAGTAATACTTGCTGCTATTTTGAACAAATCATAAGGGATGCATCTATTTTGCATTAAACCATTTCCTTCTGACATCTTTCTCTCTTGGCTGCTGACAAATACGAGTTTCAGACACTGAAAAGTGGCATGCAAGAACATCTTGGACAAGCAGTCTTCTGTGATATTTTACCATCGCACTTTTCTATGATATAGTAAAGTGTTTGGAATAGTGTACACATGATCAGGAGATTTAGTTGTTTCATCTTAACCATATTCTGGTCGTTACTTTAAACAGAGACACAAACAGCAAGGTTTACACACTGTAAATATTTTTTTCACTTGCTAATTTCACACTGTACAGCCGAGTCTTTGAAATCAAGTCAAGGTCTAAATATAACTCACTCATTCTTACCTTTCTGTGTGTAAATAGGGAAATGCAGAACTCTCTGGCCCCTGTGGGTCTGAAAGGCAATTATTTGTAGAGACTGTGCGATATTACAGGTTGAGGGAAGCATGTTAATTACCTTGGTGGATACAAAAGATGCTGCCTCCTTCTTTTCTTTTGTTGAGTCTCTTTATGGGCTTATTAATTATGAAACAATGCACAGGTGATTCATCTGAGATCGGGAAATGTTTCAACTTTTCTCCTTCCTCTCACATGTTCATTGCAGCAAGGGAAAGGCTCTTCATTATGTGACGGAGAGGTGAGCGTTGCTTAACATGTGTACAGAAAGCTTTAAATGAAGCAAAAGTAAATAAAGATCACAAGAATAGTCATTTGAGGTGCAAACATCATAGAAGTAACAGATTCCAGCTTTTTATGATCATGTATGTTGGCATGGTGTCGCAGTGAGTAGTGCCATTGCCTCACAGCAAAAAGGTTCTGGGTGTGATTCCTTTCTGTGTGGAGTTTGTATGTTCTCCTCCTGTCTGCAGTGGTTCTCTCTGGGTTCTCTGACTTCGTCTCACCTCCAAAAACATGAAATTTATGTGAATTATGTCATCCCTAGGTATGACTGTGTGCATGAGTGATTGTCTGTTTGTGTGGCCCCACGATTTGCTGGCATATTATCTGGGGTGCACCCTGCCTCTCGCTTACAGCCAGCTGGGATAGACTCAAACATAACCCATCACCCACAATAAGATAAGCAGCTGAAGGTGAGATGATCATAATGTTCTCATGGATGGATGGATGATTTCATGTATTGTATCTGAAGAAATGTTGACAGATGGAGTATTTTAGCAGTTAATTGAGTCTGAAATGCAATTGTCAGAAGGGTGAAATGTGAGAAATTACAAGCTGACAGAAACATATTATTATGTATCATGAATATAACAGTATCAAAACCAGATTTTTAAGCCAAATACTCCAACACCACTTTGATTTAGCCTGGAAAACATGATTTAGGGGTTACGTACAGGAGTGTCTTTTCTAAATTTAATTTGGTATAAAAATGTTAATAAATTATTATTGTTATTACATTTTTCATAGGAACAAATGTGTCAAAAACCAATGCAGTCTGTAATCCAGGAATGAGTTTATAGCTTTATATCTAGTCTTGCTGAAATAGTCTTATATGTCTAATCTCCCCACCTATATATTTGAATAAACTCACTTGGAAACTTCTCTTTGCACTCTTTTTAACTCCACCCACTACCTGTCAATCAAGCGCCCAACCAATCACGGAACCCAGCCAATCACGACGCATCTGCAAGAGGGAATCACGTGAACAATATCGATTAAGGCATCGGGTAGCAGGCCTTTTGTTGCGCTTACACGGGTCACACACACCGTTAGTGTGTGTGACCCGTGTCTACATGTACACACAGAATGGACGGAGTTAAAATCAGCTATTTTCTGATGTATAACAGCTCCACGTCTAAGAAGCGTTGATAAACATGCTTGACAGTTTGATATTTGTTCGTCTCTTTCTTAATGAGTCATAAAGTTTATTTTGACAGAGATATAAGGTGGGTGTTTTCTAAAGCAGGGCAAATATTGTCAAAAAAGAAACCACCCAAGACCTGCCACAATGGACACAATGGATAAAAAACACTGATATGACCCAAGCATAATCACTGGCTATACCTCAGCGTTACAAAAGCACAATCATTGTCCATACCCCAACCACCCTCCCCTCACTGCACATGTCTACTATATTTTTGTTTTTCGTCATGTCCAAAGGATCATTTACCATACTGCTAGTGTGTGCGTGTGCGTGTGTGTGTGTGTGTGTGTGTGTGTGTGTGTGTGTACTGTATACATGTGCAAGCCTTTAGAGTTAAACAGAAGTAATTTCCCGTACGGGAATTATTAATAGATTTATTTATTTGATTTTTGATTTTTTACATGCACACACGCACACGCACACACACACACACACACACACACACACACACACACACACACACACACACACACACACAGTGCACTGGCAGCATTAAAATATACATGTTTTGCATACTTCCTTATTTTGCTGACAGTTTTATTCACAGGCTTTCTACAAAATGCCACACACTCCAAACTCATGCCAACTGATAGTTTAGCATCCAGTAGATGACGTACTAGAGCAAATGGAGCCTCACGAAGCTTCAGTGTGCTTATGTAATGAAACCAGTCTATTTCTTACTCCTTGATAACCATTAATTGAGTTGATAATGTGCATTGCATTTGGAATTCTACTGCTAATATGGATGAGGTGAAGTAAAAGATGAGGACTTTGATCTCCATTCCGCTGCCAAGTGACCAACCCCACTCGAACACTCAGTGACCACAATCAATACAAATGTCTAAATGGGGTGCATTTTGGCTTATCTCTTTTCAACGAAGGAATAAAAACTTGTTTATTTGGTGCATCCTGGATATCTGTATGCTTCTCCACCTCTGTCATTTTCCTGTCATTCCTGCAGATTACTCATGAAGAGGGTGGTGCTCTAATGTCCCCCCCCCCCCCCACACCTGTGGCACACTCACTCTGTGAGGCTGTGCCCGTTTAGCTTCTGCTTTCATGTTGTACTACATTTTTTAGTTTCTGAACATGATGCTTACCAGATTTTTAAAATTTTTTTGGCATTTGTAAATGTCACACTGTGAGCATTAACCATTTTTCTCCACATCTTTAACCTTCCCATGAAGAGCTTCAATTCCGCACTGGTAGGAACTTTTTTACAGTGTTTTCTCTTGGCATGTATCATCACGCAGTCAGACTGAATGAATATTTATTACGAGTGTTTCACTGACTATTTGCAGTCAACCATGGTCATTAAATGCAGCTCAAAAGGGGGAATTTGATTTTTAGACGGACACCAGCACAGGTGTCTTTTATATATATATATATATATATATATATATATATATATAGCGCCACTGATGCCCAGTGGCTAGTGGACCTGAGGACTGACCACAGCTGCCTCCCAGAACAAGAACCAGTAACCATCTCAATGGCAGACATCCAAGAAAGAGTGTCAAAGATGAAGAGTTGGTCAGCACCGGGCCCCGATATGATCCATACATACTGGCTAAAGAAGCTGACAGCACTCCATGAGCGCCTAGCAGCACAGATGAACCAGCTGCTAAGGGATGGGACGCACCCAGAATGGTTGACTGAAGGCAGGACAGTCCTGATCATGAAAGACCCACAGAAGGGATCTACACCATCCAACTACCGGCCAATAAGCTGTCTCTGTACAACATGGAAGCTCCTGTCAGGCATCATGGCGGCTAAGATGAGTGAGCACATGGATCAATACATGAACGGGGCACAAAAAGGAGTTGGTAGTAACACCAGGGGAGCCAAGCACCAGCTACTGGTGGACAGAGCAGTACACAGAGACTGTAAGAACAGGCAGACCAACTTGTGCACCGCCTGGATAGACTACCAGAAAGCCTATGATTCAATGCCACACACATGGATACTGGAATGTCTGGAACTGTATAAGATCAACAGGACACTAAGAGCCTTCATCCAGAACTCAATGGGAATGTGGAAGACAACCCTAGAGGCTAACTCCAAGCCAATTGCCCAAGTTAACATCAAGTGCGGCATATACCAAGGAGATGCACTAACACCACTGCTGTTCTGCATAGGCCTGAACCCCCTCAGTCACATCATCACAAAGAGTGGCTATGGATACCGATTCCGAAGCGGGACAACAATCAGCCACCTCCTCTACATGGATGACATCAAGCTGTATGCCAGGAATGAGCGAGAAATTGACTCATTGATCCACACCACCAGGATCTACAGCGACGACATAGGGATGTCATTCGGATTAGACAAATGTGGCCGGATGGTATCTAGAAGGGGCAAGATGATCAGAACTGAAGGGGTTGACCTACCAAGGGGCAGGATAGAAGACATCAAGGACAGCTACAAATACCTTGGAATCCCACAGGCTAATGGCAATCATGAGGAGGCCGCAAGGAAGTCATCCACAGCCAAATACTTCCAGAGAGTAAGGCAAGTCCTGAGAAGTCAGCTGAATGGCAAGAACAAGGCCCGAGCCATCAACATGTATGCACTCCCAGTCATCAGATACCCCGCTGGGATCATAAGCTGGCCAAAGGAGGAGATAGAAGCCACAGATATTAAGACTAGAAAGCTCCTCACCATGCATGGAGGGTTTCACCCCAAGTCCAGCACCCTGAGGCTGTACACTAAGCGGAAAGAGGGGGGCCGAGGACTAGTGAGCATCAGGGCCACTGTCCAGGATGAAACATCAAAGATCCAAGAGTACATCAGGAAGATGGCCCCAACAGACGAACTGCTTGGTGAATGCCTTAGACAGCAGAAACCTGAGGAGGAAGAGGAGGAGGAGGGGGAGACAACATGGAGGGACAAGCCCCTACACGGCATGTACCACCGTCAGATAGAGGAAGTGGCTGATATCAAGAAGACCTACCAATGGCTGAATAAAGCTGGACTGACAGACAGCACTGAGGCACTGATCATAGCAGCACAAGAACAGGCCCTAAGTACAAGAGCAATAGAGGCCAATATCTACCACAGTAGATCTGACCCAAGGTGCAGGCTATGTAAAGAAGCCCCAGAGACAGTCCAGCATGTGGTAGCAGGGTCTAGATGCTAGCTGGGTCAGCATACATGGAGAGGCACAACCAAGTAGCTGTGATAGTGTACAGGAACATCTGTACCCAGTATGGACTAGAAGTACCCAAATCCCAATGGGACATACCACCAAAGGTGGTTGAGAACAACAAGGCTAAGATCCTGTGGGACTTCAGCTTCCAGACTGACAAACAGCTGCTAGCTAACAAACCGGACATAGTGGTGGTGGACAAAGAGCAGAAGAGAGCAGTGGTGATAGATGTGGCGATTCCAGCTGATGCCAACATCAGGAAGAAGGAACATGAAAAGATTGAGAAGTATCAAGGGTTAAAAGAGCAGCTGGAACACATGTGGAAGTTCAAGGTTAATGTGGTCCCCGTGGTAGTAGGAGCACTTGGGGCAGTGACCCCCAAACTGGAAGAGTGGCTCCAGCAGATTCCTGGAACAACATCTGAAGCCTCAGTCCAGAAGAGCGCAGTCCTAGGAACAGCTAAGATACTGCGCAGAACCCTCAGACTCCCAGGCCTCTGGTAGAGGACCCGAGCTTGAGGATGACACACAGATACCACCCTACAAGGGTGAGAGGGACATTTATATATATATATATATATATATATATATATGTGAGACCCTTGGTAGTCCATGTACTGATGAGATGGCAACTGACAGACTGTTAAAAAGCATATCCACTGAATCCAACAGAGGAACTCCAGGGTGCATCAACATTTTATGACTGAACTGGAATTACATTGAAGACATTTAATTTTTATTAAATTATGAAACAATACCCGTGTGATCCATCTGAGAGTAGGATATGTTTAGAGTTGCAGGACGTCAAAGTCATTTGTGTGGGGAATCAACTTTAATGTTTTAACTTTGTTGAGGGTTTTATTTTTTGCGTTCATTATAACTTATCACACCTGAGCTATAAAATCCAGAACTTTCTAAAATAATTTAATGGTTGAAAAATGTGAGTTTGACATAGAATCAATTAAAATGTGAGAGCACTTACTCCTCCTTGAATATATTTGTATGGTTTAATGGAAGGGTTTCTGTTCTTGCAGTGACAATCAAATTAACAGTAAACAACATTAGTGGATCAACCCGCTACACTCCCACACTTCACTACATGTGGTGAGTTATGGTAGCAGGAATACAGTATGTAGAAACTGACATTTTCTGACAGGGGAATTAGGGTGCTGGAGGGTGAGTTGGAGGTGAGAAGGTACATGTTCTTTTCTTCTTGTAGTCTTCTAGCTGTGCACACATGTAGCATTACACAGCAGTGTACTGTGTTTGTGTTTGCCTCAGTGGGGTCAAATGCGTCGCATGCTGCCATATTGTGACAATGAATAGGACTCATAATGCAAGACTGGAGTGTAATGATGTGTGCAAGATTTCACTTAATTCTTTTTCAGACACAATACAGACATATGTGCACATGGTGAAGAAGCCATTTGAGGTGATTGGAGAAGGTAAAATGTGTTTGACATCCACAGCACCATCTCCTGACAGCATAGTCAGCAATATTTAACAAGTCATCATCTGGAGAAATTCTAGTTCAGTGAGGTCTGTTCACCATTAAGTATGTCAGAGCTAGTTTTGTCTTTTAAACATAGAACAGTTAAATGTTCACTTTGAATTTTACATGTATACATCTGAAAAAAGTTAAAAGCAGTCCCAATCAGTGCAGCGAGTCCGTGACCTCTAAGAGAGATTCATATCAAATAAATAAACGTGTAAATATATATAAAAATAAATTACTTATTGCAGGAAGTAGCATTTGATTCTATACCCAGGAATATGAATACAGTATATCTATAAAGTACAGTCGTATAGATAGAAGAGTTTCATGTGATAGAAACTAGAGTGAAAGGAAAGGTGTACAAAACTGTGGTGAGACCAGCGCTGTTTGGTCTAGAGACAGTGTTACTGAGGAAAAGACAGGAGACAGAGCTGGAGGTAGCAGAGATGAAGATGCTGAAGACAGTGATATAGATATAGTAGATATATACTGTAAATAGAGGAGTGTCTCCTCTATTCCTTTGATGCTGCTTTCTGGTCACTCCTTCAATTTATGGAAAATTGGTTAGCTACAAGTAGTTTATCTCTGGAATATATACCCCTACATGTCAGTGGAAATTTTTAAATCAACTTTAAAAATCCACCCCTACCTACTAAATTGCAATGCATCTAAATAAATTAACTCTTTTCAACATTGTTTAACTGCACTTTTTGATGTCCTTGTTTTATGTAACTTCTAACTAATTTATTCTAATAGTTGCTTAGATTTTTTTCACTGTCATATAATTTTGTTCAATGTCTTTTTCTGTAAAGTTTATTGAGACCAAGATGCAAGGTGATTTTGCACTTTAAATAAAATTGAGCGAGTGATCGATCGCGACTTCTGTCAACCTTCTAACTCAAGGAAAACAAGAATGTAATGTGACAATAATTTAAAATGACTGAAACCGTTAAGTGGTGGTCGTCTTATCAGAACGCTGTGTTTCATTCCTTAGCTCCTATCGTCTGCCTGCCAAAACGTCTCTGAGGAAGACACTGAACCCCAAATTGTTCCCATTGGTGTGTCAATGGTCCTGTGAATGGTTGTCACCCCTGTTGAACAGTTGTCGTCTTGCATGATAGCTTCTGCCTTCACTGAATGGCTGTATGTGATTGGGTGACTGCTTGACACAAGTAACCGTATAACTGCAGTCCGCCTAGCATTTACCATAGACTAAAATATAATTGGCTGTGTTTCCCAATAGTCCAACTGATCTCACATGCGCTATATTGTTGTAGATAGATAGATAGATAGATAGATATGTACTTTAATGATCCCAAGGGAAATTCAGGATCAATTGTATCAATTGTCAGGAAGTTTTCTTGAGTGAAGATCTGAGTGAAGTCTGGTCTGTTACCAGACTGAATGAGCCTCAACAGGCTGTTTTCCATCTCCATCTGTAACTGCAGTTAGGCACATATGAATACGGACTTGCAGCCGTGAATCATAGAAAGCACAGCGTGTGTTTTAAAGGTACAGTATATAATTTGTCATCCTTGCTTGTCAGACCACAGACTGCTCACCACCTTCAGAGTACTGGTGTTTCTGTTGCTTGATTCAAAATGTTCACAACGTTCATTACGTGTTCTGAGTGATAATGACTTACAAATGTTGTGGACTTACAAATGTTTTAATTACTTTACAGACTTAATAATTTACTGCTTTGAAAAGCTTTGTGTGTCCACGTATGATTATTGGTTTTGTGAAATTGCAAAAGAATCATTTGAGCTTGAATCATTTATTTGATTTCAAAAACTTTAAACATCAGCTCTTTTAAAGTTCTGCATCAAGTAGGTCAAAAAGGTTATCACTTGTCGGGAAACGGTCTATCTCAAATACCACTGGGCAGAATTCAATGAAATTTCAAGCATGCTTTGTAGGAACTTAAGACATGCACCTCACAATAACTTCCTTTAATTCGCTTGTTATTAATTCATTGTTTTGTTTTCATGTATTTGCACATCGTACTGTAATAACTCTGCTACCTCAGAGGTTATGCACGCCTGTTCTAGTTTAAAATAATCTTTATTTTTATCCTTTCCAGTTGCATCTCTTTACAACCATTTATATAATGTGTGACGAAAACATTGAGGGACAAAAAAGTTTCCTTTTTAATTGGATTTATAATATATGATTGAATGTACTTAGATGCAATGATTCACCAACATAAGAAGTGACACTCTCTCATGCCACTCTGCAAATAATTTTTTAAAACATCGTTTTCAGGCATTTACCCAGAGCCTAAGCCTGCCTCACTGTAGGTGTCTGAAACCCATCTTTAAAAAATATTGCTACAGCTGTTGAATTAATCAAACGTTTTCAAAACATTTAAATATTAACTTCTAAAAATGATTTTCCCTAGCACTTTAATTTATACATCAATTAGAAGATTTTTAAAGCAAGGCTCTAATGATCAGGCCTGTAATTTTCAGCACAGATTGTAAAACCCTCAAGCCAAAATTGTGATTTGTGATAATGCACCATAAAAATAATTATTGTTAATGTTTTGTTCTGATGATTCCACCAGGAGAAATTCATACAAAAAAATAAATAAATAAATAAATAAATAAAACAAATAAAGCTGGTGAAAGAGACTAAAACGGCTGGAGGCAGAGAGAAAAGGGAATGATTTCATTCTTACTTTCTCTATACTTAATCACTCATCCCCATCCTTTCTCCCTTCATCTCTCCTCCCTCCACCCTGTCTTTATACCCTCCCTTTCACCCTGCCATTTTAACTTTCAATCCTCACAGGTTTGATCGCCGGTTTGGTACTTCCATCTTCTCTTCCTGTTCACAGTGTTCTTGACCAACACACAAAACTATAAAGCTTTCCATTTACGATATATTTCTGAGTCTCTTTGAATACAAGCCTCACGCCTTCTTTTTGCAGTCCACTTTTTCCTTGTGTTTGTGAAATGTTGCCCTGTTACTCAGATTCCCCCTCAAAATGCATATCCATACATGTTAACAATTAATACATTAAAAAATACTTCATTAAAATTGAATGAGATTTTAATCCAATAATATTTTTCCATATGTCACTGTGAAAAAGATGCAAAACCTGTTCAGTAAAAATATGATATTATAGTGAATATAAGCTGTTTTCTACCATCAAACATTGCTTTTCAAGTTACTGTTGATTTGAAGTTTTAGACTGGAAGAATCTCAAGCTGAAAATCTAGTTGTCTGAGTTATTGATTTTATTTTAGGTGTGTTAAAGACTGATGCCTGAAGTCATCAACAGTCTGCTCACTGAAGAACCCAGAAGTGGCAGGCCAGCATGTTTTTTGCTGTATATAATATTCTTCTTTGAAGACTGCATTATTAATTTGAACATTTTCATACTGCATATGCCGTGAACGATAATAAAAATGTACTTTTAATCAGATATTTATAATTACTAAAATAAGATATTTATTTATGCCAATAGTGTTCAATTTTACAACAATTATGGATGACATGTCACCTACTGATGGCATCTGTAATTCTGTGACTCCTTATAATCCCTTTATCTACTGATTGTCACCACTGTCACTGATTAGCTAACGTGAATTAATAGCCAACCATCCTCCTGATACCACTATCTGATAAAACAGGTGCTATTTCTATTTGAACAGTGTTGATTTATAATATATAAGTCTTGCAGGGATCTCTATAATGTTTACTTAAAGGCAAATTGCTTATCTTGAATGTTAATATTTTCATTTGAACTAGATTATTTGAGCTATGATTATTCCATTTCCTCATTCTGAAAAATAACAGCCAGAGCATTCATTTTCATTCGTGTACCGCCGCTGTATCCGCCGTAGCGGGTAACGGGGAGCTGGAGCCTGTCCCAGCTGGCTTGTGGCGTGAGGCAGAGGACACTCCGGGCACGACGCCAGTGCACCGTGGAGCCACATACAAAGACATACAAACTCGCGCACACACAATCAGTCCTATGGGCAATTTGGGACCAGCCAATCAACGTGAAGCACATGCTTTTGGAGGTGGGAGGAAGCCGGAGAACCCGGAGAGAACCCACGCAGACACGGGGAGAACATGCAAACTCCGCACAGAGCGGGACTCGAACCCGGACCCGCCGTGTTGTGAGGCGACAGCGCTAACCACTGCACCACTGCACCACAGCCAGAACAGTATTCTGTTAAACTCAGGAGCTCAGTCTCTAGAGACCCAGGGACCCCTTAAAAGCTGACATATTCGCTCTCGCCTCTGAGCTAACACAGTTAGCAGTCAATCCACATGAGGCAGCTGCACAAAGTCGAACGTGTGTACATCAGCAGCAAGATGAGATCAATAAAATTCATGATCCCTGCATACTGCACTGTTAACCTATCACCTGGACATTACATCACACAACTGAGAGACTGGCAGTTTTTTTTTTTTTTGTGGGTACAGAGGCATGAAGGGGTAGTAAGTTCTCTGTGATCTAATCTTGTGTATGTTTAACTTGGGGTTTTATGGAAATACAGGATCCCTGGGCTATTGGATATCATACAAGCTTAATAGGGTAATTTCTTTTTTTTTTTTACATATTACAAAACAATCTTGTTTCACAGAACACATCAAAAATATTTCCCTGTGAAGCATAAGACCCTTCACACTACATGTCAAAAGGGGTTGGTGAGATAATGAATTTTGGGTGAACAGGATTCCATAGAATTTGAAAATGCTGAATTTTCCTGAACATTACAAATCAGATATATCAACCTTATTTATTTTAATAGTATCAATCCCAAATATTCAAAAAGTCTCTATTGCCTCTACTGAGGTTTTTCTCTGTTTTTAGCTTGTGAGTAGATCATTAAAATGATCTACCCACAAACTGCCTCGTTCCTCAGCGAGATGTGGAACTTTTTTCCTATAGTATGCAGGCATATAGTCTTCTAGGAGGTTGACATCCATCAAACTTATTGAAGGGACAGTAAACTCACTTTAAAATAATACATATTTTGTTAATCATTACAAAAAAATAAAGATAAAAAAATTTCCAGATGTCTGGCATCATCCCTGGTATCAAGAAACCTTAAAATCTGTGCTGCAACAGCACCGTCGCGTGGGGTCACACATCATCGGCCATAATTGTAGCTTCATCAGTCAGGGCAGCCATTAGAGCACAATACGATCAATGAAGCGATACATCTTAATTTGAGATGATTTCTTGATAAAAAAGTGTGATAATGTTGGCTTGTTATGTTGTCGCTTGCCATATATGTGTCTAATGGCGCAGATGGATTCACCCCAATGTCTACGATTGCGTCACTTCTGCTGTGAGGGAGCGCATCTTAACTTATATTTTGTTTGTCCAAGGTCGTCATTGATCATAAAAACATAATAATGCCACCAAAATGTTTGTTTAATTATATACTTCAAATAATAACCTGGGTTCATTTTGACTTTACTGTCCCTTTAACCGAGAGTGTGGAAGTTCTGTCCTGCAGATGCTCCTAGGCAAACACAATTTGCAATCATAAACAGACATGACTGTTTATTTGTTCTATCTTTGATGTCGCTATGGGGACAGTCTGTCTTCTGACTGTGGTGCCAACGAATCTGGTCAGCAGTTTACCTTTTGACCAGAACCAGGTAAATGGCATCACACCCAAAAATTGTTACTGATGGGCCTAAAAGGATGATACAATAGTGTTTATTCCTTTGCAACAAAGCCTGTAACTGTTCCTTTGGAGGGTGAGCGTTGCTGTCACCTTCAGATTGGCACCTTATGTTGTTCTCTCTCAAGTTCCCTGACAAATCACAGATACACAACTGTTCAGATGTTGTTAGTTTTTACCGAGCAACTTGTGTTAGCTGTCTTTCTCTAAGGAGGGAGCGAGACATAATTAAATGTTTATTTTTTCATATTATCTGAATAAATTGCAGTTCCGAGTTAAACAAATCTTCCTCATGCAGGTGCATCATCAGATGTGTAATTCTTTTGGGGCACTCTTCACGCCAAGCACATCTGTTTTCTTTAATATCTACGCCTGTGTATGAAATATGCCATAAAATACACAATACAAGCTGTCCTTACTACTCCCAGAGTTACTGCCTCTGCCATGTATCAGTGCTGATTCCAACACTGTTACACTGGAAGTGTAAACCCTATCTCTACAGCATCTCAGGAGCTGATTACTGGCTCACATGGAATGACTGATTTAACTGTTACTTCATGGTTATTTTAAAAAGAGTAGTCTCAGTTAGTGTGTAGCAGATGATGTTCGTCAGACAAAAATCATATGTTGTACATATCCAGTATGGTCTGTGAAAATATGGAGATACTAATGATGCAGACTTCCAAGTTTTTTATTTGTGTATGATGCAGGGCAGGTTTCCTCCTTAAACTTAAACTAAAATGATTTAAATCTCTAGAGAAAATCTCACAAACAAAAAACAATTTTTAAGTCCCATAAAAAAACAAGTCAATGACAAAGCCAGACACTGGTGGTGATGTTGGTTGATGATCCTGATGAAGCCAACGAATGAAGAAGTTGGTGATCTTTGAAGATGCGATGGTTTAGTGCACTAAACAGCAGAAACATTTAGAGGATCAGCAAGGTGTCATATTTAAAAGGACGAGCAAAAACACATTTGTTCATTCATCTTCCAACCGCTTCATCCACTGTCGCGGGGAGCTGCAGCCTATCCCAGCCTAACACACACTCACACACTCATACCTACCTACAGGCAATTTGGAACAGCCAGTCAACCTGAAGTGCATTTTGGAGGTGGGAAGGAGCTGGAGAACCCGGAGAGAACCCACGCAGACACAGGGAGAACATACAAACTCGACACAGAGCGGGACTCAAACCCTCGAGCAGAAATGAAAGCGTGCTGTTGTGCAATTTAATAGATTTGATAGTCGAACGAGAACAACTGAAGGCAATAACAGCAGAATGTTAAAACTGAGCGTCTGTCAGAATAACAGAATGATAAGAAGAATTAAGTACAAGTATGGAAAGGTGTTGGTGTTCTGACAGAACTTTGGCTCAAATCTCATTACTCAAAGGTCCAACAAACAGACTGCTCTGATACAGAAACAGGAATATCGTAAAATTCATCATCTGAAAAACTGCTGAAAACATAGCAACAAAGTGAGAGAGACCAAGATTTAGTGTCCATTAAAAGTGTTTTTGATATTAGCAATGTGTGAGTATCTCGCCTCTGCCAAATAAAGCCACACTAAACTTGTGGCTTGCTGGAATGTCACTGGACCAATCTTGGAGCTGGAAAATGATATGATGTTGCTAAATGGAGATTAATGCCCGGGGTGTTGTTTATGTAATGACATTGTCAAACTCCTGAGTATGATGGATAAATAATATAGAATGACAAAAGAACTTTGTGACCTTGCATCTTCTTCGTCTTTCCCTTGCTGTCTTGTGTGCGCAGCTGAAACACAGCATGACAAGCTATTTGTCAGGAAAGGTTGTGCGGCAACTGCACTTGTTGAGAATGATATTCTGACCACAGACAAAGGGAGAAAAGAAACAAAAACAGGAAAAGACACATGAAGGATGCTTTTTCTGCTAAGCCAGTCATCTCTTCTTGAGGTCATGTTTGCACTTGCATTGAACACATCAGGGATGACTTACTTTGTCCACAACACACTGAAAAACACCTTTTGTGAGCCTAGTGCTTGCAAAAATCCAAATGTAGAGCATAAAAGACATGAGCATGTTAATTTGCTGATGTTTTCTTGTCCCCCTAGTTGAGTTTGCAGATTGCCCATGAAGAGAGAAATGGGGTAGGTAAATTGATGAGCAGTTTTTCTGTAGCTATCCATCAGTCATGCAGTATTAAGCCATTAGACAAGGCAGCAGGCCACAACCTCAACCTGTCAGCTTCCATATTTGGTATCAAGACAACAAAGCCAGATGGGATGGGTCAAGACTACCATGTATGATATATATGGTCATCTAATCCATTAAGTGTCGAAGAATGATCAGCCTTGTGCACTGCTGCCGATGCAACACTGGGATCATGTTTTTGATCTCAAGGGTTCTCTTGGACAGCTTTTCAAGCTTGGCATGGTTATAAAAAGGCAGATGGTTCCGAGGGGGCCTTGCAGTTGAACTGCAGATTGTAGTTTTGGTTATGCAAATATTTCTAGGAGACAGAACTAGAAAAAAGGGTCTGCTTTTAGTCAAATGCTTTTTTGGAGCTGAGCACTACCTTTAATTTGACTGGAAATTAACACAATTGTTGATGCCTTCATCAATAAGATAACAACAAATATGAATCGCTAATTATTTTTTAGGATAAACACTGTGTCATAACTATATCATATTATATCAACAAACTATTTCTTCTAAGATAATTAGAAAGTAAATTAAGAGGATGACCTAACAGAAAAGACTAACTTGTGAAGTAATGTATTTCTGACATTTGCTTTTTGTTGTGAAGTTTGTTTTCTTTGTCTGTGCATTTCTATCATCTCTCTGAAAAATAATTAACACAAGCACCAGCCACTCCTACTTGTGTTTATTACCATACTTTGAAAACAGCCTGATTCTAATCCCACTGTTGAGATAAACTGATGATGTTTATAAGGTTCAAATTCAGAAAGCTGACCATTTCAAGTTTTGCTACAATCACCACTTCCAGCATTCTTTTGAGTTATTTATAGTAGGGTCATCATGAATACTTTAGCTACACCACAAGTATGAACGCCTTCCCAATGAAACAATCATTTCCTTACATGTTTGCTACATATATACGTATATACATGCAGTGACAGACCAACTGACCACCTCTTTTGCAGAGGGAATGAAGGAACAGATCTGCTCTACCACAGATCCCTTCCAGTTTACAGCTTTCTGTCCTGAAGACAGTTGTAATGCGGGCTGTAAAATTTTGATTTTTTTTTTTTCTTTAGGAAAAGGCACATGATATAACTAGTTTTACATCTGCTCTCATGAATGACTCCACCCAGTATCAACCTGAGCAGATGCCTAATTAGACACATAATATGATGACACACAGCCCGGTGGGCAGACGATTTTTTTTCTCCTCTGTCACAGAAGGCTGCTTATCCATCTGAGGTTCTGCACATTACAATGTTGGGCTGAGACTGCTAGGTCGAATTCTGCAGTAACGAGGGATTTGGAACTATTTTCAGGGAGGGAAGGACAAAAATGTGGGCTTAGCGGGGACCATTATTCAGACCATTATTACTTCTTTTGTGGAGCCCCACCCCAGGAATAGCAGTTGAACACAACAGGGCTACTTAGACTGAAGCAGTACGGACCCCAACCCAGTCTGACATAATATGAGCAGTGCAGCTATTAAGACATCTGGAAGGGAAGATTTAGATTTTAACAAAGCACTTTCATTACTATGCCAGTAAAATGGTTCATATCATAGTACCACAGTCATGCATGGATATATTAATCAAGAAGCCTCAATAAAATACTACAAAGAACAAAATGAAAAGTGATTAGACTAAACCATGTCAGAGGTAATATGGCCTTTAATATTACATACTGTACAAGTGGTGAGGCATGACTCAGATTCAACATGCACTTCAGTTTAACATTTCTTTATGGGTTTATATATTGCTCTCTTTTTTTTCCTATTTCTTGAAGTTACGATTGAAAGGCAGGTTGCCCATTTGAGTGGACAACATGAATGTGTCCTCAAAGAGTCAGACTTATACTCAGTCTAATTAACAGAATTTAGAAAAACAAACATTGATTAGGCAACCATCAAGAGAAAGCAAATTAGAATAGTTCAAATATTCGATCTCATTTCAGGCAATGCAGAAAAAAGCATGGTTTGCGCCCAACAATTGCACCCATATGTAAACGTCAGAGTTGTGTTTCACACACACGCACAAACAAATATTTACATATTACATACAGATAAGAACTATGGCCATGGAGAAATAAAAAAAAAATTAATTGTAGGTTTGAATCAATTTCTCATATTTCAATGCTGTACATAATGATGCAACACATTTGATATTAACGGTATGACTTCTCATCTCAAGATTTACTTGATAGCTTGTGTATCATATTTAGAAGCATAGTCTTAACATGAATTCCAGGTACTCACATTACCAACCTCATGGACAATCCTATTACGTTATGTCAGCAATCTTTTACCTTTAAAAAAATTAAGTTCTGTGAAAAAAATAGAACACAGATGTTAGGATTCAGCCTCAATAAAAGTATGAATAATGATCAATTTAGTCGTAAGTGTACAATCAACATATATTGTGAGGTCAACCAATACAACTCTAGGGCAGTTATATTGACCTAGAATCATACTCTGGGGCATTTCCATGCTATTACAATGGAGGTTGTCCTTTAACCCTCACTGTACTCCTTCCCCCGGGGTGTGACTCTTGTTAATGTGTTGTTTAAAGCCCCTATATGTTGTACTGCTTTATCTTTATTCAGAAGTGACCAGTCCTTTAGCTTTGAATATTGACAAAAAAAATCCCCATGCTTTGTCTGATACAAAATGTCTGAAATAGGGCAAAAGGAAGTAGATGAAGCCAAATGAAAAAATGCTGATGGAGTGCTGCCATATTGGAAAGCAAAATGTAATTCAGGCATTGATAAAGAGAGTTAAACCTCTTGCTGAATCACTGTTGTGAGAATAATGTTATAAAAATCCTGAAGCTGCACAGGTAACAGTGTTGAAAATTTGTCCTCACACTGGTGGTGAGAATTGTAAAGACTTCCTGTCAGGTTCAAGCAATCTAAATAATACTTCCTCTCTTGCCAATTGGCTTTAAATTATAAAGATAAATACTCTGTTGGCCCCTATCAACCCATTATAATTTTTCAGACATAATTTAAAAAAGTATCTGTCACAACAGGAATCATAATGGGTCCAGGCCTTAATGTTCTGAAAGCTGTCCTCCCATCAAAACTTTGATAAGACCTCCTTTTAACAGGTGCTTATTAACAAATTACTGTCTGTTTACTTGTCAGAGAAATATAACACTATCCTTGTCTCTGTCCAGATGAATCACATTAAAAAACAACTGAACTGAAGCCAAGCACGAAGCTATAAATGACCAACGGTAACCAGCAATGTGATATTATTCTGTGAAATGTCCGGTATCTGCTGGGTTAGTGTGAAAAACACCTTTGCCATGCGTAACTTCGGCTACTAAAACCATTGTGACTCTAAACTAATAATAATAAATCAAAGCTCTACAGGCAGGTAATAAGGTAACGCTCTCTATAAATCCAAAATTTTGCACCATTGCTCTTCCTCCTTGCTACTCTGTATAGTAGATTTTTCTTCCTTCCTTACTTGAAAGTAATCTCACCTCCCACACATGACATCATCCAGTTTTGATAGAAAATTAGAAATCTGATCCAGGGTTCAGGAGGCAATTATCTGTGAAGAACTATGGCACATTTCAATGAGCCCAGGTAATATAAAAAATGTGAATATGATCCTCCAGGACATTGCTAATATTTTATATGGTGAGGCTGTTTTGATGTGAGTGCCTGGGGAGGAAATTTCCAGATGTTGTGTTTGATTTCCCCCACTGATCAGAGAAATCCAATTTCTGACCCTTCACGCTACCATGATAAAACCTGCAGTATAATGGATTATTTCCTCTCCTAATCACTTCTCTGAAATCCTGCTACTCATCCCTTTCTCCTCTCCCTCTCTTTCTTTCCTTGGCTTCCTATCTCTCTCCTATTCAGCGCTGAACAAACACCCCACATCTTTACAGGTACAATAGACACAAAACCAATATTGAGGCAGACGTAACCCCTGACATTATTGGCGTGCTGTTCCCTCCAACAAGGAGACGACAACAATGATGCTATTCAGTAACCTTGCTAGGAAGTTGGAACCCATTGCTTGTTGATAGGCTGCGCTCTCACTCTCTCTCTTTTGCTGCCTGTTGACTTGCAAAAGGCAATTAATATTCCTTTGCTGAGTAGAGGCTTTAGTTTTAGGCTGATCACGGGTAGAGTACTGGCAGCCACCTCCCCTCTCCTACGAGTCTGATAATTACCTATTTAGATGTTGCTGAGGAGATGTCTGTGTGTGTGTGTGTGTGTGTGTGTGTGTGTGTGTGTATGTGTGTGTCTGTGTGTGTGTGCGCGTGTGCCTGTGTTGGCCCACTGCCACGGCTTGTGAAAAGAAGCACCATGAAGTGGATCTGTCACTGTGAGTTAAGAGACACAGGTTGGCTGCCCACCATGTCAAAAAAAGATTCAAAATACAGGCAAATAAACTGAACTATCTGTCTCAAAGGGACAAACCAAGTACATTCATGATCTACAAACAGGTTCTCACTTGTACATTGTACATTATGATTGGATCCATGTTGTGGTTGATGCTTTTGTTTCTATATATTGTAGCCCTTTCATTAGTGTCCATGGTAATTACTGCAGATCTAATTGAAAGCTGTCATATTTTCGTGGTTAATGGGGTCTGTGTGGAGGCTACTAGGGTGAAGGGGTTTCTGAAAGGTCAACTGACTCATCACTCCTGCTTACCCCCTTCAGCTCTACTCACCAACACCACTTTAGTCTCGTTCAAGGATGGGATGCATGACCATCCACCAGTTCTGTTTCCAAAGGCTACCATTTTCATCTCGCTCCTTACATGGGCACAGACATGGAACGGCCTCCTTTTTTCCCTCCATCAGCTGAAACACTTTCCTTGGACTCTCAGAGGTAAAAGGAGTTGAACTGGGAACTGTTATTGAAATTGATCACACACACACCAACCTCCTTGCCTCTTGCCCTTGCTACATATCTCTCATCCACTCTGAATCCTTCCCAATCCGGTGTCTCCTGGCGCTGTTCGTCCCTGCTTTTTTTCTCCTCTACTGCCAATCAGTAAGGCATTTCTCTCAGAGCTACTTGTGGCAGGAAATAATGACAGCAAAGGGGAAAGTGTGAGTGCGTGCGTGAGCAAGTGCACATGGGAAACAAAGCCCTGCACTAAGCTGAGGGTGGCTCCGAGGTCCCCCCTGAGACTGAGCTGAGATTGAGTTCATTATTTCGTAGGAGTTTGTTCCAGCTGTGAAAGGAGAGATGGCAAGAGGCTCTGTCTATGTTGTGTCTCCTCCACAGGGATTGAGCAAAAAACATTGGAATTGACAAAGACTTTGTCTGTCATTCACATATGGACAGACAGACTTTGGGACTTTTTGACATTCTTTTTGCCTAGAAGTGACTCATTTTGGACTGGGAACATACTGACAATTACATTGATTTCATGTATCATTTGGCTTTTTTGGGATGTGGTTTTATTGTCTAATGTAATCAAGGTAGTGTTTAGAGGTTGTGATACACAGATGGAGCAGCACTTAACCAGAACTCTTATATATCCCTAGATGGCAGTAGTAAGTCAGTGCATTACCCACCACAGAGACGATTGTGTCTTTGAAATGATTTCAAACACTTTCTTGCTCACCCTTACAGAAGAGAACATTTTCATTTTCATTTTAAAAATGCATTTAAACAATTAGTATCTATAAAAGTAAAAAAAAAAAAAATCCAAATAATCAGAGTGTCATTCTGTTCTCCCCTCCCAGGACTGGGATGACTCCTTCACTCACAAATAAAAAAAGAAATTGTAGAAGCTTTCCTAGTTTTCGCACAAACGCAATTAACTTTGAAATTGCTTTGTTGAAATTGCTTCTCAAACAGCTTAGTACAAACACAGGAAATGGCATCACAGCTACTCTGTTTGTGAGAATTAAATGTATGATGTTCATCTCCTCTGAGATGTGCATGAAATTGCATTCAGGCACAATCAAGTCAGAAGACAGTAACATTTTGTATGTTTGTTTACATTGATACTGGCTGTTGATGACTTCTCTGAAAGACAAACAAGCAATATCTGCCAGAAAACAGCCATATTTGGAACCATTATTTTAGTTATGGCCAGCTGATGTGAGCGAAATCTTTTAAATCAAAGTGATGGCAGAATATCGCACACAGGAAACAGATCTATTCCTGCAGTAGACCCATAGAGTGCAAAAAAAGGTGCGATTTCCATTTGCCTTCTCCAAAATATGCAAGTCATTTTCAGCACGAAGGGAGAGCAATGATTCATGCAGCAAATGACTTGTCATCCCACTGCTTGATTAACAAGCACTGAGGCCGTAGGGACTACCAGCGGATCTTTATCACTTTATTGCCATAGCAGAGGCCTGTCATTGCCCTCCACATTGTGAGGAAATCAACCTCCATTCAGTCCTTTTCTTACTTTCAGATGAAATAAAACACACGTCAGAACAGATTTTCTGGTCGATCTTTGCTTGTCCGCTCATTTTCTAAAATTGCTTTTGAATCCTGTGGGGAATCTCGTAGTAGCAAGCTTGAGAAAAATGCAGAGCCGATAAACTGAAGCTAAAACCTCAGTGGCAAAGTTATTAGCTTGATAATGAGTCCGCGTCTATGACAGGGTCAAGCAGGGTCAATAGCTGCGGCTAATTTTGGACGACATCATCGCCATTTGAAGCAAGAGTAGCCAAGTGCAGCCAAATGTAGTGCGGAGAGCTGGCATGGGAAGCCATGGTGACATCATGCACATCAGTCAGTGACTGAAAACCTGCAAAGCGTCACCTCGTAGATGTAATATCCTGAGGTCATGTGTGGTGTACAGCGTGCTGCGGTGTTTGTGTGCTCCTGACAGGTGAGCAGGCCAATCTAGTCTTGTATGTCTGGACCTTTACCCCAGGTGAGTGACATAAAATGTTCGAGTGGCTATTAGCCTGCCCTAGACCGTGCCTATCACTCGCAAGACTACAGCTAACTCTTGATTCCTTGTGACACATCTGCACTGAAGTCTACTGAACCACAATGAGTATTAGCCTTACTGACAGGCACATGCCCTCTTTTGTGCATGGCAACACTCAAAAGTACTGAAAAGTGTTCAATTTAAGCTGCTGGGATGTGTATAGGCAGATGACTTTTATAATTGAAAAGTAACGGTAAAAAGAAAAGATAGACAAGTGTCACGAAGCTGTAGTGGGTGAATCAATTCCTAACACAAGTGCTGCACGTTTCAACGGTCCTAAAAAGTTCAGAAGAGGTTAAATCAGAATAGAGCTGCTATCTGGATGGGGAAAAAAAGCAGCCTGCTCACAAAATCCAAGGCAAAAATAAATAAATGAAAAGCCTCATGAAACTATTAATTTTTTCTTATTCGGAAGCAGAAAACATTTTAGCTCTGGCATTGGGGAAACAGTACACACCCAATTCAATGTGTCCTTGAAGACTTGGACTTCTTTATACTTTGTGACAACTCAATAATAAAACATGACAGATTGCTCCGCATGAAAGTTTTCCATGTTGCCCCCTCATCTGATATTTTGTTCTTTGTCACATTAAACAATGTTTGGCTTAATGAATTTATAACGATGTGACAGGACACGACTGCTTGTATTTAAGTATCCCAAACAGCTCCCTTCATCAGTGGATAATGAACATGTCTTTGAGTATCATGTGCATTTAGCAGTTGCAATTAAATAGTTTATGTGAATGAAAAAGATTTACAGCAATGTGACTTCGCAATGGTTGAGTTTAAACATTTAATTAACAGAAACTATAACTTCGTTAGCACAGTCTTCACCTTCATTAGTATTAAGATTTACTAGTTGCAAAAAGGTTTACTCCCATGGCTCAATGTGCAAGACAACATGTGATAAATTAATGAATATAAAACATTCTTACAGGACTCAAACTTGCATGTTCTGTCGGTAGTCTTCATTGCAAACTCATCTTTAGCTTCTTCAGATGTTCCCTCACGTTTAATCCTTCAATGGCTTCTCCACCCTTTAGTGGCTTCTGCACCATCAAATGCTGGCGCCACCTCCCACTTGGCTGCAGTCATGAAGAACAATCCAGGATATATGACCATGTTAACCCTGAACAATTTTGTAGAATAACATTTTGATAGTGCAAGCAAGTTTTATTTCACGGTTGTAAAATTTCATAAAAGACAATAAAACATGAATAGCTCAGGTAAAATGAGATACTACCAAGAGATGGCATGGAAATGAAACAAATGCACATTCAGGTATAATAAAGACTATAGGGACCGACACGAGTGGTCAAAAACTGTGCTGTTAGTGTCAAAGAAATGAGGTAAAGAAATAACACTATTATAACACTAGAAGAATAAGTTTGATATTTTCTTGCAAGAACTGAACTGTAGTTTCATTTTCCTGTAAATAAAAACCACCATATGTATTATTTTGTAATAGCAGAGAACAAATTTACAAGGAGATGTGGCAGAAATGGACTTTTCTATAAATGCTACAAAGAATATTGTCTACAACCTCAGAATTTCAAAAATGCACTGTTTTGTACTGACAGCCTTGATTACAGGCTTAACTCTGAAACAGATACAGGGAAGAGTACACAGAGCAGCTTATTAACCTCAAAACCAAGGCTGGGTCTGTGTTTTTAATTCAATTTTATGTTCTGTACATGAATAAAAATATGAAATAATTTTCTTCTCCTTCCCTCATAAAAAATGTGTTGAACTGCTTGAACCTAAGAACAGGTTAAAATGTACTTTTGGAACACTTAACCAACCGGAGTATTGTCAGAGAACTGTCATTGCTCAGTCTACAATTTCAGCAAAATTGTAATTTTTCATTATATCTCAAAAGACGAGCAACACATAGTGAACTACAATGGTTTAGAAGAGGAAGTGTATGCCAGCATCTGTTTCACAGAACTCTCTCTGTCTTTTTGTTAATGAATTCATACTGTCAAAAAAAAAATAAAAATAAAAAAATGAAACCCCAAGCCAATTAATGCCCAGCTTGTTACTTACACCATCAAAGGGGTTAGTTTAATTAAAGTGTGGCGGCACCTTTGCTTTTTCCCTGCTACCAAATCGTCATTAAGTGGCCTATAGTCGCTTAATGAACTGCAGGTGCAATGAGCCAGGCACTGTTTAAGAACAGCAGGGGCACAGAAATGACCACAGCACCTCACATAGATCAATAAAGTCGTTGTGCTTTGAAGGATACTTGACTGAAGTGTTCTCTGTGTGGTCCACTGGATGACAGTTTGGCGTGACAGCTCGCGGACTTTTACCGTTTTAGAGCCGCGCTAAATCTTCAGACGCACGATTTGGAGAAGAAACGCACGATTAAAATTCTGTCTTGGAGAATATGGTGAGGGCTGAAATTACTCACGCTACATCCCACATCCGCTGACTTTTTCTTCTTTTGGAGGACCCTCAACTGACACCCACTCCGCTGACTCTTACAGCCAACCAGAATGATGAATTTCAGCGAGTTGCGCCACCCCGACGACATTTAATCATTGAGAAAAACCTGGAAACGTATTCATTCTTTATCATGCCTCACTCCCACCCCGCCTTCCCTTCATCCTTCTGACTCTCATCTCTCCTGCGGTCTCTGGTGTGTCTGTTCGTTGTAGGCTACAGAGCGGCGGTGTGCATGTATCGTGTAGCGGTGGGAGCGTTGCACAGTTCTGCGCACTGGTTCACCGAATAACGGCGCACGACAACCGGGTGGTTGTGGAGGGGGAGAGTGGAGCCGGACCAGGAGCAGGACCGGGAGAAGCGCAGTGGCTCCTCATAGCCCGCTCTCCGAAAACATGTCCGAGTTTTTCCTACTCGTCTTTCTCGCACTATTCTCGGGATTATTTCCGTGCGCCGAGCCCACAACAGTGTCGGACGAGGATAAAGGTAAGGGAGAACCGTCTGGGATGCGCAATCCGATTTAACTTGACACCACAACCCGTTTTTGAGCAGTTGCGGGTTCCATAATATGATGTAGTTGTTGGATCTAAAACCCTCGGGAGCCTGAATGAATGAATAAGAGTTGATCGTCCCAAAATTGCGTTCCATCCAGTGAACGACGTCCAACTGGAAGTCTACATCTTTTCAGTTGTTATCATTTAGGGTGTTAAAATGTTGCATTGTACTGTCCCAGTTGATAAACTACAGAAAATGACACCACACATTGAACTTCCCCTGCGGATTTAGCAGATCTTTTGCAGGCGCGTAGCAGCCCCATTATACGGTGCAGCAGGTGAAAATAACCCGGTGCCAAAGTGCATTTTGTCCCCGAGCTGCAGCCTCTGGATTTCTGGATCGCCAGCATCGGATGGAGGCACAAGGCGCAATTACGTGTAACTCCGTATGTTCTGCTTTCTGACTCTTGATTTCTGAGCGGCGTATTCATTGTTCCATGCATGAATCTGACAGTTTGACTCTGACACGAAATTACAGCGCGTAGACGATGTGTCCACGCTGTTTCACATCACAATCAGTCCTTCATTCGGAATCACTTAGCACGTGTAAAGCTCATTTTGGGTAAAGCAAACCCAAATAACTCCATAAATTAGACTGTTATATTTTCAGAATAGATGTAAATATCTGCATTCTCACCAGCTACTCTGTCTGAAGGGTATTCCCGGATTTCCTTGAGCTGGAATTTAATGTGTCAGAAATGCAAGTTTTATCCTGAGAGGAGGAAGGATCGGAAGGATGTTTAATTACAATATGAATTTGAATGTTTGCTTCAGTAATTTTTCTTATGGGTTTTGTCCTGCATTTTCTTTATTCTGGGTTCCCATTGAGTAGAGTTAGGGCTGCTAGGCATGTATCCCGTTTCAATAAATGACTTGGAGGCATTTATTAACTGCTGCAGTGAAACTTACCTGTTCGACTAATTGCTGCCCTTGAGGTCACAGTCCTTTCATCCTCATGCTCCATCATAGCAGTGACGTGCGGTGAGGTTCATGGCTGGTGTGGTGAGACACTGATTTCATCATAATCTGATTTACAAACATATGAACCTACAGTGTAGCTTATTCACCATTTAATAAGAACAGTGAGTGGGTTATGTTTAAAGTCTCAGAGCAGAATTATTTATACATACAAACTGTAACACACAAATAAGCACATTTGATTTAAAAAAAAAGTGTTGCCATGTTGTTACCTATATGTTTGTTTATATGTTACGAGTCTTTATAAATGAATTCTATGCACCGCACCTTCTGAACAAAAGCATCGAAAAATTTTTTTGTTGAGATGTGTAATCCTCCATTTTTATAGTAAGGCAAGGCGACCGGAAAAAAACAAATGAATGGCTGTGCTTGACTCACTGACTATAGATTGTAGTTTGCTTTCACTTCTTCTACAGCCGAAGAAGAAGAATCCTCGGCCGAATCCTTGGGATCACCAGCACCCCCTACCATGAGACAGGAGAACTACATGCCTCGCTTCGTGCCTTTTCCCAGCCATTTCAGGACAGTTGTCGACAAAAAAGACAGTATATACATTAGCTAAATTATGGAAATTTACTTCATATAGCAAACGTGTTTGAACATTTCAATAGCAACATATAGAGAGATAGCATTACAGTCTCACTGTATAGCATTCCAACACAGCTAGCAGAGTCATTGTGCGATCCATGGTTAGGCACGGCTGGTTGATGCCTCACCACAGGTCTCTTCTCAGTATTTCGGCGGTAAATGTGAAAATTCAGCAATATTGAGTTAAAATAATCTAAAATTGGTGACATTAAACGTAAAATAACTATAATACAGATCACTGGAAAAATATAACCATTTAACTTAATATAACCATTTAACTTATTTCTTCCGTTTTTCATTTTTTTCTTTCATGATAGCAGGTGAGGCCGTACCTCACCTGCCATGATGAACCGCACGTCACTGCATCATAGCAATGAGTGTCAAGACATGGTGCATTTTAAGACTGTCACTGCATCTCACCAAATGCCTCCAAAGCAACATGGAAAACTGCACTTTTTTATAAAAAAATTATATTTTTTTTTTTTTTTTTTTCCCGGCAATCCAAAATGCTGTTTCTCTGTGTAAAATGAATAAAAAAAAAAGTTGTTAATGTGGCTCTTGAACTGTACGAGTACTCCACTGATCTTAGAGGTTGTGAAGAAAATTGTATAACGACTTGAAATAGTGAAAGAAGGATCCTTGAAGTTTGTTTGCTGCATCACTGAGATGTTAGCACAGCAGAAATCAAAGTGAAAAATAATACGCCAACAGGTTGTCCATATAATCTCATGTGTGCCAGCACAACAGAAATCCGAACGATGAAGCTGAGACGTATTCAGAGACACACAGTGATATGTAAGTATAGGTGTTACTTACATCTTTCCCAGCAAAGTTGATGCCATCCTTCTATCACAAGCAGTATAAATAAATGTTCTCGTAGCTGTGTTGAAATGGATGGTAAATGGCTTTTCTTACTCCTTCCACCACCAAACCTGGTTGGTAGCCAATTATCTAGAAATTAATTTACTTTGTGGTAGAAGCCATATTATGTTCAATGACAAGTTATCAAAACTGCAAACCTGTGCCTGCCTTCCAGATGAATTAAAAGCATTTCCAGAGCTCTTGTTATCTCTGTGAAATACCTTCACTGTGTACCCATCCTTATCACTTTTGTTCATCTGACATTGAGCAGGCTGACCTGTCCGAGCTGGGATGGCAGCTCGTTGCTGATGTGACAAAATGACAGGCTTAGAATTTCAGACAACAGCATGCTAAAAAACCCCACAAAAAAACAAACAAACAAAAAATATATATATAGATATAGATATATAGATATACTGTATATATAGATATAGATATAGATATATAAATATATAAAAGCAGCATACAGAGACACACATGCGCACTAAAGTGACATTGCATCATTTAAGTGTACTTCACTACCAACATGTGTTCATGTGTTGCTGTGTTGGAAAGGTCACCAGGAAAGCAAAATGATGAAGTAGTAATTTCTGTGTGCATTTTTTTCACAGAACTTTCCCTTACTCCAAACCACTCAGATGTGGAACATTCTGCACTTACTATATGATGTTAATGAAGTTGCAGTAGTTTAAGAGTTATTTTCTTTATAGATCACTCAACAAAAAAAGGAAAGTTACTTTTCATGACACGAAAGAAACAGACAAAAACAACATATAATAATTAACATACTGCAAATTATTTTGTCAGAATTTTCTCTGTTTTATAATAGCCATTATAGTTTTGATTTAATCCATACAAAGAACTAGAGGTCACGGTGCTTATTTATATACCTTTCACCAGTCTTTTTTAATGATACAAATCCACTAACATCATGGAAGTACAGTTATTAGTGTCACATTTTATGTAAAAAAAAAAAAAGCCTCACATTAAACTTTAAGCTGCGGCCATCAATACCTTTTGTTATCCCGTATACAATTTTGATTATTCTTGCAAATTAATATGTTTTTGGAAGAAAGTAGACCTGATTGTATAACTAATTTTTGTCTTAGATTTTTTGCAGTCATTCAGTCAGTCATTATCTCAACCCGCTTAATCCGCTGACGCGGGTCGCGGGGGAGCCGGTGCCTATCCCGGCAGTCTCAGGGCGTGAGGCGGGGGACACTCCGGGCACGACGCCAGTGTACCGCGGAGACAAACAACCACTCACACACACATTCACTCCTACGGTCAATTTGGGACCGGCCAATCAACCTAAAGCGCATGCTTTTGGAGGTGGGAGGAAGCCGGAGAACCCGGAGAGAACCCACGCAGACACGGGGAGAGCATGTGAACGCCGCACAGAGTGGGACTCGAACCCGGGTCCGCCGTGTTGTGAGGCGACAGCGCTACCCACAACCACCGTGCTCTTAGATTTTTAAAAAAATAAAATTCATAGTGTTACAGCAAAGTTTCACATCAATGTTTTTGTTTCTTTAGGATGTGTAATTTTGTGATTTGTACAACATGGAAATAATATTCACACCTACTAAGGACAAATATCAGTACTTCTAATAATGGTGATGTGATAGTAAGTACTTGAATACTTGAGTACATAAATTTCCTAGAGGATTCTTATTAATGCTGTTTTGTCACAGATTGTAGCATTATCTTCAGAGTTGCAGAGTTGAATTGTCTTAATTCTGTTGTCTCCCTGTTAATCAAAGTAGACTGTTGGCAAGTTTCAACAACAGAGATTGTGGTATTAATAATGTCCACAATAACTATCCATAACTCTACTTCCTGTCTGCTGCAGAGTAAAATAAATGCTCCCTTTTGTCACTGCTGTATCCTTATTCATTTAATAGATAGCTCACTAGCAGGAAATTGGTCACTAAATTGCATTTGGACATGATAAATTGCAACCAAATGGAGATTATGTAAATTCTGAAACACTAAACCAAAAATTCATTCTGTTTTTGATAGTCTAGGGGGCCTTTCTGTGACATTCAGTTAGTGCAATGTGAGGATCGGGATGTTGTTTTTATGGGGAACTACTGGGTAGTGACTAACGGTTGACCTTCAAAGGTTGGACTGAATTCTGTTTTCATAGCTGCTTTACATCTTTTTTCTGAAAGCACAAAATGAGCCTGCCAGCTGTGAGGCCTCCTTTGTAGCTTGATTTTCTGTCCACATCCTGTTCTGACATAGCAGCAAAAAGTGTTCACTTCAGCAATAACTGATCCTTGGGACAGAAAGTTGCAGACTACTCTGTCTTCACTCAGTGATTGCAGAAACTGCTTATAGTTTACAGGTAAAACTGTGAAAGCCAAAGATACACTGAAGAAGAAGATTACATGCTCAAGTACTAGTCAGCAGACTTTCTTTTTGTGAAAGTAGACATTAGCACAGGGAAAGTAAAAGTGTGGGCGCTGGCTGGTGTTGTTATTGGCATTCATGTCTCATAGTCTTGTACTTCAGGTGCTTTTATTGACTATTGCTTAGTAAGTTTGTCTTGGCTGAAAAACCAGACGAGTCGTCAGGACAGTCTGTCAGCAAGTAACATGTTGAGAAGGTCAGCTGCAGTTTATACGTGAGTAGATCAAGTAGTCAAAAATCTGGTTTTTTTGTTTTTTTTAATCAACATGCCATTAATAAATCCATTTTTATATAAACTCTTGTCCATGATGGTGGGTCAGAAGTGGGTACACCCTTGACCAGGTGTCCGTACATGCAAAGACAGATTCATAGAGAGACAAGCACAATCACATTCACAGTACAGAGTCAAAGCCAACAGCTAACCTATTTAGAATCACTGTTAGAGGAAGCTGGAGCAGCCAGAGGTAATCCGAAGCCCTCTTTCTCTGAGGCAACAGTGCTATTCGCCACACCGCTCTCCAAACACTGTACATGTCATTATGGGTTTCTTGAGATTTAAGTGACTTAAGTGTTTCAATAACATTTTTTGCAGGATTGCATTCAGTCTTTCATAAGCTATGACGAGACATTAAAACAGCTGACACATCTATCTGATGATGTCAGCTAAGTGTTGCTGTTGTTAAGGTCTTACATCTATCTCAGGGCAGAGGTGAAGTGTGGCCTCAGGCTGCAGGAAGCAGCAGTGAACCTGCCCCCATCTTTCTCATTATAGTGTTCAATGGGATGGTGGGGCCAGGCTGACTCCTGTAGAGCAAAGTTATTGAATGATATGATCGTGTCACCTCTAATATCCCGTCTCACAGTCTTAATGGGTTACAATTGAATCAGTCATCAGCTCAGGCTGTGAAAGCCATCAGCTCTAAATTGACTTGTGGAATTGATTACCAGTGAAAGAGCTACAGTTTTGACCCACATGATCTATTTATGTTGATGTTGTGGGTACATTTAATTGAGTGATTGGAATGAGGTTTCATATTAGATTTTGCTTTTTAGAAACTGATCCTCATTTAAACATAAATGGCAAAATGAGGAGTATCTCTTTAGAGAGTGTGACAGGAATAGAATCTAAGAGCTGGACATAGTCGTAAACTGAAAAAGCTGCTTGATAAACAAGTGCAGATAAATTATTAATAAACAAAATTAATAACTGTTTTATTGCCAAATATGTAAATGAAAATGATGCTCGTAATGGTAGTGGTGGGACAAACTGCTCCTCTCACTAGCTGAGTTGAGTACAGAGCCATTAGTGGGTGATGGATAAAATAGAAGGCATCATAAAATGAAATGTAAGGATGATGGAATGTGTCTGGTAAAAGGGAAAATCCATTCACATCCCCAAATGAGACCATCTGCCAAAATGCTAATTCTACCAACCAAATTGTTTGGTGGACTTATCTGTAAATCTTCACACTGGTGTAGTGAGTGTCACCATGGGCTGCCTGGATGGTGAAGGTTGAAGTCAGTATGCAGCTGGGTTGTGTAAAGTGAGGTCTGACCGGGGCAATCCCCTCTCTGAAAACCTCCCAGGGGGTAGGGGAAGTGTCTCTGTCTTAGGCTAAAAGTCTGTGACAGTTTGAAAGGGTGACCTGCTAGTTGGAAGGAGGAAGCACCCTGAGGAGATGCCCCTGTATAATGTTGTATGCTCAGCATGCTGATGGTCAGTGCACCATGGGTTACTGTAAACTGTACTGTTACTGTCACCAAGTTCCTCCGCTCTGTCTAGTCTGATCGAGAGCAAGCTTTTATTTTGTTTATTTAGCTCTTGACCGGTCGGCTAATGCACTGTGGTACACACCTCAAACATTTCCTTACATATAACTGTAGGCTAGCAGGGACCTCTGCTGCAGAAGTTGTGTTACCATGGGAGTAGGTTGCGTATAGAACTCAAAGCACACATTTTACTGGCAAGTCTGCTTCTTATCACTGCTGATGGTTGTCTATCCTTGTGTAGAGGACAGAGCTCCTTTGACTGATTAGTTGATGGGTTGTATGCTGTATGCAGTATATAAATGGTGCATACAGCATACCATTTAAATCTGCATGTATGCAGATTTGAATGGTTTTGGTGGAGGGATTTTTATTATTGTTGTTATCTTCGTCAAGCAAGTCGTATTTTTACTTCTGTCTCTTAGTTTTATTTTTTAGTAAACAGTAGAATTGGTTTCCATTTAAGTTGTCAAACAGGTGTGATAATATTGAAGTAATTTTTGTGTGGACATATACTGTATATCAGTGTTTTGTCCAGCATTAAGAATTTTCTTTTTTTGTTTTTTTCATTTTTACCTTAGGCAATGTGTGTAGTGTTGTTCAGATCCAGTTAATACCCCTTGTAATCGGTATTTATTTCTTGAGCCAAACTACCACTTTGTGTGTAGCTGAGATCACAGGGTTTTAAATATAGTTTTAGGGATGCATCTAGATCTGTATGTTTAATGTTGTGGTTTTAAAAACATGTGTAGGGGTAGGGTTTCTTAGCCTTGATGGAGATGTATGTGCTTTGCTTAATCTCATTTTAGGCCTGGAGTTTTTTCGCTGACAAAATGACACAGCCAACAAGTGTTTTGAATTGCCAAAGGTTGATCTGATACATACTGTATATTTAAGATAAACCTCTAAGTTTCTAAAACTTAGAGGTTTTACTTTTCAGTCTATGAAGCTTAAAAAAAAGTGTATTTTTGAATACATATTCAAAAAACACATTTGCAAAATGGAGATCCTTCGTTAATCCAGGAGTTTATCTGGGCCTGAAGCTGAGGCTCACCAACAAGAGTGTTTTTAATTTAATTTTACTTTAAATATTATCGCTCTCTCCATACCAGTATCAGTCAGATATTAATCTCACATCTCCTGTTTGTTTAAAAGGCTGCAGCTAGCTAACTGGATTCCAGTGGATTTACAACTGGATTTTCAGTTGATTTTGACATTTTTTGTATTGTATGTTTTTGTGTTCAAGCACAGAAGATTTGTTTTGTAGCTGTTTCACTGAGGTTTTAACTCTTTATGAACCTTAACACTACTTCAGATCCTCAGGCAAGGCTGGATGGGTGGTTTGTCAGTTCAGGCTCAAGACTAGGGAGACTATGTTTCTATATCTATTGGGACACGTGCACTTTGGAAAGACCTGCCTAATGGAATTAGGCGAGTAGCTTCATATTTTAAAACAGATTTTTATGTGACTGTAGTTTCATGCAGTCATCTGGAAACATAACTGAAAGCTCTGTGTGTATAACTGATTTATTTCTTAGCACATTATGTTCAGCCATGATCTCCTCATAGTGCCTTCCTTTTTTACTTGACTTTATGATGATGATGATTACCATATTTGTTGTTGTTTAATGTTCCTTACAAAAACCTTGTTGGACCAACAAAATTTGAAATATTGCAAATGCTGCTAAAATACAAGATGCAGCTTCTAATTGATAATTAGTCATATCGAAAAAATGTATGTTTTCCAATACCTACATCAGTGAAAAGGCATTTTACCCCTGAGAAACTATATTTTATAATCTGCCAAATGCAATAACTGGATGTAACTTGAAGAAACAAGCCCGTGCCTGTTAAATCAAATCATCACTTAAATATGCTATTTTCAGAAACAGGATTGTCTAGTTGGTCTCACCAGAAGCACTCTATGACAATATCAAAAGAAAATACCACAGGAGATGAAGTAATGATATCAAAAATACATCAGTCTGGGACGGGCTACAGTGTGTTTTCTAAGGCTCTGGAACTCCACAGATCCATAGTGAAAAATATTACCTACAAATGGATCAGTAGAGAACCTTCCCAGAAGTGGCCTGCCTTCCAAAATTGCTACAGCAACACACCAAATGGTTTGGGAATAGTGTTCTTCTTCTTTTGGATGGGAATGCAAAATTACTAATCAAGACTCACATTGGCACTGATGACTTCTTCTTCTTTTCCTTTCGGCTTTTCCCTTCCGGGGTCGCCACAACCAATCAATTGCCTCCATCTAACCCTGTCTTCTGCATCCACTTCTTTCACACCAACGACCATGTCACTGACGACCATTAGAGTTATAATGACTTTTTAAATCTAAATTAGTTTGTGGTTTCTATAGCTTTGCATGAATAGTTTTAATAGTTTTCTGGATAGCAAAGTATGGCAAAACTGATAGAAACCTGATTTTGAGCTGTTATTCATAAGATGATGTCTGTTGTTTATTCTTCAAAATGACATTGTATTCTGACCAAACTTACACACTGTTCAACTGTAGAAGTCAACCTTCATGTGACAAGGTAGTTAGTAGAATTGATACTGTGTCTCTTCTTTATCTTATAGAATTCCACATCAGCAGTTGTTACCGCTAGCATCTGCTGCTTATCTTGAGCTCATATGTAGGCTGTGCTTTCTTCTTCTTTTGCTAAAATAGGTTGTAGGTGCACTACTGCCGACCTCTGGTGGTAGTTCTGTATTACCACCAGATGCAGGAAAGAACATGTTTTTGACTGAAAGACTATCTTGAAAAAAAAATCAATGTCCATCCTTACTTGTTAAAAATAGATACATTAAAATTTAAAAGCTGCATTTTGTATTTCCTCAGGTTGTTTTTTTTCTGTTCAAATTTATGCAAATACCCAATCGAGTTTATGAGGAGATACCGAGAAAATCCGGAACTGCCTGCAAACAATTTTTCCATACCGCTCAATAACACTATTGAAATGGAAGACAACAATATAATGTGGGTAAAGCAGTGAAGCAGAAGAAGTACAGAAAAGTGGAACACATATAAAATGACCAAATAGTGCACTAATGACACACTAGTTGTTATGGAGAGACCATGGCCAATCTGCAGGTCAGAAGTGCTATGCTGATCCCTGAGTGACAACGGTTGTGGCCAGAGGACCAGAGTGAGGGCTGTTGAAGCTTGGCTGGAGACTCTCCCTCCCAGCTGCCACCTGGCACAGACTGAAGGCTCAGGACCCCATCATGCAGACGGCCCAGAAAACTAGAACAGGGGAGGGATTCATCCTTTCCGCAACAAGCTTCATTCAGCAGACAAACCTAGGCCCAGTTTATGATGTTGATGCCTCTTTTTTACCAGAGTGGATTAGAAAATATGGAATTATAAGAGTGTTCCATTCTTACTGTAAAAAATGTCAGTACTGTAAAGTCACAAGCTTTCTTCTAATTTAAAGTAAGAAAGGAGTTTGAATTGAACCATAGAGCAGAATTTTACACATATGTATTTTGTTGAGTGATTTATTGTTAGTTATTCTCCCAAGTCATTGACTTTGGGCCTACAGTATATTTTGGCTATTAGATTAAAGATTAGTACACAGGATGAAATGATCTTTGGTGAAGATGTTAGCTAGTGTTTGATTTGGAGTGTTTACACTACCTACCGTACATGATGCAAAACACCACGAAAGTTTATCAAGCGCTATAGATGAAGCACACATTAAATACAGAAAAAAACTTGTCCACACAGAAAGGTTTTACTCAAATGAATGCTGATCTTCCTGTAGTTCAGTCCGGTTAGTTGGAAGATAGAGCAATTTTTCATGATTTTCAAGTCTACATGTAAAGCAATGAGTGGCCTCATCAACTACACTGCAGCGTTTTTATTGAATTGCTCTGAATTTCAGGGCAGTTCTAAGAATATCCACCATACTTCTTTTTTCAATATCTACTTGGCGGAGTCATTTCAGTCTCTGTCCGCCCACAAAAACAGCTTTTTGGGCCTAAAATATTTCTGAGATGGCCACTAAAGCTGAATAATTTAATGCACTTTGGTATAGTGCATGACTTGAAAATCAAAGCTATAACCGCACCCCCTTCCCCTACTTACACCTGCAACAAACTCACATCTCAGTCTCTGTAGCTGTGATAATGCTGGCCTGTGAGGACTTAGTTCAGTCTTGTGGCAACACTATTACTGAGTTTCTTCATGTTAAAATTAGATTGCCGAATACATCACCCCCAGCTGTCATCAATCTGATTCAGTATGATTCCCTAACATGCTTCCGAGTTGCTATTGATCTCTGCTCCCCACCACCCTCCCCTCTCCCACAGTGTTGGATATGGAGTCCTATTAACTGTGCTCCCATCAATCACAGTTCACCCATGTTTGTTTGTAGAAGTCTTTTGATATGATTAGAGCAATGCTCTTGTACTAGCGCTGCGTGATTTTCTCCAGTTTCCATTTCTTGTGTCAGCTGGTTTAAAATGTGTGCACTCACTCCCTCTTGGTTCTGCGATGTGCTTCACTGCTCCGCAGCAGAGACAAGAGATTAAGCACTTTGGTCTCAAACATGTCAGCTGTTACAGGTATCTCTCATTGCTCAATGCCTGATAAGGTTCTCTTGTTCCTGAAACAGCCCCAGCCAAGAAAGGACATAAATACTCCTCTGAGAGATTTAATATGTTTCTCTAAGAGAGTACTTCTCCATGATTGCTTTTTTGTCCTTAGTCGCATCAATATTTAAAGAGTAGTGACCACATCTTTTTTTTTTGACAAATGATTGATTTTTTTCCCCATTCTATGTATATTTAATAGCTGTGTAATGTAATACATATGTCATGATTACCTTGCCATTCCTTGTTTATTCCTGTTTGATTCCATTGGAAAGCTGTTCCTGGAACTGCTCTGAAATGAGTAGAGAGAGGGGGAAGAAAGCATGTTTTGAAAGTCTGGGAATGATATTTATCGATTGTTCCTCAAAACTGTTTTCTATAGTTTGAAATCAAGCATCTTTTCTGTGTACTACTTGATTTTCACTTTCTATTGTGGCTGTCAACTTGTTTTTTTAGCTAATTATCCAACTGAAGGTTAAAATATAAAGTTTGCTCGAGAAAAATATTTTCTCATTACTTTTGAGTTTCAACCAAACAAAAATAATTTGTAAATCATGGCACTAGAACATTAAATAAATCTATTTGCTCAGTAAACATTAACTGATGAGGTGCTAAATAAGATGCCTACAGATATCTGAAAATGTGCACGCATATTACGATATTTAGCTCAAAATCTGATTTTTAAGTTATGCAACAATAATTAGGTACAACTAGAACTTCATACAATAGGAAGTGGCCAGTCACTGGTACACAGTTATTCCGTAGTAAGAGAGACCAGCAATTGGAGAGGGACTAATTCACAGTCACACACATCATGGCTTAAAACATCATACTGGTGTTGCTGGGTTTTAATAGTGGAGCAGAAAGAAATAAAAATCCACTGATGTGCTAAATAATACTGACAGACGTCTGTGTAACAGTGTTCATCTTGTCTGTAGAGGTGGTCCTTGTTATTCCACTTACTTAATTCCAGCACATAGGTTTGCAGACTAATGGCAGCAACATTATTCCCAGCTATGGTTCTGATTGCTATCATCTGAGAAGCCACTGTTTTTTATCACTGCCTCTGGTGAATCGATGAGTGAACTGAGTGGCTTCTTCCACCTTGCAAGTTCTGCTGATTTGCTGTTGTTGTTTGCAGTTAAGCCAACAAATACACTAAAACTACGATACAGTATATGTTCAGTTCTGCCCGGTTCGGTTTAATTCCTGTGGCTGGACATGTAAATACAGAGACCAAATATAATTTAAAGTTTGATTTGTTCTATGTCATCCATTTAAGGAATCTAGTGATTGTTTGGATTGTTTGACCAGTTTACCAGTGAGGTTAATACCATGAACTGACTATTGTTCATTATTATTTTCTCATTGCTTTAATTTTAAGTTCTCTCTATCTTTTGATATTATTTCCTGCTCCTCTTGTCTTCCCTGTGCAACAAATTAGTGTCCTCTGGAAAATTCCTATATTCACATGCATAATTTTAATAAATAGTAGTTTGCCGTCGATGGGGACAGCTGAACAGACAGCAGTAGCAGTATAGACAGCTCGGGTAAATATATCTGAAAGACAGAAGAAAGCTTTCCTGTCAGAACGGTGTCATTAGTGTGAGGTGATTGAAGCCTTAATGATGCATTCCCACATGTTGTCAAACATCAATATGTTTGACAACACTTGTTGAAAGCAACAGATTGCGTAATATTCTCTCCATGACATAGGTGCTGTTGCTTTTGTAAAGGGTATTGTTCCCTGTTTGTTTGCTTCTGAAGTAACAGTTGGAAATGGCCTTTATTGATTTACAAGCAGCAGTTGGTACAAAGTTTTTCTGTTTGAAAAACTTTGATGAATCACCATCAACTGTGATTGTTCAAGCCAAAGACTGTGTCATATATTTCCCAGAAGAGACTTCACATCTGTTGTGATCATTATGGAACTTCATCCTGCCAAACCAGAAAGTACTAGTAGTCAAAATAGATTATATTTAATAGAATAATAAATATCCCAATTAGGCACCAAATTTTGTCAAAACTGTATCAATTATCTCTTCCATGTGTTGTGAGTTTATTATTTTCTGCTACCTTTTTTATAATTGTCATGTCAAAAAATTCATTTTTTGAGACAAATAATAAAAAAAATGATTTTTTAATTCATTTATTTCATTTTTTAATCATACTCACAGCATCTGATTAACTGGAACTAACTTCTAGACATTAAATCAAATAAAAATAAAATAGTGACAAAAACACAAACTATTAAAGTCTGTTTTTAAATTATTGCTGATTATTGAAGATAGTGGCATTGTTCCAAACCCCAACAATGTAACTAATCTTATTAATCTCCTTTAAGTTTTTTTTTTTTTACAAATGTAATACTATTCATAAATACATATTAATAGCCTGTCAAATAAATTATTGTTAACACTTTGAAATTTCCATGTGAAATTACGACATGGAATGCTGATGGTTGAAGAATAATTATATTTTAAAGAATTTTGGAGATAAACAGTCTTTACAGTAAATCAGATGAATTGTCTTAAAAATTGTATATTCTTTCAAATCACCAACAACCTTCTGAGAACTGCAAAGGTTTATTCAAGAACATTCCTTTAATGGACATGAACAAACGTGGCAATAATTGATACACAAATAGAACACCATCTCGGTTCACGTGCTTTCCTTCCTTGTGTTAGGTCATAAGACAAGATGAGAGGTTAGTGTGGGATAACAGTTGCGTATCATGACATGTTTATTAAGAATGTGATTGCACATGCTGTCGCCTCACAACACGGCGGGTCGGGTTCGAGTCCCGCTCTGTGCGGAGTTTGCATGTTCTCCCTGTGTCTGCGTGGGTTCTCTCCGGGTTCCCCGGCTTCCTCCCACCTCCAGAAGCATTCGCTTCAGGTTGATTGGCCGGTCCCAAATTGCCCATAGGAGTGAGTATGTGTGTGCATGGTTGTCTGCATCTCTGTGTGGCTCCGTGGTGCACTGGCGTCGTGCCAGGAGTGTTCCCTGCCTCATGCCTTATGCCCGCTGAGCGGATGAAGTGATAGAAAATGAATGAAAAAATGATTGCACAGGTTAACCATGCATCTATATATAATTCCCCTTAGACATTTGGCAGGATTTACTTGAACTTGGTGAAACAGATATTTGAGCCAGAACAACAGTCAACTAACAACAGCAATCACACAGAGCTGCAGCAGGGTCGGAGTGCAAATAGTTACTGACATGTATGTTCATGAATCATGAAACAGAACAGTAGCCAATTCAAGGTCAAGTTGAATGGCATGATTGTCACACAATTCAAATGATAGACATTAATAACATCAGTAACTAAAGCAGAATATGAATGAAAGACATGAATAACATAAGTATGCGGTGAGAATCTATTGACACATCGTTTGTGCTAAAATGTATTATGTTCAAATGAAACAGAAAAATAGAAAAAAGCTATACGCAAAATATTTTACTGTGTTTTATTTGTTCATTTGAACAAAACCATATATCCAACCATATTCGGTGGATATTGATTTGGAAATCAAAGTAGATGGAGATTAATTTCCTCCCTTTTTTTTTGTACATTCAGTTACAGTGGGATGTTGATGTTTTAAAACAGCCCCCCTCCACACATATGGTGTTAAAACCAACCTCAAATTGTATATAGTGTCTCAAGTTATGAGCAGATATAATTCACAAACATTCCAAAATCAATCAGTCTTTCTCCATTTTCAAGTTTTGAATGTTATTCATAGCAATAAATCCAATCCACGCTGCGCCTAATGATAAAGTTCACTAATATGATAGAGCTGATTACGTGTAGATTATTCTTAAAGCACTTCATCTGGATCATGAATTTGGTACAGTCAAATGAACAGTGATTGTACTTTGCCCCTGTCATTAACCTCATCAAGACAAACTGTCTTCTCTGTATATAATGTTGGGAGACATTGACAGTAATTGGCTGTGTGACTCTTGCAATAATCGCATATGCAAAGCTAGAAATTACCTGACAAGTGCTTTCTGTGACTGAGTGACCTCTCCTGAGACAAAAAAAAGCAACTTATTAAATGCGCTGACAAGCATGTCTTCTTGTCAGGCAAATCAAATCTCTTCTGTAGATCTCCTTAAAAGTGACAAGAGTATATATAAAAAAAAAAATCTATTCTAAAAATAATCAGTCTTGCAAGAAGAGCATCTGTGAGGCCTGTCATCATCATCATCTGTGGAAAGCTTGACGTGACAGTTCTCATTTTTAGACACTGTATTCTTGACCTTTATCTTGTTCGGCAAACCAACATTTTCATGTATGACTCAAATTTACTTCACGGCTCCAATTTATTAGTCATAGCAGTTGGTCAAGACAAGGTGCACCATCTCCTTCAAGCGCTTTGATGTAGCAGCTGCAATCCTAAAGTGTGCTGAGGCATTGCCAGGCAGCCTGTGTTTTCAAAATGCACCTTCAAGCCAGCTCTCTGACACAGTTATCAACAGTCGGGCTAAGGCAATGTGTCTACTTGAGACACTCCTCTCACAGGACATGTTGCTTATCTCTGCGGTTACAGTATCCTGGAAGGGGTCTCGTGTCTTTTGCAGAGTTGAAAATGAAATTTACAGAGGTAGACACAGAAAATTGGTGGAGAAATGGGATTGACATACTGTAAGAAACCATACTGGTAACAATAACAGTGTTAATAAAGTGATGATCCACATACATTCTTATCATAAGCAAAGTCTGAGTGCAGAGATAAAAGAAAGAAAAAGATAGCAACAAAGCAAGACTTGCCAGCACCTCTCAAGCTAATAATGAACACTTTACATCTAGTTTGTAGTGATGGCCAACTTGGTAATTAGCTAGCCCAAAAGCTAGCCCAACTGGTAACGCTCCACCTCCAAAACAAGCTCTGGTTCCTTCCCTGCCAGTGAGGTGACATTCCACGTCCCCAAAGCCAGCTTCTGCCGTCTAGGTCTGCTCTGTCATTGCCACCTGTCACCCCCCACATGGCACCACACCAGACCCCATCAGTTTGCACTGGGGGTGGTGGGTCCACATGAGTGGGGAAAATCTATGTTGCCTTTTTGGGCTGATTCAGGCAGGGGCCCTGTGGCAGACCCGGACACCAATTGCTCGCTGACGGGCCCTCGCTCCAGACGTGGGCCCAGGGCTTCCTCCAGGCAGGGTCTCATGTTTCCTCCTCTATTTATCATAGGGACTTCTGAACCATTCTTTGTCTGGCCCTTCACATAAGACCTTTTTGTCTTGGGTGACCCTACCAGAGGTACGAGACTCCCAACAACATAGCTCTCAGGATCCTTAGGGCACACAAACCTCTCTAACACCATAAGGTGATGATTCCTCGGAGAGGAAATTTAGTATGTATCAGGACATTTTTCTGTAGATGAAAATCTACAAATGCTACAGTTACTATATGCAAAATATTCAAATTGATGATATGCTGTGTGACTGGTAGATAGGTTTATGATTTATGACTGATCATATCATCTCCAATCAAACACACCACCAGATGCTAGTTCAACTCTGGGCTAATGGCAACATTGGAGTCAAACTTCTTCCTTAGCTTTCAGCAAGAGTACACCTATTTCCCAAATAGGCTGTTCTTCAATGTACAGCCTCTTCGGGTTTTGTAAAAAGGTTTGCAAACATTTAGAAGTGATGACTAGATAAACTTGCTGCATGAATCATTGATCCTAGTCACTTCTATACAGTGTATTAAACAGAAGATTTAAAGAAATCTGGTGACGGGAACTTGAATTCCTTGTTTCTCTACCTATCCTTGGTGATAATTTGTTGGCTTATCATTACAGATGAACCTGAAAGAAGATGCTAATTTAATTTGGTATGTTATTGCTGTAAAAGGAGAATATTGCACAGGTCAGCTCGAGTATTTGAGGAGTTTAAGCCATCTCATGAAGAAGCCACGACACAAACACATGCATTCAGCTCTGTTGCATGCTGAGCTTTTGTTGTGTGGTTCATTTTTATTCACATAATAATATTTGTTATTCTAATAATTTGTCTTTTTTCACATTTTCATAAATTTCACAGCAAGTTTACTCAAAATTGTATTCATTGCCTGGACATTATGTGTGGATTTCAGCCAGTGATGAATATGAAACAAGATTTTGGGTGTGATTTTGTCAGAGATTAAAATGGTGTCAAACAAATAAAACAACGATCACTTCAGCGAGCGTTAGCCAGCCTGTTTCTTTTAGATGCGTGGTGGGACCTTTCTGCACCTCAAAATCTTTTATTTCCATACCCGCCTCAGTGTGAATGTCTGCTTCAGGCGATGTTTCCCTGAGGATCACAAGCTCTTCATTATTAAAGGCCCTTGTCGACCATCCTCCACACTTCTGTGACCTAATGACTTTCTGGAGAGCTGAGCTACAGCTCAAAGCTCATCCCTTTTTTGCTCTTTCCCTGTTTTCTTTCGGAACAGTAGCCAAAGCCCTGCTTCCTTGTTTTTATACCAATTGGTAGAATGAGAAAACAGGATTGCCCTTCTGTGGTATTAAATATTGATGCGCATTCTCGTACATGAAGTGTTGCTTTGCTTTGATTGCATCAACCAAAAAGAAACTATAGTCTTTTTAGTTACTGCACAATTAGCAGAGTCAGCTCACATTTTTTTAGTCATCTTGTTTCCTTAAGGAATTACTAGATCTAGTTATCTGTTGAACAGAGATATCTGTGTAAGACATTAACCGCTAGATGTTTGACACTGTCTAGGTATTAGTTTTTGAGATACAGCAGTACCCACTGGGTGTCTCTGTAGCTTTCATGGTGAAAATTATTGTCTGCCCCTGTTGACTAGTGGTGAGTGTGTTGGTTAATGTGCTATTTAAAAGATTTGGTGGGTTTCGAACTTAGAGCTACATAAAGTATAGTCATTTATTAGTAATGTGGGATTATAGGGGAAGATGGTTACAGTTTTGATTCTATCTCTATTGCTAGCTGTTATTAGGTTAAATATTTGATTGGGTTTGATTTTCAGCAGGGTTAAGTCAAAGCTACAGCAGGCTAGGCCCTTTCACCAATGTCCTTGGTAGAAAGGTTTATCATTGGTTAAGGAAAATCCAATTAAATTTTGTAGATCTGACTCACTGGGGCTATACATACATCATTTTTCAGTGTCAGTGATTTTGTTTCGGGTTGGCCCCTCCTCCCTGGTAAGAGAAAGCCTTGATAATGTCTGAGGAGAGGAAGCAGCATCAGTAACAAGAACGGAGAATCAGAGAAGTAAAAAGTTTTTTCCTGATTGTTTTGACAGTTGCATTCTAAAGCACAAAAACAAACACGCCCACACTTCCACGCCTCCCTGCAGGATCATGCCACATTGCTGGATTGCGTGTGAATGCAGATGTCAAACACACACGCATGCACGTACAAACGTGCGCACACACACACACACACACACACACACACACACACACACACACACACACACACACACACACACACACACACACACACACACCTGCAGCTTTATACAACCATAGCACAGTCTGAACAGAGAAGAGAGACAATGACATCAATGGAACTTGACTGCCATGTTTTTAATCTTTTACCTGACCTCACACCTTGTTCCTGTCATTGGCTGAGGGCGATAAGTTGCATAAACTTCCAAAACCCTGTAAAATAATATTACAGGTAAACCTCTGCTTATGTGTTCATTGGCTCCAAGAGATGTGATGTAAGTCAAAAAATGATGTTGAATTAACTTGTCTCCAGGCTAAATTAAAACTAACCATTCCCAGTTCTGTACTGCACTTTATTTATGAATGTATTTTAAATAATACAAATCTATTTTAAAATGACAAACAATAAAAATATTTTTTTCTTAATACAGGACAGAAAAAACACAGTAACATGATTACACACACACACACACGCGCGCGCGCACACACACACACACACACACACACACACACACAGATGAGAGAAAATATTGTGACTGTGATTTCAAGTTTGCTTATCATAGAAGAGTGGAAAATTGGACACACAGTATAATCTCTCTCAGTAGCTTATTTTAAATCCCTATAGGAGCTAAGGATTGTGCTGCGTAATAAAAACTGTTGTGTATACCACATAACTACGCTCAATACCACTGTCGACCTAAACCAACCAAGAGCAAATTTATAAACATACTGTAGTTGGCTTTTATTTTCCATGATGCTGATTTTATTTTAATTTATTTATTGTGTAGAAACATTGGTGCAGAGTCAATACAGACTGACTAATAACTTTGTACATTTTCTGAATGATGTTGTCTTTCTGTTCTGTAATCAGATCCTAACTCCATTCCAGCATATCAAATGAATACATTCTTATATACATACACACATACATACATAATGACAGTTTCATAACGAATAATGTCCAGTGAGTCTAATTTTTGGCTAGGACCCAGAACCACAGATCTTAGTATAATACAAAATATGATTCTAGTCTGTGATTGTGCCAAGTTCATTAGTGTAATGGTTAATATAGTGGCTCTCATGCAGATTACCTGAGTTTGAGGCTTGTCATCTTTTTTATGTATTTAATAAAATTTAAATATTTTTGCTTTGCATCTTAAAAGTAAAATATTGATTCTTTAGATTAAACATTGTGGATATAAGAAGGTTCTTTCAGCTTTGGCAGAATTTACTGTTCCCCCACCTGCCAAATCCTTCTTTAACCTCGACCTAAACCCAACCTTAGAACTGGCAGTAAAAGCCCATGAGCATAACAGCTGGAATCAAACCCTTAAACAGTAAAATAGAGGTTGAGAGCCTTGAAGAACTGTTTCAATCAGCATGAGCAGCAGGAGGCTGCATCTTTAACACTGACCATGTGCATAAATAGGTGCAATATGTGCTGCAGTGATAACAAACAAGACTGTGCTGAACCCTGCTGCTGAAGAGTGGGAAATTTTCTTTGAACAAGGATTGTGTCTTTTGACATGAGCAATATTTATCTGCATTTCTACAAAAGCAAACAACACTGCAGCATCCCGAGAGGATGCACTAAACTACTCTTGTTCACGCATGCATGTTTAGCAAGCCTCAATAAAACTTACAATAAAATAAATACAGTAGAAGTTGTTCAGGTCCATAACAAAGATGGAGGTCATCTGAGGTAATCAATGAGCTTCACATATAGAGCAGCATAGCAGGAAAGAAATAGTTGCTGAAGGATACTCAGGGTTTTCTATTGACAGTGTGTCAAATGGTTGTCTTCTTGGCTGACATAAGCCTCATTATTTATATTGAAAACTGACAGTGAGAGTTCCAATGAAGGTGGTGTTTGCTTTGGTGTATATTCTGGTTTAGGAAAGTGGAGTCAGAACAGTGTTTTTCTTGAATGTCTCTTACAAAACAAAACAAAACAATACAATAGAGAAGAACAGGACCCAAGATTTCATCAAATGGCATTTATATGATGTTAACTGAATTCAATTGCGCGTTTTTTTTTTTTTTTTTTTGCAAACTATAATTGTCCTGTCAAGAGCAGAGTAAAAGCGTCATTTTTGTCACGATGACAAGTTTGCTGGCCTCAACGCTTAGTTGAGATTTAATCATGTGTCAGTTTATTGAAAACTGCTGTTATCATCTGCACATTAACAATCATTTTCTTGAAATTTATACGGGAATAAGAAATAAAATAAAAAGTGCTGTCTTTGGAAAAAAAAATCTTCCATAGCATGCAAATGTGGTGATTACTTATTGGTATACTTAATGATGATGCATTACACCAAACCAAGATAACTAATGCTAGTTATTTCTCAGAAAAAAAACAAAACTTATTTTAGGGTTTGAGTTATACAGAAACAAATGAGCTGCATTCAAAGTCCAACTGTTCTGCTACTAAGAATGAATTTGAGGAATAACCTCATACGCAGCAAATTTTTCGTATTCACAAAACTGTGACATGGAACCGTATAGTTGCTACACCTGCCAGCGAGGTGCTGTATTTTAAGGCCATGTAGGTGTCACACTATATATACCATTGTCATCCTGACAGACTGGAGGACAACATATCATCTTCAGTTGTGCTGTGACACAGCCTTTGTGATTGCATCACATCATTTTTGGCTCCAGAATAGGCCAGTGGAACGCTGAGCTGGAGCCTCGCCACAGCTTTCGGTTAACGGCTCTGTTGGTACGATGGGATTTACTGATAAATGCGAGGATCCCTCTCTATACCAGTGTCCTGTTTCCCATGTTTGCCAGTGCCCACCAATGAAAAGGTGGCCCTTGACCAGAAAGCGGTAACCTAATACACTGAGCCAACACATTCAGTGTGAAACATTGTGTTTACATTTAAATGGTGCCAATTTACTGCTTAAGAGCAACCATTATCAGCTCCATTGAGGCCGGGATAATTGACTGAGAATTTGATTTTCTCAGTCCAAACATGATTATGGTGTTGCTTTGTGGGTGTCTGCAAATGCTGATTTGTTGCAGGTTGCTGAAGCTGAAACTCAATCAAAGAGGAACTATTGATAAAGCTATTGCTCTTCCCCTGAGAAAATTACACTTAACAACTAGTCACAATGTTTGGACTGATGAGTATTGGTGAAACAGGACATCTGTGTCATTAGTGCAAATCAAATATTTGTTAAATTAATTGTTTTTGGCTTTGACCATCATATTACCTTTAAAGAACAGGACTGGCCCATTGCTTCCTAACCCCAACCCTACAATTTGCTCTAGAAAATCAAGGTATTTAAAAATGCCCCACTGAGATACAATTAGATACAATCATTAATGGGTCAAGTCCTCTTTAAACAAATGCACCACGACAAAAAGGCATGATAACTATAATACCTACATATGATGGGTCAGTCTATGCAGAAAGAAATCATTCGAGGTACAATGAAGCATCTGATGACCTCACACTGGTGCTGCATTCATGCATTCATGGGCCATCTTGGAAGGAGACTGTCATCACCATCAAGAACTAGCCATAGATGACCTGAACTACTGTGGGGTTGGTGGAATGAGAGTGGGCTGCTCTGAGTGGATGATTTCAATTGCAGCCTAGATTAGACCTTGACGAGGAGGATAACAGCTGATTTGCCACTGACTAGATGTTCTTTGCTCAAATCGAGTCACCCGAGAAATGTATAGTTTATATTGTTATTTTCTTTTATCTCTGTTTTTGTTAGTAATTAAATTAAGATCATTCATTCATTTTCCATACCACTTTTGTGGGTCATGGGAGTTGCAGCAGTCTATCCCAGCAGACTACAGGCATGAGAAGGGTAGATGCTCCGGAAGAACAATCACTTACACACACAATCACACCTCCGGACAATTTGGAAATGACCAATCCACCTGAAGCACAAGGTTTTTGGAGGTAGGAGGAAACCACAGAACAGGGAGAAAGTTGACACAGGCACGGGTAGATTATATAAACTCCACACAGAACAGAGCTCGAACCCGGAACCATCTTGCTGTGAGGCCACAGTGCTACCCACTGCGCCACCGTGCTGATCTTCATTAAAAATTAATAGGAACAAAATACATGTTGATAGTCTCAGATGACACAAATTACCCAAGCAATTTTGTAAACAAACTCAGAGGCCAGTATTTAAATCCCTAGAGTGTACTCATTTTACAGAATATTGCAGATCCACTATTGCTGTCCACTAATTCAGCACCATGGACAGTGACATAGACACATTGTGGTCATTAAACTGTATATTTTATGGTGGAGCAATGATACTACCACAGGATGACAGCTCTGCATTTGAGTCCCGACACAAATGGGGTATTAGAATATTCATGCTAATACCACACAATTTGTGTGGTATTAGCATGTTCCCTTCCTATCTGTGTGACTTTTTTTCAGGTGCTCCAGCCTCCTCCCACAGTCCAGACATGCATTGCAGGAGAATTAGTGACCGTTTGTCCATAGATGTGCACGTGACAATTAATAATTGGGGTTGAAGGTTTCTATGTGTTCCATGTTTCTATGTGTGCCTTGCAAATAATTGGTAATCTGTCCAGGGTTCAATCCACTTCTCACCAAATAGCAGCTGGGATATCTGCAGCCCCACTTGACCCTGCAAGGATATGCAGTTATAGACAATGGATGGATGGTTATTCTAGAGCCAGGGTAGAAGCATTAGATTCAAACTTGCACAACCCTCAGTCAGACAATGAGTCAAACCTACTAGATTTATAGATTCCCCTGAATGACCCTTCTGGCACTACAGTTGCTCTGCTGCAAAGAGATAGGATGACATTTTGGCCACTTTGCTAACAAAGGTTAGGTTTTTCCTTACAAATTGAATACTACTCATAGGGACCTTTTCCTTAAGCACTTGACCGCAGTTAATAATTTAATTCATATACTGCATATTCACACATGCGCACACACACACACACACACACACACATAAAAGTCTATCTATATATCTATATCTATAACTATCTATCTATGTATATATATATATATATATATATATATATATATATATATATATATATATGGCACTTCAGCCCTAAATAATCTTTATTGTTTTCAATTATTACCTTATTGTTTGCTTCCCTGAAAGAAAAACCAGCAGCAGCTGACATTGAAACCTGTTGTGAGACATCCCAGGTGGCATGGCATAAGGGCAGGAGCAGGTGGCGTGGAGTCTTCGACATTGGCTGAGAGTAAAATGAATAATAAGTAGTTTTGGAAACTTCAATGTGACTTTCACACTTTTACATCAGACTGCAATAGGTCCCCTTTTTTTAGCCCTTGCCTTGATATCTTGGACTTGTGTATATATAGTATATGGAATGCATTTCTTCCCCCCTCTACAGAGAAAACAGAACATATAATTGGCTTATGAGTTGGAATTTAACTTTGCTATAGGACTCATTGATTCATGTAAACAAAAAAGGCCATTCTTTAAATAAAGTTGGGATAGTTGGAGGTGACCTTGAGGAAAGGAATGTATTCATGTTATGTGTAGGTGTGTGTGTGTGTGTAGACATTTGTATCATTTGATTAGAGTGAGATTCGTGTTACAGCATCATTTACAAAGTTTTGAGGTCAACTGAGCCATATAAAAAGAACATTAAGAGCTGTTTTAGTTGATCTGTACTTTTCACGTATTTGTAGTAATTAGTTGTTCACTCATTTGTTCATTTTCTTGAAGCAGAGACAACCAGTCATTGTCTCCTGCATATCCTGTTCTGGGTGTACGCTGGAGCCTATCCCATCTGACTACAGGCAAAGGCTGGGCACACCCCAGATAAGTAAAATAAGATCAGTTTGTTGCAGGGTGTTTTGGGAGTATTCATAGACTAAACTCTTCCAACAGAAATTGTAGGATATTGTCTTTTCATCTATTTTATTTGTCATGCAAATTTTACCTACCAGCCCGAAAAATGGATACGTGCTGTATAGGAAACCATAATAAGTAGTTGTCTCTTTTGCCATTTGCCTTTTGCTTTTTTAAAATTTTTTTGCTTTTTTTGAATTTAAAGCTGATGTTTTTATATGTGGTTTCCATAGAATGCTGATCGTTGAAATGACTCTAAAGCCTGGTCATGTTATGTGGAGCATAACCTGCAAACTGTACATTCTTATCTAATCAACCTTTACACACAGGGTTGAGAATGAAAGCAGAGATAAATATTCAGCATACTTCATTTTAGTTCTACATTTTAATTTTGAGCAAACAACAACAAAAACTAAACAAAAAACAAGCAAACAAGGCTCACCAAAGTTACATGGCGTATGAATGTATGTAACTTGGGGATGTTGGTTGTGTTAATATATCATACCTCCTGTTTTTTCCTAGAAGGTGTTTTAAGAATTGTGTCAAAACAAGCCCTGATTTTGACTTTGACTCATGGTGTCTTCAGCAAGTTTTTACATTGTGTTTGTGATGTATTGCGGTGAACACATCCACCAGTGGCTCGGCTATAATGCTTTGCCATAGACATGACAGAGGCATTTCAGTGAATGTTTTCTAATCATGTCTAATGTTCCATGTAAAAGTCTACCCTGTCTCTGTCCTTCCTCATCACAGAGGCCACACCATGCTGCAGTTAAGTGTGTGCGTGCGTGCATGTGTGCGTGTGTGTCTGTATGTATTTGCGAGGCACGGCTTGACAGTGGCACATTTGGCTTCTCAGTGGACCATAGAACTGCAACTCAGACTTGGAAGTGCTCAGATGTCTCTTCATAGCCAGGTCTCTTGGCGCGTGACCTTATTCCCTGTGACATTTTCAGCCATTAATCTGCAGACTATAGTGATGGAGTACCTCTCTGGGGTTACATTGTGTTCATGTCCCACCATTTTCTTGATGGCACAGAGGTCATTCAACCCATGTGGAGGCAATGCTGTATGATATGAAATCTGGCTTTCATTCAGCTTCAGCTGACTGATGGTAATTTTTCATGATAGTATTAATGAGATAAACTCAATAATAATCAATTAATATCGGATCTTGTTCCCTCAAAGTGATATTCATGTTTTAGTCTTCAGATTAGTTTAAGATTTTTTTTTTTACTTTGAGTCAATTTATTGAGTAAGGATCAACACTGATTTGAACATTTTTGTAGCATTTTTAGATCCAGCATTGTGAAAATAAAAAGAAATGCAGATTAAACATGTAAAATTAGTAACCAGCACAATAGTATTAAGCTCTTTAAAACTAGTGCATACAAAAGAAGAAAAACTAACAAAAAACAAAAATTATGAAACATTTCCATGAACTCCTCATTTGCTGGATGTTGAACCTCAACATGAGTAATTTTCAGGAAAGATGAGCTATTTCGTGAATATTTATGAGATGTGTTTGACAAGCCTGTCACTTAAGAGTTGTCAAAAATGTCAAGCTTGTACTAGGGGCATAATCTTCTAATCACTGACAACTGCTAACTGCTGCTGCAGTACAATATTTTAATGGGACATCACATAATTATCTATGTGGAAAAACTCACAGCTCTTATGCCATATTCTCTGATTTTAATAATATCAACAATTTACTTTTGCGTTGTGTTTTATTTAAGTAGTGTGATATATTAGTTTATGATATTTAAAGCTAATAAGTGTGGTTCTTTTTAATTATTCCAATTAGTTACCTAATTGAGACAAATTAGTGGACGTTATAATAACCTCTACTAGCAGGATTACACAAAAACATTTTGGGAAATTCCGATGCATAGCAAAGAAAAAAGCCATTGAACCAGGTTGGTGTAAAGGGGACTGGGATATTTGGTCAGGAAAAAGCTAATCTATGTTTGGGAATCCAGATTCATTCTATGTTTTTGTGGTTTTGTTTAGTTATTATGTGTTTTCTTTTGTTTTTTTGATAGGCCGCATTTTAAGCTGCTGTTATTTTAGCTGCTGTTGCGTTTATTGCACTGTTAAGCTCACATAGGGATACTCACTGGAATAGATACTCTTGACAAATAAATTAATAAACAACTACATTAACGTGTTATACTGCAAGACACTTATGAAATGTTAATGCACTGCTCATGAATTCCAAATAGGTGGAGTTGAAGTAAAGTTAAAAAATGGTTTTGTGGTTTCTCAAGATTTGCCTCCAGGCTGATCTTGTTACTGATTTACTGTCTCTTGGATGATAAAACCACCATCAGGACAGTCAGGGAAAGCACTAAGATTCAGGCTATCAGGTGTGTTACACAGAAAGGTTACACCTGCCACTATAACAGAGTGTGGACCAGAGCTGGCGAATACTTACAGCGGCACATATGTCCCCTTCTTTCGACATTGCTCTATGTTGAGCATTCATAAAACTTTATGGATCTGTTGACTGACTGTCCAAGGCAGTCATTATGCACTGGTCTTTTCTCATCATAGCCACCTGAAATTGAATTAACGTTTAATAACATCAAGGCCACAGGTTGCAGTAAGTTTGCATCTGGAAATACTTGCTGACATGTTCTCCTTGATAAATTGTGAAATCAGAACAGCCAGTGCAAAACATTGGTTGCTAATGTCTCTGGCTTTGCATGGAACGTTTATAATTTGTTGGTGGCAGCTGTTGCCGCAGACTTTAATAATGCTTTGGCACGAAGCATTTTGGCAGTGGGCAAGAATCCATCGACCCCTAAAAACTGCAAATAGCTAATATCACTATGATAATGGCTTTTATTTGTCCTTGAGCTGTTTTGCATTGAGTGAAATCTTTTCTGTTGAGAAATGACAAATAATGAAATGTCTTATGGCGAAAAGACTTCTACTGGTACATTTTGTTTTCTCTCAGCACTGAGGGACAATTTTCAACCTTCAAAATCTGCTTTTGTAGTTTATTTTTATGCACATAGAAAAATTTGGATTCCACTGGCACTGAGTGGTCTTGACCCTACATATGGGCTACAACCTCCATCTTTTTTGGCGTTAGTATTGACAGGTGGGCCACAGAGAAAAGCCACAGTATTACACCTCCAGCTGTTCCAATTTCTCATCTCTGCTTCTGAAATGATGCTGCTGCTGCTGTAAGCTTGAAGCTGAATTAGTAATGAACAAAGTCAATAGGTCTCTGAATCCTATTCTCCAAGGTATCACCTTGAAGTGACTTTGCTTGAGTATTGAGGTGCCACCGTATTAAGGGGAATCCCGCGTATATACTGTTGGAGTTAAGATTTTCTATATCCAATTACTTTATGATAAGTTTGTCATTGTTGATGTTCTGTTGTGTTGGTTGTCACATTTTCACTCCTAATGAGGGAGTTCAGGGCGGTTTCCAGGACAATTAAAATCATGTCCAACAGCAAAAGGCTGAAACTGCTTTTCACCTGGAGTTTCTCCTTTCCATTCATTGTGTGGCATTTTATTTTCAGTGTGTGTAAGTATTCAGAGATGAGATTGTTCTCTGTCTGCTTTGTTTTGTGCAGACTAATAAAATATGCATCAGCTGGATGCTATTTGGAACACCACTGATCAATACACGTGCCTGTTTTTATGAGAATTCTCTGAAGAGGAGGCTTGTCAATCTGTCAGAGATCATTAGGAAAGCTGCCGGTGTGATAGATTGTTGCTCTGATGGGAAAAAAAAAAAAAAATCAGTTAGCCCTGACATTAAGATCACATAGCCAGTTTTCCATCTGTCGTATTGTTTCCAATTTGCACTGCTGAGAAACGGTTTCAGTAAACACACACAGCATTTTCATTTATCACTGCACCAGACCAGCAGTTCTCTTTTTGAGAAATAAAGGAATATCCCAGGATGAAATTACTGCGTCTGTGCATAATGTCTGCATATATCACTGTTATTTGATAAATTTGTCTCCCTTTGTTCCAAAACAAAAGAGAGAACAGGATGTCTTTAGGAAAACAAAGTAATGAATGCAGGACAATTACAAAAGTTTATTCAAATTACAAAATTGCTCTTTTGTGTGTTTGTGGATTTGTGTGTCTCTCTCTCTCTGTGTGTGTGTATATGTGTGTGCGTGTGTGTGTGTGTGTGTGTGTGTGTGTGTGTGTGTGTGTGTGTGTGTGTGTGTGTGTGTGTGTGTGTGTGTGTGTGTGTGTGTGTGTGTGCGTGCGTGACAGGAAAACAAAAGGTGGAAGGGCAAAGGAAAGATAGTTAAGGGAAAGCAGAACTCATAAGATAAATCAAGGCCCATACTACTACAGTAACAATAAGGTGAATAATAATAATAAAGCTACTACTGTACATATGTCTGTTTTTTAAAGCCATGTCTTTAATAATATTGGCAAATACTAGGCAAAAATAACAAACTATATGTAAAAAATAAAAACATTTTTATCCAATACTTTATGAGAATAGCAAACCAGTTACATATTAATTTTAATCTACATTTATCAGATTTTTTTATTAGAATTTTTAACATTTTTAAATGGTTATCTGTGAAGAAATATTACATTTATGTAGTTCTTTTACTGAACCGTACTCGTCCTTCATTTTTTATGCCTAAAATCTCAACGTTTTTTATACCACTATCTTCTTTCCCTCCATTTTGAGTTCGAAAATACTTTGTTTGGGGGGCTGGATGACCACGATCCCTGGGATTAGGTCAGAAACATAATCACAAAATTTCATTGAGAGTTTTGTGCACTCTTTGTGCATTCTTTTAATGCCAATAAAATTGAGAAAGTGAAAAGATGTTCTTCCCCTTGAACCAAACAACTAGTGCCGTTTGGGGACTTCTACCAGAATGTGGTACACATACAGTATATGATACTTACAAAGCATTCAAATAATTTCCTTCATTTTTTAAAGGAACCCATTATCCCTTAAGCTACAGAATTTTACAGGATGTGCTTCATAAACTCATAGCAGTATGGCAGCACCTGTTGCTTGAACAATCACTTACAGAGTGTCACAGTTGCTATACAAAGAAGTTTGTTTTGCAATGAAAAATATAAAATGTGATGTGCTGTAGAAAACTGCTTAAAGTATTGAGTTATGTGATTAAATTAAGATGTATAGGATGAAAAATAAAACAAATAAAACTTTTATGTCCACTGGAGGGATCTTCAAGCAAACTTTTTAAGGATCACTTGAGGAAAGAGACAGAGATCTGCAGCTAGAAGTGATGATGCTGCATAAGAAAACTGAAGCTCATCACAGTGAGTTCCAGTAGACCTGCTGTTTGCACAGCATGTTGACTGAAACCCAATTCTTTTTGGCTGCACTCTCTCAACCATAGGGCAATGTTAATATAGTGAGGGAGCAACATATTGTTGGCTTTTGTTTCAGTCATTGAGCGTGAGTTATGCCTCTATGTTATGGCAGATTTGGATTGTATTAAAACCCTAAATGTTCCACAATAATTAAGTTCCGTTCTCTCTGTGGTTTGACTAAATCCATTTGACACATTCGCACACTGTTAAAAAAAATCAAACTCTTGCACTGAGCAACTACATCGGAGCAGTCACAGATTCAGCCGGTGTCTTGCTGTAGGGTACCACAATCAAACAAAAATATTCCAGAGAATCGGACAGATTATGTCTAGATTTTATCTGGCAAAAACATAACAGTCCAAACAGCAGAAATACTTTGGACCCTATCTTTACACAAGCGGATACTTCTTGCTTGCTTATTGCCTTTAGGTAACTTTTGATCGATTTTGGGTGTGACAAAGTGTTCACAACACGTCATATGACAGAGGGAATGTGTGTTTATTGAACGTACCCTTTTTAAAATTAAAAGTCCCACTGTGAATGGAACTCTCAGCTTCCGTTTTGAAATGAAAGAAAATAATTATCTTTCCCATTTTTAGTTTTGATGGGTTTAGTGCTGACAATGTTGATCAGGATGGGTCTCCTGATTCCATTTCTGCGCTTACAACATTTCAAAAAGGCCACCTTGTCAGGGTGTACTGTTGACACATTTCTTTTCTTTTTTGGCTGAAGGCAGTCAAATGTGCTTCTGCAGCTTGAGTTAAAACCCTTGTCAACAGGCCAGCTCAATTACTGGAGGTTTATCTTATTATACTGTAGTAATTAAGGGGAAAGCACACTCATTACCCCTCTTACAGCTTTCCACAGGTTGCATTACTGGTCCATGCACAGATAACAGATAATAGAACAGAAATTGACAGCAATAACTTCTCGACAATACTGGTTGTTCACAATAATCTCCGAATTAAATGTATTTGATGACAACTAATATGAACTTTAAAGTTCTCTATATTAGATGTTGACTGTGAGGAAAATGATCAAAATCAGACGTAAAAATACAACCCACATTTATTCACAGTTAAATACATTTTTTTTGTATCACAATGCTTCTGCTTCAATAAGATGACGTGTGATGAGGTACAAAGCTGCTATCAATATCAAAAGATTTATGGGGCTTATTCATGATGGAAGCTCATTATGTGTGATGAAATTAAATTACACCTTCTCAAGGAACAATTATAACATGAATCTGGTGTAACGTGGGATGACAATGGAACAAGTACCTAATTGAATACAAAACCTATATTATTTCACTTGGTTTTATTTTGGTTCCCAAGGTCGATAACTGTCAATGAAGAAAAAAAATGCTTCAACGGGTATCTTCTACAAAGAAAATAGAGTAGAAGAGGATTTTCCCTTAATGTACAGACAAGTGATTCAGTTTATATGAGCTTTATATATAGTATACTGGTTGAATGTGGGAGCATTTTAAATGACTGACATTTGCCCTGCATGGTCTAGATGAACAAGGGCTAGACTGCAGGTGTATCATGTCAATAAAGGGCATCGACTCCCACAGCAATGTGCATTTTTGAGACAAGCAACCAATAGATGCTCAACAGTAAGCTTAGCTGATTAGTGGGTGGCCCCTACCAACCAGTGCCAAGGTGGAAATGCTTAACTTCACTCTTGACTGAGTGAAGTTGCTGCCATCTTAGCTTATAAGATTTCACATCTACCCTTTTGGGGAATAAAAGGAGTATGTGTTGCTTGGCCGTTAACTATGTACTGTATTTTCACATTTTTCCTTTAGGTAACACCATGTATTGAAGAGAGTTGGCAAAGAAAATTAAAATTGAACATTTAATTATTTTTATTTTCAGCTATTGTTTTGACACATTAGAATTGTTTGTGTGTATTTCATGTTTATGAGGATTTTTTTTTGTTTTTTTTGTAGAGGAAACATAAGTGTTGAACAGCCATTGAGGTGCATTGAAGTATTTGGCTTTTGTCCCATTTATGTCGACACCAAGGACGGGAAGTTAGCTGTACTGAATGATTGGCAGGGCTGCTGACAATTAAACTGTAACTGTTAAGCAAAAGAGAGGATTTGTATCGTGAGATGTCCGCTAATGTCCCTGTGCATGTCAGCCCTCCCTCTGTCTGCTGTGCCCTCCAGGCTTAAACGGACGAGCTTTGCCTGTGTCGGCTGTAGTGGGCAATTAAGCTATCGTAGCTCCATGTCGGCTGTATTTTACTGCTATCTTTTAATTGAAGAAATGGGAGCGCCATTCCACACCTAGGATGAAGGAGATGTGTTTTACCTGCCTTCAGCTTGCTAAGAATAAAGGGAAATAGAATAAGAATCTCCAGCCGTCTCTGTAATGTGAATTCACCCTTAGGCCACAATTTTAATAACCAGGGATAGCTGTCCCATTGAGGTTACTTTCATTTCGAAGACATGATGCTTCTTTTGTGCTGGCCTTGCACAACTGGGATGTGAGGTACTTCAGCTTTGTCATTAATGGTCCTGTATTTAAAAATTGCCACCACTTTTCTGGAGGGGTGACATTTATCATATCAGCAAATGCAATTGTGTCCAGCCATACGTAAGGTTTTCGTTCTCTCTCTCTTTTTTTTTCTTTTTTGTTGAGCTAATGATGGAATTTTGAGGTGAGATGATGAATGGAAGAATCAGGTCATACGTAATTTTTCTTTCTATTATTGCTTGCAGAAGGTATAAATTACTGTAAATCATATTCAATTTGATTGTGCTGCTAAATGACATATTCAATTATGCATAGCATTTTAATTGGCTGGTGGACAATGGTTTTTGCGGTTTCTTTTTAGAGTGTGACATGAAAGATGAGGTCATCTTGTGTTTTTTTGGAGGCAGAGCTGGATTGTTTTCAGAGGTCGCTTAGCTTTAAAGTTAGGAGGCGACCCCCTGCTGTACTTCCTCCTCCATATGCTCTACCATTCACTCCCTCTTGGCAGCATCTACTTTACCTTCAGGCCAAAAATCAGGTCATTTAATACATGTCCATAGAGCTCTGATTCCTTTTCTGTATAAAAAGTCTTAATTTAGTCACTGTCTATACAATGACGGTGTTGGAGAAAAGATGTCCTTTTGACCTTAGTTCGTCATCCCTGAACACTTTAATTGGAACAGCCGGGCCACCTCAGACAAGGTGCCAAATGCTATTTTTTTCCTTCATACAACACTGAGGTCCAGCAGGACTTGAGTGCTTAAAGGAGAGACGTAAAGATATATAATTTCCTGGAAAATATGAACTGCAATTCTTTCTGTTGTCCACTTAATATAGAATGTCCCAAAAATTATACTTATACGTTATGTTGAAATGTCTATCTGTAAAACTTCTTGCAGCCTAATAATGCTGGGAAGTGGTGGATGTGATTCCTCAGATTTGGTAAATCACTGAAATGGGCAATTACAAAATAGTGCTAAGTGCTAATATCACCCGCAATAAATCACTGTTAATTGGCCTTTTGCAGTTACTTTTTCCCACTATAAATAACCCATTAACTTTTATATACAATAGTGTTCCTGTTGTGCGCAAGGGCCATCTTAGTAGAGCCATATTTATGACAATTGAAATGAAGAAGTCCAAAAGTTAGAGAGGAAATAAAACAAGTAACTGAAATTGTATGGCTAAGAGAATCTGTGTTGTTTGAAAAGACATATATAAAGTCACATAGCAGTGTTAAGCAATATTTAAAATAACTATTGAGGCGAAAATTCTATAAGACCACAATATGTTACACAATCAGAGCAATTTAAGTATAGTTAACAAGCATAGTTTCTCTAAATAAGGATAAAATAAATTAGCAATGATGTCAGGGTAGTAGTGCTAGCTTTAGTTGAGCTGCACAGATAGATAAATCAATATATTACTATTATTATTATTATTACAATACTCAGATAATGTGATGCAGAATGTCAGGAAAATGTACCTGGGATCAGTCTTTACTGGTTTCTTGATACGTGCCAATTTATTGTTATGTAAATGTTCTTTTTTTTTTTTTAAATGAGACAGTTATAGAACAGAAGTTGCTATATTTGTATTTATGATATGACACTATCAGTAATGCACCCGTAGATGAGGTTGTTAATTCTATAGTGTTCATGACTGAGTGCCTCTGCACGAAGACTCAGAAATGGTTAATCCTCAAGTCGACATTCTCCTTCTTATATTTGCATAAATATAACGATTATCAAAAGTAATGTTACCTTTGTTTCATTATAATTCCTGTCTCTCCTGCATCACATTACAGCAGCTCTCTTATACCTAACCTTAAGTCCGATCATTCTTTTATGTTGCTATGGTGTTGGGTTCTTTTGTGTAATAATTCCAAGCAGCACTTATGAAACTATTTAACAGTAGTTTCAATGTAGTAGAATATGGGCATTGAATATCTTTTATTATGCAAGAAAAGGACAAAATAAAGAACAAGACAGAATTAAGTGTTTCAGAAGAGCATCTTTGTCATTTCTCCTCAAGCAGCTGGAGTGTAATGTGACAATGAAACTCCTGCTTGAATTATGTGCATGAGAGAAATGCCCTTCAGTATTGTAACCATAATGAGGATACACATATCTAGAGTTCCAAACCTACAAGGAGTATAATCAAATTAACATGATTACAGTTAGAACTTTGCATGAATTTCATCCCTTGTGTAAGCAAAACTGCCATACCATCTTTTTTGTTCTGTTCTTTGTTAATTATTTGGTCTTTCCACCTGTTTTATTTCTCTCCTAACCTTTTATAATATGCTTCATTACATCTAAGATTTTTTTGAATACAGTTTGTTCCTAATTAGGCATTCAGATGTTGGTCGGTTGGTTTGATAAAAGTGCTTGAGGTGGTGCTGAAACAAGGGATCCTGGTTGGGTTGCCTAAAAATAGTAGAATTTTAAATCTCAAATTTAGGTTCATCAGCAATTTCGCTATAGGATTTATTTCCTCAACTCAAAAAATAGGAATTCCTCGTCAGTGTCATAAATTGCTTTAATGAGTAATGCATTTGTCACCTTGAGCGTTAAAATATGTAGTCCTTGCACAAATAGTAGTCATTGTACTTCTGCATTATTTGATTTATAAGGAAAAAATTCTTAGTTGTCACCTGTTCATATGTATTTACACTGCTTTGACTATTTAGTTGAACATAATGGTTTGGAATCTCATCTCTGTATTTGCTCCCTCTACTGATGAGTCTGTCAGTCGGCACATTGCCTGCCCACCTTGCAAACTGACTCATAGATGTTAAAATTGATGTACTGTTAAGTTTCAAGTGTTGCTACAGTCCCACCTGCTACTGACAAAAAAATCCCAGCATGCATTTCATCAAAAAAGGAATTGTTTTTTGTAATATATGACAGGAAAGCTATCTGATGATTTTGAATGAGTTTCTAGCTCAAGTCTCTGTGACAAAGTTTCTGAGAAAAAAAAAAAAAAAGATGGGCTAAATGCTGACGCGATAGCTCTCATGGAAAGCCGTCAATGATATCGACTTAGTGGCCTTTTAAGAGTGTACGTGATCCTTCCAGTGTAATATCACATCATCATAGTATTTTTTCCAAGACTCCTCCAGACATTACAATATAGTAGCCATAACTTTTGGAGTCCTGGTCAAATCTTTTGTTGCAAGAACTGTGAAGTTTATCTGAGATCTATTAAGTTAATGCTCTGTTTATGTTAATATTAGCAACTAACTAGCCAGTTAGCTCACAGAGATGACGGTCCCTCTTCATCGTCACAAGCAACAATGTGTGTCGTTTTCAGGTGCTCGTGCATTGCAGTTGTGCTGCCGTCGAAGGCAAGTTGTGTCTTGCAGACATTGCACACTTTCCTTTATTTTCTAAAAATGCTTTCACACATTTGAGCTCCATTTGAGCTGGCTAGCTGTGATAACAGAGAAGGTCTGGTACAATTTTAGGTGACCTCACAGCTAACCTCAATCACCACTGGTACGCATGTGTGTCAAAAACAGAAAGGGAGAAGAGGCAGTGGAAGGTGCAGCAGCAGTTTTGACCGAGAAAGAAAAACAAAAATTGAAAAAAAAAAATCACGCGCTGATTAGTAAAGTAGTTGTCGGCGATTTCAATAGCCAACATAATCATTACTACATGACTAATCATGGCAGCCCTAATTCAGAAACTAAAAATGTTCCATTGCTTTCATCTTACATCAAAAACACTAATATTCTTAATGCAGCAACTATCAAGATTGCACTTTGGCAATTCCAGGGACAAAGTGATATCATATGCTGATGCACAGAGGGTATCCAGAATGAAACATTCATGCCCTAAGCTGCTTCTGTGACTGAGCTAGCCTCCAGCCACACCCGCAAGGCACCAGTGCACTCCTTTCAATATACCCTTGTGACTCACTGAGAGGTGTGACAACTTTATTCTTCTAAGGTGCTGCTGCAGTATGACTTTGAGTGCAGCCGCTGGTCTTCAATAAAAGGAAATGATCCAATCCAGTAATGGAAAGATATATTTTTCAACTACCTCTGTCTGCACATTAATCACACCATATGCTAAAATATAGTGCAGTGCGGCTGTGCATTAGGAAATGTGTTACGACATAACTACCTAATCCCTTGCATTAAAGCATTGATATTAGAGTCATTGGGATGATATACTGCTGGCTATTTTCAATATTTTGACTCAATTTCTTCCAAACCGTGAATAACTGTGCCCAAAATGAGTATGGATTAACACGGTTGACCCCCTTCCTTCACCAAGACTTTTATTTAACTCTTATAATTCTTATTCAACAGTTTTGTTCTGTCTGTCTAGCCCAGGTTGCAACCACCTCAATAGTAAATTTGTGACTCAAAGCACAACTATCCATCCATTCATCCATTGATCCATCCAAAATGAGACTATTGTAATTGTCTCATCTTCAGTCACCTTGTGGATCATGGGTTACGTTGGAGACTATTCCAGCTGGACACCTACGAACAATTCTGTGTGACCAATTCACCTAGGCTGCATAGTTCTGAAGGTGGATGGAAGCTGGAGAACATAGACAGAACCCATGCAGACACAGGGAAAACATACAAACCCCAAAATCCAAAACATTTTTGCTGTGAGGCAACACCCACTGCGCCACCAGGCTGCCACTGGTCCAAAACAACACATAAACTCTTTTTTATAATTTCCACAACAGAACCCTGTGGCAGGCATTGATTGTTGCACTGCTTATTCCTATAGACCCGCTGGTCTGTGCAAATACTTTCCGACATGGGTTGCATTGTGTCAACTGAAACCTCAGGCCAAATAACCACAAACTAAATTACATTTGCATTATTATAGTAGTAGGAAAACCTATTTTTTAGGCAAAAGGGTGCAATTTGGAACCTTGTGATTGGCTTATTGCCAATCACAAGGTAATATGAATGCAGACAGTTAAAAAAATTGTGGCAATGTTTTAATTTCTCAGTAAAAACTATTGTGGCAATCTTTTAATTTCTCTTTTGACTTTTCACTTTACTTTGACAGATCTAAAAGACCTTCTTTAGAGATATGAGAACAAAAGCAAAGGTCCTTCCCTTGATCCACACTTATTATTCCGTATTATCACTAAAAAAAAAACAAAAAAACTTATGAGGTTGACTACTTGCACGGGAGGCTCATTTATCTGATAAAGGCTGATTTAGTGTCCTATGACCAATTATCATTGAAACTTGGTGAAATAAAAGTGACAAAAGAACTTATTTTAATGAGGCACTACTACATCAGCTCAAATGGGTGACATTGAGCTTCATTAAAAGCTGCTACGAACGGTGTGCACTGTATCTCAGAGGAAGATCATTTTGCAGATGAAGTCCGGCAGTGTGTTGGGAACAGCTCCTCTCACCAGGAGATGAAGCTGAGGAAACATACTGAGACTTGGCCTGCATTTTTCCTACATTTAATGCATCTTCATGTAGGTTGATCTCAGTAAGTGTTCTGTTGCACCACAGTGGAGTGCCTCTGGACCTTTGTTTGACCTGAACAAAACAAAATCACCTGAATTGCAACTTTGGCTTCCTGCTCCTGTCAAAACATGTTTATTTTCTTTATGCAACTGCCTTTTGAATTCTCTGAAGGTACAATTCACACAGCACTGATATACTACCTATCAAAAAAACCCAATATAATTGGTTGATCTGCAACATGTCAAATGCAATCACTCAGAACAAAACAAAACAGTTTTCAGAGTACACAGGAAAAAAAAGATATGTTTACAAAAGCTGCTTTCATTATACCCAATTTCCTTTTAGCAAAAGCTTAACTGACCTTCAGGTGATTCTAATCATCTCTAGCTAATTACGGCCTACCTGACTAAACACTGAGTTTTTACACACTGCAAAATAAACATTAATCATCACAAATAACTGAGAAGTTGTAATGAGTTAGAGAAAATAATTAGAGTTTGAAGCACAGACTATTACTATTTTTTACGACGAAAAGAACTGTAGATTATGCTGTAACCATTGCTCTCTGAGTGACATGACTGTCTCTCTACTCTGCAGACATATGTCCCTAAAAGACTAAGACAGACAGACAGAGATAGATTTACATGTGTTTGCCTATGCCCACGCTGTGCTATATTATGCCAATTTACTTAACTCATCTCAGATTACTAAATCAAAGTCAGACTGACCCGACAGGCCACCATATGAGGATCCACACATGCAGTTTTAACTCAACTTTAACTTCAGGGAGTCACACATGGAAGATACTTACCAGAATCTGAAGGTCATCTTTTACACAGAGTCGGTTTTCACTTTCTATTCAAACACTACAAATGGGAGAGTACATCTTTGATTAGCCCCTTAACTTGTCCCCTTTAAAGATGTAATATTTCTCAACGCTGTTATTCAGACACTCAATATATGTCTCTCTGTGTGTGTACTTTGGCAAAATCATTATTATTTACTTTTTTGATAAAAAGGCCATCAACAGCATTGATCTATGTTTTTGAAAGTCCACTACAGTAAAAATGATTAATATTTGCTTATCCAAGTGCAACACAGTTCCTCGATCTTTGTAGGACCAGAAAGATACCATTGCCAACAACAACAGGCATGAAACGACCTCTCCAGCTATCTGGCCAGTTAGAAGGCTAGCCAAAAGGTACAGACATCACGCTACCTTCACCCTAAGACCCGGCGTCTTGTGAGACCAACTCCGCAAAAAGAGCAGAGACTTCTTCATTCAGTTTATAGAACTGAGTAAATGTAGTCAGAGCTGACCAAGTATTGCCATCTACACTCAAGTCCATGAGGTCACTACCCCTTGCTTGAGGATTGTACTCATACACCCACCATCTCATTTGCATTCGGAATCATCTCTGTGCCCCAGCGGAACATTGTAGCCTTAGACAGAGGTTTACCCAGACGTTACAGATGAGGAGCAGTAAGTGCATATCCCAGCAAAATTTCACCATTGTACGGCGTAAACTTGGAAACTTCCTCATTCATTGACAGGGCTTAGAGTTCTTCTACTCATTTTGGAGATATTACTGCCAAAGGAAATGCTGTCTCGATAAACAGCGACGTAAGGTTTGCTGAATCAAGGAGTTTGATTTGGTCACTGAGTCAAAGACGATGATCATTAATGTGGTCCAAAAAAACAGAATGAGGTCACTGGGCAACATTGTATCTGCCAATTTTTCCCATAGTAATGTAAATTTCTTTGATTTTTTTTAAAGGAATGTTGCTTTTAAAGCATTTCATGTAATTAGACTTTGAGCAGCTTATAAGTACAGTTTATATTTATTAACTTATCGACGGAAATGCTATTCATTTTCAATTGTTTCATTCAGCTTGGCACATTACCAGTCAATAATATCTATCATATCCATCCTGCCAACATCATTGCTACTGTGGTGGCTGTTTTTAAGAGCCACCACAGTAGCAATGATCTTGTGCATCAATAATCACAATGCTAATTTACAATTGATTTATTTTCCAAGTTGATTTTAACTGCCTTTAAAGCTTCATTGTTGTTATCTGTGCTAGTCAACATTTTCAGTGAGCATTTTTAATTTGAGAAAGACTTACAAATTATAAACTATACCAATAGACCTCTACCTTACATTTTATTCATCAGATAGCAATTGATGGACACAATAATTGTTTACTATCTGAATGACTCAACAAATTAGGACCTTAGTCTTTAACACCCACATCCTTAGATTAGAAGTTTACCATTAATAGCTGTTTTGCTTTTTAAGATAAGATGATTTTGTATCGGACATCAACAGTTTCAGTAATCTGGTATTCTTTTGAGGTCAATATAACATAACACAACATAACATATATCCAGTGCTTTTGTTATACAGAAGGGAAAGCAAGGTAATGTCAAAGGAAACCTAATTTAAAAACTTTTCTTCAATAATCAAATTTTTGCTTGTTCTGTATAGGAAAAAAATGTTGTGAGTGTTCTGACACTTCATTTGATTTGTTTGATGCTTAAGTAAATTTCCCAAGGAACAAATATTTCAAGGGTAGAGCAAATGATTCAGATGACACTCCCCTATCCTTAATGTTTCGTGTATGATAAACATTATTAAAACTCCAACAACAGATTGGGGGCAGTGCAACTTTTGCCAAGTAGACAAGTTGTCCATCTGGAAAGAAACCACCATATGTTAGATGTTGTTGGCGTGAAATGGGTAGGTACGTCAGGGAAGAGAGGGAGCCTTTCATAATTTGGAGTTGTTCTTCCCAAAGAGTTTGAAACACGCAGCTGCAGAATCTTAATTGATTAATATGCCTTTCATATTTTTTATTCATTTTGATAAGATTTTGATAATTTTGTTTGTTCTATGGATGAGATCCTTCTGTGGGTATTTCCCTTTATCCATTAACTTCAAGGACCCAGTGTAAGTCAGCGAGAGGCAGCGAAGGAGCTTATGATGATGCTCCAGATGTTTTGTGACAGATGGGCTGACTTGTTCCTCATCAGGGAGGTGGTCTGCGTTCCTGTGGGAAAGAAAACAGGTGACATAAAATGGCATTTCAGTACTCTGTGGTCTCTTCATTGAAGTTGTAAGGCATCTGTACTGCTATAAGATTCAGGATACATCAGTGGATTGAGGATAGTTGATATTAGTCAGTGTTTTTTGTATATTTGAACATGTCAGGGCTTATAATTACTTATAAAAGACATAAATAAACACTGCATTTGGTGATGTCAACACTGTTAGGTGGAGTCTGTGTGGAGCAATTTCAGTGAGGGACATTACTTAATTAGAAACATTCATCAAACCTGTGTGGAGTTTGTTTGCCTAACAGAAACTGTTTGGTCTCAACACTTCATTTCATCTTTGCATTTTACTGACCCGCTATACCAACCCCACCACTCATGCAGTGCAAAGCTGTTCAAATTAGTTATTTGGCAGTTAATATGTGTCCCTTCAGCCTCTGAAAAACATTCAAACCAATTTCTTGTTGCACACCAAAACAATTACTCTCACATTGTCACTTAAGGGGCAGCACTTTAAGTTTTCTCACAGGACTAGCACAGTTGGAGATTAACTAAAACATGCAGACTATATTAATTCTGGACCTCTATCATTCCATTTACATCCATTCCTCTGAGGATGCTCGTGGCTAATTTGCCCTTGAAGCTACATTTTCCTTGCTAAGACTGGAGGGCTTTACTTTCATCTCAGCCTTGCCTGTATTGCATATTTCAAATGTGTGTGTGTGTGTGTGTGTGTGTGTGTGTGTGTGTGTGTGTGTGTGTGTGTGTGTGTGTGTGTGTGTGTGCGCGCGCGTGTGTGTGTGTGTGTGTGTGTGTGTGTGTGTGTGATGTATGTCAAGGGAAAGTCAAATGGAGCCTGAAATAGAGAGAAAATTGGATATGCAGTATTCTTATGCAGAAAAGTGTAATATATGCTTTGCCTACAATACTCTGGCTCTTGTAAAGTTGAGCAACATCAAAAATATTCTGCTTGAATTTTGTAGAAAACACAAATCAAGAAAGATTTTTTAAAAGGAATGTATCCATAGCCTTACCTTTGCTTTATGGGTTATTTAAATGTAAAGAAAGCTTACAAAAGGAAACATTTTCTTATGAACTACAACAAAATTTGTTGAAAATGTTTCCATTTCTGGCAAACAACTGAACTCTTTACCAGATTAAATTATATCCTGAACCTGTATAAAAACTTCCAAGTCATGAAACATCATCTCCTTAGCAGATAGATCTATTAACATTTAATTTCTGTCTAGTGGTTTATATGTTATTGACAATAACAATTGAAAAAAGTTTCTTTGTTATATCCCCAGCCATTCTCTCAGGTTTTATCAGAAAATGTAAATGCAGTAGTGCATAATATAGAGAAATAAATGACAGTGTCCAATTTTGACATGTGATAACAAAAATTCTTGATACTGACATACTGATAAATACTTTGAGATCCTCTCACAACTTCAGTGTTGTGCCATATGCTTAAACTTCCCACTAGTTTTTTATTGTTGCCTTCTACTGCACATTTATTATTCAGCCACTTAAAAAAATTACCATGCAAGAATATTAATCACTAAATCACAAATGTCCACTTAACCCGCTTAGCAGAGAGTTAACACATCTCTGTGTTGTTCTTTTCTAAGTTAAAAAAATATTTTCATTCTCTGCTATTACAACTAACGAAAAGGAGAAAATGACAAGCTGCATTTCGGCATGTGCTCCTCAAGGTGGGATTGGTGTGATGAAGGTTCAATATGCCACAAGGGAACACACTTAAGGTGCAAAGAGAGTCACCTTGCCTAAAGGGAGAATTCACGCAGTTTCTGGAGCAACTCTGTTGGTGTTGAGGACATCGAGTCAGCGACTCGTACTGGCCCAAGGCCACTGGAGTCTATCACCTTCAGATGGCCATTTGCCTATTGGTGGACAGACACTTTGACTGCTGGTGCTCACTGACTCACTGACAGAACAGGTGGCAGAACCACGCTGCCAACAGGGATGTCTTTTTTCTGGCATCAGCCCTTAATGAAAAAGAAATCTAATCAGAACATTTTTAATCTACACCGAGGGCATTCGCTGTGTGATTTTAACTTGTAGAGAAATGTTTGAGACCGGATTATATATTATATGAAAGAAATAACGGTCGAGAAATGTGTCAGAGCATCACTCGTATTTGATTTCTCTACAATTGCCAGTATGTATAATGCTCAGCGATTATTTTTTCTCGTGAGTGTTTTAGGTAGCTTTCAAAATGTGATTGCTGTTTGTCTGGTTGCTGCAGAGAGCTGAACGTTGAAACTGTGAATCGTTGGTGGTGTATGGAGTTATTAATTGAGAACATCAATAACAACAAGCCCTGTTTCTCTGTTATCTCTGAAAGAGCATTCATCATGCAAGGTGAGTGAAACTAGGCAAAAGAAAACACTGTGACTAAATCTATAGTGAGGAAGGTTTTGCTCAACTGGAAATCTCCTCTATTCTCACCAAAATGACAGTGCCATAACATTAGCCACGCTTTGGTGTGAAATTACTGTGGCATGTTTCTGCTTGCGGTCATGGATGTCAAATCCGATCATGTATTAGTGGCCTGTTCTCACTCCCTACACATCAAATAGAATGTGGCGGTCAGTGGCCCTTTACCCCTCAGCACAATGTTGAAGTTCACCCCAGAGGTGTAGCTGCTATGGTGGTGTGATGTTTCAAACACAGGAATGTGATGTGGGAAACCAATGTTCAAGTCTAGTGTGTGCCCACTTGTTTAATTTGCTGGTGCAGCACAACCAACAAACAGTTTATTTTAATACAAAGCGTTACCTTTGTCTTAGCCCAGCATTAATTTTTAAGCCTAAACCATTTTTCAAGTTTAATAACAGTAACATGTAAAAGTTTAATTGGTAATCTTTCTTTTGACAGTGTAACTTCAATATATATATTTATTATTGCCAACTTGCAAATTGCATTGTATTAGATAATACATCATAATTTGAAATTAATGGTCCTGACAAAGCTGTTCTATTTGACTAATTAGGAAGGACATCATGTTGGTGGTAAGCAATTTTTGTCTCCATTTTCTCTTTGTCTTTGCACATTCTGATACATGCACCTACATTTTTAAATGCTATTGCAAATGCTAAAATTTCATGCAAAGATAATGGAGAAACTTTCACATAAATATTAACAGACCTGAAAGTTGGTAAATTCTTCTGTAAGTAAAACCCTTTGCATTAAAATTTTAGCCCAAAAATTTATCTGAAATTCAGTACATGAATTTTAAATGTATGTATCATTAATCAACATTGTTGTTTACGGTGTTAAGTGTGTTACATGACAGGATGCCCAGGGACATTAGTACTGGTACTGCATTATTTATCAGAGGCTCTGTATGTAATATAAGCGCTAAATTACTGCTATTCCCACAATGGCTATTAACCCAAGTAAATGCTATGTTTGCAAGTGCTTATTGTCACTGCATACTGTAAGTTCTGCATTGCGGCATGTAAAGAATGTAACGCACAAAGGATTTTCTGGTCCGCCAATATCGTCAGTTTCATACTGATGGCAGTATAACAGTTCCTTTTTGTACATAAATTCTTTGTCAATTTCATTTTTTTTTACTTATAAAAAAGCTGGGATATTTATTAATGACTCATACTGCATATTTTTAAACAATTTCAAATTAGTTTAAAAATGCATTTTAAATATTGCATTGAAACAACAAAGCATAAGAAAAAAAAAACACTTTCTTTTTCATTTTATGTACAACCCGTGAAGCAGCATTCATCATGTCTAAACAGAAAACCTTTTTCTTGGCTTCACTGGCACCAAACTAAGCAATGATGTCCATTTTGAACTGAACATTCATTTTAATGGATATGAATCGAGGTCACCATGCCTTACAGACAGGACGGTGGCGCAGTTGTAGAGCTGTTGCCTCGCAGCAAGCAGATTCTGAATATTATTCCCTTCTGTGTGGAGTTTGTATGTTATCCCCGTGTCTGCTTGGGTTCTCTCTGGGTTCTACAGCTTCCTCCCATCTCTGCGAAGATGCAACTTAGGTGAATTGGTCACTCTTAATCGTCCAAATGTGTGAGAGCAAGGTCCTTTTGTGTGGCCCTGTGATGAACTGGTGTCTTATGCAGGGTGTACCCTGCCTTTTTCCCATAGCCAGCTGGAACAGGCTAAAGCAGACTCGTGACTTGCAAAGCAATTAAGCAGTTGAAGAAAAGACAATTACGGTTGAATGAATAAATTACCACTGATATAATTTCTGATGACCTAAACGGCTGCATTAGAGTAGCAGTAGCTCTGTCCACTGGGTCGGACTGGGGACTGGAGGTTGGCCATTTCAAGGCCCACTGGGACTGAAAAACTCAGTGTGAACTGGTAGTGGAGGGGTCCCAGTTCACCTTTTGAGCACTGCCGAGGTGCCCTTGAGAAAGGCACTGTTGCTCATTGGGGCGCATCAAGAAGAAGCTCGCCACTGCTCTATCACTCACTATGTATATCTGCATGCTTACAGGCCCGTTGTGTGTGTGTATGTGTGTGTGTGCGTGTGTGTGTGTTTGTGTCACAAAACCAAGAACAAGAAACTCCAAGGGCATCATGGATTATATTTTCATTTGCTGTGGACAAACCAAAAAAAAAAAAAATCAAGATGCTATGTGGTGCATTCGTTTTGCAAAACTAAAGTCCAAGAATGCCCTAAACTGATCTTGCTGAGGCCAGTTACATGACAGTAGTAAGGCAGACATCTCTGACATCTCAGTCATCTGTTTGGTGCTATGATAGTGATAGGCTTTCCAGTTCAGACTAGCTCTCCACTCCATGATGAATTCCTCTGATGTTGCGTCCATCTACCTCAAGACTTTTGCCTAATCGCTTATTATGATTTGAATTATGTCAACCTGTATTTAACTTTACCAAATAATTCGCTTAAATAGCACCAACTGTGTTGGATCAGTCTAACCAGATGTCACAGGTGCTGTAGTGAGCTATCTAAGTGGCATGAGTAAAACAAATGCCATCTGCTATATGTGAGCTCTTGTATCTCAATGGAATCTTGCTGGCTAATGAAAGTAAAAAAAGTAGTGGGGAGCAAAGATGTCAACATTCATAATCCAAAGATAGAGAAAGAGTTCCATAACAGGTCAGGGATTCATCTTTAAATATGTGACTCTAATTTGAACAATAACTACTACATCGGTGTAATAAAAATGTAGTCACTATGAACTATTTAACCATTCAGAAGTACTGATTTTCTAGTCTGTAGAGCAGCTTGTATGGAACAAATTATGTGGACCCCACCAGAAAGGCACCCTGGAGGGCACTTTGTAATATGTTCTGGCACAATGGACACGTTATCATTTCTAATCTACTTTAGGATTATCCAACAGGGCAGCTCTGCTGTATTTTTTTTAATGCAAGGCCTTCTCTGTCCAACAGTGTTGAGGTTTATCATCTTCTCATGTGTAGAAAATACTTCTGTCCTGTCTTACAACAATTTTCAGCATCAATGCTGAACATTTGTATTCTTGTAATTTGTCCCACTTTTAAATCTGTTACATAACCAACTGAAAAAAAGTCAAAACCACTATAAATTATTGTCAGTCATTTTTTGTTTGAGTTTGTACCTTTAGAGCTCAACACAATCTACCTTGCGAGGTTATCAAATGTACAACACTTAAGAAAAACACTTAATGTACTGAATTTCTGTTTAAAAAAAATCAGCTAATATATAACATTTTTACACTTAAATCTGCAATGACTATGATTTACATTGTTTTTCATACTTCACACACTTCAGATTTGCTTGCCTTATTGCTGCTTTCTACACTTTAATCCACACTTGTCATTCTACACATGATAGATTCATGGCTATGAAAATGTACGGTATTGTCTTTTACTCACAAACTCTGGAGTCTTAATGTCATTTCTTTCAGTCCACAAAATATTTTTTTGTACTTCATCCACCCACCCACCCTTCCATCCACCCACCCACCCACCCTTCCATCCACCCACCCACCCACCCACCCTTCCATCCACCCACCCATCCATCCATCCATCCATCCATCCATCCATCCATCCATCCATCCATCCTTCCTATATAATCATTTATCCTGAATTTCGGTTCTACTGGAGCTTGTTCCAGCTGACCCTGGGGTGAAAGGTAAAACAAACAACACAGAGATAAACATGTGACACTCATTTAAACACGCTACGGTAATTCAGTGTCGTCAATTTAACTGCACTGCCTGATTTTGGTGTTGGGGGGAAACCAGAATGGATATATGGGGACCATGTGCACTCCATAAAGAAAACTCCTCAAATGTATCTGAAGTCAGGCACATCTTGCTGTGAGGCCTTACCGTGACCCACTATACCTCCATATTGCCCTTAACCAACTACAAAAGCAGTGGACCTTTCTATATTTATGGTATTGTCATTTATTTCAGTTGTGGATAAGAGTTTCTTTGTAATTTCACCGACATACTGCAAACAGACACTTCACCTCTGCATTTAGTCATGCAATGGAAAGTCTAGTGGTAAAAACCAAAGGTACTCATTAAATGAAGTCATATGTTTAGTCTGGTGACACCGCACCTGTTTCCTCTGCAGGCAAATACTGTAGATGTTCGGTGCAATTGAGTCATGGCTGTGTTGCTCTTGGAGTGAGTGGATTTTATTTGTTTTTTTCTTCTACACGGGGTTTAAGTGAGATGACTCTCTACCTGTCAGCAAATGAGCTCTAACATGGTTTTTACATATACTTGTTAACTGGGTCTTTATCAAAGCAATACTCCCACAGTATTTTATTAAATATATATGTCTTCAGGTGTTGATATAATGATGCCTTGGGACACTGAGTAACATTTTTTTCCCGTGAATCATTTAGTATTGAACTGCAATCCTCACTTTTTTAAAAGCATTTCCTCTCACACTGTGACATGCCTATTTTCTTTTCTTAAATTCACTTTGAGCTACTTCAATTTTCAGTTGTGAATGACCACTTCATGACTCATTCAAGCAGTCCACTGTGCTTGAACTATGCTGTCAGAGTGTCTTGAAGGAAAAGCAACATGCCAGTTTTATTCAAACCTCACAATACCACTACTAGTTATCCAGCACATTTGAAAAGCAAAATGTAAACATCACTGCTGTTCAGTGCATCTTGGGTCAGCGTGGGCCACTCAGGCTCTATTCTGTGCATCCCAGGAAACGAAGGTCACACTTGTTTTGTAGGTCACGGGCCTTGCCATACTGCTGCGATGCATTTGATAGAATGCTGCTGTCCAAGGATGTGGCCTCTGAATTGGGACACAGCCACTGAGTAAAAACAATGAGGGAGGAAACGAAGTGATGGACTTCAAAAGTGACATCACAAAAGACGGAAGAGGCAGGATGTGCAAAAACGAACTTTCAAAATAAAAGAGAAAACTAACTACGCTCAATAAACAAACTAAACCCAAAAACCAAAAAGTTACAGTATACTATCATAGATTTACAGAAAATTATTTAAAAATTGAAAAAAAAAGTTTTTCTCATTTTCAATATATCCCAAAATGACTACTCCTCCCACAATCCTCTGGACCAGGGACCACCCTAGTTCACAAAGCTTCAGCCATGTAATTCTTGCTCACTTTTAGTCTTTTGAGTGCTCTAAAATTTCTCACAGGGGGCTAGTGCGCTTTCTGCCTTCTACATATCTGGTTCTACATAAACTGCATTACCCTGGGGCGCCATGTGACTCCCACCTGTTCCTGTTCTTGACTTCTGCTTTTCTCTCTCAGCGGCTAATCTAAGTAGTATTACATTAACCTTATAATAATATTTGCTGGGCTCCCAAAGGGCGCCCATGAACTGAGTTCTGGAAGAACTGAGCTTCTGGAAAAACTAAAAGCCTTATAGGCTGATTGTACCATACAAAAGCCAATGTTTAGTCAATTACTTTCTACTTTAATATGTTGTGCAGTTTAATAGTATCCATTATGTTTTTTATTCACCATAGGAAATCTCTCCCTCCTACGACTCAAGCACTGTTAGCTCAGTTGGTGTGTTTATGTTGGCCCCTATAAAGACCAAACCACTCTTTATCCTCAATATCTGAAATCTTGAAAACCTTTCTAATCTTTTCAATAGCAGGGATTGCTACCATTTCTATTTCAAATCTAAAATGCCTTCAGCTCCTTTACAAATCAGACATGGTATAATTTCTTCAACGGCAACCAAGATGAGGTTGGACAGTCTCTAACAATATCTCAAGGAGCACAGGCATATAATCATGGCAATGCTGCTGGAGATGTTCTCAAGTTGACACATCAGCCTGCCTAATTTAACGCCAGGAGTAAACATAATAAACCCTGCTAATTGCTTTAATGTTTGCTTACATGGCCAGCCTACTTTTACTATCAAAATAGGCTCAAGAATGAGACTAAGCCAACACCATGTGACTGTTATATTCTTAATTAATGCCATTAAAAATGCAAGAGATAAACTGGACTTTCACGTGGCCCAGAGAGATGAACAGATTGTGAATACCTTGCCTTCAAAAATAATGAGCAAATATTCACACTAGAAAGGAAGCAAGCTAACTGAATAACTCCTGTCTGCAGCTATTAGCTCCCTGCATTAACTTCTTAATCAAGCACACAATCACAAAAAATTATTTTCTATGGACATTTTTATTTTTTCACAATCAGTCATGAATAGTGAAGGATAGTGGCTTCTAAATATTGGTTCTGTCATATGTTCAGGGTCTGTGTGTTTTCTGCTTGAAATATTTGGCTGCAAATGTTTTCATTCCAACAACAGAATTTTCTATTTGCACTGTTTGTCACACTGCTCTGGCATCTTGCTGATAGCGATGACTCGTGCATGACAAAGACTGGCAAACAATTTTTTTTTTTTTTTAGACGTGCTATATTTTAAACTCACTCACAGCCACTGTTGTTAAAAAAGAATTTGGACTAAAAAAGAGATTTATAGATCATTTTTGAAACATGGTGAAGTCATGCAGAACAATGATGTTCTAAAGGAATATGTGAAATGGAGTAATTTGAAACGTGCAAAAATGAGAGGATGCACGTAACTTACAAAAAGTAAAAAAAAGAAAAAATATTTCTTTGAAATAATGTATTATTTTATATTAATCTTGACATGTATATAAAATTAAATGCATTCAACTTTTTTTAAAATTTATTTTTAATATTGTGTTGTTTCTTTTAGCTTAAAGTTGCTGATGCAACCTTTATTGTTGGCCAACTGTTATACTATATAAATATACTATATAAAATTATGTTAAGCTTTGGTTATCTCAACTTATTCAGATCATAAACTCAGTTTAGTTTTATAAATGGAGCAGAGCCTTTAACATAGCGGTGAAGATGAGAAAGAGCAGTGGGGAGCCTCCAGATAGAGCGGATTAATTTGTATCTGACGCATATTTTATCGAGAACAAACTTTCTGTTCTGTTAATTTGATGCTGCTGTATCGTGACAGTAAAAACTGTCTCCACTAATCTATGCAGTGATGTTGAATATAGTAACTGAAACCTTATCATGGGATCAGTTTGAGTAATTAAAAGACATGTGTGTGCGTGTGTGTATGTGTATGTGCGTGTGTATGTGTTCATGGATGTGTGAATGTGTGTGTGATGAAAGTGTTTTTAAAATTGATCCGCTGTTCCTTCAGGGTTTCTGGTCACGTCCCTTCCAGCCTTCTCAGCTATATCTTAAATCCTACTGTTGATAAATTATCCCTTTCCTTTGGTCGTAGCACGTCCGATTTTACAGACTACTGCTTTCACAAATCTGTGTCTATGTTGCCATGACAACTTATTTGCCAGTGTGCGAAAACACCCCATGGTTTCTCCTCAGACACAGTTGGAGGATGTGGTGCACGTAAAATAATACCATTCTGGCGGAATGCTAATTTCTAATCACCAAGAGTTAAATTAACCTGATGAACTGATGTGATTGGTCTGATTTATTTTTGTTTGCATTTATTAGAGGGACAAACAAAGGCTGTCTTCAGATCTGCTCAGTGACACTCATTTCTGTTTCCTCACACTGCTTGCAAGTGAAAGCTTACACTGAGCAGGTTGTTTTTGTTTGGTCTAATAAAGGAAAATGAGGCAGTTGTGTCCTCTGGAGTGCGGGTCTTTGCTGCTGCTGAGCTAATGTTAATGTTTAACGGCCCTCCCTGAAAGGTCACATAAGATGTTCTACCGCTTTTTCTACTAATCAGATTTCCTCATGTTTTATTAAAAGAGAGCATACATACTGGTGTACACATTGCACATAAATACAGAAGTTGCTGACAGCCTTGTTAATTAGCTGTATAAAGGTCATATAACAAATGGTTAAGGAGGTTGCACAACAGTCAGACATCAACCTCTAGTAAAGTGGAGCAGGATATACTGCACTGATTTTGATGTTATTTTATAAGTAATAAAAAAATCACAACTTTCACTAGATCTTTTTTTTTTTACATCACCACATTTTTGTGTCTACTCAAATCAGTTAGAAATATTCATTCATTTTCATTCATTTTCTCAACCCGCTTCATCAGCTTGCGCAGGTCGCGGGGAGCTGGAGCCTATCCCAGCTTGTCTCAGGGCGTGAAGCGCGGCAAACTCCGGGCGCGACGCCAGTGCACTGCGGAGCTACACACAGACACACAAACACTCATTTCTATGGTCAATTTGGGAACGGCCAATTAACCTGAAGAGCATGTTTTTGGAGGTGGGAGGAAGCCGGAGAACCCGGACAGAACCCACACAGACACGGGGAAAACATGCAAACTCCGCCTAGAGCGGGACTCGAACCTGGAACCGCCTTGCTGTGCGACGACAGCCCTACCCACTGTGCCACTGTGCCACCCAGTTTGAAATACGTTTTTTTTTATTGATTAGAGCAAAGAATAGAGACACCCTAGAAAGCTCATGGCATATTACTGTGTTACAGTGCTGTTGGAGACAAACCGAAAACATGACATTGGATTTAGTGAATTTGATTTTGCATTCATTGTATAACACAAGGGGTTATTACTTTCATGATAGTGATCATACCATGCTTCATCAAAATAGGTGTCTCATAATCCTTTAATCATATCTGTCTGCTTTGCATGACAGGAGGCATTTTGTGACCTTTCAGTGTTTTTTGCCACAATCCATGAATCATAGAGTCAGGGAGCTGTCACAGCTGGCTTTTCTTAACAATATTCTATTGCACATCCCATCCCTCCATCTTCAGCAACCGACACACCAAATTGATTTTAATCAGGCGATAAAGCAGATCCGATCCTCCCTCTGTTGACTCACTTTCATGCCCCAGAGAGGTCGATCTGATTGACTTTGTCAATGATTTTGGTCATAACTGTCTTTAGCTCCGTTCAATAAGGACAGTCTTTTTCATTCTAGTTGCATTCAATGAAGATGAATGCTGCATTGGTGATTGTGATGTGTTTCATAGTTTTATCCTGCCCTTAAGCAGCTCCAGCAAAGGTTTGATTCTTCTGAAAGCTCATTTTGAACTGATCTCAAAAGAGACAAAGGATTTGAACTAATTTGTCTTCCTTCATTTGATTGTTTCATTCATTTTGACATTAGTTCTAGTGTGATGCCTTTTAAATAAGTGGGATCTTAAAATGAAAATGTTGGTGGTGGTGTTCACAGACATTTTTAGGGTGTGAAACAAACATTTTGGAAGTTACTTGTACTTTCTGCTGTATTCTCCCATGACATGGGGGCAACGTGCCATATAATAAACCAAGGACTTAAATCTGTTTATATTAACAGAAGTTTGACACCTGATCTGAATGGCCTGTTTTATTAAATCATCAAAGGAAACAGTGAGAAGTGTGTTAAGTAATACCTTCCATGTGACTTTTGACCAAAGCACATAGATACTGTAAATAACCAAAGGCTCTTTAGAGATACAGAATTCTGGAAAAATCTGCAGAGCAGCACTGTTACTCAATGAAAAATGTCAATTGAAAATATATTTTAAAGAGGATCTCAAGAAGGTTTGTTCTTTTAGCATGACTTGTGAAAGGTTGTTCATATTTTTATAAAACCACTCAATAAACTCTTCATCTACAATTTTGCAAGCAAAAATTTCCAATCAATATTAAAAAAAGAACATTCTTCAGGAACTGAATGATGTTCTATGTTGGTTATTACATGGAGACTTATTTTCTTTTAGTTTGTCCTGCTAGTATTTTAAACCTTGGGAGGAGTGAGGTTAGAGATGATCAACACAGCATTTTAAAAACATTGTGTTGTGCATACTGATTCCCTGCTGAATGTGGAGTTAAACATCGTCAAGGCAAGACTTCCACTTTTGTGTCACTGTTCACTGGTATCGTCTGTAGACATGGCGACATGGTGAAAAAACTTCACAATGCTGTCTCAATGCCACATTTGCTTGCAGATCAATAAGTACCATTTTTAAGAGGTCCAGTATTTGCCCACCTGCAGGCCCGTTAACCGTGCTTTGAAATTGTTGTGACATTTCTGAACACAAAAGGATCCTGAATGAAAAGAAAGAACTGCTCCCCAAGGTTTATGTTTTCAAAGGGATCACAGAAGAATTATTTTCTTTCGTGCAGTCCTCCAACAGGATCTTTAGACTGAGAGACAATGCTGTTTTTGTCCTGGACATGTCTCACCTTCCAAAAACACAGTGATCTTTCAGTCATTCCTATGTTGTACATGGTACATTTTTGTTTCATTTCACCATGCCAGAAACATGCCAGTAGCTTTACAAGATTATTTAAGGAGATGAGTAGCAACATCCAAATGTGGCTCCTAGATCTGCTCTTCAATTCAGATGAAAAAGGGATTTGTTCATTTTTTCCCTGTTCTTTTTTCAATTCATTTTTTCATTCTGATATTTAATCATGCATACTCTCATGTTCATTCTTTTATATTCCTTTTTGCTACTTCCACATACCCAAAGAGCTTTTTGTGTTTTCCCAAAATCCACGCTATTCTCATTTTGGTATTCTCATTGGTGTCCTGTTAGGGAATAAGAAACTGCTCATCCTGGGCTTTTACCTCATTGATTAAGAATGCCCATGTGTAGCTTCATTTAATATTTCTGTTTTTGACAATTGCAACAAAAATATATCTTGACAAGAGATCCAGTTCGATTCTCAGAGTGTGGTGTGGATTTCCGGATGTTGTTGTCAGTTTAGCGGGATTCATACATGTGTTTCCTCTACACTAATCCTATAGGTTGTGTGGAACTGCCATGACATTTTGCTTCATGATGCTAACCAAAATACCCTGGATTCAATTTCACATTCTGGGTTCATCCAGGATTCTACAAGGGGTTTTGTATATAAGCCAGTGATGCATATCACATCATAACTGTTCTTCCTGTCCCCAAGGTTTCAAAAAGAACTCATATTTTCTCTTAAAGGAAGTGTTGATGGAACCTGAGAATTCTTTCTGCAGGCCAATATGTGGAAGGCAATTTGTTCTCATTTTTGTTTAACAAGTGTGTTGCTTTCCATTTCCTAACTGTCATTACCTTTTGGACCTGTGTTGGATACTAAACTCAAAGAGTACCCACATGCATATTAATAAGTAACTGACATTGTATTGGTATATGGATCAAGGAAAAAACACTGGTATAAAATGCTGTTTTGCGGCACACTTTTTGAAGAGTATTTGCTCATGTCTTTCCACTTCTTTTGTGTTTCATTAAAATGTGCAATGAAAGTGATGTGCGATGCACTCAGTGTACTTGTTATGTGAATGCTAGAGGGTCAGACAGGCTAAATTAACACTCTGTAATACACAACACATCTTCACAAACACCTTCTAGGTAAAGCTCTTTTGGCACCCAGACCTCAAAAGAGAGAGAGGTTGTAATTTTTCAAATCAATACCTTCTGCTGATGAGGCAAAAAGTATCACAGGGGTATTATGTGTACACCTGCAGCAGTGAAGTGATACTTGGGTACATCTGAACAGGCCCACGATGATAATAATCATCGCCACTAATGAGACTGATGAAATATACAGTCTGTGTTATTCCAGATATGCAGATGTGACACCGCTGTAAATACTAAAAGGTGTCTAACCCATTCCACAAAGACACTATGTGGCAATAGGACACTATTATTCATCGTATTACGGGTTATATTTGTTCTGGTAAAATAAAGAAAAGAACAATACAGCTGTTGGTGACAGCCATTTCTTCAGTTCTTTGTTCAGATGAGAGTTAAAACAGACACCGCCATCATTGCAAATAAAGCTGGTCTGTGTTGCAAGGCACATTAAAACAGACAACGTCCTCTATTTCTAATGGAACAAAGCTAATCAGGTGTGCATATGCTGACTGCCAGCTGTGCAACTTTGCAGAATTCACCAAGGAGCAGAGCAAAAAAAAAAAAAAATCCTTAAATAAAGGACAAGCCCCTCCTTATCACATGTTTCTGTGGTCTGATGGTGGGCAATGAGACAGAAATGTCACATTAGCATTGCAAAGCAGGTTGCTGCACTGTAGACAGTTAAAGCTAGCCTCTGTTCGCTGATTCTGGCCCATTACAAGAATTACATTTTGGATAGTATGAAAAATACATATTCTTTTTATGTTTTAGTTTTTGAATCATTTTGCAGATTAAGTGTTACTAATAAAAATGATTATGGTCTACATTTCTGGAATTTCTTTACAAATAGCAAAAATACAGTGATAAGTCAAGCAAAGTTCTCAATCTATGTTATTTAACAATTTTTCAATATGTTTTAGCTTCTCGAGGACACTTTAAAAGTTTCTTGAGTATGTAAATACTTAAATCCATCTTCAATGGGTGATTAGGGAAGAATGTAAAATCTTTTCCTTTTTTATTATTTAATCTTATTTTTAAACCTAGCCCTACGGTTGCTCTAATGTAATATCTGTTCTTCTTTGCATAATAAACTTGAATTGCATTTTGGAAACTGTTGAAATGCATTTTCCAAGGTATAAAAATTTTTTTGTCTTTCAATTTTTAAGTCAGATCATATTCCTTAAGTAATATTCACTTTAGATGTGGAGTGTTTTAGATAATGGATAGCTCACTTGGCATGAGCGGTGGTGCAGTTGGGCCAAGGGGTATGTGGAGTTTGTGGTTCTGTAATAGTGAGTGGGTGATAGTGTGTAATACAGAGTAATAACTTGCAATAGTGGATAATAGATAAGGAGTTGAACGTTGTTAGATCTGTTACAGGTAACATCACAACATGGTCGTGTGAAGTAAGGTAAAGAGAAGCATCAATTAGGTTAAGAGAAAGAGGAAAATAAATATTAATTGGGTTATATGAAAAAGTCATGAAGTTTAGAAATGGTGTTATGGTGGAAAAAGGAACGTTGTGCAAATACTAAATCATATGTGTGAATTTATGTTTATTGATGTACATCCTGAAGAATGTGGAACTGTTATAATTTATGATATGTAGAGTTTTTTCAATGAATTGCATAATTTAGAATTTATTCCCCAATTAATAGTTTGTCATAGTTTGCATACAAGAAATAACTGGACAAATGTAATATAAATGTTTATTAAGTTCATTGGTATTGGATTTATCGCAGTTGTAAGAAAATGGATTATGATAATTGTTGTTTATTTCATTGTTATTATTTGTTAGAGGAAACAAATCAGTGTTATAACGATTGGTTATTCATTTCAGAAGTATTTGTTTATTGCATTATGAAAACCAGTTTGTATGCAACGTATGCATTCTTAATCAAACAGAAATGTTAGATTAAGAATGTCTAGATCTGTGTATTTGAAGATGATTGGTTTAGTCTGTGACCAGACGGCAAAGAGAAAATAGAGCGAAGAAGACGGAGAAGTTGGTGAGCATCGTGTGGACAAACAAAGAATTAATAAAATATACACCTCAATTAAGAAACACAGGATCGCTTCTGTGGTGATTTTAATCCTCCTTTTTCCGGAGTGTAACAGTTCAATGTTAGCACTGCACCCAAAGCCCTGACATGCCTCAAAGGGTATCAGCTTAGATTTGACGAACTCAGAGGAAGCCTTGACTGGCACTTTACCCCTCAGATGACAAAAGCCCTGTCTGCTTAAGCAGCTATTACTCCACCTGATTGGTAATCATGACATGGAGTGGGGCATAAATCCCTCCGACTGCTGCTGGTTAAGATAGAGGTCTTTGAGGGAACTGTGTGATTAGGTGACCTTGAATGGAGCACAGAAAAGGGGCCAGGCAAAAGGAGGCTTGGGGAGGTGTACTTTTCTATTATTGGCAGTATAATGACACATTGTCATGCAAATGAAATTCACATTCTGCACTCAAATCAGACACCAGCACAGTACTAAAAAATGTTGAATATGTCCTTTTTTTCCCGAAGTATTGGTTCTTTGTTCTAATCAGTAGCAAGTATAATGTATTTTATTTCAACTGAGGTGCACAAATTCAATTTTGATGCTTGTGATGAACTGGCAATTTGTCCAGGCTGTACCCCATTTCTCGCCTGACATGTCTTCAAGAAGTTGAATGAATGAATGTTGTTCTGTTTGCTGTAGGGACATAACTACAGTATGTCAACTAATAGCCTTAATTGCCAATTTAGAAGTCCTGAAGCTACCTACTTATTTCTATTTGCAAGGAATGTTACTAACTGGTTTGGGAACTTTTTTTTTTTGTTCTAACTGGTTCAGCAATGTCAGTCCATTAGGTGGAACGTAAAACCGGAAATGTTATAATGCTGTTTCTGTTCAGAACAAACCAATTGGCAAAAAAAAATTGGTTCAAAGCCATGCATCTAACCTTCAAAAATACTCCGATGAGATACTCTGCATTTATAATCTGACAATTGTGCAACCAAGGAATGAATGCAAATATTGACAATAGACATATTTTGTGATATTTGTCATTTTAGTTTGTTCAGTCTAATCTCATGGTGTCACACTTAACCAAGAAGCAAATGAAAATGGTGTCACTGACAGTTAGTTACATTCTGTTTTTTTAGAAGAACAGGCTGAGCAGCAGTCAGCAGGAGAAAACAAGGTGTTTTTTAGCAATGTGGAAAAGGAATCACAGGGACAGTCTTCACAGAAATGTCACAATTTAAACATATGTTTGCAGTGTGAATGTTCCTGTCAAGATGACATTTGGTTTGATCACAGATTTAAGGTGCATATGTGTATGTTTGTTGAGCAGCTACTTTTGATTTGAAGTTCTATAAGTCAAGTTTTAAAATTTATTTTCTTCATAATAGCAAGAAAAGGTGAAATGAGGATGAAATAAGAAATTATGTACTTCAGACAATTAGGCTTTCCATTCTATTATCCTATTCATCCATCCTATTCTCATGTGTTCTTTGTACTCTGTATTTACCAGTCCAATACATAAAATATACTTGTCATGTGTTTCTCTACTGTAGAGTAATTCTGACAATTCATTTACTTAAGAGCTGCAGGATTACATGACCCCCTAATCAGATCTACTGTGTGCAACCTTGATTTAAAAGCACCCTAGGATATCTTTAAAGGTTTTGCATGTGAAATGAAAGGGCAGTAAATAGCATACTTAACTTAGGATCAGTCCTATTAATTATTCATTGCTAAAAGCTGAAATGGGCAGGGGGGCAATTTTCCAACATCTTAACCAGGCAATGCAGTTCAATACTATGTTGCAATACCCCTGCTGTTGTTGAGAAAGTACAAGTGACCTCACTCTGTGTTTGAGGTCAAACAACATCTAATGAAGACTCCAAAGTCTTCCTGCTTGGAAGAATTCAAAGCTGCTAGGCAATGCCATGGGGATAACTTCAGGTACAAGCTGGCATTTCCCAGCCCTAGTTATACCTCAGAGTCAGTAAAACAATTATCTTTTTAGCACATCTTTATTTCCCCTCTGCTTTAACTCTGCCCTGAGTTGTCTTGCTGAATCTGAAGAAGCAGCAGGAAACTGCAGAACTACACTTTAAACTGGGTGTATGCATCCTGCAGTGCTGTGACGATCTGAAATCGTTCAGCAGTGAGCAAAGTCACGGTTCTCTCTCTAGTCGTCACATCCTGATCAGACTTGACGTGGATAGCATTTAAGTCCAAATACCACATGGCATATGTCACTTCCAGAGATATGCTTGTAGTAAAGATTCATTAGGCAGGAGTAAGATGTCATTGAGATGCATCACAGTACATTGCATCTTTTGGCAGATTAAGGAGATGAAGATTAAGGTAGAGACTGCATTATACTGTTGTTATACTTAATAACCTGCTTAGTTTGGCTCATAGCCCTATACTCATCCATAATGCATGTGACCTACAGCTGGCCAGGATGCTAAGTCTGCTCTGACAGTGTGAGGGGCTTAAAGGCACTAATCTATGTGCTTGTGCGTGGATGGAGGTGTGTGTGTGTGTGTGTGTGTGTGTGTGTGTGTGTGTGTGTGTGTGTGTGTGTGTGTGTGTGTGTGTGTGTGTGTGTGTGTGTGTGCATGAGTCTATGAAGAGAGGAACTCTCAAAGTGAATTTGATTTTTTTTTTGTGCCCCAGTACACTTGTCCTGAATGTCTGGGATGGACTGTAACCTGTACGTTAGATTTATGATATACGATCCCGCTATCTTTGAGGAGAGTGAAATACCATGTGATAGCAGTCTAATGTCACAATGTCATCTTTTCTTTTACCGGAATTTGCTTAAACTTAGAAGTAAATAGTAAAGCACTGTGGTAAGAAGACAGAAAAGAGTGGAAACATTGAAAAAATATTGTCCATTCAGTTAAATTTGTTGCCATTTGCATTCTGCCATATAAGATTACCCTTATTGATCATTTGTCTGTTGGCACCCAACAGGGGTTTTGGTAATCTGTGATTACTGTACTAATAAGGTAAAGCTTCTAGAGAGCATGGAGGCCCCACAAACCCCTGCTTGTTTTTGTGTGGATTCAATGCCACGTTGAAGTTACATTAGAATTACTATTTGTTATTTTCTGCAATCAAGTCACATTACAATGACAGTTTGCCTGTGTCAAAAACTTGTCATAAACAACGGGATCACTTCGGTTGTAGCTTTAACGCCCTCATGACCGAATGCGGTATCATAGTAGTCATGCAAGTTGCTCAAAGTTGAACAGAAAAAGGGGACTTCAGGGGCTGATCAGAATTTGCTGGAGTCTGTGCATTTCCGATCCTGCTCCTGCATCCAGCCAATGTGTTGTTACATAGAGGAAACCTCTTCTTGATTGAAACCCTCAGCCGACAACAATATGACATTTTATGGAGTGGTGAGAGGATTGCAACATTTATCAATTTAATTCAAAAACAACTGTAATGTGTTCACTGTGCTTTCTACAATGTTTTTCACTGTTTCAGGTTTCACCAATATTCCTTTAATTATTTTTGCTTTGTTGCACTCTGTACTCCTACAAAGGCATAATCATGCATAACTACAAATTAAAACCGCTTTCTGTTCATCTTGATTAAGTAATTCCTGATAACTGCACAACTACTTTGAATGAAAACTAGAATTTAGTTACATTGTTTTGATGTTTCTTGAAGTCTAGTTAGAATTGTGATTCATGTGGCTCGATGCAGACACATCCTAAAATCGCTTATTACTTTTTATTGTTATACTTTTCTCCATACTAACCTTGTAACTTTATTGTGCAATAACATAACAAGAAATAAAACTGCCAAACTTTTCTTATTACTTGCTACATAAACTTATAAATTCTAATTGCATACTGGAGTCGTTGTAGGGTAATTGTCCCTTCGACGTTTTTACAATTTAAATTACCTGTGTTCAAATCTATACATGTATATATCATCCAACCATATCATTCATCACCAGAGTTGAAATGAATAAAAATGATTATCACATCAAGTTGACACCTGTCACTGGTTGATAGCAGTTCTAGACATCTGCAGATGTCATAGAGAACATTTTGTCATGAAAATTAATGTGGTGGAAGCTAGAAAACTGGGCAACTGTAAAGCTCTGCGTCACAAAGGCCGAATCATGACAGTTGGACAACAGAATAAGAATGTCACGCAATCAGACAACACACATGCACAATTACAGGGCAGAGGCAGGATTCAGACACCTCCAAAACTGCTAGTGTTGCTTGGTGCTCCTGTGTTGCAATGCTTAGTACCTACCAAAAGTAACAGACGAATGATCGACCAGGCAACTGGTGATGATGGGCACCTGAGTCTCACTCATGGGCATGGAGAGCAAGGTCTAGCCCTTGTGTCAGAACAAATCGCCCATTCCAAAATACTATACATGTGGCTGTGTGGCCACATGCTGGTCACAGTACCCCCGGGGGCCCCTGTTCACTACCAAAAGCTTAACCATAGGTGTGTGAAGATCAGAGCTGAACCACAGAGCCATGGAATGTTTGGGGAATGCAGAAATAAGTTCGAAAACTCCAAATACCACAGATCCCAATTGAATTAGGTGTCTGTGGGATGTGTTGGACATATGAGTACAAGTCATAGAGGCCCCACCTCACATCTTACGAGATTTGAAGGAGCTACTGCTGATGTCTTGGTGCCAGATATCACCATAGGACCGCTAAAACTCCTGTCTAGTCAGAGCTGTTTTAGTAACTAAAGTATTGTTAGGCATATGGCTAAAATGACTAATAGGTGCATGCTTGTTACCTTGCTTATTTGGTTTCCAATTATATTCAACAAATATTTTCTAATTTCTACCAAACTGTACCAGTAGATGGATGAACTGTTTTGTTGTTGTTGTTGTTATTGTTTTTTTAAGAGGCAGCTCCTTTGCAACCTGCAACTGTAAGATAGGCCTGACTGAGGAATGCTCTCTGATGTGCTTTCGTCAGCTTTGCAGCATAGTTGACTTTTAATTCACCGATCTGAGCTGTGTACTGAGCTACAGCTTTTACAACGTGGGGTTTGTTTGAATAGGCCTTTGGTTTACGACTTATCCACCAAACCATATTGTGAACTGTGCGTCTGATGCAATTCACAGGACTGTAATGCCTTAGTGGTTTGCAGCTTACCTCCCAGGAATATGATATTGTTTGGACAGATAAATAAAGACCAAAGCTCTTGTGTAATTTAGAGTTTAATGGGACTGAGCAAATGGGAGAGTGGCTGCTACATTTCAAAGTGTAGGATGAACATTTTTTGTGCAGTCATTCTGCAGTATAGCAGACATGTTTAATATTTTTGTCAACACTCAAATTCATACCTCATCTCAAGAAAAAAATAAAATTTGATCAAATTAAATGCAAAATGGAGAGCTGGTCTTCCATCAGCAGGTTTGCAAACCAATGCCTCTGTCTGCCTGACTCCAATAACACTTTGTTTCTCTGAAAATCTTCCACATTTCAAAGGCTCAATGACTTTAATGAGCCTCGATGTTGTGCCAATGGTGGCTGTTGGGTGACTGGATTGAGGCTCATGATAATGTGCCTGACCGAGTACAGCTAGTGTTCCCCACTGTTATGGTAATGGTAATAGGACATTTTTGTTTTTTCCTCCCTGCCAACATTTACCGAAGATAGCAGCTGCCTTTCTTTGTATTTGTTATATGTGCTGTCGCCACTCATTTCATGTTTGCATAGAATTATATGAAAAATACACTGTGCTGTGTAATACTACATATTTATGTATCTCATGCAAATACTGTGCTATAAGGATGAGGAACAAAAGAATAACAGAGAAGTTGCTCTCCTTCAGTTTGTGTGTTCATGTAACAATTTTCCCTTGCAGCTGCAGCAAAAGTCCTGTGAAGTCAAGGAAAGGCTGTTTCTAGAAACAGAAAAAAGATAAATTGATAGAAGAAGGACATTTGGTTACCTAATATATGACCCTGTCATTTTCAAGGTGAAGTGACATTAAAGGAGGTAAAACATCAATACCTAACTGGTCTGAGGTCCATGGGCAGCTTCTTTCATGGTTTCCATTGCCAGCTGAGGACATAGCCCTTCTTTCACCGACCCCCTAACTTCTCAATGGAAATTAATTCAACTATAAAGGTGTAGGAGTATGCCTCTGTCACCTTAAACACAGCTGGTGTTTATCCAAGTCTGAGAAAATATAAATAATACATTTCCTTTTTGTTTTCAGATCATGTGTAGTTAGTTGTATGGTGGCATGTTAGCTCTGGCCAGTCGTAACATTATCTGATCTCATCATTAGGCCATCATATTATTAAAGGTAGGTGCTGTATTATTTTTACGTCACTGGGATGATGGATTTACCCTAGCGAAGATCACGTTACCGTGTTACTCAATGATGGATCAAAGAAACGTGTTTTGTACATTTGACTACAGCTAAATAGTTTGTCTTTGCATTAAAGTAGCCCGTGTTATGATTAAGCTAACAGTGCTTTGGGGAATATTTCCCAAGGCACAATTTTAATGTCATTGCTGTTCCCTTTTAGAGGCAAAATAATGATGATTAAGCAGTTCCTCCTGCGGTAAGCTGCCTTCAGACACCACTTTCCACACTATTCCTTTTTTTTCTTTTAAATGGTGATGATTTTACCGTGTCCCTCCATAAAAACCTGAGCAAGGGCTCTGAATATTTCAAAAGAGACCTTGATTTAAATTGTAAGATTTCAGATACATTGCATCAGTGGGAATAAGAGAGGCAAAATGGATGAGATGTTTGACCTTTTCAGATTTGTCCCTGGGTAGTGAATTTGCTGGAGGGTGGCAGGGCAGGGAGCAACGGTGCGTTGAATTATCACTCTCACTGTTCAAACGCCACAGACCTGATCTCCCACTTGCTCCACTCCTACCACTAATGGGCTAGGAACACACTGGGAAAAAGGTGGAGATAGTGAAAAAGAGTGGGAGGAAGAGTTCGAGCCTGTCTGATTGTCTGCAGGCTAAGCTTGGAAACAAATTGCTGTTTTTGCTCAGTGCTGAGAAAAACCAGAAGCAGGTCATGTTGTGGTGTCAAATCTTTAGCAGAAGCCTGTGCCTTTCTGTAGAATGATCGAATTGAGTCCCTGACAGCTACATCTCAACACTGTGACAGATACTTGCCATATTGAAAAGTTATGATGACTTCTTAGTAGGCTGCTTTTAGTGAACTTCTCTGGTCCCTCTATCAATTGAGAGCACACCACCCAAGGTGAAATGATAAGAACAAACTACCTGAACAGCTTTGTAGTAGTTTGCCAAGGCAGACAGGACATCATGGTTTGGTTAGAGGAGAAGAGCTTTTAAAAAATTCAAAGCTATGTGTGGCACCCTGAACATTTATTTAGTTTAGATTATGTTCAGAATTGTTTTGTGTTCATTTGTTAATCAGTTTGGTCCCCTCGCCACTATGTTTCTTATTATTATTGTTTTATAAGTTCATATTCTGTTCAGTTCTGAGTGTGTTTTGACAATAAGACACCTAAATGACTTTACAGGATTCAAGATGAATAATAATTTCTACAGCTGCTTCTGTAAAATCTCTTCACCAGATCCATATACAGCAAATGGCCAAAAAAAGTAAAAAAAAAACAACAAAAAACAAAAATCTCCATCTCCAGTCATGCCTCAACTGTGCATCTAACATACAATATGTGTCCAGTGACACACATGGTCCACATGTTCACTGCCATCACCTCATGCTGCATCTTTTGTCTCTTTCTCCATTCTATCTCCATGCCATCCACGAAGCCATCTTGTGTGATGTAGGGGAGTTTCACTGTCCCGATAAGGAAACCTGTATCCCCGAGGCTTGGCTCTGTGATGGTGAGCCAGACTGCCCCGACAACTCAGACGAAACTGATGAAACTTGTAAGTCAATTATTCTATCCATTACTCACTAATTCAAAACTTTCATATGGAATTGTACCGCAATTGCACCTCATTTGTCTGTCCGAAGGACTTGGTTTGACATGTATTGCGTGGTATTTCACTGAATTATTTTTAGCATCTAACACTGTTCAAAAGTGTTAAAGTTTTCCCTCTAACCAACACTAGCATCTGTGGTCTCTTAAGACATGAGTGTCACTCATATCTTATTACTCACTGTGTTGGAAGCAGGCCATAAATATTTAGTATGTGTTAGCATCTCGTTGATGTCTTTAAGTAGTCATAAAGTTATACTACTTATAACTTATAAAGTATAACTTTAGTCATAAAGTATAACTTTAGTCATAAAGTTATACTATAGCGGTACTGGCCACAGCTGCTATTCCCTATAGATCAGTCCAAAGGTATACAGGCAATAGGTGAATCGGTGAATTTACAATGTACCATTTTGGCTGATTTTTTTTGTGTCCTTAATGATTGAGACAAGTGATACAAATTTTTGCGGAAGCATAATGGCAATAAATTGATCAAATGTACAGTTCAGCTGGAACCATGACGGAAAATTGTTCATAACCAGATAGAGTGTGGTATAATGCCAGACTGGCTACTGGTCTCAGACTCATAAGGACATCCTAAAGATAACAATTATGTTCCAGCTATGGGAAACACAACAAACTCATATTGAAGAAAAAATATTTTCAAAAGACAGCTTTACAGTAGAATTTAACTGTCTTTTACTGTTTAGAGTCAAGCTTTAAACTCCTTTATTTCCCATGTTTATCCCATCGCTAGTTTTACCATAAATACTTTGTCTTTAATAAAAAGTACATATTATGAAAATCTAATCATATTTAACTATTCCATTGTCAAGTTTAAATAATCAACCCTTTCCTAATTTTAAATTCCACACACATTTTTTTATTTTTATTTTATTCAATTATTTTTTATTATTAGCTATAATTACAAGCTAGCATTAAAATATTACTGTCATATTTAATCAATATTTATGTCAGATAAGAGTTTTTCTTTTTCCAATTACATATTATATGTTTACTTAATCCATTTTAAATTCTGAGTTCTGAGTGGATGATGCTGTGGTGTTTTGTCTTGGTATTTATGCAGTGAGACTCTTTAATTTCAAAGGACAGGACGGAACAGAAAACAGCTAATCATCTCTTGCTGAAAATGGAGTCTGTCAGTCTGGTTGAAAATGGGGTATTATTGGGAGTGCTCTTATTATTCAACGAACAAGTGGAAATGCTGTATTATGCTGTGAAGAATTTTCTCAGCATATCCGACTGCTGTCATGCACACCTTCATTCGTCCTTCACATCAGAATAGGTTTTAGCATGCTTTCTCGTGGGTATTATTTACACACTTGTGGGACATGGGTTTTCTTTAATTGACCAACAGAGCAGCACTTTTTCATCTTTATGACCAGAATTAGTCTTCATGATGAGACGGGTTACAGCCCCACACTCACCCCACCCCAACAAAAAAGAAAATAACACAAGCAACAACAAGGCAGTCAGAAACTGCAACATCCTGCAACACCCCTGACATCAAAATTTTATCCTGACCTACTTTCATAGGTCATTTAATAAAAGACCCATGATCCAACATGTAACTGGTGCTTTCTATTTGTCATGAAATTTCAGAGATGTGTACCTAAAAAAGCATAAAAGTGAAAATGTGACCTTGGCCTAGTTTTTCAGGGTGTGATCTAATTTTCATCCCCTTGCCTCCCTGAATATAACGGCTTTTGTTTCGACTTTCTATCTTATTTTTTTCCTAAGATATGTGCAAAAATATCTCAGGATAGAATATATCTTGCTTACTGGTCTTCTCACTTGTCTTTCTACAGTATCTTATCCGGTTCCTGAGTGAACAAAAGTTTAAATTTAAGTTCATCATCTCATTTTCATCCCCTTTGCCGCCCGAGTAATGTCTTTTTTGTTTCATCTTTCTATCTGCAACGGTTGTGAAGATATTTGGTGGACAGACGAACACACAAACACTGACTATTACAATTAATCACCGCTTTGCTGGATGTAATAGAAACACATAATCAACATTCACTTCAGGTTCATCATCAAGTCTGAGTTACTGGGTATGATTAGAGCTTTATAGTTCTAGCAGTGATATCTATGCATTAATTGCTTTAGTGTGCAATAGGTCATGTATCATATGGGCTTTTTGTGGCAGGCAATAATTGTTCAGGAAAAAGAATTTAGGCCTTAGAGTGTTTCATACATTTACTTAATTAAAGCAATCCGGTCATACGTTTCAAACGTGCAAAGTGATCGGTTAGAATGGTGAGATAATCCAACCAATTCCAAAACTGATGTCTAAGTACACAACAGAGGTAGCACAATGGTCAATCATACTTCCACATACATTTGACAACGTGCAAACATTTTGATTGGAGGCTTTTTTGAAGAATTCAAATTCAAATTCAACATTAACCAACATTAACACTAAAATACACGATAAACAAAAATATACAATATAAACAGGTAGTGAAATGAGCTAATAAATATATAAAAAACATAAAAATTATAAAACTATAAAAACTATAAAGATATCTGTCAGAAATGCATCATAGTGTGAAGAAGAAGTAAGTTGTTTAATGATTGGCTGTATATTATGTGCACAAACATTTTTTAATGTCTTGTGACTTCAGCCTGGTACAAACAGTTCCCTTGCCCTCGTAGAGCAAACCATTTACCTTAGATAAATTGGTTGGATTAATAACTGTGTATATATAATACATATACAGTATTTTTATGCTAACATATTATTTCTGCTATATAAGTCTATTGTTTTATTGGAAATACGGTATTCTGGAGCAATTCTCAAAAACATTTCCAAAATAGTTTCTGATAGTCATGATCTTTTCATTCGCTTCTTTCTTTCTAAATATAATAGATACTCGCGGGAACCCATGGAAATTCCACGATAAAACAATAATATCAGACTTTGTTTTCGTTTTTCTCTTCACCGTCACAAGAAAACAAACCACTGGTCCGATGAAGCTGTAACAACTCCGTGTGTGTGGGATGGACGAAAGCGAAGATGAAGGCCGTTTTGGCGTTACTGTCTGGCCATCCGCATAGACGCCGGCTTTGAGTTAAGTCCTGGTGAATAAAACATCGGGGTTCCCCACACGACAACTTGAGGTCCATCGCAATCAAAGAATATAAACCGCTATGTTTGGCGAAGCCAAAATGGCTCCATAAGTGAGAGATATGGACAAATGTGAAGACTGGAGCTAACTCGGCTAGCAGCCCGAACTTCCGGGAAGATGCCAGAAGCTTCACAGCGTGAGGTTTTCAAGTGACCTTATTCAAATATATAGGTGAGGATAGCATAATACACCATACAATCCCTACATGGGTGCTGTGGCCGGGTTGTGTAATATCCATAAGGCAATTAATTATCACATCGATTAACAATGCCTCCATTTTATTTACAGTGAAGAAGCCCTTGCATATTCATTTAAGGAATTTGGCACAGCTCATTATCATGGATTATGTATTGATAGAATAGGGATTTAGATCAGCTTTGCCCTGCAAACAGAAGATGGGATTGGAATACATTCTGCCTGTTTAAATCATAGCAAGACCTGCCATAACCTGTGAAAAAAAAAAATCCTTTATATAGGATGAGAGACACTGAAAGAAGCAGTTGACGATTAAAAGAAAAGTACAAAAATTGGGGTGTGGAGCATTTGTACTTTAATTTCACTGCGAATATGTGGGGTATTATGGAGAGGACTATTGCCTTAAGAGAAAGGCAAGGTGATTCATTATGCCCTCATCATGTAGAAATATGAATATCCTGGTGCTGCTGCTGACTCTTTGCTCTTTCTTGGTCAGGGAGATGTAATCACAGTATCTTCAGGGCCTGCGGGGAGGTGGCCTTGAACTGTTATACCCTAAGACCAGAAAGACACCAGTTTATCTGCCCAGCCAAAGGCACAGGACCGGATTGCTAACGACAATTCTTTAGGAAGCTGCTCTCAGGAATGTGTAAAGAAGCTTGAGCAATATAGCAGCTCTCCAGTGTATGCACTTTAGGCTAACACTTTGTGAGCAATAAGTAGTTGAACCTCTAGGAAAATTACATACTTAGCTGGTGCATTATAATAAAAATATGTTTAAATGTCAAGCAGGTCTGTGGTCATACAGAAAGTGGGAAAGCCATTACAGTGCGCCCTCGCGCATTCACTTCATCGCAGATTTTTTGGTAGGCAGTCACGTGATATCGTACGGACATTCTATTGGCTGACGACCTCTGGAAGTTCGCTATGTTCTGTGAGTTTTGGACTTACGTGAGACACAAAAGTGCTTTAAACAGTAGATAAGAGTGTGGGAAAAGGTAATACACATAGAAGCTGGTTTAATATCAGTATGGGGAGGGTTCATAAACATTTAAATTACCGTAAATAATAAGAAAGATAGTTGGTCATTCTATCTCGGAATTCATTAATCACGTGTGGTTCCTGGAACGCTCTACCCACGAAGAACGAGGGCACACTGTATATAGTTTCTGTGAAATCTTATAATTTCATAAATGAATACTAATGGCTGTCAGAATGCAGCTTTCACCCTGTACTGAGGCTACATGCTTCCAAACTGTCTTGGAAATTAAATCCGTCATGAATCCTTCAGGAAAAGGATTTCATGGACTTTTGGCTTGTGTCAGTAGTGCTGCCATGAGGAGCTTTGTTAATCTGGTGGACGTGGAAACCAGTGAATCCCTTTATTGAATTGTCATTCCCAGGGCAAAAGACAATGAAAGGGGTCAGCAGCTTACTTCACAAACATGGTCACACAAGCTGTGCTTCATGGCTCTCGCTTGACTTGACCCAATCAACATTGACACTGATCACAGTGTCGTAAAGGCACTACAGAGGAGTACTGTTCAAAGACAGCTCTCCTGGGCCTGTTCAAATTCACTTCACTTCAGGGACGAGGGTGGGTATCTCTCCATATGCTTTCTATGAAGTGATAATTCTGAAAATGTTATCGTTTTATAATTATAATATTATATTATATATATTATAATATATATTGTATTATAATATTATATATTATTATAATAAGTTTGCTGTAGTCCCTGGTTTATTGTTTTTTTCCTTAAACCCTCATGTGTCGAATAAGTAATTTTCTTATTTTATGAAATATCAAATACTAATTTGTCTAAACATAATAACTACTATATACTATACCTACTACTACTATTGTGGTTGTCTTGTTCATTATTTTTTTCCCCATTATATTTCTGCTACACTGTTTATCATCCTGCCACATGGCATGTATTGGGGTTCAATTGATCCCTTTATCAACATTTTCTCAAAAATGCGCATCTCATAATAGAGTTCAATAAAAGGTAATTTTGGCATTTTTAACCACATTTGAAGTTAGATGACTCGGTATTCCGATATTATATTACCTAAATGTTTTATCCAGGGCTTTGAACCAGAATTTTTTGCCAATCGGTTCATTCTGAACAGAAACGGATTTATGACGTTTCCGGTTTTACGTTCAACAAAAAAAATACAGTTCCTGCACCGGTTAATAACATTCCTTGCAAATATAAATAAGTAGGTAGCTTTAGGACTTTTAAATTGGCAATTAAAGCAATTAGTTTACATAGTGTAGATATGTCCCTACAGTAAACAGAACGACAGCAGTGATCCAGTTACGGAACAGAGGACGGAGAATCAGACGGAGACCGAGAAGCTGCGGCAGCTTATGATGCAATGAAGTTTGTGTATGTCAGCTCACTGGGGAGCAAACACAACAAGCTATGAACGAAGAGTCTTATGATCGATCAAGAACAGAAAGGCAAAACACCGATAAACGTCCGGAGCGTCAGAGGAAGTCCACTACAAAGCACTGGTAGTACGGGGACACACTTCACTGAAAATGACTGGCAGCCAAAGAGTTAATGTGTAAACCAAATATTTTTTAAAAAACTGACAAACTGCAGTGTTTACCTGTTATGAATATAATTGAGGCTGGGAGACTGTCCTTCCATCTCGCATTTAGTGAATGACAGGAAGGGAAATATGAGGTCAGAGATTTTTTTCCAGAACAACAAAAAAAAACAAACTATTAACCGGTTACAATTACTTTCTGTTCCGATTCTGTTCCGGAAAAAAAAGTTTTCAGTTTCTATTTCATTCCTGGCAAAATACCTAAAGTTTCTGGTTTTCGTTTTCGTTCCATGAACCGCTTCAAAGCTCTGGTTTTTTGCTTACATTACATTGTATGTTTGAATAGTATCTTTGAGGACAAGGAAAATTTAGTGTTGAAAACAAAAACAAACCTCTCTATTTTATCGGGGGGTTTTTTTTGAGTAGGGCAAAATCAATGGTTTTGTTTTAGTTTCTTTTTTTAAAAAAAGTCAATTTAGGCACTGTTTTTAGTGCAGAGGAAGGACATATGGCTTTAAATGTTTTTACTTTGTACTAACTTTAAATAAATATTCTTTTCAAAATGCGTGATTACCCACTGCATGGTGAATGGACCTACTACAGTGCTCAATTTGTGTTATCACTGCGTGGGATGGGTGATTACGCCCATGGTGATCACCCCCCTCTTGTAATTGACACAACATTAGACTCCCCCCATGTGTCTGGGATTTCATGGAAACATCACAGCTGATGTTGTTTTGGCTCTTTGTCATCCACAGATGGCTGTGTGTCAGATTATTTTGTTAGAGTTTAATAAACACCTGCAGCATCAAGCGGCAGCTGAAGCCATAATTTTGCTTTTAACTTGATGATCACCTTTATGTATGATCACAGCAGCCACAGACAGGATCTGGTGGTCATTAATGTTCCGAGTTACTGCTACACATCTACACAGGTCAGCTGTTCCACACTGATTGCAGGTGTGAATGACAGAATTGTCAGTTCTGAAGCGACCCTGATGATTGGTCTTCATCAGAGACATTACTAACCTCTCCAGGGGACACTACAAATGCTACTACATCTGATATGAGGGGACTGCATTTTTTTTACAAACTGAGGGACATAATATGGTGTCTTCTCCAATATTTGCATCCCTGGCACACACATTAACACCAAGTTATGATTAACTGACACACATGAAGAAATACAAACAAAATGTATTAAATACAATTAAACTAAATGACAAAAAATGCATCAAAGGGAACCCCTTTACGAGAAAAGACGATCATAGACCTCAGGCAGACACACACACGCACACACACACACACACACACACACACACACACACACACACACACACACACACACACACACACACACACACACACACACACACACACACACACACACACACACACACACACACACTTTATGCTTATCCACAGGGATTCATGGTATGTTTGCATGGCTGTATGTTAGTTTTGCTCTGCTGGTAAATGCAAAGGGATCCTTTGACAATCAGATGTATTCCTATAACAACACTCAACCAATAAACTTAATTCTAACTCTGAAGTACATTTCTTAGATGTTAAACTAACACAGTCTTTTTAAACATTTGGAAGTAGCTGGCAAAGCCCTTGTGGATAAACTGTTTGGAAGTGTAGAGAATATTTGATCTGTGGCTGTGATGAAGCTGCGGCGACTATAGTTGCTGTTTTCAAACTGCCTATCAACATCCTGCAGGGTATTTTATCTGGCAAGTCCCATATTGAAATAAATGTATCACAAATGTGTGCGGTTCCCATGAGAATCGATGCCAGCAGGATTGAGGTTTAGGGGGTAATGTAGTGTAGCACCTTGTTATTTAGCTGAAGGACAGGGCCTTTTCCATTATGTAACATTTATTTTCCTTTACTCCATCGCTTCTCCCTGCTGATGTGTAACTCTTCTGTCAACTCATCAAAAAATACCATGAAAACATGACGTTATTACAAATGCAGTATGTCTGCATTAAAATATTACTGCTGTTTTATCGTGAGGCTTATTCCTGGACGGGAACCAGATGCCTATGAGGCCATTAAATTTTCATGCTTCTGCTTTCACATTGCTGTCTTCCGCTTAGATCTGCCCGAGTTATTAGGAATACGCAGGTCGTGTTGTCACCACACTATCTCTACAAGATTTAATTTGGCTGTGAGTGTTGGTGCAGTGAAAGTTAATTACATATATTTGGTTTTCCAGCCTTGCACCTGATATTTGGATTTGATTGTAGATCAAATGCAAGACGTTGTTCTATCAAAGTATTTAACTTGCCACATGTATCTTGTTTAGAGGCATCGTAACTAGCTGCTTTCTTTTTTTCTTTTCTTTTTCTTTTTTTACGGCATAGTAGCAGCAGACAAGACGCTTTAAAATTGCAGTTTTAATTTATCATTCCCTTAACTTTTCCCTACCTTCTCCTTCTGTTACATTCAGAAGGGAACTTATTTACACAGGCACATGCCATCCGTTTTGCCAGTAGCTTCAGTAGATGTGGGACAGACAAAAAGATATTGTGTGTACTTATGCCTCAGTCACATTAATGTAATTTATAGTGCAAGATTATCTCTGCCATCAAAATGCTGTAGTTGTATAAAAGAAGTCATCATCTTTGCCCCCAACTTGTCAACTGCTCAGACTCATTCCTCTCTGCTGCATTGCTTCTGCCGTTTAACATGTTTTAGCATTTGTTCGAAACAAAACTATTGATGTGATGTTGTTGCCTGGTGACAATCTTGCACCCACACCATGGCTCATTGATGTCAGAAGAGATGCACTGGGTGGAATATATTACCGATTTGTCTTCGCCCTTCCACCTCCCCCAAATGGCTGAGCAGCAACAATGTATTTCCTTCTATGACTACTGTAAGCGACGACATCCTAGATTGCTCCAGAATCACTGTGACATATAGGCATTAAATTCTACATTATCTCTCTGCTGCTACTGGAGAATATCACAGGAATATGAAGTTCAACCCAGAGCAAACACATTGACACTAACAAGAGAATAATGGCATATAACATCACAATGATGAGTGCTGTTCATCCCAGAGTTATAGACTAGCCAGGACTTGACTAGTAATGAGCATGACTCGGTGCCATTGGCATTCCTTTTTTAAAATCAGAAGGAAATGGTAAGAAGAGTAGATAATGAAACTATTGGGATAATGCCTTGTCTTATAGCCACTCCATAAACATGTTGATAGTCCAAAGATTATTTCTAGGGAGCTGGATTAGTGCCAGAGGATATTTAGAAAAATGTGTCCTTCCAATTGCTGTTTGTATTGTACCATGGTGCTCATTACAAATGCCTCCGAGCCAAAGAAGTGACTTATTTACTCACTTATTATCAATTGATTTATACTAATGGTCAGCACAACAATTTAGTTCCTGAAAACCATTACATAGTGTGAAAAATAAATACAAGAAAAGGTTAAAAACTAGCATGAACCAAGGCCAAGGTATTTTATTTGAAAAGCACACGGTAAGTTCACAGTGTCATCTATTTGGGAATGTAAACCACAACTCGAGGTACTCTGTCTCTGACGATGATCACAGACAGACTCATGTATTTACTATGATAACAACACAATCCAAAGTTGCAAGTGTCCAGTTTAATTAACTGAGATCATCAAATTGGAAATAATTTGAAAATGCACTTAATGACATATTTTACAGAAAGTATTATGATTTTGTCCTCTTAATGATGTCTCCCACACTACATTTTAGGGTTAGGGATCAAAAGTAAGGTAATAGGGAGGATAGGAAGGATAACAACTAGTTTTATTTTTGCCAAACTTCTCTAGACATGAGGAAAGATTCAGTGACACTGATGAACCAAGAGAAAATGACCTTTTAGCAATGCTGAACTAGTTCGCAACTTGTTTTTAAAGGTAGTTGGATATTTGACACCTAAGAGTCTTAATTTCAGTGACTATAAAGTTAGTCTGTTCTCCATTTGATACTTTTGTGCTTGCATACTTTCTTTACTGAGTCATAGCAGAATTATGATGGCGCAGGCTGGGACCTATCTTTAAAACCTCACATCAAATTTTCAAATAGGAAATAAACAGGGTAATAACAATCACTGCACCAAATATGGCATGTTGTTTTTGGGAACATGATATCATTATAATCATGAATTTCAGGCAAAGCTGTTCATCAGAATCTCATTGCATCGGCATTTTTACTATTGTGTTGTTTCAATATCTTTGTTTGATGAAAGAATGCCAGCATTAAATGCTACACTGTATATTATGCTTTTAATGAGATCATTCTTCTCTGTGAATATTGGTTTTAGCCTTTCTAACGGCAATATAGTGCATGTATTATTCATTTGAAGCTGGCCCAGAACAATTATATAGGAACATTTGCATAATGGTCGGTAGCAACACTTTTTCTATTGACTAATTATGTTGCTGTATTCCAAATAATGATTAACGGGCCGTTTCGATTTTTTTGTTTGTTATGTTTTTGAGTGGGGTTTCTGAAAACTAGCTTTACAACGACGTCCCAAGGCTGCTTATTTGTCTCTGTGGACTTGTCTGATTCTTTATTGTACACTGGTGGCATTTTCCACAACTTAACGATAGATTTGACTGAATACTCAGCATCATTTGCAGCAATAAGCTTTTCTGAACTGGAAATAGGATGTCCATGGCACTCTGCATATCACTGATCTGAGTCTTGTCCTCATTTGCTGCAGAGGTTAAGATTGATTGATTGATTGATTGATTGATTGATTGAATGATTGATTTTTGGGTGGTGTTATTAGGCTGTGGCATTGAAACAATGATTAGATAAAGTAACAGTGGTCACCACTCCCACACCATTTGAGTATTTATTTGACAACAGACAGGAATAGTGATTTTGAAGATACGATGGAACATGAAAAAAGTTAGAATTACGACACTAACAAATCAGAGACACTCTGTGTCGACACAGTCACTGACTTCTCAACTGGACACAGTTGCTTGAATGCCATACATCTGTAGAGGCAGCTGTTATGGTACTTTGAACACACATATGGAAATATGACCACTCTAGACAAACAGAATGCCAGCAGACTTGGGACCAATGCATAGTAAATACATACTTCCTGCAATTAATCCCCGTCTATATATTTAAATAAGCTCACTTGAAAACATCACACTGTCACGCTTCCGGCATCTCCCCGGAAGTTCGGCCGCTAGCCGAGTTAGCTGCAGTCTTCACATTTGTCCATGTCTCTCACTTATGGAGCCATTTTGGCTTCATATTCTTTGATTGTGACGGACCTCACATTGTCGTGTGGGGAACCCCAATACTTTAATCACCGGGAACAAACTCACAAAGCTGGCGTCTACCCGGATGGCCGGACCGTAACGCCGAAACGGCCTTTGTCTTTTCGTTCGTCCGTCCTTCGCACACGGAGCCGTTAGGGCTTTGTCGGACACAGTGGTTTGTTTTCTTGTGATGGAGAAGAAGAAAAAAGAAAACAAAGTCTGACATTATTGTGGAAAATTATTGTGGAATTTCCATGTGTTCCCGCTAGTCTATACGTAATAAAATAGGAGAAAGGGTAACAGGTAAAAATGTATGAATGGTAAAATCTTAGGATTTAAAATCTTAAATCCTAATGCAAGAGTAAAAATACACAGGATCAAAACTAATTATTCTAAGAAATGTAACTTGTTATGTAACTCATTTACCGCAACCAGGGCATATAATATAGAGCAAGTAGTATCGATTCAAGTTCCCAAACTGGTAAATTTTGAGTGAAACCAACCAGTCAGCAAAAGTGCTAATTTTTAAATATTAGTGCATCAGAGGTTAATGGTAAGGTTAATTTATGGTGAGACACAGAGATGGAGTTGGTGTCGTGACATGGATTTGTGTCAAACAAGTTGCTCAGATGGTACCTGCAGATTCGACTTGGATTAAAGATTTCAGATCCATCATCAGTCATTATTTTGTGTTCCAGCTGCTGCATGAGCTGAATTCCTTACTATTACTTTGCATCCGCTGAACGCTGTAATGACTTAAGTCTTGGTGCAATCAAATTCCGAGCTGCATGCTATGTCTGCAAATATCAGAGTAAAGTATGCAGCATTGACCACATCAAACGTTATCAGGTACCTCAAAATACTATGCACGGCTGAGTCAGTTGGCAGGATGAAAATGAACATTCGCATGGAAACAGAGCTACACATGTTTCGCTCAGCATCATCAGGATAATTCCATTTGATTTGCGTCAGCTGGATGTTTTCAAAAGGCGAGTCAGCGTTTGTTTGCCTGCCATGCTTGATGTCATTGAATAGAATGCTGGTTGTGGTTTGCTGACTCACTATGCATGCTGTTTTATTAGAGTGAGTGATACCAGATGATTCAGTCTCACCTTTATTCTTTTGCCTCTCATCTGTTTCTTTCCCTATTCTCCTCCTTGTTAGACTGTAGAAGTTCATAGTCTTCACGTCTGCTTTATCACAGCAGTGAGCTGTATTTGTTCCCAGCCTACACACCTGGATAATATTATAAAATATAAAATATTGATAGCAGTGTGCAACTGTGTGCCTATTGGGTTATGCGACATACCAATCCATTTTAATATTAAAGTGATATTAACACCCAACACCCCCTCGCCCTTCCTAAAAAACACAAAACAAAATCAAAGCATAGAATTTGTCTTAGAAAATGCTTGACGGTGTTACACAAAAAAACCCCACTTGTTACTCCTGTGTAAGTGTAAGAAACTTGAGAGGTATATTGGACTTGTGATCAAAGACTTGGACTTCAGAAATTAAGATGACTTGCGACCATCACCTACGTACATCAGGACTAAAATAATCTAATTTACTCATAGAATGAGACATGTATTAGTATGAATGCTACCTTTGTATTGGATACTATTGTGATAGGTTTTTTGTTTTGTTTTGTTGGTTTGTTGGACATCCAACACAAGATGACACAAGATAAATCATTTGCTAGACTTAACTAGAAAAGCTAAGAGAGCCTCCACCAACACCCAACACCACTATGACAGTTTCCAGGCTATATCAAAATAAAGTCCTGTAATGACCCCCCTGGAGTGTAACAAAGTCTAACAGCAGATCATCATTTGTTTCATCATTGAACCCTTGACATAGCAAGCAATATGGTGATGTAGCCATGATGATGACTCTTTGCTCAGATCTGCCTCTAAGGTGCTATCAGCTGTAAGTCATTAACCCTGGAAACCTGCTCCAATCATTCAGACTCATGTGTCTGTATTTGAGCGACTCTGAATCTGAGGCTAATTGTATTGTGAGCAAATACACCTTGTCCCTCTAGAAATTATAATGATATTTTGAAAAATGTTGAAGCATATCGACTGGCCTATTATTCATTGATAATTGCTACATCTACGTATCTCTATCTTGTCCTAGGTCCAGCATGACAAATACATTTTAATTAAAATCTGTTTCTCCGCTCTTGAATGAAACCAAACAAACATGGAGAATATATATCACATATCATACCTCACCTTGTATACTCTCATTGACAGAGGTGATGGAATTGGTCTAAATGGTTGTACCATATCCTTAATTATTTTAGTGTTTGGTGCATGTTTGGAACTTGGAGTGTTTTGTGATCAGCGGGGAACAGCTTTGCCTCCACAGAAAGATGCTGTGCAACAGAATGTTCAACGTGATAATATTGGCTGCAGTTCAACTCTTTTTTTCCCGTTGAACAGAAAACATTGTTGAATACCCTTCATAGTCAAACAAATTATTCAGTAACAAATCAGCAATATAGTCATTTTATTTTAAAACTAGGATTAAATGTGCAATCCACTATTTTTACTGATACCAATTTTACTTTGTTGCTTTGTATTGGAGGTACACCCAGGGTTTCTTAGACAGGAATGCATGTGTCATAACTCGGTTGTCTCAGTGGAGAGACTGATCATGGACATGTTAACTGTACTAAAAGAAGACAACCTTTCCCTTACACTGACCCTGAAGTTGCTTTATTAACATTATGTGTCTTGATAGTGGGAGATGAACTTTAGAACTGGGTTTGTTAAGATTTAGAGTGTGTAAACCCTGCAACCTTACAGGGAGGAAGTGCATGGACAATTTCCCAATGCAGTGTGGAGAAGCCTAACATTTCTCAATGTGCTGGTAAGGAAACCAAGTTTGAGCCAAGCATGGTAATGCATTTGATTGGCATTTGTCCAAATCAGAATGCATTCTGTGTGCTGAACACTGGACTGTGGGTGTAGGAATGCCGAAACAAGCAAGACCTGAATATGAAACAATGTGGCTGCAGGACAGGCCTGGCAGAGCCTCTCCAAATGCTGGCCACATTTATCCACAAACATACAAGGGCATACCCATTTTCCAACCATGGAGTTATTTAGACTTGTCACAAACTCCATATGAATAGTTGCAGTCAAAAAACTTTTCATTGTGCAGGATCAGAATTTTTTTGGTCACATTGAAAATCATAAGATTTAATCCCATGGTCACACAGTGAGTTTGTTTCTTTCACTTTCTGCAAAGAAAGTCAGTCCTATTACCTATGGCTGGGATCAGACAAATAACAGCCACAGAAACTCTTCTGGCTGAATAGATAATTTCAAATGCCAAGGATGTAAAGGTCAACAAGCAAAATTATTCTTTTGAGCTTTTTTATTAGAAGCATTGCACATTTTAAAAGAACGTGCTAACCATGGCAGTAGCTTACAACAGGAGGAATGTGACTGTTATCTTACGGAATTATGACCTTGTTTTGCTACATTCCACTTTACTTGTTTGCAGTTTATTCTGATTATGTTCATGCATCGGTAACCCTAACCTCTAGTTACACAAACTCTAATAACTGATGCTTCTGTTCATCATGCAACTGACAGACAGCTATGCCAATTTGGATGACTTTGTAAATTTGTCTTAACTCTGTTAAGGAGGGAACAGACATTCCCTCATGCAGATTTCCCCTATATGCTAAAGGGGTCCTATTAATAAAAACACGTTTATCTCAGGTCTCTCGATATGCATAGTGGTCCTCCCTAACCCTACCAACTCCTAAAATCTAGAAAACAAGCAGTTACTGTACAGTCAAAAGTTACCAGAGTCCAAGAAAAACCCCAAAACGGTTCGTTTCAGATCACTGCTCGCCGTAGTACAACGACAGGAGTGATTGACAGGAGTGATTGACACGTCCCAATCCCGTCTGCGTGGAAACACCCCCTTTTCCAAAAGTAAGGGCGTGTCCATGAAGATGAAGTTCATGCTCAGGCTATGGTAGCAGTGTTTGGCAATGTCCTGGCTCAGGTAGGGTTAGTGGTTGCACCATACCAGACGACGCCATGGACCTTGATATATTTGTCTTCATAGAGGTGTTTGAACTACTCTTAGTTATCCCATCATTTAGGCCCTGTTTGCCATTGGAGACCCTACCAGGAGTATGAAGCCCACGACAACAGAGTTTCTAGAATTATTCAGACACTCCAACTCCCCAACCACTGATAAGGTGGCATTCATGGGGGAGAAGTTCTTTATCATACAATAATGAGGTTGGAAAATAAAGCATGAACTGAAAATCATCCATATAATTGTGGGATTTGTTAAAGAACAGCCTGTTGCCATTCTATAATATGGGAAATATTTAATTCTGTTGCCTCAGGTCAGGCATACTGTGACCCTAAACATTAACTATTGGCTAAATTAAGAACATGATATTGTTATGACGTTTTGAATCGATGTTCACAGAAGGTCAAAGGAGATTCCCTTGCTAATAGGTCTTCTGCTAATATCTTTTAGGAATTCATTTTCTGCACAAACTGCCAGTGGATTAACATAATTATCATAATGAAAAGAACTGGTGAAATTCTGCATTAGTAGCCTTTCTTTAACATTGAAGAGCCATTTTTGTAGCCCAACTGATTCCTCCGCCTCCTCCTCCTCAGTAGAAGCAGAGAAGAATGATGTCCACCAGAATATCCTAAAACTGATGTTGTGCAAGTACACACTACAGTTGGCAACATTTCGTAATGGTACAATATGTGATATTTAATTTTGAATTTTATTTTACAAGCATCATTAGCTGTCTTTTTTTTATAGCTGCTGCATTTTCATAAGCCTCTAGTAAATAGTTACAGTAGTCAAGTTGCTTCAGAGCTAACAAATATGGTAATTTCAAATAAACTGCATCTCAAATACAAATACACATATATGTCGGTCAAGTTCGCAAACTTGCCTCAGCCTGTCTTGTCATAATGCCATTCAATCGATCAAAATCTGATCATGAATCATTAGGAAGGTATGTGACTGGGAAGTTTGCAACCATTCATGAAGTCTTTTTTGTCTAACAATTAAAGTTATATGATGTAAAGAAATGAATATTTCCGTTTAATACTCCCTATGAAACAGAAAAATGTAAATAACACCTTCTGAATTTAATGTCTCCCTATTATACCAAACTTATTTGTATAATAAAATGTAATTCACACTTGTTTCAAAACCACCAAAGTCATTCATGTTCATTTTCCGCTTTTTCAAAGATCAATAACTTTGGTTTGGTTGAAATAAACCTTTATGTCATTGAGTTAAAAGGTTACTTGACACCCTGTATTGTCACATTGCTAATAATGCACCACCTCAATCATATCCCTGCATGCTGTGTGGTGTCCCAGGTTTAAAATGCTAAAAAAGTGTCCTTTGGAATGCTAGAAGCTGTTCAACTACACCCAAATGATATGACTTCAGATCAAAACCTTTTGATTCGAAAAAAAAAAAAAAATCATTCACTTGATTTTGATGACATTGTTTATTAAATTGATTTTTAAATACATATATTCTATGTATACTCATAAATATTTTCTCCCTCACCAACATTTTTTCAATTTAATACAAAATAGACTAAAAGGGTTGAATTTACTGTGAGAGTTGACACTGAGATACACTGGATGTATCATTACAGGAAGTCTCTTGTCAGCAGTTAACACAGTATTTGTTAAAAGCTCTTGGTCCGTCTTGATGTTCGTATGGACATCAAGACGCTTTAGCTCTGAGTGTATAATGAACTTTTAGCAGGTAAAGAGGTAAATGTGGAGGAGTGTGTATTGTTAGCTTCTTGTTCAACCTCATGTTACCAAAGCTGCTATAATCCATAATGTCTTCCGTCATGTTTATTTTTTCCCCACTTGTATTCTAAACCTGAGAAGTGTGAAGCAATGAATAACTTTAAACATAGTCTAGTCCCCCCATTATAGTCATTGTTCCCCCATTATTTTTTTTCTGTAATGAGGATAAAATAATGGGGGGAAACTGCTCCCTATTAATGTACTTTATTTACAGTATGTGCAATCCTGCAAGGCAAAAGCGCGCATGGCAGCAGCTGAGAAATGATGTATAAACATCTGTATCTGTATCATCTCATGGGAGTACCTCTTCATTCTCATTATGTTTGACATTGTGCAGTAAATATTAGGTGGACATTTGACTGTTCAGTTGTTATATCCCCAAGATAATGCTCTTTAAACACATAAATGTCCCCTTTTCCGCATCAACTCCATTTAAAGTTTTTCATTTTATTTAAATAAGAGTAAACTGGCATAAAAACAGTTCACAAGCCAATAGGTACAGTATATGCATAGTTATGCATATACCTATATAATAACTGAAATCAAGTGGTGACATCTTGCCATTTTGCATGGTTTCCTTGCTAATAGCCAAAATTATTCTGGTTCTTACATTAGTAGCGATGACATTGTACTGCTTATAACAGCTTTTCGGTATTCCATGTTTTATTTGGTCTCTCTGTTTTAGTCACATGGTACACACAGGAGTTACTAGTTGATGAACAAGGAAAGTAAATTAACAAGAAATTGAAAGAAAGGAAAGATGGCAAAAATGGTTTACTTAGAACGCCAGATTAGGAAGTTAGATCTGTAAATAGAAATACTGAAGCACAAGTTAGGAGTGGGTGATGGTCCAGGTGAATCATGTTAACTGTTAAAATGTTAGCTATTAGAAAGATACAAAAACTAACTTTGTATTTGTGTATGTGTATGTATTTGTGTGTATGTGTATTGTATGTTTTTATTACCTGCTGTGGTGATGATGATGATGACTTAGACTCTGAAATAATTATGGCAGATGTTGTCCCTCACTGCTATGCTGTCCTTGATAGCAGGCAGGTGGATGGGGTCACCAGTAGACAATCTACATGTACATTCACATTTGTGCTGTGAATGGACTTCCTGTTCATATCATCAGCTTCATTATGTGAGGGAGCCTTAATGGGAACGTGGGTACCGATCTATGCAGCCAATGACATTGGAAAATCCTAAAAGAAATTAGTTATTAATCCAAGTCTGAAGTCACAGCACAATGTCATTGAGAGAATATAATTTCAAATTGATTTAACAGGTCTCTATATAATACACCTGCAATCCTGTGGAACTCCTATTTGATGGCTTTGACGGGTTTATTTTCAGGTAAATTGACAAACGGGGATATATGCCCTTTCAAGACGAGGCACACTGAGCATCTCCCTTATTGTGTAAAAAAACTAACATTTGCAAACAAAAATGCAGTGCTATACATAATACCTTTTGGGATGTGAGAGCATGACTACAACTTGTAATGCTGCAAATGTAAGGTCAGGGTTACCTCTCTTCCCCTGGGTTAAGTTGCTTCCCTTTGTGAAACTATAAATTCATTTTAGGGTTAATATAGCCAGAGTTTTCACTAAATCTGCTTTGTGAAATAGACTTCTGGTGTTAGTGACATAAACAGACATAAACACCAACACTTGCGTTCATGGCTCCTGATCCAGCCACTTATTTAGATATCATTTTCATGGCTAACAGCGTTAAGAGGCCTGTGACAGCAGTCATTACGAAAGGCAATAACTAAATGAATAAATAAAAACTTAGCAGCTGAGAGTTTTTTTTTTTGTGATATGCTGCCCCCATACATATTATATCTTTAACCCTCAAAGAGAAAATAAAGGTAAATGTGAATTGTCATTCAGCATTTATCCTTGAAGTACAGTACTGTATAGCTGCCCCACCACAAGTCGTTTTTATAATTCTTGGATGCAGATCTGATGGCATGAAGGTCATATTGAGTAAAATTACAGGTAAGGCACAAACATGTGCAGCATTGCTGATAATATATGTTCAGTATTTAGACTAGATGGGGATGTTTTGTTTAATATATAGCTGTGGTATCATAAAATGAGACATTAATAAATACTGATGCTGAATTTAATGGTTCTTGCCTCACCAGAATAAGCATTTCACTGTAATTCTTTTAGCTCACCAAGGGAGCATCTGCCTTCCACTCAATGTGTTATGATTAAAGTGGTGTTTAAGTGTGCTTTCCTATTTCATCTTCGAACGTTATTCATTTATCAAACCATTACTGGGAAGGAGCAGTTTTCAACTAAAATAATTGGAGGTTTTATAAATCAGGATTCACATAATCCAAAAGAGACTTAATGTAGCTTATCTGTTGTTAGTATTCTTTCTCCGTACTGTGTGTCTTTAATATCACTATCTTGAAGTAGGTTTCTACTGGTGTGTGTATGTGTGCGTGTGAGAGAGAGAGAGAGAGAGAGAGAGAGAGAGAGAGAGAGAGAGAGAGAGAGAGAGAGAGAGAGAGAGAGAGAGAGAGAGAGAGAGAGAGAGAGATAGAGAGAGAGAGAGAGAGAGAGAATGGATGAAGGAGCAGAACAAAGCAATTCTTCTGATTTTGTAACATTTTAATGACATCTTGAATTATTTGAAGAACAAACATGCATTTCTTTGCTTCTAATCATTTATTTCCATAAACTTTTCCGCATTTGTTTTTTTCCTAAAAATTACAGTCATCACAATGAACTTTTAATAGTGCATAATGCTAAAGAAAAAAGTTATTGCAGTGGACAGCACTCTGCACAGTGATACATCTTTCCCTCTCTGACCTGACTCTGAGGCAACTACATGGAGACTTCATTGAGCTTATCCAATCTTTCTCGCAAACAAATGTCACTAGAATAATTCAATAAAAGGTAAAATTCAAAGAATGTTATATTTTAAATAAATGTTCATAATAGTGATGTTCCTTATCATAAAAATGGGAGTTTGTTTTTGAGATGTTGACTGTCTAAACAAAAGCAAGCACAATTCAATGTGTGAGGTTAAACATTGTGTCAAAGAATATAGTGTTTGTATGATTTGTGAACATAAATTGTGTATTATGACAAGCTCATCCATAGCATCTCAGATGCAAAAGTTAACCTGCATTTTCAACTTGAGTAACAGATGCTCATTTTTTATAAAGCAACATTTCATCAGGAGGACGTGACATTGTAGTGCTAATTATGTCAATATTCAATTTATGGGAGGGCAACAAGTGACATGCCTGCTATAAAATTGCTTCGTAGGGCCTAGTGAAATAATAGTTCGACTTACGCCTCCTGTCTTTTAGAGAATATTTATTGCTCACCATTCTTGTTCTTCAATTTGTTACATGCAAGAATCCATAAATATCAGCTTTAAATCACCACGCAGCCGAACATTTCTTTGAAACAACAACACCGTGTCTACATTGTGTAGCAGGAAGAAAACTGAAAACTGTAAATCTGGAAATGAAGCTATAACCTTGGTACACACTGTAGTTGATAATACAAATCTCTTGGAAGGCCCCTTAGAAGTTGTATTTTTCGTTTGTTGTATGTAAAGTTCTGAATACATATATATATATATATATATATATATATATATACACACACACACACACACACACACACACACACACACACACACACACACACACACACACACACACACACACACATATATATATATATATATATATATATATATATATACACATTGCCTTGCGAAAGTATTGGCCCCCCACAAGAACTTTTTGACATTTTTCCACATTTCAGGCTTCAGACTTAAAGATAACAAACTGAAAATATTTTTGAAGAATCAACAACATGTCAACATGTGAGACACAATTGTGAAGTGGAACCAAATTTATTCAACATGTTATATTGTGTTTACAAATACAAAACTGAAAAGTATGACGTGCAAAAATATTGGCCCCCTGTTCTCTCAGCTCAGCTAAACGACTCCAGAAGTTCCCTGTTGACTTCTGAATGATCCAATGTTGACCTAAATGACAGCAATGACAAACAGAGTGCACCTGTGTTTGGTCTCACATTTACACATCCTACTTTTCAGTTTTTATTTGTAAACACAATATAAAATGTTGAATAAATTTTGTTCCACTTCACGATTGTGTCTCACATGTTGTTGATTCTTGAAAAATATTTTCAGTTTGTTATCTTTAAGTTTGAAGCCTGAAATGTGGCAAAATGTAAATGAGGTTTTGGGGGGCCAATACTTTCGCAAGGCACTATAAAGGCACTATATATGTATGTGTGTGTGTGTGTGTGTGTGTGTGTGTGTGTGTGTGTGTGTGTGTGTATATATGTATATATATATATATAATTTATTTTCTCCCCATTTATTTATTTATCTATTTATTCATCAGGGTTTCCAACTCTGGCTGGAAACTCGGGTGCTTTGCTTAAAGGATTTCATATAGAACATAAACAGAATGTAAGATATCTCCTTTAAGCTCCGTTCGGCACTGTAGGAAGGAAGGGTAAGGAGAGAGAGGCTGCAGTACAGCTGTCAGAGGACATGTTACATGACACAGTGTACTATCTTGGATATTTGACTTTGAGCAATCATCCAATATAGCACAGTAGTTTGGGAATTGAGAGAGGAACTCCAAGCACCTCAGCCGTTGAGAGACCATCTGTGTATCCCTGCATGACAGATCAGAGCCACTGAATATTTATGCCCCATCCCTCCCCTTATCACATTAGATTAGAACCCATGTGGTGAGAAAGCAAGAGGAGAGGCTGACAACAGCGTTACATTGTCAGAGACCTTTACAGCTGTGTGTTAAATAGTACATTTGCCAAATGGACGTGCTTCAGTGTGGCATTGTTATAGCCGCTCTCTGAGAGGGTCCCTTGTTATAAATATATGAAAATGTCCTGTGTAATTGGATATGTATTAGAGTGAGTCTTCATGATCTATTAATTATTTGAATCTGATACCAAATGTGTCAAAATTTAAAAATGTCAGCATCTCAACAATCTATTTTTTTTTACTTTACATTTTCCACAAAATGATTGCTGACTTAAAAGTCACAGCATGCGGACTATTCTAAAGATGAAAGCCTTTCATTTTTTACTGCATAGTGTCTAATGAATGTTTGGAAAGTGAGGCTTGGTATTTAAATTCGCATGAGATGGATTTAGATTTTTTTTTTGGATGAATGAAGCCTGAAAGGACCATATCAAGAAATCCATTCTAAAAAGGATTGGGAGAGAAATGAAGGTGGTGCTTTTATCACCTTTGAGGGCCTAGAAGATGAAGCTGCTGGTTTGCTCATGTATGAAATATGAACTCTTAGAGACAAGGTCACTTATATCTGACTTACCCAAATATGGCAAAGAAATAATATGAATCACTGGGGCTTGAGGAGATAGCCAAGAAATTATTTAAAAAAAAGAAAAAAGAAAAGAAAATCTCCTGCTGCCCTTTGAAAGCAATAAAAATGCAAGGGATGGATAACTATTACGAGTCACTATTGTATCAATACATAGGCACATGTGCTTATCCATATACCCTTTCTGTAAATCAGGAGGGAATGACAGCCTTCTATGTAATAGCCACATTAATTATAGAATCTCAGAAATCGTTATTTTAAATAAGTAACCATCCAGTCAAGATGGTCAATGCCTTGATCAGATGTGACTTCTCAAAGGTGGAAGAACTCTGGGGGATTGTTACTGTTCCTTCTCACGGGTTATAAATCTCCCGGTTAAGTAGCTGCAATGGCACATTGGTAATTGATATCAATGTAGTTAGGTGGAGATGTGACACATTTACAGTGCTAGTGCACTGGTCAGCTGTGTTTTATGTGCTCTTGTGGCTGCCACATGAATGAGGGTCAGCTATCTTCCCCATGAATCCTTAAACAGCTGCTCTCCGCTGTACGCCTGGCTGGCATGGAGATTCAGGCAGTTTGTTATGGGGGTTCGCCGACGTGGCTGCAAAGCGCCCTGGCGAACATCTGGTGTGTGAAAGAAACAGTTGTAAAATATAAATATATTTGCACATGTGTAGGTTCTTCTGCCTGTAAAATAGGTCTTGAAGTGTCAGCATGATACTTCAGATATTATAAAGAAATTGCCTGCAAAGTTACAAATGATAATGATGATGAAGTGTGCTGATTTATTTCACACATGGTGTTGATGCTGCCCCTAGTACTCCATGTAACTAAAACAAAAGAAAACTCATTTGGCTTGAAACCGTGCAAAAGTATTGATTATGTTGTTTTTCCTCTTTAGGTACGCATGAGGTGATGATCAGATGTCCGCTCAATCACATACAGTGTATCGGGACAAAAAAATGCATTCATTTTAACAAACTTTGCAATGGGGCGAGAGACTGTGAAGATGGGTACGACGAAGGAGTACACTGTCGAGGTAAGAATTAAACATGCCTCATATCTCCTCTCTTCTCGCCTCGGGTTTAGATTAGATAGATTAATGGGTATTCTTAAAACCTCCCATGCAGACATATTTATTAATTAGTGCAAGTGCATTATCAAGATTTACTTTTATTCCCTCTTTAATGTGCTTTTTCTTAATATATTCATGACACCAAGCTTCAGCCAAGCAAATTGAAGCTAGCTCGTTCTTTTTTATTGATTATTCATATTCTCTTTTATCATCATCATTGCATCTATCCCTTTGTATAATTTAAATACAAATCTTAGTGTACAGCAGTTAATACTAAAAATGCAGATTCAGGAAATGGATTCTTGGGCTGGCAGCTTTTTCTAACTCTTGTGGTTAGTTGCTTAGGTTACTCTTCATCATCCTTCATGTCAAAGGAAGCATTAGACACAGTGGGATAGCAGCACCTGGTGTTGTGTTGTACACAAGTTTTTGTTGCTTTTCACATTCTTTTCAACAATAGCAAGCTGCTCCTGGCTCCTGTGATAAGGCAGCATCTGCCTTATGCAATGTTTACACTGTGAAACTTTTCTTAGGGCATTGAAGCCTTTTAATGTAATTGTAATAGCATAAATTTAATACTTCCAAATGTGCTGAATTGTGCCTGAGCTCAATAATCTTTGGGGTTATTACCTTAATGTCCATTCATCCAACTCAGTATGAACAGGATGAGAGTTCTGCAAGAATTACTCAAATGCTGTCTTCATGTCATGTAAGGTTTAATGAAATTGCGAACTGCAGCATAGAAGGAGGACCGCTTCAGTCAGGCCAGGTAGAACATGTACTCTAGGCTGTTTCTGCAGGCTCAGATATTCACACTGTAAATTTGTGGCGACACTGACAAATTGTATTCAATGCATTCATCCTGAATGGACGAAGTGATACAAATCCTAATTATAAGCTGTTAAATATCAGCTGCCTAGTTAACGTTATGTTAATGGGAGAGGTTCTTCACACATACAGCAAGATTACTCATCATGATAAAAAATTATACTGTTTACATGTTGTCCTCCTCTGATTCTCTTCATTAGATTCCCTAAAAGGATACAGATGCAAAACTTTGATAACATGTTGCTAGACTACAGTGAGAGAAAATTCACATATCTCATTCAGAGCAGTAACTATTCACTGGCCACATTCTCCCAATGAAAGAGAAATGGATTTAGAAGGGAAGGTCACATCTTCTTTATAATAGAATTCGTTCTCTTGAAAGTTTCTTTATTTGAGAGCAAGTGCAGCTCTACACACACATTTTGGAATGATCTCCAAGTTATAAACCATGTTTTCATGACTTCTATCCAAAAAAAAAAGAAAAAAAAAAAAGATTTAATTCACTAAAAATATAAAGGGGTTTATGGAGGATAGAGTCACGCTTGAATTACAAATAAATCCACAGGCATGCATGCTAATATATCAATTTAATTAGGATGTACTGTTTTGCATTCAAAATCATGTGTTCAAAGTGTGAATGTCACACTAAAATGATGTGCTGCATAATTCAGTCTGTTACATTCCATAATTTCCTTCATACTAAGAACTAATTTGTGTTAATTAAATGCGTAATAACTGCTACGCTATTTTAAAAGAACTTTTGAAACAGATCTGCATCTGTTTAGCTAACTACATACAGCTAAAATTAACTTTTTCACCCCTTTATATAACATTAAACTGTATATTAATATTATTGCTATATATATGACATTTAACACATCCCCTTGTTATGGAACGTGTTCCGAATCCTTATTAAACACAGTTTTGATTCAAAGAAATGTGGGACCTGGGTGCCGACAATATCTGACTCAGACGCTCCGTCTATCTTGCCTTAACAGTCATGAGACTAGTTCTTTAACAGGAAAGAAAGTAGTCTGGTAGAAAACAGGACTTTGCTTTCTTTCTCCACATTTTGATAACATGCTGAGTTTTTATGGAGCCAAACTCCTACTCGAGTTCACTCAGGAATGTAGTGCGCACTATGCTCAGTCCCACGTGGACAGGCCAAATATGTGAGTTGGAGAAAATGAGGTCACCAAAGTGAAGTTTTAGGCAACCAGATGGGTCTCTAACAGAACTTCCATTCCCTCACTTTAGCGCTCGTCTCTTATGAATATACATGATAATCCCGAGAGGCCTTGATATGAAGGTGGCCAGATGGAAAACCAACCTAACTCTTTTCATTCACCTTCAGAAATCTTCCTCGTTCTTAATTGCTTGTTCATGGTTGTATGGTAGGAGTATCTACTGCCGGCATTTAGTAAGACTTTAATAAACAAAATTCAGCTTCAGAACTTATTTGCTATAGTTAAGCCCCAAAAGTGAGCTCAAACAAATTTGTCAAAAATATTATCACTAAAATTCAGGCATTTTGTCTTATTGAGAATTGGTTCTTTTTTCTTCTTGTCTTTTCTTTTCATCAGCAGATGAAACATTTTTTCAGCTTTTTTGTTTCGAAACTAACCCATAAAAGTAATTAAATGGAAATATTTGTCACAACTAACCTCTCAGATTTGCCTTCGGTTCTATTTTAAAACAGCGTAGAAATTGCATTTTAGAGTGCAGCGCAAGGTCAGTGATAGAATGTTGCCACCTCAATGTTGTCTGCTGTCTCAAAATGAATGCAAGCAATTCAGCTTTAACTATATTTAGCACAGGAAATTGCATGACTGAATAATAAACACTGTCAGTGTTCATTTTACCTCAAGAAAGTAGTACATCCCTGAGATGCGCTTCAACACAAATTTGTGCATCCCAACATGACTTTTACATATCCCAAAAATAATAAAAGAATATATGGTATTAGCGCACACAAGGATTGAGTTTTGCCAATAGTACAATAAAAAAACTAAACAAACAGTTAAACTATCTTATTGATAACGATGTCATAACTGTTTCAGTAAAAAAAAAAAAAAGCCAATTACACATTATTTTTATCAAAATGTTACAGCCTGAAAGTTATTCTTAACAAAAAAGTTTAAGAAATGAAGAAAGATGTAATACAGTTTTTTTTCCCCTTTTGGTTTTCACTCAATAGTTTTCTCTGCCTTTAATTCATGTAATTTCATCTGTGCTGTATGTCGTGCATATATGGTATATTTGACAATAAAGTTGACTATGACTATGACTATATATTCTCCTGTGGACACTGCACCAAGCTGACAGAGCCTTACCCACACACATTTTTGTAAGCAGCATTTTGTCTTGGGTGCTGACATTTAGCCATGCCTTACCCATGGAAAAAAGCACGTCTGTTGCGGTTCGGATTTTGGCTGGTTTCGCTTGGCTTCTTCTGCATCTTCTTCCGTACTGTCCACAGTAATATCCGCCTCTTTCTTTTCACTAACTTTTGATTGTTTTTTCTTCAAGAAAGCACTCATTGTCACTTGGGTTTTCTCCAACTTTTGCATCTTCTTTGGAGGCATGGTGATAATGTGAGACTAACTCGTCGCTCTCCCACTGCAGAGTGGAAAATGAGCAGACGTCGTGTTGCCGTTTGGTAGATTTTATTCATTCAATTATTCATTGTCACAACCGCTTCATCTGTCTATCCCAGCTGGCCTAGGGCGTGAGGCGGCGGAAACCCCGGGCGTGACACCAGTGCACCGCGGAGCCACAGACACGCACTCACACACTCATACTCACTGTCAATTTGGACCGGCCAATTACCCTGAAGCGCGTGTTTTTGGAGGTGGGAGGAAGCTGGAGAACCCGGAGAGAACCCATGCGGACACGGGGAGAACAAGCAAACTCTGCACAGAGCGGGACTCAAACCCGCAACCGACTTGCGGTGCGGCAAAAGCGCTACCCATTGCACCACCGCGCTGCCCCTACTTGATTTTAATAAGGCTGAATCAAGCAGATGAGTCTCGTGATGAGAAACTCGCGCGAGATCAGAACACAATGACAATTTCCGGGTTCGAAATTTAAGTGAAGAAATGGATAAATTAGGGATATATTTGTTGAATAGAAGTGCATTTTTTCCCAATATATTATCGCTGAACAAGGTAGCATCGATTTTTTTATTGCAAATGTTCAAAGCTTGCGTCTCAGGGACGCACGCCGTCTGACAATCGTGCGTCCCTGTCAAAATATGTCCGTCAAAGATGCAAGGACGCATTCAAAAGAGAAGGCTTGTGTAAGACCCAGTGATATATTTTCATAGCATTTCATTTACAGTTTTTCAGCATATGTTTGGATATTGCAAATTATTATTGGCATAGTAGTTATTTCATGATGATTGAATTCAAATTTAAAGAGGTTGTGGAATTTGACTAAATTAAGATAATCCGCCACTGTTATTGTTTAAAACCTCTGAGCTTCACTGATTTTCATTCTACTAATGTTACATTTTTCACTTAAATTTGTTCATAGTGGCACATTTACAATGATGATGGATAGTCTTCAATTGTTTGTATATGAGATTTTTGATCCAAAAGAACTGTGCCATCAGAATCTACTCAAAATGGTATCTACCTTTTTTATGTGTCATGAATATTATGTGTCATTAAATATTCTATACACTGCAGTTACTTCACTGCTGACGCTGGAGTATCGAAACTGGACATTTTTCTACACAAAGAATGTATGCCTTGTGTGTATCAGTGATAAGACAGATTATCAGCTTCAACCTCATGGGTCGGACACAAAACACCACAACCTGCCTCAGCTTTCATCCATATTGGCAAAAGCATGGCTATGAAACTGTTTTTTCTTTTTTTGTCTCTCTTTGTTTCTGTGTGTGTGTGTGTGTGTGTGTGTGTGTGTGTGTGTGTGTGTGTGTGTGTGTGTGTGTGTGTGTGTGTGTGTGTATGTGTGTGTGAGGGTTTGTGTGCATGTGATACAAAATTACAGATATGTTTTGACTTCTTTTAAGCCGAGTGATCTTTTGAAAAACTTCAAGTACAAACAATATCAGTGGCTGTTATTTTATGATTAATTGATTTATGATTGTAAGACAGTACTAAGCTTCCTCACTTATCAAGAAAAAGTGAGTAATAACCCTGAATTACCATGGTCTTTTCCATTTTTTATTCCTTTATACAGGCACACAGTTACATGCTTCGTGTAGATCTCACTAATTCTGCCTAGTGTTTAATTAATTAACACAGAAATATTTCAGTTGGATGGGACTTTATACATGCAGAAATTGTCTACTATTTTAAGCGCGAAATACTGTACATTCATATCCTTTGTGTCTACTGACATTTAGCTAACACATTAGTAAACTGTGTGCTGTTCCTCGACTAAGCTCATTCCAGTCCATTAAATTCATTATTAATAATCATATTTCTCATGCTTACTTGATATTTTCTATAAGTGTAGTGCAGAAAACAATCAGACTCAGACAGGTCATTTGATATTTTTCCAGCCTAAAATGATTGACCTTTATACATTACCCTGCAAAAATATCCATATATAATCATATAATATTACATAACTTGATTTTGATACTGTAAAGTATACTAAGATATCCTAATTGATTATGTAATTCAATAAGGACTGTCCATATTTTATGATCATGTCATGTGTGGCGGGATATGGACCCAAATGCAGCACACCATCATTTAATAACAAACTCAAAAATACTCCAGACAGACAAGAATTACAAAATCAGAAAATCCCAAGAGGAACCAAACTAGAGAAACGAACCTGCAACGAGCTCTCATCCAAACTGGCTTAAAAAGCCTCATGATGATAACAGCAATGAAGTTCAGGTGTGAAAATCAGTTACAGGTGTGTAGATGAGTATCAGGTGTGGAGAGGACCCACAGGTGTGGAGCCGCGGCTCCATCCACAAGCCTGGCCCCTCTCCCTGCCACACACCAGCACTGCCACGCCGAACTGTGACAGATCAGGAAAAAAAACAAACCCTACTCCATTGGGTTCAGCAATGAAAAACTACTTGGTTAGATGTAGAAGCTAAAAACTTCTTCATCCAGTTTAGGACACAGAAACAACTGTAGTCATGTTTTGGTAGCAAAAATCTACTTGATTATGTTGAAGAACCAAATTTAATATCTTCAGCTATAGGCTCAAAAACTGTTTGTTCCTGTTCATTCACTGAGTTTTAATTTAATTAAGTACAATATTTACATAAAGACTGGTTTATATATATGACCCAAGTATTTTGCATAAACATTCTGTTGTATACTTGACATTGTTTAAGTATCTTACATAATAGCTCACTGTTGACTTTTGATTCTCCTATTGGGCAGTAAAAGAGGTCTCATCCATGGAAGTCTTGTTGTTTGACCTGCCCACCCACTCTAACCTCCTTTTCTTTGGACTGTCACTTATAGGTCACATCACTTAAATGACTCCCATATCCTCTCAGAGCTACCAGAGATTATGACAAGTTTACAATAATAAACACAAACAGGGGTTGTACTACAGTAATCTGCTTGCACGGACAACTGATACAACCATTTCTGTAGTGAGGGCTGTGGTGTATTCAGTCTAAGGCCCTATGTAAATGTGGTGTTCTGCTCAAGCTGCCACATGTGGTCATTCTTGCGTTGCCAATTAAATGGCTGCTTCACTGCTCACAATACATCTCACTTTTCCATTTCATCCTCATGTAGAGTAATTCTGAGATTATTCCCTTATAGGGAAACCTGTTGCCCTCTGATTTCTGTCAATGACTAACACTTTAAGTTTGGTTCACATCAGTTCAATAAATTCTGTCTATGAGCTTCATCATTGCTGAAATTAGTAAAATTGTTATCGATCATCCACTACTCAAGTCAGGCTGATGTGTGTACCTGTTGTTTCAGTCGTGTGGGGCACAGCCCAGCTAAATATATTTCCACAAGTAAATGTAAATGTCATAAATGTGTGTTTCCATTTAATATGTCTGTAAATCTGATGAGCTACATTTTTCTACAATGATTTTTTTAATTTGTCATTATTTTTTTTTAGATATTTATTCAATATGTCCCTGCAAAAATAAAATATTTCTATTCGAATCCAAACAGCTTTTGAAGCAAACTGAATTTTTGGTGTTTGATGTTTCAGATTGCATTTACAGCGCGGGAAAAACAAAAACACCTAAATAAGTCCTTCTGGCTGTCTATTCTGTGTGCATGTTGATGTATATATTATTTACATGCATAATATTTTCACCATTTTAAAAAAATAGTATTTTCTTTTACATGAACAACCTGATTGACTGCCTAAGTCCCTTCAGGGACGTAGCCGGAAGCTATACATAACAGCTGAGTGTAAAAAAAGAAAAGCTAGCCAACAGAACCTTGAAGGAATGAGACCTCCAGGGTTCAGAGTTATTATGCAGCATCTCCTATCAGTCTGTAATGCTAACATCAGCATTAGCTTATGTCGTGCAGAGCTGTCAGTGGTATCGTTGGGTGTTGTCGGTGCAGTATCAAAATATTGGCAGAAGTGATACCCTGACAGTTTATTATGGCTGCCAGCTGTTATAAATATAACTATAAAAATAAGCTGAGTTAGTGATGATGCTTTCTTATTACTTCTGTTGGCACCCAATATCACGCTGTTGTGAATCTTGCTGACGACAATTTTACATACAAAATAAAAGCCCTCAAAAAGATCTTACATTTAAGTAATTATGGGGTGGCAGTAACTCAGTCCACTAGGTCTTGGGCTGGGGACCAGATGGTGGCTGGTTCTATACCTGTGTGGACCAAAAGATTGGAGTGTGAACTGGCAGTGGGTACTGCCAGTTCATCGCCTGAGCACTGCTGAGGTGCCCTTGGGCAAGGCATTATCCCCTGAAAAGTTGCTCATGGTGCACCCCATTTGAGCTGCCCACCACTATACTTCCCTTTAACTACATGCTTACAGGCCGCTTGTGTGTGTGTGTGTGTGCGTGTGCGTGTGTGTGTGTGTGTTTGTGTGTGTGTTGTGGGCTTGTGCAATATATATACACACGTGTGATTATTCAGGGTGGAAAAAAGTAATTTCCCTATGGGGATTGCTAAAGGCTTTTTTTAAAAATTATTTTCTTATTATTTGCATTACTGATTATCCATCTCTTCAATCATATTTACATGCTTACAGTCCATCTTAACAGCAGCTGTTCAAACTAAAACTTTTGTTTCTATTAGTCTGGGTTTTCCTAAAAAATAGAAAATTTGCAACGCACCCACGTTTGAACTTTCTGAAAGGCTAGGTCTGTGCTAGGTCTGTGCGGTAACAGACTAGTTTTTTTCTTCTTTTACCTGGTAGAGGTTGAACCTATTCAACATATTCTGTCGTTTGAATTCAGCAAGGATTGCATTCATCTGTAATTTAGATTTTTGAAATTCTTTCTTCAAATACAGAGTTGGTTGCCCTGCTCTATATCAAGAGTCTCAGCTTTTCTTTTCCATGTGACTCGACACTGAAATCATTAAATGTTAAGCCATCATAGCTGTGATATCTCATTCCTATTGAGCATTAGAAATAAGGCAGGGAACATATTTTGTGATGTGGAAGAAAAGGCTTGTAAAATGAAAACGAAGGTCTATGACATAGAAAAGAAAGATGAGTGAACAAACATTGTCACCGACTGCCTTCTATAGACTTTCAGTTCAACAAATGGCTCAATCCTGAATGCTTCTGAACGTAACAATAATACCACATACCTGCGACTCCACACATACTGCATTGACAGGCTCTGTATGTGCATCTATTTCTGCCATTTATATGTAATCTGCAATTCTGTGCTGCAAGGTTTTCTATGTTAAAGAAATACCTGTAAAAAGCAAGGTGTTTGCTGGTTTCGGAGAACATATCGATTTAGATTTAGAGCTTCTACAGGTGACAAAACGCTGTCTAGCTGGTTTGGAGCAAATACATCACTTGTAACTTTTATTTCTCTAATGCTTTCTGGGTCGGATATTCTGACACACAATGTGATAGTTTACGATGCACACTCTGAAAAATAAACAACGGCAAACATGCACCTTCCCTCCCACCCTCTGTCTCTGAACGACATTCAATTATCTCACTTGATTAACTTTTCGTTGCGACAACTCAAACACACACTTTCCTCCAGTGTGAAGCAGCCTGTGATAAGTGATGTTCTTGTTCTGAAATGACTAGCCATGAATACAGCTCAATAATTATTTCAGTGTTTCTCAATAGGTTGAAAATGTGCTGCCATGCAGCCTTGTAGACTTTAACATATTAGCATATTTATTAAATTTTTGCCCCTCTAATGGATGGAACATTTACAGTAAGTAGTCAAAGTGATCACTCTCCCCTCTCTGGTGGTTCTCTGCAATCTGGCATGCTTTTTACCATGTTATTCTACCTCACTGCATTCACTTTATCAGACAAGATGGGGCTATTTTCAAGAGTGATTTATTCCTTACTTTCGATACGAATACATTTGATGATTTTAAAGTAATTTCCAATAAATCTATAAAATGTTACATGACATAAAAAATGTATCTAAAATTGCATCTAAAATTGTATTTCGCATCACATTTTCCTTGACCACTTCAGACCTTCTTATTCTCACTACAGCGGTTTGGCTTTGAGGCCTCATACACTATCAGTATGCATCTTACTTAGTTGTTTCACTATCTTGGAGGATATTGTCACTCATATCGTTGCTCTCCTTGATATAAAGAAACAATCTGGTGTCATAAAATCCTATTACAGCAGATTTTTTTCCTCAGGAGTGTTTAGAATTAAAATTTCATTGTTTGCTCAAAGATTTTGACACCTACACCCCTAATGTTCCTTCCAATATTTAAGGGCATGCCAAAAGTCTGGCAGTGCACCAGTTCTTAAATCCCTCAACGAATTGTGCTTTGAGGGATTAACAATATTTACTGTCACATTTGAGACTGAGTTTGAGCTACAGGATTAGTTTTTTTTTTTTTTTAAACTTCATGTTTATATGCTTGTATCTCTCAATTCTTTGGGGGGAAAAAATTATACTTTCCAGACCATCCGGACAGCTTTATGTCAAGCCAAACCGACACACTTAAGCTTTTCATATGACTCTCTGAAGCATTGTCAATAAATAGTGTCACCCTAATCATTGCACATCTTGTACAAATATTATTTCCCAGCACAAACTTCTGGAAACTCTTGAATGTCTGAACCCAATGGAATTTATGACCTAATTTCATCGTTGTGGAATCAATCTTGTCATTCCCACCACCCAGAGGATACCAACTACAGTTATAGACCCATAGAATGGGTTAAGCTTGTAATTTGTGGGTGAAAAATCCACTCATTAAAGGTCCTTGAGCAAGCCACGGGTGTACCTTTGGGTTGGGTTTGCATTCTAATTTGGTCCCACATTAATTATAAGGCCTGATTGCAAACAGCATTTTTGCATGGGATTGGCTTTGCAAAGAAAAAGGCCCCACACATCTCTGAAGGGAAGCCATAATTAGGCCAAAGGGGGCGATCTGACTGTCAGCCTTGGGTTAGCCTTTTCTAGCTCTTGATGACGCTTTTTGCATGCATTGGCAGAGAAAGTGTGTCACATTCACCATTTAAACTCCACCATCTGTGTTACTGAACACTGATTCTGTGGAGAACTTGTGATTTGTGGTGTCTGACTTTTTGCAGGAAGGATTTGCATGCTATATCCTGAAGAGAAATACTTGAAATCTATCTGTCCATATCCATCTAAATCAAGAAAATCAGATTTTTTTTTTTAAACTTTTTTTTTTAAACTTAGAATGCATTTTGTTTTACTGTTTTGCAGATATTTAATAGTTGCTGTGGAATTTTGCCATGCAATGAAACCCTGCATCATCTGCAAAAATATTAGGTACGCCACCTATCCCAAAAAATTTACATCTCCTCTACAGACAATGCCCTTTTTTCCCTAAAGGTGTGTCTTTCATTGATTCAGTTGTGTTGGACAAATGATCACACCTTCTTGGCTCACAGAAGTTGGTTGTCACATATCCACAGTCCTTTCTATGTTATATAAGAGTACAGCATCAACTTTTTTTGAACACCCATTTTTGCTGTCAAATTGTTTCTCAACTCAAAACCTTTAAAACTAGCTGGCTAACATTAAATCTGATTATTAAAAGGCTGTCTCCTGAGGTCCTGTCATATTAATAGCTAACTCCCCCACAGATATTTTTATCTGGCGTTAGCTGTTTGCCTTTTGTGGATGTAATTGTGATGATGGTAAATGACCACACTCTATCGACTCACCGCAGTGGGTAGTCGTGCAACCTCAGCTCTTCACGTGTTGCCATGAGAGACATAGACAAATGTAGTGGGTCACAGAAGCACACAAAGTGCTGAAATGAAAGATGAAGGTAAGCAGTGGGTGATGACGTGGCCCCACATCAGGTTAACTGTCAGTGCAGCGTGGGGGCTGAAGTCATAAAGTGTATGCCCACAAAGACACTGCACAACAGGTAAATTACTGTTAATAAAAATAAAAAAGTAGAACTAATCAGAAGTTTTAAACAAATAAACACAACACTACATTTTGTATATTAATTCCAGATTTTAGTATACCTTTAGGTTTTATTATCTTATAGCAGAAGGTATATATTAAATCTACTCTTTTCAAAATGCTTCTGTTCTATCTCTTATCTGGGGTTCCTCCCCCAAACAGATTCAGGGTTTACTGCTGCCTTTTGGTTTAACACTTAAATCTCCTTTCTTATTTCTTTAAAACTCAATTCAGGCTCATGCAAATCTGAGTATCTATTCATTCTTATTTGCTATCACAACTTCAGTTGAATTAAGTAACATAACTATATCAAAACACTGAATAGAGACAAGTGTAGTCAGGGGTTCTCTAAGCATTCATCAATATGTTGAATTGCATTCATCTTCTGATTACATCTCCTACTATGAAGAGTCATGAAGGTCTTTTTAACAGAGCTACAACACTTATGCAGGTAATGAGCGTAGTATGAGCTTGTTATGAAAGGTTTATTTGTGTAGTACAGAGGATGGATGATGGATGGCAGGTCTGGGCATGAGGTTGGTAATATACAGTCATGGTATTGCAGCATTAGCAAGAATCACTGCAAGATTCTTCATCCAAAAAGAATTTTAAGAATCAAATACTGACGCGGAGTCTGGAAGTCTCTGAACTAACTGCAGACTACATGTCATGATCCATGCTGGCAGACGAGCCGCCTAGGCCACAGGACCTGAAGCAAGAGCTGCAAACGAAACACCCATGCAGAGTTGAGTCATGGAGAGTGCCAGAAGGTCAGCTTCCCTCCGACTGGTACAAGAGACTGCCTGGTTGTGGGATTGTTACCAAGTTTTTTTTACAGACTTAAGTTGTTGCAGATATTCTCGGGTGGCTTAGCTGCAGCTGTTAGCTATTAGCCACTGACACCTGAGAGTGTAATGATGTTACTATAGATGCACTAATTATTGTTTTTGTTGTACCTTAAATAGTTAAAACATGGAGGACAAACATGAGTTAACTCAACGTAATGTTTTTGGGTCATTTCCAAAGTCTTGTAATTGTATTAGTTTTTTCAGTTCATCAAATTTTATCCCGTGGATTAAATACTAATTAATTATTAATTAATAATTAATCAATTAATAAAGCTAGTGTCACATATTTTACACCAGAATGGTTAAAAAACATGTTGCAAACCAAATCTGTGCTGATCTAATGTGTATGTGTGTGTTCTATGTGAGAATCTGCAAGCACGAAAATGCGCTGTGGTATTTCATTGATCGAAATGGATCTGACATCAAAACACTGACAGGACACTATGGAAAGAAGGCTGAGGGAATATATGACAATGCACTTTCAATACAGTGAAAGTAGAGGGTCTAATCTAATAATATAGAGGATTGGACTTCGCCCAACTTCATATAATAGCTGCAATGCTTGTGGTTTCTACAAGAGATGTTGGAATTTTTCAGATCATTGATCTAGCTTAAGCAAATCATAATTTCTCAAAACCCTTATAACAAAGCAGCAGAGCCTTGTCTAAGGTTCATTAATAAAGCACTGTTTTGTTTTTCAAACTAGGCAAATATGAAAATTCATTTTGTGGAATACACTGTAATCATTCTGGTGACACATGTTGATTAGAGCAAATTAGATTCCAGTTGACTGAGTGACATTTAAGAACATAGTTCAGTAATTCCAACATTATACTAATCATAAGTATTCCACAGTATGAAAGCGTACTGTGTTTTTTAAGGAACTCATGAATTATTCTGAATGTGCTCTGAGCATTAGCAGACATTTTTATTTTCGGGCAAAGATAATAGAGTGCAATTCGTTACATCATCTTTGTGTTTGTAAATCACATTTGAATGTGCTCTTTAAATATCTTTCATCACAGCCACACTATCCATCATTTTAATGTGGTTGAATTGAAGAAATACATTATTGATCCTCATATTTAACAATATTAAAATTACAAAAGACCCCTTTTCTGTTTCAGCCTATTTCCTCACAATTGAGTATATCTGACTTTAGGATTGTCACATGTGCTGAACATGCGTCGATATGTGTTGTTGACTCTTCTCAGATCCAGCAATGCATACCCTTACATGAAGAAAAGGCAGCCAGACTCAGTTCCAGATACAGTATGTGGTCGCGCTGCACTGTGTTTCGTGAGAGAGAATGCTGATCATTGGGTGTCTTTGAACAGATATACGGATTAGCTTTGAATATCATCAGCTCGGCATGTAGTCAGTTTGCATACTGCTTCACAACAGGGAAGAGCACTTCTTATGGTAGCAGAAGATGAATAATAATTTACAGGTTAGGTGGGGTCCGCACACAAGCTTAAGAATGAGTAAACAAAGCAGCATCATTTTTTGACTCGTTTGTGTGTGTGTATGTGTGTGTGTTTTAAAAGTACCTATCATCTGTTATAATGAGGAAAGGTCTGCTGGAGTTCATAGAGTAAACACATTATTCAGCTATGAAATGGAGCTGTAATACAATACGTAATGCCATTCATACACCCTAAACTCTATTGCCTACTTCCTGTTTGTCATTTATAAAAATTACCAGTGGTGTTTTCTTTATGTTTCACAGCCCTTTTAGACTATCATTCTTTCAAACCCATTGTTTTTAGGGTTTCTTTTTTTTTTGTGGTTTGATTGGCACACACCAATTCAAAGCAGGAAGACAGAAGGGGCAGAGAAACACTGTTTATGCAAGGCCATTCAAATGCTAATTTGTCAAAAAGATACCAGACAGTGTCAGTGTATCTATTCAAGCAGATAATTTTTACTGCCATGTGACTTTTTGTAGGTGGGTATAATTCCAGTTATTTTGGGCCTTTTCTTTCTCAGCCATTGCCGTCATTGTGATTGATTGCATTCAGTTTTTTTGTCATTCCAGTGTGGAGCACTATATAAGACGTCTGTCTCCATACAACCTCAAAATAACAACCCATCCTTCTCGTAGTTTGACATTAGCTTAGTTTTTTCCTGCTAATCATTCATATTCACAGAAAAATCAGAAGGGAACATCACATAGAGTGACCCATGTGACATTTTGTTTCATTGTATAAACAGCCTATAGTTTTCCTGTTAACTGATGTAACTTAAAAGCTATTTGTATAGAGGTTGTAGGTTTGGCCTTCTTGACATGATTGGTAGAGAACTCATATTGTAAGCTACAGTTAGAGAGGCTCAGGAGTGAATTGAAGTTTAAAGGTCACATGACCTTTGCTTTAAAATACAGTATATTCAGTTATTTCAGTAACAAAAACTTGGAAACAACCTTGGTGGAAAATTGTACAGTATATCAAAAAAAAAAAAAAGGAAAATGCCATGTGAATTCAGTGAGAAATTAATCTGAAAGAAATCCATCAATACAGTATCTGAAAAACCCTTTTCACTTCACGTTCCTGATTTAGTTTCTCTTAGTAATTCCTGGCTAAACATGAGAGTTGCAGAGCTGAAGAAAAGAAGATAGATGTTATGACTTTATATTATGTCATAAACAGCAATTGCAGACTACATTAAGAAATGCATTAACTTGGCTAACCAAGGGACTGTTGCACTCATCCTCCCAGGGTTAAACTATATAATGGAGTCTTGTTAAATTGAGCTGAAATAAATTCCTGTGTTGTGGCAGCTTCAAGGCATGACTTTTCCGGATAGCTTGCATGTTTGATATGTACGATATGAATAACAAAATTTATGTTTCATTTATTGCTGCTTCATTCTGAACATTTGATATTTTTTTTGAAAAATTGGAAACTACTCTTGCCATTTCCCATATATCTTTTAAGTAAAACTTAGCCTGTTAATGTGCAACCATTGTTCATGGTTAATACATAGAGGCAGCATGTGTATTTAGTTAATTTTGTCTATTTCCCACAAAAATGACTGTCATCTCTTCTGCTAATGTGAAGGGTTGAAACTTTGTATTCTAGCTCAGCAGATGTTACATTCGGCGATAGCCGATAGGCCGCCAAGCTACACTGCATTACATTCACTCTGTCACACTTCTGATAAAACTGACAGATGGAACCCAAAAGCATGACCGGAAAGTGGCATACGCAGAATCGAAGTTCGTATTTAATTCAAAGCAGCGTTCAGAATACCAAGAAATCAGTCCAAAAAAAGTCCAAGGGTGAGCAGAGGACATGTTGGGTGGAAACTGATAGGGATATGGGCTCCAGGTGGCCGCTACAACACAGGTGACAGGAATGAACTGAGTGAGTGCGGGAAGGAGAGCAGGAGATATTCTTGCAGGTAAACAAGGTAAAATGAATATAATTGAAAGCTTGAGTGTTGACAGAAGTTATGACACACTCATTAAATATTATTACCAAACATCTATGCACTGCAAATTAGTTGAATATTGATAGAATGTTTTGAAGACAAGTTTACATCACCAAGGTCTCATGAAGGCAATAAGCTTTATGTTAATACCTAATTACACCGCAAAATTGTGTTTTAACCTGTCTGATTGTCATTGTCTGACTGTCAGCCAAAATACAAGAAAAGATATTAATCTTTTTGTCCATATTGTGTGTACGAGTTGGGCAGGTGTCAGGAAAAGTCAGTCCTTTCCTTTTTGTTGCAGCCCTGGATGAAAAAAATACTCCACTGACAGATTTCCATAAAACATGATGGAAGAAAGAGGCATATACTGGACGAGAACCTTTTATGTTTCGTCACAATATACAGGCAAATCCAAAAGTGGTCTTGGATTTGTCTTTCCATGGAACTGCACAATAGAGTAGACTTTTTAAATAATTTATTTAGAATGAATCCAAAATAATCATAGATTTATGGCATTCATGTCCTGGACTGTTGTCTCATCAGAGGTCTACTGTACTGGTCGCTCGTCTAATTTTGGTTTGTAAACCCCAATTAATGTACTGCCTCATTTGGTGGTTTCAACACACACTCCAGTAATCATGCCTAAGAAAAAAATTAACTTCTGTGTGTGTGTGTGTGTGTGTGTGTGTGTGTGTGTGTGTGTGTGTGTGTGTGTGTGTGTGTGTGTGTGTTAATGGGAATAAAATTACCTGTCTTCACTGCCTGGCTTAAATTAAATTTTCAATAATGATCAATTCAGAGAAAAATAAATAAAAATTATTATGACTGCAATATTTCCATATCAATAATATCATAAAGTAACTTTTTAATCACAAAAATCAGGGTGTGTGCATTTTGTTTCATGCATGATCAAAAATGTTCAAAATATACCTTATGCCTGTGTTTGTTCAATCACTACATTCTTAATTAAAATGTTTCCTGGTAAAATGAAACATATTTTTTCAGGTTGGAGTATTCAGTGATTTTATGTCATGCCTTGTCAAGCGAGCTGTCTAATTTTGTCTCATGTGTCTAAACTTTCACTTATGGATGAATGCTTGCACATTTATAGCGTGGCTAAACCTGTAGGTGTGTGTGACAGTCTTTTTGGATGAATAAATGGAGAAGGATATTGCCACAAATGATTGTTAAACATATCCTTTAACAAAAAGAAAGTAGAGCCTTTCAGACTTTGTTTCCATATATTCTGTCAAGTATATTGAGCTTTGGCTCCTTGCACCTCCAGAATAATCTCACTGCCCTGAGCCAATATTAGTAAATATCTAAGCAGTCTCCATCTGGCCAGAGAAGACCGAAGGCTACAGAGCATTTCTCATTTCAATACTTTTGTGTTTGCTTGTTCTCTATCATCTCGAAATTGAAAATTCAGTAATTTTCCACTCAACCCCCTGTCAGTCAAGAGTCCTTTGAGGGCTATATGAAAACCAAATGCACAGAAGGTACGCCTGAGCTCCATTAAACTCTTCTCTGAATCTGTGAAAGGTAGCAAGTAATCAGAGAGGTCAGGTGAGGGTCATGGCGTGTTTGCCATTTAATTAGCAGCCTTTTTTTTAGGCAGATTTTTAAGCTCCAGCATTGGTCTTCCTTTATTAATTAGATCATGTTTGATTGCTAGTCCAGTTTAAAAAAAATTAAAAATAGATATAATATTTTCCACATACAATATTTGGCTTTCATTTGGTGTTAAATTTTAGAATCAAAGGATTGGAGCTGCTTTCTTGATTTTTTAAATTGCAGCACAACTTCTCTGCATTGATGAACAACAGATCTTCTACTGTTTGCCTTGCTGTATGCTTTTTTCTGTGATTCGCAAAAATTATAGACAAATACTAAATACATTAGTCTGACTTTGGAAAATTAGAGTGAATATTAAATGTGTATGAAAACATTTGAGAAACGTGAAGAGAGATAAGAAGCACTGGCCAATTACAAGCCTTAACTCAGTTACTGAGGGATCGTTCAATCTGAGGTGACTGCTGCACTTCACGTCTCGCCATGTATTTGAACAGGAAATAGGCAAAAACAGCAGCTTTGTCTCTGAAATCATGGGCATTATTGGAGTCAAAAAGAAAATCAATGTAAAGATCATATCAGAGATCTAAAATGGAAAATACTGTAAATATATTTAATCATTTATTTTTTTGCTCTGTCTCCCCAACCACATGCCCCTGCATGTAATCATTTTTACAGCGTACATATTTTGATATTAGTATTTTGCACACATCAAATGAGTTATAAATCATGGTGCATAGTTGTGACTATTTGATGACTTCCATGAATAATGGCTATGTAAATTAATAAAAACATTTTGAGACTTTAATAAATGTGAGTGACAAGATGTAGTATGTGTACATGTTGCGTGCCTCTGGCTTATTAGTCAACAGTTATTTAACACATATTCTTCTTTCCTCTTGTGTACTGATTTTATGATTACCAGCTGACATATTGGTCTTAAAGAAGCACTGACTGAGATTTATACGTTGCTCTTCGAACCATCCAACCACACCATTTATCTCAATGTGTCCCTGAGCTAGTGAGGATGTGTAAAAAGTAATGAACTACCAATAATGAATGTTTAAAATTTTTTGATCACAATATCACGTAGCTCTGGCTCTCAAGAACCAAAATCAAAGATTGTATTTAATGATAAATGAAGCTTTGATTGTCATCTAGTTCCCACAAAGCAGTCAGATGTAAATACACCCTGTCAAGAGGGGATATTTTCTACAGCTGCAGGATTTTGTGATCTCGTGCAATGGGTGTCACAGAAGCATCAATGCAAGCATTTATATTTAGGGCAGAGAGTCGGCATAAATTAACATTTAGCAGTAGCGTGTCAGTCTCTGCACAATTAAAACTTTGTGTTGACACGTAATATTTTCAATTATGCGATTTATTCTTGCGGTACATTTATCATGCCGTAATTAGCCGCTTTTTGTTCCTTCCGCTACAAAGATTAGTGCTATAGAGAGCATCACCACCAATCATGTTTCAGAAAATAGATGGAAATGACAATGGAGCTGCTACCAGTTAATCAGTGTGTCAAATGGAAGATTGTTAATTAGTTTAGTTAAATGGAGTCTAGATTGATGAGTTAAGATTTAAGGGGATATTACACTTACCTTATACTTTTTATATAATTTGATTTTATTTGAAATTGCACTTAAAGTCGACCTCCTTATTTCCTGTGATTATTTCAGATGTCTTGTTCTCCTGTGTTTACCCCAGATTGAAAAGTTTTTGCTTTAAATATTTTCCAGAATATTAAAACCATTTCATTATCTCTGTTTTTTACATATTTGCTCATCTAAACTTAACACCGTCTATTGACAAGGGAGCATTTGTGACTGAAAGGGCCATCAAAAGAAGAAGAAAAAAAAGTCAAATAAAGTATAATTCCCAATTCTGCCTACCCTTTCATACCCTTTTCACCAGTTTTCAACTTTTCTCTCCCTCTGTTTTTCCCTGCAGAGCTCCTGTCAGCTTGCCACGAGCTCCGGTGCCGCTATGGCTGTGTCATGACAAGAAACGGCACCTTCTGTTTCTGTGCTGACGGCTTTGAGGTCGGCGAGGACGGGACGAGCTGCAGAGGTAGGATATACTAGTGAGGGCCCTCCTGCCACTGAGCTCCCCTCCCTTTTCCCGGTACATTACACCCCTACATGCGCTGTATATATAGAGTACAATTTCTCTTTGTCTCTTTCTTTCCCTTTTTTCGTATATGCCAAAGAGTTGGTCTCTGACAGCCATGAGATAGACAGAATTTTCAGAGGTGCCCCAGTGACTTACTTGGACTCAGGGTGCACTTTTAGAGCAACTACATGGCATAAAATTGCTTAATTAAGCAGGAGGAAGGGGTCTAACAAAGAAGCACTGCTTACTAAAGCTGATCCAGAGTAAGAGCAGTTTATAGAGTACTGCAGCTCCAAAAAAAGGCTCATTGGTTATAAAAGTAATTATGCATGAGGTGCCAGAGTGAGGCCATATTAAGTATACTTTATGTATTTGGGTCATATTTCAGCACACCTAATTTGTTACAAATGACTCTCTTCCCTTTTTCCATAAGATCATGATGAATGTGCCATGTATGGAGCATGCAGCCAAAGCTGCATGAACACCTACGGGTCGTACAGATGCAGCTGCACAGAAGGATACATCCTGCAGCCTGACAGGATATCCTGCAAAGCTAAACAAGGTGAGCGGCACGCTAGTGTTGGAAAGCAACATCATCTGCATGGTGGTTATGTTTCATTTCTAATAATAAACAGGATATTTTTCTTTAACCAGAGTGGAATTGCAGCATCAACTTGGTGCTCACTTGTTTTGGTAGCTCAAGATTAATGTGATTTAGCGTTGACCACATCTACCGTCCACTTGGGAATGGGTAGATTTGGTCAGGCCAGGATAATGATAAAATTTATGAGCATGAGATTTTAAATGGGAGCTGTCTGGAATATTTTGTGCGAAGACAATACCCAGAATCACCCTGATTTATGTTAATGCTGTTCCTGGTAACAAATATACAGCCTGATGAGTAAAACGGCCTACTTAAAAATAAAACAACTTAAAGATGCATTGTGTTTTGGTGGTCCACCATCCAGCAGTAAGCAAGCTCAACCTTGGATAGTATATTGTTGCATTGTGCATTGAACTGAAAAATGAAGCTATTTTTTTCTTTTTTTTTTTGTCAGGGTTCTGTCACTAAGGCATATATGGGTTGAAAATAGCTGGAGGCCCTACACACCTAGCTGGGGGAGAACACGACTGTTGCAGCTTTTAATCAATGTGACTGGTGTCCTACCAGGAATAAACTGAATATGATTACCCATAAACTTAACTGAACCCAATGCTCACATGCATTAATATTAATTTAGCAGAGAGCGATAGTGGTATGGCGATAACGATGGGGTTACCATTAGTTGTAAAAGCTCATGAATATAAATTTCAGATAGAGCTCTCTGAGACCAGAAAATGAGGATCGGCTGGGAATGAAAAACATATCAATGCGGGTGTAAAAGTGGTATTAAAAGTCTGCAGTGCAAATGTTCTCTTTGCAGATTTAACCTTGATTTAATCTTTTTGCATATAGATCCGACTGAATACATAGAATTTTTTTATTCCTATCATGAGTCAAAATCTACAATATCCCACTGGTTTTATGTCATGTCAACACACAAAACATTTTATCCAGAAGCCGGAGCGGTCCTTTCATTACTTCTTGCCTAAAGACAGTTTGCTCTTTAAGTCACAGACTAACTCTCACCTCTCTCTGTCTTGTTCTCTCGCTGGTTCTCAACCAGTTCCTGTCAAGAACAGACTCGTCTCACCAGGGAGAGAGAAAAGAAAATGATAGTTTGACTAAAACAAATTGCTTCTTGTGAGCAAAAAAATCATACCATGGAATTTGCGTTTGGTATATTGTTTTTTGATGCTGTGCATATGGGTCTCCAAAAACTTTGCCCTTATTGCACTATGTCAGTATCCATTGCTCTCCATAATATTCATTTATATTTGAAAGACTGAGGTACAATTTCACCACATAAAGTTAATGAATTTTAGATACTTAAAATATGGATAAAACATAATTTTTTGACCTAAAGTTATATAAAATGGATTTCTTCACTGATTTTTACTTTGATTGTTTGTAATGTTATTTCGTTAGGCAAGGGTTATCAATTACATTTGACAGTGTTTACGTCGGGCTTTCAAATGAGAGAAAAAATCATTTCTCGTACAATTTATGTCATTTTTTATCTCTGTATATCAAGAGACTCTTAAAAATCATGGAAAACCATGATGCCTAAATGAAAAATACCCTCAGACCTCCACCAGGGAGAATGTTAGCAGTCAATTAGAAAACCACTCTTCACCTCATATGTCTGGAAGCATGCAAAATCTTAGATTCAATACAGCAGGTGGCCAACTAAAATGACTTCAAGTGATACCTTTTGCATCTAATAGACAAGCTTAGTAATTCAACGACATCATCTGGTGTCGCCTCCTGTCCTGGCATGCACCTGTCTTGGAATGTACCCTATAAAAGACTCTTGGGAATACCCAGCCTGGGTGGTTGAGAGTGTGTTGAGTCTTAGATTGGATGCTGTTGGAAAATGATGTGATTCCATAGAACACATAGTGAATGAATTAAAATTACTATTTAACTTATTTCTTATTGCTAGATGGCATCCAATATGCAAAAAATGTAAAACCGAAACCCAAATTGAGACTCAGGTTAACATATTGTTTATGACTACTATTTAGCTTCCATTAGACTGCACAAGATACGTTACAGTGTTATTTAATAAAGAGAAATTCACCTTGTTCTATGTACAGATTTTTGTTGCAAAAAAATATAATGGTTCCTGAAACCATGAACCTATAGCATGTAAGGCATTTTAAAGCTTGCATCATATGTTGTATTGATAAATTGTCAAAGATTTGACTTTGAAGGTCTTAAGCTGTGTACAGTCACTCACTAACATGAAGTAGATAAGGACATGCTGAGGACATGCAAGGACATGCAAATAGAACCCTTCTTTAAACTCAGATGACCTAACATATTTTTCATGGTTGTGTCGAACATCAGACAGCCTGGTCATAATCCCATCAATCTCTGTGAGAGAAAATATCCCACTACCACAGGTTGACTTAAAAAGACAGGGGAAAGCATTTCTGTGAGCAGACAATCAGATTTATTATCTATATTAAGAGAGTAGTCTCTGAGTTGAACTGTTGGTTATTGGGATAAATTAGGGCCCTTTTTAGGGGGTGAACCTGATGGCAGAGAATGTGCATGGTCAATTAACCCTAACCCATAAAGCAGCTTATCTCACTTTAATCACCGTGTGCTGTCCCGCTTTAACTCCTGTCAGGAGAGATGAACTTGGATAAGTCTGGACTGGAATTTTTTCGTACGAGTGCAAATCACTCATTTCCTTTCTAACCAAGTATTCTGGCTATTGCTTTAACTCCTCATTTGAGAAGTAAAATTCCTCTCTCCATTCTTTCAAATACAGTGTGTTGTGTTGTGTGTTTTGGCCGTCATTGGTCCTTGATGTTTCAACTGTACAAATTGTGCTGCTGAAATAAAGAAATAAATAATATCATCCATTTCCTCCGTTTCTTCAAGATCCTGGTGACGGACGTCCGATGCTTCTCATCGGTGGTTCAGATCGTATTGTCATCACTCATCTTAATGGAACAGGCCTACAGCCCCTGAGGTCTCTTAGTGTAAATGGAACACTGGCATTGGATTTCAGGCACAACCAGGAGAGTGTATGCTGGATCCTGTCGACAGAGTCCTCTGGGCAACTCCGCTGTGCTGAAACGAGGAATCTGCGTGGATTCACACGGGAGCATGAAATAAGAACACAGCAGAGTTTGCAACGTATGTTTCCAGCTGTTCACACCTTGTCTTAAATACACACTGCTTTCTCTTGATTTGGTAATGAATTTGAGAGATTATCTGCGCCTTCTTACAACAACCTGCCCTAAAGTCTCACCAGCAATACATCTTCTCAGATGTCATACATATCACTTATCCCACACACTCAGCACTCAATGTTATTCGTACCTTGATGTTTTGTGTCTCACACTCTTACCTGTGAGCTCTCACCTTAGTGTTCTTTCATCATTACCCGTGAGTCTGAGGGCAGGTTCTCACTCTTCACCTTTACCTGACAGGCGCCCTTCAAGCTTGCAGGTCACACAGCTTTGTTGCTTCAGAATTGCTCCTGTCCTCTTTTTATTTCATCCGAGTTACATTTGAATCCACATAAAAACACATAAAAGAATAAAAAACACTGTCATTTAATTTTTTCGTCTTTTTTTTTTTTTTTATAATTTAAAATCAAAGCCTGAACTGGTTTGCTTTATTTTAATACTTGAATTTCAGGTACGAGGTTATACTGTGCTTCACAAAAACAAATTACCAACATACCAGTCAGACACAATAATGGTTGGATCCTCGCAGCCTCTGTGTTATTCCTTTTCTCTTTTTTTCGTCAAGTGTCTCTTAATTATAGAAATATTCTTTAAATATTTTCTTCAACAGTTTTCCCTGTTTTTGCCATTGCAGATGTGGAAAGCATGGCCATCGACTGGCTGACAGGAAATTTCTATTTTGTTGACCGTGTCACAGACAAGATATTTGTTTGTGACCAAAGCGGGAACACATGTGTTACCATCCTACAACTAGACCTGCTTAATCCTAAAGGAATAGCTCTGGATCCTCTCATGGGGTGAGTGCTCCGCAGCATATATAATACACCATTTCTGTAAGCCCTGCAAGGCTCATTTATCATCTTGCATCCTTTTATTAAAGAAAAAAATATATATATCAAAGAAGATGAAAAAAAAGCACTATGCATAACAATTGACTTGTCTGGTACAATGTGAAGGAGTTACAATGATGGAATTAAAATGATTCCCTGTTCTTCAACTATTTTCCTCTTTGAGCTGTGTAATTTTGTAGACGGTGACACGCCAGACAACTTCTACAGTCAAGAAATTCATTTGTATTCACTGACTTCACCCTGCATCCCTTGGTGAATAAGGCACCAGCAGGACACTTCATTTCAGATTATTATTCTCTGTTGAGGCCAGAGAAAAAGCTGTACAACTGTGGAGTCAAATGTATCCCCAAACTGAAACACTTATAGCATTTGGCTGACAACCACACAAATCATGTGTCGAAAAGTTATTTCATCTAGTTAACTGTGTCCAGTTCTTTTTAGTACATTAGCTTGAATAATAGTATTGATTGCCATAGTAAAAATAGGATCAAGTTGCTGCTGTGAACCAGTTGCGATACCGTCCATGATGATCAAGCTATATGAAGCTAAAATAGTCCAAACTTTGAATCTTAACAAGTAAATATTTTGATCATTGAAGCTGAACTGCATCGCCTCTTTGTGGATTACTAACTTATAAACTACACTGAACAGCTTGAGCAACCACTTAAAGCCATTGGGTCTAATCGATATAATTAGCTGCTGGTTTCCTGATGACACGGGCATTTTTGATTGCTTTGGCAGCATCTCTTTGTTCTCATTAAATGCTTTCGGCCATTGGAAAGCAATGCACCTTAAGGTAATTACAAGTTTACTTATTTCTCTCTGCTCCCTCTGACTCACCTCAGACAAACAGCTAGGCTACCTTTTTTGTAATCACACATGATTCACCCACCTAAATACTCATTCTGTTGGGGCTATGGTGTGATGATAATGTTAGTCTAGAATCTGTCAGACCACAGGGGGGCTGGAGATGTAGGCTACTGGCTAAATTGACTGTAGATGACAAAAATTTTCTGTGGCTACCTCCTGTTTTAATTGGTAAGAAATCGGTGAGGCCTTTTTCCCTGAGAAGAGATCCTGGTCTGTAAGCCCCCAGTGCAATAGAGTGAAAACAAACAAAATCAGGGAGATTTTATATAGCAGAGTAAGGAAAATTCTTAAAGGAATACACTTTTGTTTGTCGCTCCATTTTTAGTCATTTCATTCTGTCTTTGTTTCTTTCTGCCATAAGAAAAGTATGGATTAGAAAGAAGCATTCAATGATCAACTTTTCTTTTCCATCCAAATTTCTCAAAAACAATATTTGTTAGAAGTAAATTTAATTTAGTCGGGAAAACTGTGATTGTAAAAGATGTAGGATAAATTTTGTTTCCAAAATCCATGACATATGATTAGTGAAGACTACATCAAAAGAAGTCAACAGTAAAAGTTGACTGTACTGATCTACACAGCACTTTTTATAGTTATTTACAGCACAAACTATCATTCACACACTCCTGTTATAATGCTCATGGAACAGCTATTAAGGCCAATTTGTATTTTGACTCTATCTGGATTCAATGTACGGGGTATGTACTAAGAACAGCCAGTTCTCCAATAATTAAATGTGAGTCAACATTATGTGTTAGCTTTTTGCCACTGATTCAACCCTAATACTAGGAAATTAAATTTAAATGTTATTGTAATGATTTGCTGAAGGCAGTTTTGGGAAAATAAATTACTGGCTGGATTATTTTCTGTGGTATTATTTTGTCAAGTGAAGAAAATGTTGCGTGGATAAGAATGTGTTTGGTTTTGAACTGATGATGAACTCAAATAGTGTGTTAAATGATAGCTACTCGTCTTGTGGGGATTATGAGTTATTCTTAAATGTTTTATCTGCCAAATGGTTTTTCAAATATGTAACCAAAGCCCCCAAAATGTCTGTGTCCTGGCAGCATTAGAGGGAACATTTTTCATGTCAACTCATCCAATAGTAGTTGATATTTCAATCTCAATCAGGAAGTGTTGGTAAAAGCCAAACCTTGACAATACCAATATAAGTATTGATTTATTAATATAAACATTTTGTCAATGCAGCTTAAAGAACAAAAAGTAATACGACTGTCAAAAGAGACTTCCCTCCTTGGAGCATAGACACTGGTAGTGCTGAGGAGTAGCACTTGACATTAGGATGACTTTGTGGAAGGGAAATCCAATATGAAAGATTTGGTTGGAGGTGCCAGTGTCCTGACTTAAGGTGTTAAGGGGATAGAGGTGTGTTGCAGCTCTTTGTATGCCATGATGACAGCTGAATGATGGCAGAGAGAGAGAGAACATGTTAAAACTTTGTCAGCAAGTTATTAACTATCAAGATAATGTGACAAGTTGTGATTAGGTAACTGGATAATGAGGGACTTAAATCTAACATAGCGGTGATTTAGAGAGCTTGTGGTACAGACAGTTTTCCTGTTCAAAATTTCCCCTAAGCTTCATTTTGAGACAGATGTAAAAAAAACAAAACAAATTGTCACCTTTCTTTTTTATTCAAAGGGAACATAGTGACTCCTTTTCTGTTTTTCCAACTTTTAACTTCAATATTCCTACTTAAAGAAAAAACAAGGATTTTAATTAAATGAGGAGTTACTTAGTTCACAATTTATCAGCAATTTTTTAGTCTTCTGTTTCAAAAAGCCCTGAGCTGTATTTGACCGATCTTAAACATTTTTTTTTTTTTTTTTATCAGGTGTTGTAGATTCCAACGTGGATCTCGTTGTGGCTGCAGAATGCACAAGCACAGCATCAGACCGCCCTAATCCCAGAAAAGCTATCATTTGTATGCCACATGGAGGTGCACCTGTTAGGGGAGCCGGGTTCAATGCTGACACTGACAGTTTTTCTGCACAGCCAGTCTAGGGTTCAAAGGGCGGCCCATCGCTCCTCTGGCTTGACTTGTGCAGATTAGTCGGCTTCCCGCCACTCTCTGGCTACAGCTCGTTACCGGTGGAGGCTGTTGGAGCTCTGTCCTCACAGAGCCACAGCAAGACAGCATGGCAAACCTTCCATATTAATTACGCTAGACTGCAGACTAGAGCATTTTTGATACCTTTAAAGACATTTCAGGAGATCTTTACTTTTTTTACAGGGCATTTCAGTTTTTTCTGTGATGTAATTCAGTCCCTATTGTAAGATGTAACACATGTTTTCTCAGCATTAGTCTCATGTTATATTGGTTCCCTGTGCCTTCTAGAATTGATTTACAAGCCCTCCTCTTGGTTTTTGAGGTACTAAATGGTTGGGCTCCTGTGTGTCACACATTGTCTATCATTTTATGTTTTCATTCATACCCGGAGGTCCTCTGCAGCCAGCTTTCTAAATATCCCCAAAATTACCACAAAAGAAATGAGAGATGCTGCTTTTATTGGATTTGCCTTCAGGTTATGGAGTTTTTTTTGTGTATAAGAGAGTCAACCTGACTCTGAGGCATGGAAACATTCTGATGCAGTTGAGTTTTTTGTATCTCACTATCATTTTATGTAAAATCCACATCTCTTCAATATGTTGTATTTATTTATATTTGTGACTATTTTAGTAGGTGTATGCTGTACTCCAGTTATGTGTCCAGGGTATCAGCGTATTTCCTTTGAGATGACAACCTTAGGGTTTATTCTTTCTTTATCCACATGTGCAACAAGTACTCCAGTCTAAAAACTTATTTAAAACAGATTTGTGTCATTGCTTCCATGATGCACAATAGCGTCTTTTGAACTGATGCCCACTCTGTTACATAGCTATTCTTACTCAGTGTCACAGTATGAGTGGGACATCAGCATCCAGGAGATGGAAGGCAAACAATAGACCAATAGCAAAAACCTGAAAGCAATACACAAAGCAGACAGTTTGATGAAAATTGAACTCAAACTTGAACTACAATTTAAACTAAACTGAAAAAGAGATTTAAAAAAAATAGTAACTGAAGAACAAGTGTAATCATGAGTGATTGCCTTGGTCTTTGGTTATTTAATTTTCTGCATGACATTGAAAAATTCTGAAAAGTGCTAAAACAGAAGTCATGTTATGCCACAACATTCTAAGGTTGAATTTTTGAATTTCAAAGTATGTCAAGTTGCCTTAAAAGGGGTTTAAAACAAAAATGAATGACTGTTATGAAAATATTTTGAGTGAATGCAATTTAGTGTGCCAGAAAATTGAAAATAAAATTATTACTGATGGTGGTTGATATTGTATGTACAAAAAATAGGTTTTTGAAAATTTGAAGCAAGGAATGAGATGTCTATACAGCTAATCATATAAATACCTCTGCAGAATGCTCTTCTTCACTGACTATGGGAACTCGGCCAAGGTGGAGCGCTGCTACATGGACGGTACCAACCGGACAAGACTGGTGGATTATAAAATCGAGCAGCCCACTGCTGTGGCATTGGATGTGGTCAAGAAGCTGGTGTACTGGGCAGATGCCTACCTGGATTATGTTGATGTAGTGGATTACCATGGCAGGAACAGGCATACCATTATCCATGGTAACCAAGTGAGTGTCACATTTCACTTTAAGTTGTGATTCTCCAAATTGTTCCATGAGGGTCTTTTTTTGTTTGTTTGTTTCATTTTCCCATTCACCGGAAATGGTGATCTATCACTGTAAAACAGGTGGTATATTCACTACTTGTTGATATAATTTGCTCTCCATTTCCATATAAAAGATTTGTTTGAATGGGGAAAGGATGGCTTATTAAATTGAAGAATTGATGCACATGTGGAGCTGTCTTCCAAATGAGCATATCAGTAATCTCTCTAGTGAAGTACACTTTTGAGTCCTTTCATTGCACCTTATGACTATGCAACCCTTTTATAAGACCCTTTCAAGCAACTTGAATTTGATTTTCCCCATTTATGTGGAAAGAAATTTGCATATTTCTATCATCTCATTGTATATGCAGGTGTTCCTTGTCTAATATTGTATCCTCCATCAGTACATGATCTGTTTAGATCGAAGATCTTCATTGCAGCTGTAAAACAAATTACAAATAGACACTTCCCACATGTTTTTCTATGTCTGCTTTTATAGAAACTCCATTATTTTACTTTTTATGGATATGTTTCAATTATAGATTTTTTTCAACATCAATTCCTCAAATTATTCATGATTTCTCCAGATAAATTCTTTTGAGTATCCTCCATGTTTATTTACGTACATGACCAGGATCTATCTTTATTCTGATCATTTTAATTGTTCTTGGCCCTGGTGTGATCTCTTGGAAAAATCGTGCTGTAGAGCAATGGTAGAATTTTTTTTTTGAGCTATAATTTTTATGGAATTACTTTCTTCCAAGTAAACTTTTCATTTGATAATTACCATAAATCTTCTTTTCTATCTTTTCATTTTTATGTTGTCAGCCACATCTGAATGATTCTGTCATTGAATGCGGTCTAAAAATAATTTATGATCTGCTCTAAATGGAATTACAAAACAACCTTGTAAATAGCAAGCCAACACCAAGTTCTAAATAGAGATAGGTGGTTCAGTGGTTGGTTTGCTTATTTATTTTCAATTTTTTCTGACTCGTTTTTCTTGGTGCTCCTGATGTTGAAGTGTGACCCAGCCAGTTTAGGTGCAGTTTCTGTGAGCAGAGCTCATTCAGCCATGTCGCTTTTTGTCAGCTTGCTAGATGTTGCATGGAGGCTGTGTTTTTGAGACTAGTGGTCCAGGTCCAGCAATGTCCAGCATGTGGGTGTCAGCTCCTCCCACCTCCCCTCATTCTTCTTGTGTGATTAAATATAAAAGTCCTTGCAATGGTTATTTTTGTTTGTTTTTCATGTACCTCTTGTGGGTTTACTTATTTTTGGCTGTATGCGCAATGTACAAAAGAAATCACACCATAGATCTTGTTTTTTAGGTTTCGTACATTTATGCATTGGCTGTGTTTGAAGACTACCTCTATGCTACACACTCCGACCCTTCCGGTGGGAGTTCTTCTGTGGAGCTGCTGCAGATCCACCGGTTCAACATCACAGCAGAGAGCGGGATACTAGTCAGCCTAGGGAATACCAGAAGGCTTCGTGTTTATCACAAACTCAGTCAGCCAAAAGGTGAAGGGCATTTTCTGTAGTATATTTGTTAATATGTGCAAGCATGTGTCAGAATCATCCCCATCTTGAGAGTCACAAGGTGGAGTTTGTGTTAGTACAGAAATAGGATGCTTCATTGCTTCATAATGATTTCTGTCATCTCTGATTTCATCCACAGTCAGGACTCATGCATGTGAAACACTTTCTTCTGGAAAGCCAGGTGGATGCGCCCATATTTGCCTTCTGAGTGGCAGCTACAAGTCCAGAACCTGCCGCTGTCGTACTGGATACAGCCTGGGCTCTGATGGAAAGTCCTGTAAAAGTCAGTCTATATTTCTTTACATGGCTGTAAATATGTGCACCGTTGTGTAAATTGCACTTTTCAATCTGTTCATTTTCATTGGCCATGCCTATTGTGTCACTTCTTAAGTAACCAGGCTTCAAAAGGACATTTCGCATCAGTGCTCATTTTGATATTGGCATGCGCCTGTTATGGTTGTGTGTCATACTACAGTGTAGCCTCACATGCCTGAGCCATGGAGTGACAGTGATAAAGATGAGCATTTGTTGACACAGACTCATTTGAAAGTAATCGTTATCGACCTGTCACAAACCTGATTGATTATCGCCATAATGAGATTTTAAGTTTGTCTGCATTTCTTGGCTCATCTGATCAATTGCTGTACATTGTGTAGCTGACAATAAAAGCAGAACATCGAATTGATGACACAATCTGAGAGCCCACTACTTTTCGATCGGGGTAACGAAGCATTGGGAGGCTTGGCATGACATATTTGATTTATTTCCCTCTTGTAGATGTTCTGATGACACTAGCTATCCCTCTCTCAGTTGCGCTTTTCCTCTCCCAAAGCATAATGAGATTCGGAGCTAAATGGTAGTGCTTCTTCATACAGCAGTCACTGTGGGGTTTGATATCTGGGTCTCTTGCAATGCTTAATTGTCTCCTGGGTAGTGGGTCTCTCCCTTGCAAAATGATAAATTGAAGTGAGGCTTGTGTGGTCCTCACCCTCAGCATCCCAGTCTCTGGGGTAGGGGCTGAGAGCAAGGAGAGGTCTGCTTCTCTCACTGGAAGCCCTCCTTCATATCTCTGCTTGTATCCCGAGAGGATCCCAAAGGGTTCGAGAACATGCATCCCCCTGAGCACCAGGCGGGCCGCCAAGGAGTTGCCTCAGCTTTCTAGGCCTTGTGTTTGCCTTTCTATCTAGACACCGTGTTATTTTAGACCAGAGACAGTGCTCACAGCCAAGGTAAGTATTGCCATTGTCTGTTTGGCCAAGAATTTTCTTTTCCCTGCTGTTTTGTTTTTCTTTTTTTTTGGGGTGGGGGGGTTATTTAGCAATGTGATTGAAGGGGAAAAGTATAGTCATTGGCACTGATTACTGGCTCCATTAAGGTGAATGGATGGCCCTGGCTTTGACTCACATATAAAGAACATTGTGGTTGGTAAGAGGGTTTAAGGCTGGAGTCAGCATTGATAAATTAGACCAATTAATGAACAATAACACCACAAAAGGTCCTGTCTTGTCTTGTAGAGCCCAAAAACGATCTCTTCCTGTTCTACGGTAAGGGTCGCCCAGGGGTCATCCAAGGCCTAGATATGAATATCAAATCCAGCGACGAACACATGGTTCCAATAGAAGACCTGGTGAACCCTCGAGCCATCGACTACTATGCAGAACTGGGAGACATCTACTTTGCTGATACAACCAGTTTCCTCATTGGGCGACAAAAAATAGATGGAACCAACCGACAGACCATACTGAAAGATGGTAAGTCTAAGTGTATGTTTTTATTGTATTGCAGTTTTTCCCAAGAATACATTAAATCTTTATATTAGCAATTTTCCGGCCGTAATGAACAGTTAAAGCATTTTCACTACCTCCTAATGTTTCTTAAATGTGCTTTAATAGTTTATAAAAAGATTCCCCTGTAAACAGTTTTCAATGCCTCATTATAATTCGGTCTTTCAGCAGGAATAAAGAACTTTAAGATTTTAAAAATGTTCAATGTTATTAAGAAATACTCAATTTCTTAGCAATGCCATTATAGTATAGAGTAATTAAATGTAAAAACCAGCAAATAGTAACATTACATATTTTGAAACTTATTTATTTTATGTAAATCTGGTAATGTACATTAATAATAATGCTTGCAATGATAATGTTACAAATTAGTCACAGCAGTGTGTTTCCTTTGTTCATTTATTTGAATCATATATGTGGTGATTATAGAATTGGACAATGTAGAAGGAATCTCAGTGGACTGGATTGGGAATAATTTGTATTGGACCAACGATGGCTACAGGAAGACAATCAGTGTTGCCAGACTCGAGAGAGCCTCACAGACCCGGAAGACTCTGTTGGAAGGGAATATGTCACACCCCCGAGCCATTGTGGTTGACCCCCTTAACAGGTGAGGAAATGGAAAAATAGGTGGTTGATTGTACTGCATGAGCAATAATAATAATAAAAAAAAATTACTCCCATTAACCAGTAGCTATTTTAAGCAAAGGTACAAGAGGTGAGTGTATACAAAACCGGATGGCTATGAGGCTAAAGTAAACCAAAATGATGGGTTTTTTTTTTACTACGTAGAATGGCAATGTCAGCTTTCACACTCAAACTGTTAGTGTGCCACTTGCACCTCCGCATGGGTGCGAGTTCTCAAAGAAAAAACACTGGCTGCTTCTCTATATAATCACACTTAAGCTCAACAGTTTGTTGCTTAGGAGATCAAACACTGTCAGATCCTCCATGCAGTTACATCCCTGTGAAATTTTAATCATTCATGAAAGTTCACAAGCTGCATTTGTATGTTTCGTCCTACGTCTGGGCATGAGGGTGCATGTGATCTCGCAGTAGGCAGAAGTCACTACTGATACCCCCTCAAAGTGGCAGGAAGCTTTTGCCAGCTGGCAAAATTACCAATCTTTTTGAATAATGTGAAAACTCAAAAATACTTTTAAAGAGCTGTTGTATGTCTGACTGTACAAATAAATTCAACAAGATATCAGAGCTATCTCATGATAGGCTGCCAGAAAGTAAAGAAAAGTGAAAACATTTTAATCCAAGCAGCGGATAATGGATTTGCAGTTGAGTATTTTTTTGCCAAATCTTCAAAGACTTGACCAGATAAGCTCTTTGTAGGTCAAATCAACATTCTTTCTCCCAGTGGTGTAGGATATGACAACAATTTACTCAATGTGGGATCATACGTCCTTACATCAGAAACAACTGCAAACATCAACACTGCTGCAGGTGAACGTGTCTCTCTGTGTTTTAATGAATTATGTATAAAAATGTCGACATATAGTGCAACCAAAATATCCACCGACCCAATGTCAAGGTTTTTGCGAGGCTGTTTTTTTGGAGGGGTATTTACATATTTGTTTTGAAATAACATTGAAAAAAGAGAAATATTTGGAACAAAGGGAATGTAACTTTCATATTTCAATGAGATGCTTATGCTTGTTATTAAATACTTAACTTTAATTCCCACAACTTTAAAAATGATGGCTGAATATTATTGTCGGCATATCTGTCTACACATCCACAAGTCCACTACTCTTTCTGTCCTGTGTCTGGAGACGCAAACTCTATATTCTTCCATAACCAGCCATTCACAGATTTAAAAAGTACTAAATATGTGGTTTGTCCAAAACATTACATATTACTTTAGATTTTTAGATTTTTATGTCACATTCTGATGCATTCATTGTACAATTTTAATGGATGTTTCGGGGAAATATGCAGTCTTATCATTTGCCTATTTAAATTTAAATCTGATATCATCCAGATATAATCATTTCTTACACTAGGCTATTATATTCTATTCATCATAGTATATGCATAATTTAGCCTAATTAAAACAGTTTTTACTGTTTTACAATGTGAATTGCGTTCAAATTCATACATTTCGGGGCATATCCTGCATCCCTTAAGAAAATCAACAATGATATCTTGAGAAGTATTTTGGTTTTTGATTCTGCATCTGTGTACTCTTTGTAATTTGTGCCCTGTGCATGACTGTGCGAGGATCCTCATCCACAGAGCTGACACTTAGAAGAAATGATGCAAAACTCCAATTTATTGAATTTCTTAAGGATCTTAAGGATTAACACTTTAAGGCTTAAATCGTATTAACACACACCAAATCCATAGCAGCTACAGATTATTTTTCAAGCCTCAGAGGGTTGTTCCAAACATTTTGCCAGACACAGCTGTTTTACTGTTTCACCATATCAGAACTTTTTCTTAATTGGTTTACATTTCCTTCGTTTTCTCTTATATATACCATTTATAGTGTCTTTTTTTCTTTAGATATTTATTAATCCGATATGGGGGATATTCTTTCACTGCATTTGGCCTATCCCTCAGGAGAAATATGTTGTCATTATGGTTCTTAGGGAGCAGATGTTGCTATATTCCTAAAATACATATCCTAAATTATAAATGTGACTACTGTTTGCCTCTTCCTCTACTTTTGTTTCATTTTCTTTATTCTAATGATCATATCAAAACTGACTTGCCTCATGTGAACAACAAATCAAAACAAAAGGAAAAAGTTGTGGCAAAGGTTTCAGACGAATAACAAAGCAGCATCATTGGGAATTTCATCCCTTCCAGATAGCACAAATTTCAGAGCCACTAGTTTGGGTCTTCTGATGGAGCGGTCAGCTTGGACATGATAGTTCTTTAATCTCTGTCAGCTCTGCTGGACTGGTCTCTTTATGTAATAGAAAGGTTTCTGTCTAACTGTTTTCCTAAATGTGCTCTATTTTCGGCTCTGTTTGCCACCTCTAGTCGGTGACGACATGATAAAGACGACTCATGTCAACTTCGCGGTGTCACACCTGTCTATCTTTGCTGGAACCTCATGCATTTTTTTGAGTGTGTTTGGGTATAAAATTGTTATACTCAATGGCATAAACTTTTTACCAGCAAGCCATGGAATTTAAAGCAGCATTTCTGTTTGCTTTGTGCTGTCACATTTTCTCCCATTGCTATTTTTCAAGTTTATATTTTTATAAGACCCATTTTAAATTAGCTAGATGTATGCACCCCCATGGATAAAATATTTCAATGAAAAGATGACTTCAAGTAATTGTTTTTCATTCATCAAATGGGGAAATTGTAATCTTGTCATGTGCAGCCACTTATCTACACTGGGTCACAGGTCTGTTGGGGTCTATCTCAGCGGGCTATGGGGAATGGCAGGGTACAAATTAGAATTTTAAAAAAATGAGCAATAATCATTTTTCACATTGTGTGTTTGGTGTGTGTTTGTGCGTGTGTGTGTGTGTGTGTGTGTGTGTGTGTGTGTGTGTGTGTGTGTGTGTAAATGTACAGAATTTGTAAAAGATGCATGAGGTCGTAAAGATTACTTTAAGACAGAAGGAGTCTTCATTCACCTCCATATCCTATTCTCTTTCATCTTCTCTTAGCTAGACCTCTATCATTGATGAGAAACAGCAGGCCACACGGCTCAGTCAGCAACACTCAAACAGAGCAAATCCCCTGAGCATGGTTACTAGAGAACAGATCACATCAAATTGTTGACCCAATCACGTTTCAAATACCACAGGCCCACTGAGAGTTGCAGTCACGGCACGCAGAAGATACTCTAAAAATGTATTTCTTTTTTTTTCTTCCTGCGGAATATGAGACGTCTGGCTTTGCCTTGATGTGCAGTCAAGCAGCACTTTAACTTGATAAGCCTGAATAATTTCTTAGGCTACGATGCACTGTCTTTTGATTGCCAGAAATGTTTGATTATTTGGATTTTCATATGGGAAATCTTGATTCCAGTCTATTTCCATTTCAGTCAGCAAGGATCTTGTCACGGTGTTTAAAACCAGCCTTCTGAACCAGTGGTTATATGGTTGTATTTGGCAGTGCAGGTTGTTCTCTGTGTGAATCAAAGCAGCATGTGAAACACAATCATACCTTCCCAGGGGTTTACAAAACAGAGCCCGCAAGACGTATTTTACTGTTATATGGAAAAAGACTTTATTTGAGATAAACTCACAGAAATGTGTCTTCTACTGATTGATAAGAAATCAGAGCATTTGGAGGCTGGTGAAGATGGCAGAAATCATAACTATGTGGTATCAGTGCAAAGAAGTGAGGGCACAGATGGATGAGGGGCAGGCAGCTGAGATGACCTTCCCTGAGTGCGGAACACAATCTATTGCTATGCATGACTTACAGATGCTGCTTCATTATATTGCTTTATTGCTAATTGTGTGCATGCACATATGTTACAGCTGGATGTACTGGACAGACTGGGAAGAGGATGAGGTCAATGACAGCATCGGTCGCATTGAAAAAGCGTGGATGGATGGATCCAACCGCAGCATTTTTGTGACCTCCAACATGTTGTGGCCAAACGGTCTTACCCTGGATCACAGCACCAGTACCATGTACTGGTGTGATGCCTACTATGATCACATTGAGAAGATTCACCTGAATGGGACTGGACGGATGGTGAGTTTCATTATGTCACACACGGTGGTTACATTAATACCAATAAAATATACTCTATAAATTAAATTGGTTTATAACGTCAACTAGTATTAGTTATAGAGTCTAGCAATGTTCACCAAGCACAAGATAGTCAAATGCAATAAAAAGCAATGCAATGCAATGAAAGAAATGCAATAAAGATTTTTTTTTTATTGTTTTCTTTATTTTTTTACAGAAATACATTTTATGTATATTTTATAGTTTGCAAAAGTCATCAAACATGATTGCCTCATGTTTTACTGTCTCTACCTCTACTGCTTCTGCATCTTCACTACACATTGCTGCCCTCTTGATTCAATTTTAAATTGAAATTTAACTTTTCAGATTCAGATCAATAACACATGACAATTGCATCATCCAAAAAAACCAAACAGTTTTTATCAGCAAAGCAGTGACATAAATTAAAAAAAACTGTTACCCCACCCCCGACAACTGTCAACAAGACAGCCCTTCCTCACCTCCTGCTCCTGCCTCCTACATTTACACTAGCATATTAAGATAATGAATTATTTGTCAATGCTATTTAATCAATGCCAAGATCCCAGCAAGCCTTATTATACGCAGACAGTGTTGCGTGAATAAATTGGTGCAAAAAAACTGAATCACATTCATCATATCCAGGGATCGAATAATTTTCAAATCTATATTCAAGCAGATAGAATTCCGATGCAGGTTATTTTCATATTGTTATTAATATTAATAATAATAATAGTTTATGTGCTGATGGTTTTCCTGTTAGTCGTGATCTTTTCATTACAGTGCATTTTTGCTTCTCATTGCAGGTGGTGTACAACGGAAAAGAGCTGAACCATCCATTCGGAATATCTCATTATCGTAATTTTATATTTTGGACTGAGTACATGAACGCTTCGGTCTTCCAGCTGGACTTGTCCACAGGAGATGTCACTTTGCTGCGGAGCGAGAGACCACCACTATTTGGCTTGCGTGTCTACGATGCACAGAGTCAGCAAGGTTGGCCGCTTTTCCTTAATCTCCTCATCAAGTGCCACTGAACCGTAGCTTCCTCAACAAAGTGGCTGTTGTGCTGAAAATGGAACCTCTCTGTACTGCATGTCCAAGAACTTCAATCCCCTAAATAGAATTACTTAATAGACAGCACTTAATATAACATGTACTCCAGAGATATGGATATGTGCTCCTATGTCAAATTCCATGGTGTAAACCGGTGGATTGATAAACATTGACAGCGACTCAAGAAGTGCCCCAGGCTCTGTTCTATGAAGTTAAATAAGGCACCCAAGCTTTGGAGAGGTTTACTCAAGTATGTAACAAATGATGATGGATCCATGCTGTTAGAAAGCTGAAAAGAGCACATACCAGGGCTGACGTTGGAAAATTGCACCGGCGTTTGGAGCAGGTGTTCTATTTTTGCTATCCGATAGTGAAATATATATCACACCTCTCAAGGCCAATCAGGAAAAATTGATGCCCAGTGTTTTTATGCTAAATTCAGAGAAATGGGGAATACATTGGAAAAGGTTTCACAACTTAGCGATATTAAAATAATCGTGAATAAGCGGGAAACATGAGATTAATTTTTTTTTAAGTTATTTGCATTTTTTATCCTTATTTTTATACTATACTGACTTACCTTGAAATTGTTTTCATCCAGCGGTAGGTCATACTTTAGATCTTACCTTATTTCTTCTATTTTTATTTATTTTTGTATTGTATGCTTAGATTCATGACAAGATTTTCTTTCTTTCTGAAGATAATGATTTTCACAAGACATCAAAGCCACTTGGGTGAAAATAAAAAAAGTGCTTTTCCAAGTGCATGGCACAGATGAATAGTTGACTGCATGCACAGCTTTGTTCACGCCACACAGTGAATTTTTGCTGGACATTTCTCCATTGTTCATGTCACTGAGTAGATTAATTGGTTTTCCAGTCCTTTGAGTAATACCAATTGGCTCTCACAAAACCAAAAGCTTTATCTCATTGGTTCAGACAGTGTCTTTTGGACTCTGCGTTAAATGAAAGTGACAAAGGTGTCTTAAGCCTTAACGTCATATGTGACAGTATTTTTTTTTTTCCTTTGGTGGATGTCAGCTTTGGTCCAGAAAGACAAATTATTCCATATAGGATAGAAAATATTAAATGTCTCTCACCCACACTGTTCCCAATAATTCAGTTTGACGTGTTGTTATAGATCACCTGGCAAGTCACTGCAAGACAGCAGATGAGTTTTGAATGACTGAGATGATTTATTTTGCAGGTGTTATTGTGACCCGTGAACCTCTGCAGTTCACTGTTACAAAAGACATAACAACAACAGCAAACCCATTTCACTTATTGAGAAATTTGGAAAATGTATCTTTAAATGAGAGAGACACCTTATTTGTGATCTATTTCTCCAGGTGACAACGCATGCAGTGTGAATTATGGAGGCTGCGATACCCTCTGCCTTGCCATCCCAGGAGGCAGAGTGTGTGCCTGCGCTGACAACCAGGTTCTGGAGAAGAACAATGTCACCTGTGCAGGTAGGAGGACATAATGAATCAGACAGAGAGAAAGGCCGGAGATCGTCCTTTCCCGGTATGCTATAATCCCAGATTCATCCTATGGGACAAAATTCAAATAACAACCTTATCTACTTGCATGCAAATTGGCTAAAAACAAATAAATACAGGTGGAAAATTATCCCAGTGGGTTTCCACAAACATAAGCCAAATCCCAACAGTTACAAGTAGGGTCATGAAACACTATTAACATGTTTTAGTGCTATTATTGCTATGCTAATAATGTCCCCCTAAACAAATACTAAATAAGAAGCCTCTTGTTGATTCTGTCTCATCGCTCTTTCTCACAGAATCCTCCAGTGCTGGTTCAGATACACACAGATGTAAAAGCGATGAATTCCAGTGCCACAATCATCGCTGCGTACGGGCCTTGTGGAAATGTGATGGAGATGATGACTGTCTGGACGGAAGTGATGAGGAGAGCCACAGCTGCTGTAAGGACCCCTAAAATAAGAAACAGCAAGCAAATGCACAAAAACACCCTGTGGCTAGATACAGCAAACATGTATTTGAACAAGCATACGCCAAGAGTTTTACGACCAGCCCTCCACCTTCTAAAGCAATTTTGCTCTCTATCTATCTATCTATCTATCTATCTATCTATCTATCTATCTATCTATCTATCTATCTATCTATCTATCTATCTATCTATCTATCTATCTATCTATCTATCTATCTATCTATCTATCTATCTATCTATCTATCTATCTATCTGTCTATCTATCTATCTATCTATCTATCTAGATGGGCATGGAAGATTTCTAAGGCGCTGACTTGAATAATAATGTGCACGTTTTTCCTTATTACTAAATACTAACTTAGAGCATTGTGAAATTTGTTCTCTGTGTTTCACCTGTCCCTGAGGAGTAGTGGGCAGCTGCCATGCTGCACTTGGGCAACAACTCCAGTTCTGAGCCAGTGCTTTGGTCAAGGGCACTGACAGGGGAATTAACCTATTGCACATGCTTTTAATGTCGGGTGATACATTTTCTGAGTTATGATGTGAAAGTGGGTTTACAAAACAAAAATCAAGGCATTAAAAGTATTTAATAAATATACTTGAGATCGCTACTAAAAATATTATGGAGACTCCATTAACCTCAGTAAATGGACAAACCACCAAGGAGAGAAACACCGGAAAGATAAAACAATATTCCCTTCTGTGGTTCCTTATGTGGTTTCCCGGTTAAATTCGGTTAGATTTGTTTAAGTTGGGGACTCAGATATCCCACAAAGAAGCTTCTGACTCATACAACTGAGAATAAATAAATAAATTTCAAATACTGAGAAAACTTATAGTTTCAACCGCCTTCATTTGAAGGATGGAAGATGTGATGTTGAATTATTTTTAACGTATTCTATTTAAGAGCTGCAAGCTCATTATTTGACTTTATTTCACCTTTTGAACTCCTTGCAGACAATCACAGCTGTCCTGCTGATCAGTTCAAATGTAGCAACAATCGTTGTATTCCCAAACGATGGCTTTGTGATGGAACGAATGACTGTGGTAACAACGAGGATGAGGCCAATACTACATGTGCAGGTATGTGTTGTAGAACAGTTCATCTCGGGTTTGGACTAGAACTGGCTTAGTTTTTGCACACTAATTGATTTTTAGTCAATTCACACATATTTAACTCAAAATACACATGACGTATTCTATCTATGACAAATTTTTTTGAAACGGTGCTATCAGAATAACATATTGCAGGGTCTTGTAGGGTTTTTCTAATGGATTTGTTAATGTATACTAATCAAGTTTACGTGAGAACATAAGACTGATCAGCTCTATCTTTGATAGAATATAACAGAAAGTAACAGTGATTAATTTTTCTCAATATAGGTTAAGTGTCAGACTCTGAAAATCTTTGTCATTCTTTCTTGCAGCTCTCCAGTAGTTTCACAAAATCACTCTCATTGTATGAGAAACATTATCAAAGAATGGCAGCACCTATAGATTGTATATCACCCCCATGTCTCTCAGGAGCTTTTATCTTCAGAGGATCAATCAGTGACCATTAGTAAGAGGATGATGAATCTTTACTCATTATCACTTTGACATGCATATACCGCATTACTTCAGTGCCATCCACGTGAGCTCACCCTGGCCTTGAAGCATGTAAATGACAGCTTGTCAAGCAACCCCGCATCTCCCTTGGCCTTTCAAAGTGTCCGTGCTATCCTCCGTGATGGAGTGAGGGAAAGTTTGCAGTGGACGGACATTGACATCCCAGTGATGTAGTGATCATTAGAGCTGTTTTCCATGTCCCACACTGAGTTATGGATGTGTGATTGGATTAAGTGGCTTCTTTCTTCTTCCTCAGCCCAGCCCTGTCAAGTCGACCAGCTCTCCTGCAGAAACGGACGATGTATACCTCAAGCCTGGAGCTGCGACCGGGAAGATGACTGTGGGGATTTGTCTGATGAAATATCATGCAGTGAGTGTCTTATGGTCATTTACAACTGATTCTTTCATTCACTCTGCATGGATTGACTGCTTCTGTTCGTTGTATTTGTTTATTTGGTTAGGATGCAAATTACTCACACTGAGTTTGTGAATTGAATACTAAAAAGGACATTAAGGCAATCTCTATTTTGACTCCTAGCAGTTAGTCATTTTATATGTAAGGCTAAACTGATCTTTTAACTGTCTTATTTACTGTCATTTTACAGTACTGACTCTACATTTTTTACCATCAAAGATTTCAAAACGTACTTTCCATGGTTTTCTCTTGGATTCCTCTATATATGACTATAATATATATTTTTCCCACCTGCAGCAATTGGTAACTTTAGGTTTCACCAAAGAAGGGCAGACAGATGCAGGCCAACTTGTGCTGATCTGTACTTAGATTGGATAATGATAAATCCATATCTTGGTTTATCACTTAATTTACTCAAAGGTCAAAGCCAAAATGAGAAATTACTGACTCTGCTGATAAAAAAAAAAAAAAAAAAAACTGAGCCATATACTGTTATTCTTTCTTTAAATAAATGTTGTACAGTAGTTGAATCTGGTGGCAGGAGGTTGGTGATTGGAGTATCACTGGCTTTTATTGTAACCAGCTAATCATGATTTTCACTTAAATAAAAAACTCTTGTCATTTTTAGAAATTCACATATTTTGACATTATTCAAGGAGCATTGATTGGACTGATATCTATTATATATGTTGTCCATAAAACTGGTAATGTATTCATTAAAATTAGTTGTGATTCAGAGACTTTAATGCCTCCATAAGGTTAATGCCTCCATCCAATCATCTTCAAGATGATTGGATGGATGGATGGATGGATGGATGAATGAATCTAAGTTCATAAAAATGTTGTAATACTACCCTCCCTTGTACAAAAATGCTGGAAGCTACTTGTCCTTTTTTCATCATGGATATTTTTTGTCTTTCATATGGATTACATAATTCTATTGAGAGTTTTAGGAGTGATTGATGCTGTATTCTTTGGATTGACAGCTGTACATGCCCTCACTGATGGCATGGGATGGCATTGGAGTGATGCTGAGCAAACTGCATTCTTTTGTACTGCTTTTAAATCCTATCTCAGTGGTATTTTACCATCTGTTCTGTGAGTAAAAGTGCTAAATGTGTTACGGATTAAATTCAGAAAACATGGGGAAAAAAAAGAAAATGCTGCGCCATGTCCACCTTAGATTTTTGAAGATGTACTTAACTTTTTATGCAAGGGAAAATACAGTGTTTAAGACTGTAAACTACATTTTCAGGAGATAATTTAAAATTATTGACTTATCACCTCTGAAGAATTGAGAGAAAAATGCGAGATTCTCCTTAAATCACTATTTGTATTAAATCATTGTTTTACAGTGACTTATGGTTGCCAAATTCTATGCAGTACTGTATCGCTTCAGCCTTCCTTTGTGTGTCCTAAGCTGCTTTAATACACAGTCATAAACAGCCAGAGTGTAAGCAGTAATTAAAGTTCATGCTCGGCTTCATTCAATCATAATCAAGCTGCGCAGCAAAACATATTCTCTCTCTTACTGTTGTTTGAGCTTCCTCAGGCATTACTTCTCTGTAGGCAATATGCAGCTCTGGCAGCTCACTTAGCTTCAGTGGAGCTGTTGTGGGTTTTAGAACACCTGAAGCTCAGTAGTGGCCGCCTTAGAGATTGATGCTAATTTCAATTTTGTTTGTCAGTAGTTTAGTAGTTGTCACACACCGTCTCATCTCTGGCTGTCTGTGTTCACTTGAAACCGCCATTATTTATGGATGGCAGTGTTCCATTTTTTGCCAGGCTTACTGTTTACTTGAACCTTCCATTATTTATGGATGTTCATGTTTCATTTTTAATGAATGTTAAATTCCAACCAGACATGTGCTGTCAGTGAGACCTAACAAATTTGCGGGAAATATGGAAGACACTTGTCTGATAAAGATACAATATGTCTCCTCGACAGCGCCCAAGGTATTCCAGGCAGCATCAGCGGATACCGACAAATCAATTCAAATGTCGACTTACGTTTCATACCGCAGTCAATAAAGCTTCAGGCGTCCAGGAAAGATATTGAAAAGCACTGTATATACAGTATCTCAGAATCAGAAACAAGAATTGTATCTGATGAGAGTATACATCTTGATCTTGACAATGTCATCAGTGCAGAAACTCCTGTCAAATCTGTGTTACTGTTCTTTCTATCGATGCTATAATGCGACCCATTTTTATTCAAGAAGTCTCCATGAATACAGTGATGGATGTCAGATTAGTTAGTGGATGTAAAGAGGGGGTCATTTATTTCACAAGCTTGCATCATGAAGTTAATTCATATCTACAATGTATATACAGTACTGTTTATAGTACAACGTTTTATATGTGTATGATATCTCAGGTGGATCAAATTGGGCCATATCAGCAAAAACTCAAACTGCCACAGTATGCAGGGGATTGTAATTTTATGGTGAAAATAAAACCAGTCATCTGTGAAAAGGGTTTAACAGCAGTGTGCTAAAGAGTTTGTCAATACGTGAGGACTGTGATATCTCAACCAAACCATTTAGTTAATTGCAATATTTACATTAAACCATTACTTTTATCTTTCCTTATCAGCTACCTATCCGCTACCCTCATACGAATGGAATGATTGTGTTTTTTTGTTGTTGTCTTTTTAGTCAAGGCAAGTTATTCGAGGCATTTATCAAGGATGGACACTTGAGAAAAGTTCTTGAGAAATCATGGAAATGTACTCCTGTCAAGTTAAAAGGACTCATCAAAAAAGGGAGACATTATTCTGGTCCATGTTGGAATATTATGGGAATTGTCATGAAATTCTCAGATGTGCATGTCCCAATAGGTCGGCCTGTATATATTCTTAAGAAATAGAACGATTGGTGCCGTAATTCAGGTTCAACAAATTCTTTCATCATTGTCAATGATCATGTGATCATGTTAAATGAAATAATATGATTATAAAACCTAAAGAATGTTGACATTGATTTTTCTTTACATTATTCATAAGTTACATGGAAATTCATAATTTCTTTCGTATCCATTAACCTCTGACCTCTTTGTATTTGATATGTACTTGTAAAACAACCTTTTCAGCCTTCCCCACCTGTGAGCCCCTCACTCAGTTCAGCTGCTCCAATGGACGATGCATCAGCTCCCAGTGGCGTTGTGATTCCGGTGAGGACATGAAACCTTTGATAAGAACATGTAAAAAATCAAAAATCAAATATTCATAACTAAAAACATTCGTACACCATGATATTTTTTCCTGTGTCCATGAGGCCACATCTTTCATGATTGCGTATCCATGTGTGTAGACGATGACTGTGGCGACGGCAGTGATGAAGTGGGTTGCATCCGGTTCTGCTCCAACGGCCAGTTCCAGTGCACCAGCGGTCGCTGCATCCCGGACCACTGGGCTTGTGATGGAGACAATGACTGTGGCGACTACAGTGATGAGAACACGACTTGTAGAGGTGGATCAGCATGTAAGAATTACTTTTAAAGATAAGAGGCACATTAGCACAACCCTTCAAGAATAAGATGACTCTTCTTATTTGTCATGTTTTTCCATGAAATTTCAGTTGCATTAAGCCAATGTTATTATAATTACTCTACAATGTTACAATATTACTCATTACAGTACAGTACAATGAATTAGTGTTTTTGTTCTTATTTTCTTGAGTGATATGCTTCATGGTAGTGTTGTCTGCTCCCACTTTTCTATGAATGTCGCTGCTTCTGTCTAAATTTTAAGTGATAATAACCTTATTTGCTACTCAGATCATTGTTTAAATTTAGACATTCTAATCACAACAATTAATCAGCAATTCAACAATTAATCAGCTTGAGTTCAGTAACTTAGTTTTCACACTCACGTGTGACTAATTTTATCTATCGTCTCTGCTTGGCAAAATGCTATCATCAGGAGTTGAATCATTTAATCTAATTACCACCGAAGCCTCATGCAAGCTCTTAGGAACTCACAGCTCGCCTGCTTGTCACTAGAATGTGTAGACTATTCATCAAATTGTTTCCTGATGGGAACTGCATGCTTCTCCACTCCCCCGTGTCTGCATCTGCTTTTACCCCAGGGGATTGAATCAGTCTTAGCTTTGCTTTAGCTCTTGAAGAAATGATTCTGAGTTGACTTTTTAAGATTCAAGCAAATGTTTAATCAGTTCCATGTCATTATTACTCAGTGTAATGGCATGACATAAATAATTATGTACATCTGTTGAAGATATAATCATTTATCACAATAATCTTCATCAACGCTTGTTGTTTTGTGGTTCTCCAAGCAGTTGTAGGATTTGAGCTTCCAAAATGTAATTAAAATGTATGATTCATCAAATGTGACTTATTTCATACTGAAATGTAGCTTATGCATTCATTGTGAGCATTGGTACCAGTGACTCCAAGACCTGCGGTGTGATATTCACGACATTACGATTGAATGGCATCAGCTTCTTATTGAGCCCCTGATGGAGAAAGATACAGTGATCAGAGTCGTTAAATGGAAACATCTGAGAGATATAAACTTGCTGGAAGTGAAATAACATCCCTCTTTAGAACTAACTGACCTGTTATTGATGCCAAGTGCGCTGCTTGCAAAGATAAATATTTGTAACCAGTGAAAAAATGTCCCATAAAATTATAGTCCAGCGCTAGTGCATCTTTGCCAATGACCACATGCTACAGATCAGCGAAAGTCATTTGTGAATGACTTTTGTTCCAGTGCTGCCATCTGTGATTGAGTGCAGCGGAGAGGAATTCCACTGTGTCACAGATGGAACCTGCATACCAGAGCGCTGGAGATGCGATGGAGATAAGGACTGCGAAGACGGCAGCGATGAGAAAGACTGTGAGGGCACCAAGAGGATGTGCGACCCCAAGGCCAAATTCACTTGCAAAGATACAGGTAGAGAATGCAACACAGTGCTAAGCGGCAAACTGAGGTCGGAAGAGAAAAAAACAAATTGTTAAACAAAAAAGTTCCTTCCTTACTATCATTGCATTTGATACAAACAGTAGCCATCGATTGATGAATGTTTATCATATTATGTGGCTCTGGACTGTCTCAAAGTTATAAGTTCACATTCCCATTCTGTTTATTTTACTAATAATTGGGCAACTGACACTGAAGATTTTGGGTGGGCTGTAACATCACATCCTGAGACATGACAATAAATTCTGCCTGCATTTGAAATCAGTAAATAATTCTTGCATCACCTGCCTGTGAGTTCTATCACTATGGCAGCCAGGGTGAATAACTTCAGCATCAAGAATAGAAACATGAGGCAAGACAGAAATAGAGAGCCAGACCAAATCGGGTGACATCGTATATGGAATTATGGAATTCTATGCGAACAAACACATTTTTGTAATCTCTTGTGTTTGGGTCACATCACGAAAAAATAGCCAATTGTAAAGTCAACGTCTAAACAAGCACTGGTTGTTGGTGTAAACATAGCCTAAAGTTTTTACTTTCAAGACAAGATAAAAGAATGTCTCATATTAGAAAGAAAGCATTGCTTGGATTTCTCAGTACCTATCCTTAACGCTGAGTATTGTAATGAACAGTGTCTTTCCAACCTACTCAGGAAGAGATAATGTTCATTCTTTAGAACGCATTTTTACAGGGGGTTGAAAAGCGTCTCAATTGTTTCACAAACATTTGTGTGTCAGTTTCAAATGAAGTCGTGAATTGGCTCTCTTGCCTTTCAATGATAGGATCCAGAGGCTTATTCATTCTCCACTTTGGAGTAGTGCAGTTAAGTTTGCATGTACTTACTCAACCAATTAGGAAAATCCTTTTAAAAGGCCTATTTAAACACTTCATGTACACACACCCATCATTCTGAAAGCAGTAGGTCAGCTTTCTGTCTGTAGTTCATGATTGCAAGTATTGTTAAGTCTTTATGTGGGCGGCATGGTGGCGCAGTGGGTAGCGCTGTCGCCGCACAGCAAGGCGGTTACAGGTTTGAGTCCCCCGCTCTGTGCGGAGTTTGTATGTTCTCCCCGTGTTTGCGTGGGTTCTCCGGGTTCTTCCCACCTCCAAAAACATGCGCTGCAGGTTAATTGGCCGTTCCAAATTGCCCGTGAGTGTCAGTGTGCATGGTTGTCTGTCTTTGTGTGGCTCCACGGTGCACTGGCGTCACGCCCGGAGTTTCCCCCGCCTCACGCCCTAAAACAGCTGGGATAGGCTCCAGCTTCCCGTGACCTGCTACGGCTGAAGCGGTTCTGAAGATGAATGAATGAATGAAGTCTTTATGCATGGGAAAACTTGTGTACTTCTTTAGCACATAAGTTTTTGTTTTTACACGTGCTGCTGCACTGACATATTATCCAATTGAATGTCATTTGACTGGATGTACGGAGAACATACAACTCTTAATACTGATATGTGTTCACATTGCCTTCTCTACAGGCAAGTGTATCACAAAGAGCTGGGTGTGTGATGGGGACATTGATTGTGAGGACCGCTCTGATGAAGAGTCCTGTGAGTCTGCCGTCTGCAAGCCACCCAAGTATCCTTGTGCCAATGACACCTCTGTCTGCCTCACCCCCGACAAGATCTGCAATGGCAAAGTGGACTGTCCCGACCGCTCCGAAGAAGGACCCATCTGTGGTAATGTTTGTCTCGTCACCACAGGTCATACATTTTCATCCAGACATTCTGCATTTAGTCCATTTATACAGTGATGGTAGGGTGGCATTTTCAAATGAAGACCATTGTCAACAGTTAGCATTTTCTGTCCCTGAAAGTACATGGAGTTGATGAAATGTAAATCAAGATTTTGCTAGTGCGCTGTCTGTTTTCAGACTATATTAATATATTGTTGTTACCTCACTTGAAATGACATCACATTCACAGGCAATGCAACATCGTCCCCTGTGTTTGATATACCGTTACTCCATTATCTTTTATATAGCAAATAGATGTTTGTTGTATTAGAAAACTCCAAATAGCATCAATTTAACCTGTTAACATGGAACCTTTCCATTATTGACAAAAACTTAATATGTGGACATGAACACTTATGGTTTAGCTGAAAAGTAGTTTTTAAAGTTGTTGAATTTTATTGCTTACAATAGATTTCAGTTGTCCAGTTATTACCAGTTATATAAGAACTCCTATACCTCCTGAGTGTAAGTATCTATCTATCCAGGCATTGATTTCATCATTTCTATCACATCTGATAGCTGAAGAATGTGGTAGAAAATAGAGTGAAAATAAGTTTATGCGGATTTTTTTTCGTTAAAATCCGTAAAATCTGAAATTCAATGTTACCATTGAAAATCAATTGACTGGATCCGCGGTGTACCTCAAAGAACTGTTTATAATGCACTCCAAGCCTACAGGGGGTTAGTGTTTGATGCTCAAAACAAATGTTTTGGCTGAGGGATAACTTGAAAGTGAGGAGACCAACAAAAACTGTCAAAAATAATAACTTCTGGGGATTGTTAGGCATCTTGGATTGTAGAATGTCTCCAATTTGTCTGACTTTCTTTGATTGTCAGTCTATGTGAGGATGGCAACACCAATGTTTGTGACTGTTGAAGACCAGATAAAACATGTTTATTTTACAAACTGAACCTGCAGCACATTTGTTTTTATAATTTTTAACTGTATTTGAGAAAAGCTCTATCACTATCATTGCACACATTTTATTTTTAAACCTAGAACAGTAAATTCCATGTCAATTTAGACAGACCAATTTACCACAGACTAACAGACAACATCACTTGTGTCCGGATCTCTCAGCATGTTTCATTTCAATTCTTCACTTGTGTTGGCTAACAGTTCCCAGTGGACTCCAGCTATATTCCCTCCTTCACATTCAGCAGCTCAAGCCCTGAAAAGGAACTAGTATGTGTTTTCCCAGAGTCCAAAGGGACAGAACATGAGATAATACTTTGGCTTTCTGATGATGGCAAATGTGGAAGTGTTTGTCCAGCAGTCTTCAGAGGGAAGAAAAGGATCTCAGGCGATTAGCCTCAGTCATCTAATCTCTTAAAGTGAGCAGTGTAAACGGGGGTTCATTTTCTAGAACGCCACTAACCAAGCCTCAGGGGGCCCCTACAGGACCTTCGAGTGTCTGTGTTATCATGGCTGGAAAGAGGGCTTCTGCCTCCTCACTGACAATTATGTGTTCAGAGGGACCTTGAGTGTTTGATCTACACCAGCTCAGGCAGACAGGATTTGCAGCCACTATAATGTATGAATGTGGACCTACTAATAAATTGAGAGCACATACAAACAAGGAACAAACACACAAGCACCCCACCCCCTGTTCTCGACTGGAAGAGGGTTGATGTCAATGTGAATATGAAACATCAGATCAACATATTATTTTCATCTCATCTAAAAAGACAGACGGGTGGTGCGCAAAAAAACTTAAGAGATGGAAAGAGCATGCAGTTAAAACATATCTGCCTCATTTTTGAAAAGAAACCAAGCATATACGTTTCTTTTTTTGTTTGTCTTTTGAGGCAGTAGTGGAAATAAGAGTCTTTCACCTCTAGGTGAAACCAGAGAGAACTTGCTGAACAGAGGCGTTCTCATTATACAACACCTTTCATCATTAGAATGTCAACAGATTCTATGCACTTGATTCATGAGTTGAAAGTATCTCAGACTATTCTTAAAACCTTTCAGAATTTGTTGAACTCTTGGGAAGAGGTGGGTTGCTAATGGGTCAGATAGTATTTTTCAGAACCACCACGCATCCTGAATTTAAATATGCATCCCTCCTCCTCTGTCTCCATAGTTAATGTTTTCTACCTTTCTTCACCACAGATATGTGTCTTGTGGCCAGAGGGGGCTGCAGCCACCAGTGCACCGTGGCACCGGGGAAAGGAGTTGTGTGTTTTTGTCCCCCCGGGCTTCACCTGGACTCCAGCAATAAGACGTGCGAGGTGGTAGACTACTGCACCCGCCACCTGAAGTGCAGCCAGGTGTGTGAGCAGTACAAGACCACAGTGAAGTGCTCTTGTTATCCAGGATGGACGCTCGACCCAGACGGAGACAGCTGCCACAGCGCCGGTAATAAAGGCTAGCTTTCCTAATGTGTTATTGAGTGATGTTTTATTGCCATGATAGTGTCTTGCTATGTGTCTTTGTCTTCAGCGATTTTAAATCATATTAAAGGACATACAAATCTATAAAAACTTTTATTCTGAGTTATAGACATTTTTGGAACTATATGCCACTGAGGCTTTGCATTAATAAAATATTGCTTTTAAATATTAATTAATAATCCAAAAATTACACATTAGATGAGAATAACTGGAAAGGAAAACCACAAAACTCAATTTTCTACTTAGGGAATTTTATTGCCTGTCTCTCTCTGCTTACATTGTGCAGAGATGGACTGAATAATGGTAATAGGTAGTGATTTATGGTGTTGTCAGTTTAAATTCAATCAGTTTCAAATCTGAAGAGGCGTCCGGGCAATGAGTCCCGTCTGTTTATACCTGTGCTGATGCTGAGTGAGGGGATCGTGCTCCCAAACTACCAGAGCTTCATTTTGTTCGTACACTCAGTTGTTCAACTTGACCCCAATCCCACACAAACACAAATGTTTCGCCACTGTAACATCACATTATCAAGTCAAGCATACCACTGTTCTCTGACTGAATAATTAACTTCACAAGGTCAGTGTGTTACTGCTTGAAACACAATAGTTCCACACACATGCTGCTGTCTTGTCAAATTCAGATTTATGAAACTCGTTTGGGTTACTTGCTTTCGCTCCAAGATTGATGGCACTTACATCTCTAATCTTACATTAACGCAGAAAAAGAAAACACAATTCCCCCCCGGAAGCCAATCTGACTTATACGGTGTCATCATAAATCAAATTTTGCATATAAACAGAAACATTCCAATTTAATCTTCAGAGAATTTGTTATTGGATTCTTTGTGAAGTCCTCCACACACATCCACTTCTCCTCTCCTTTATTAGTCCAAGTAATAAAATCTCTCCGGTAGCATTTTAGGCATTTTGGGTACAACCCTAAACTATGTAACTGAAGCAAGGACTTGCATGCTGGCTGTTTTGTGTTTTATGGTATTATTTACTAAAAAGCTGCGGAAGAGAAAACGGTGCATTTGTTCAAATGTGGGCTCTATGAAGGCAAAGAGGCACAGTCAACAGTCAAATAGTTGGAGGAAGAGTTTTCTCCGGTTGCTGTAACAGCAGATGAGTCAGGACAGGAGAGTGCCACTGCTCAGGTTAGTTAAAAAGTAGCCTTGTGTTATACGTAGGTAATCTCAGACTGTGGTTCTCAAACATGTTTGTCATAAAGAGCAATCAATGAAACTGCTAAGTTCAAAATAATAGCTTTAGATGTACATAAAGATAGCAGTGAAGTAATTACTAATGTACTGCAGTCTTGTACAGTTAGAAGTACTGAACTTGCATGTGTACATTACAGCATAAAATGCTATAAATATTATAATATGAAATTTTCAGGCATTCAGTTAAACTCTCCTTTTGTAACAGGAACTTCAGTTAAATACAGTTGATTTGCAACATGTGGAGCTTGCATTAATTATTTTATTAGCATGTCACTTGAAAAAAAGGTTAGGCTATTTTTCTGCTTTTAGGTACACTACGTCCTTGAAAGCTAGCTGGCAAACCATTTGATAATTGGGTTGACATTAAACATAAAGAGAAAATTAGACATTTCAGGCTTTAAGTGAGGCTTGCACTGGACATTTATGTTCTAAGTTTGGACTTGGGCACTTCATAAACATGAGCAGCAAGCGTGCTAACTCTTTTTCTGCACTTGGTAAAGTTTTTTTTATAGACAAGGTATTAACTTCCATGCATACATTTTGATCCTGAAAGCTAACTAAAGCTGTTTTCTCTAATCAAGGTGAATGAAGGCATTACTATCCCATAGTATATTACTCATGCAGTCAGTTTAAATCTTATTTTCCTCTGAATCGGCTCCACCTTAAACAAAATTCCATTGAAGACGAATCCTGTCAGGTTTGCTTTTTTATTTAGTTTGACTTCGCAAAAAAAAGCAATTCTTTAAAACAAAAAAACTTTAATATTTATTTAATGTGAACAATTCAGATCCATGTAACAATTCTTTTATTTGGGAAGATTTTTATACTGTAATATTTTAGGATTTTTTTCCCCCCAAACCGTTGTTTTTCACATACATCTTCACATCTTACAAGCTTATATATGTATTGATCAATGAGAACTTGCCGGTACACTATTGTCAAAGAAGAACCATCACAGTTCATTAACCATCACACAAGCCTTTCTCACTCTGTCCCAAACTACATGATCTCACACATCGTACACATTGTCAACGAACAATTTAATGGAATCATCACTGCACATGTTGGTATTCTTAAAAAAATACTATGCCTACTTCCTCTCTCTCTCTCTCTTATGTCAGATCCCTTTGAGGCTTTCATTATTTTCTCTATCCGGCATGAGATAAGACGGATAGACCTTCATAAGCGGGACTATAGCCTTCTGGTGCCTGGGTTGAGGAACACCATTGCGTTGGACTTCCACTTTAATCGCAGCCTTCTTTACTGGACAGATGTGGTGGAGGATAAGATCTACAGAGGAAGGCTCTCCGAGTCTGGAGGTATTCAGACACCAACATGCACATACTCATGTACACAAACATGTGCCATATATCGAAAATCTGCTGTGACGTATAGGCTAGAGAAAGTTGTGTCTTGCTCACCTCTAGTACAGTAGTAGTGATGATATTCCATTTTTTTTGTTGTTTGTTTGTTTTGTTTTGGGGGTTTTTCCCCACTGTATTTACACATACTCTTCTTTGATGTTGTGAGGTGATAATGTCTCTCCTTGAAAATTCATTTTGGGTTGTACAGGCCACATGATCAGAAGTATTCCGCTAGTTTGAGTGCAATATCTTTCCTCCATAAAATTATGACTCAGAGCCTCTCTTTTTGTAGAAGGCAGTACATTCACTGGGTTCTCTTCCCTTTATGTCCCTCAATGGAGCTATAGAAATCACCCCTTAGCTGTACCTATTCCACCTTTTTTTGTGAGACACACATATAATACCCTCAGCATCGGAGAATAATTGGAAATGGCTAGATTATAAATACAGCTGCAAAACCCTTTTGCCATGCTTAATGGAACCCTCTAGAAAGCAATCTTTAAATTTAAGAGCTTTCCTCTGGAGTGCTCTGAATTTACTACTCTGCTTTGAAAGTGTTTTCCTGTGTGGGACAAAGAAACATCGACCACAGTCCTGCATTGTCTTTCAATTTTGTCATTGATATTGTTGTTTCAGGGGTGACAGGGATTGAGGTGGTCGTGCAGCATGGTTTGGCCACCCCAGAGGGCCTGGCTGTGGACTGGATTACAGGTAAACTGTACTGGATAGACAGCAACTTGGACCAGATTGAAGTAGCCAAACTTAATGGAGATATGCGCACCACGCTGATTGCTGGAGGCATGGAGCATCCACGGGCAATCGCTCTCGACCCAGGGCAGGGGTAGGTCACGCACGAACACCCACATTCAGAGCCTGTTCGGAGCCATGCTATCCATTAGATGCTGTGTTTTTTGGACTGAAGTAAAATTGCAACCTTCTTGTGTTTGTCAAATCCACATTGTGCTTGATGTACGAAGCCTGCTGTGTTAAGGTGCATTACAGCAACGTATGTAGACTTCATCCATAACAGCACTTTGTGCTCCATTCTACCACCGGAATGGTGAGTCATGAAGCAAATAGCCAACCAGTGTTGCTGCTTTATACACTTTTCTCTGCTGTTGCTCTTCTCCGGTTATGTTTTTAGCAACCTTCAAACAGAAAGCCTAAAATATGCTTCATTTTGATTTGTGTCTCATTCCCATTGGGGCCAATTTACGACATCATGGTTGTTTATCTCACTGAGAAACATCGGAAGAGCGTTTGTAGATTGATCTGTTGCTCTAAAATGGCAGCAGGAAAACTGTAGAGAACACGCAGCATCTATTATGGTGCATTGATTAAATTTCCTTTTTTCTGGGAATGAGATGTTTTTAGGAGTTTTTTTAAATTTTTTAATTTTTTTGTTGGAAAACATCAGAGGTAGAGAGTTTGGCATGATGTTAACCACTGATGCGTGTATTCCTGCTTTTTGAAAATATTACAGTTCAGAAATCTGTCCTCCATTTTTTGGGTGTAGTTATTAAGGTGAAGGTATTTCGGACAGCTTGACACATATTTGATCCTTGGTATAATGACTCATCAGCTATTTATTTATTGTGACTAAATTTTATCTAAACAACAAGACTATCCTTTTGCAATAAGAAGCACATTTCATTTTGTCAACATTTTGTTTGCATCTATTTATTGTTATTCGCGTATTTATGTTTTTCTCACATTTAATCTGTTAGTGAGACAGCTGTGCCATTCCAAAAGTTGAACTTATAATACATTAGATTTTTTAAATATTTTCAGTTTGTTGACTGATATACAATAGTTTCAGTAACCTTAACAGTTATCCTATATTTTCAGTCTTGAAAGTGTTTCAATCCAGGTTTAGGTTGAGAGGATGAGAGGATTCCTCACATGAATGGAAATTAGTTGGACAAAGTAGTTTTAACAAATATCTTTCAGAATTTTGTTGTATTCTGTTCTGTTTCAAATGCTTGTAGGCATAGTTTGCATTGCTAAATGTCATACGTACATTGTCTCATACTTCTTGTTCGGAACAGCTTTTAGTTTTAGGGGTTAATTACCTAAATAAAATAGGTTATATACCATCACAGGTCAGGTGAGTGGGTAATATTAATGTTTTCATCCCCCCTTCGTCACAAGCATGAGCCACATGCTATCTTTGCACATTGTAGTTAGGTTGAACTAAAAGAAAGTTACTATATTGGAGCTGCTTGCAACAAGGTGTGTAGACTGTCTTGAGTAACTGGGTCATGATTTCTGCTTTGAGCATCGCAATATATGTGAAATCTAGTTAAGTCAGATGTCTCTACAGCTAATAACTGCACAACTTTGCCCCTCGCTCCCAAGTTAGGAGTACAGTAATCCCTCCCGCAGTTGCGCATCAACACGCACTGCTTCACCTAATTGCCGATTTTTAGTAGGTAGTCACGTGATACCGTGTACGCATTCTATTGGCTAACGGCGTCTGGAAGTGCGCTGTTTTCCGTGAGTATCGTAACGCAGCGCACTTCCATGAGACACGAAAGTGCTTTAAACAGTCTAAAAGAGTGTTAGAAAAGGTAGTTTAATATCAGCATGAGGAGGGTTCACAAACGTTTAAATTACCATATATAATAAAATAAATAGTTTGTCGCTATATTGTGGAATTTTGTTTTTGCGGGTGGTTCCTATAACGCATTAATCGTGAGTAACGAGAGATCACTGTATGATGAAAAATGTTTTACTTTTTTATGTTATTATCCCAACATTCATTAAATCATTTAACTTTAAAATATGGAGATAAAAGATTTTACCAATTCCAGATAAAGATGTAAATTTCACCTGTGATTTTTTAATTTATTTAATAAAGCAGTGAGTGTTAATGCTAAAGTTCTTAATTGCTGCATTCTAGTTTCACGAATGATCATTTTAATGACATAGTAAGTGCGGATTTATTCATGTTATTATATATGGGACTCTCTTCAAACACATCATGGAGAGTTTCTTCGCAGCATAACACCTGATGGTACAGCTACGTGAATGTTATTATACATTAGTCCTCCATTTAACAGAATTACTCTTCATGCAGTATTCAAATAATATGTTTGACTTAATGTATGAAATCTTTATTTAGATCACATCAGTAGCAATGTGTGTGAGCTGGGGTGTCTTGGGCTAGTGGATTATGGACTATGCTTCTCTACCTGAAAAATATAGATACTGTTAGGAAATATTTGAGTAAATATTACCTTTGCAATGGTTTCAAAGGAGAGCATTGTGAAAATTTACATCTTTCATTTTGACTGTGACTTCTAAGGACAAATTGAAGGAATTGGAAAACAAATCGTGCAAACAGGCCCTGACCCTGTTTGGTGTTGTCCTCCATTAGCGTAGTCTTTCATGGTCTGTGTGAAGGAGGGTTGACTCATCTGTATCACCCATTGTCAGCCGAGGCTAATGGTGATCGTGGCCTGTTGCTGCCCTACACCTCTTTTCTTGTTGGCAGCTAAGGTTGTAGACGATGGCTGCAGAATTAGGATCTTAGCCTAATGCTTTGTTTTGTTTTTCACATTTTCATTGCTCCTTCAATTTCAGTGTCACACAGTCTGATTCATTATTATAAAGTGTTTGATAACTATAAGACTTAGAATAGAAGATACTTTTGCATTTAGTGATGATTGTAAGACAGTTGGTGGGGGGGGGGGTTATAGGAATATGTTCCATCAGTTTCTCTGTTTAACATGTTTTGGTAGCATAATTCAGAAATGTTTGAATATTTTTGGTGCCTTTTGCTATTTTGTGGTTAGTGTGTTTTTTATTGTTTCTGTTCTGACGGGACCTCCTTAAGGGATAAATAAAGTTATACTCTACTCTTATGATCACAAATATAATTTTGACGTACTTTGTCAGCAGGATTTGAGAGATGAGGGATTTTTCTTCCCCATAAAAAATTGTGCACGCATCTCCCATGTACTGGAAGATAACTAGGAAAATTTACATTTATTTCTTCATGTATTTATCGACTTCAATTTTGAAATTTTCCTTTCACATATTTGATAACACAAACTGTAGGAACAACTGAAACAACTTATCACTAATTGACCTTTTTCAATGAAACGCACTGGCATTGCAGTATACTGAGTATTTCACACCTGTGCAGTATGCTTTGTGTTGCTGGAGAGAGATTGTATCCTTTTCTTATCGCCAGAATATAATATGTTCTTAGATGATATACAATACTGTATATCATCCAAATATCTGAATCACTTATCCCCCTTGTTGGCATGTAGCTAATATTTCACGCTTACTTTGAATAAGTGCGTCTGAGAACTAGCCAGTGGCTGTATATTGTGGTCAGTATATTTAAGATTAAAGCAAAACCAAGACATTCCTAAAATCAATTTAACACTCTTTATGAAATGAATAATCTGCTCATGCACTCTCTCCTATAGTATTCTGTCACATTTAGCAGGATGACTGCATTTCATGGCTGTGGAGAGTAGGATTAATGAGTGCTTTTGGTGTCTAAAGGCGTATTTCCTTTCCAGAGCCATAATTCTAATCTAATTACTTGAATCCACTCAAAGGAGTAGGTCATCGATCAGGAAGGCCTTATCAAGTGAATAAGGCTATTGATCTGGACAAAAATATTTCTTCCTAACACTGTTTTTCGTTGTCGTCAGGACATGATTTAAGCTTGAATTAAGCTGCATCCCTTTTCTCCTCTATTCCACCTAACTTTGCGTGCCAAAGCAGGAAACAGGCGATGATTCCTGAGTTGGCGCAGGAAACAGTATACTGTCACTGGTCACATCGATGATGGTGTTCATTTTCAGGCATCACTGATCTGTGAAGAGAAAACCGTAATAAAACAGATGGGCTCCCATTTTGAGACCTGCCGCAGATGTAGGGGTTTCTCGTGGATCACTGATGCTGTTGTTGGACAGTCATTGTTGTTGTTGTTGTTTGTGTTTATGCATACTGCTACAAGACCATTGTATTGGTAACTACTGTGTATGGTAGTGAGTAGAAATGCCAATGCATTTCTAGTCAGATGGTTGTAGAGCCCTTTCCTTTGATGTAAAAGAAACCCATAAAATTATGTAGTGTGCAGTAAATCCTAATTGTTGCCTTTGGGTTTCTTTTCCAAGGATCCTCTTCTGGACCGACTGGGATGCTACTTTCCCCCGAATCGAGGCTGCATCTATGAGTGGGGGAGGTCGACACATTGTGTTCAAAGAAATGGAGATTGGTGCCTGGCCTAATGGACTGACTCTGGATCACTTGGAGAAGAGGATTGTTTGGACGGATGCACGGTATTCCATTAGCGCTTCTATTTAGTATCCACCAACATACACATCTTTTACTGTATAGCTTTCATACAAGTGGGATTTTGAATATTGTGAAATTTACCATCATTAAACATTTAACATAAACTTCATCCCACCATATGGCATAACGTAATCAAGCTTTAGATTTCATGCCCAATGACCATATTTAGTTTGGAGCTCTTGAACAATTGAATGATTCTATGTGTGTTATGGTGGGTTGCGCTTTGATCTGCCTGCCACTGCTGTTCTTTTTCTATGCATTTGAAGAGCAGTTTAAACTTTGATATGGCCCTCTGTTTTGGTCTCTTTTTAACAGCTCTGATGCCATTTTCTCTGCACTCTATGATGGAAGTGGGGTCATTGAGATCCTCAAGGGCCACGAATACCTGTCCCATCCCTTTGCTGTGTCTCTCTTTGGAGGTAATGTCTACTGGACAGACTGGAGGACAAACACATTAGCAAGAGCTAATAAATGGACCGGCCAAAATGTCACAGTCATCCAGAAGACGAGTGCTCAGCCATTTGACTTGCAGATATTCCACCCCAGCAGGCAGCCACAAGGTGAGAACAGTTTTTCTGTCTTTTTTTTCTGGGACATTTCACTATATTACTTGAGACCCAGCAAGTATTTAACACCTCAATTTACATTTCTATTAACAGCAGTGGAATTTAACCCATGTTATTGAATGAGCGTTAAATAGCATGAGTGAGTTAGTTAAAAAGCGTCTTCCAGATGTTAAATACCATTTAATATGCAATTTAATTGTAAATCAACAATGTTTAAATGTCACATAATTACATCTGAATTAAATCAGTGAACTTATGTATCCAGCTGGCCAATGTGCCCTACAGATGTGAAAACCACTTAAAAAATCCACATATCTGACCAGCACCAGTATAAGAGACTGTGAAGATTTGTTTACCCTTTCTTAGGGTGGGACTAAGAACATTTTCCGATTAGTTTCCAATTATTTTGGTTTTCCATTGTCTATCTGCCTGACTGTCAGCTGGTCAGTCGGTCAGTAGGTCGTGATAAACTGATAAAATAACATAAGAAAGTAAAACTATTGGATAACACGAGGCTAATTAGGTCTGTTTAATATTTATAAGTGGAGCTCACACACTGTCTACCGATATGAACATAATAAACGATATATTTAACCCTCAGTATAAACAATTTAAATAAATTTCAATGCTTGTGTGTTGGAATGCAAACGTTATCCTGCAGAGAATTAACTAGCTTAATAAACAGTACATCTCAGTCTGTTTTCTCCTATCCATATTATTATATTTTTCTATGCATTGGGGAGGAGCTTGCTATGTGTATGTGTACATTAAACCAGTTTCATCGATCAGCACGAAAAATTTCAAAACATGTTCAATGATCAAATTAATTCTGCCAAAGTTATGTTGACAGGAATTACATGACATAAATCTGAAACTTCAATTTTCTGCCAGCTATTTCTTTTCAGTGTTTCTGAATTTGTGTGTGTCACTGTAGAATTGGCAATCAGTTTTGTGAGTAGCAAAACAAGCCAAGATTCTGACCACAAAAGATGCATGTGCTGACAGGAATCCTGAATATATAAGCCAATCTTCAAATTTCATATGCTGGCCATTTTACAAGGTATTTTGCCAATCTGGATTTAACACATCTGTTTTTATTGACCCGCCCCTCTCAATTATGTGAGCTTTGATTGAATTTTAAGGCAGAAGCACTGAAATAAAACAGGATTATGGAATATTTTGGCAATGTATTCCAGGACAAATGAAGTGATGGATTGGTTTCTATCACAGTGACAATTTTTAGCATTGCAGTTTTGATTTTATGTCCTTTTATGCATTTTCAGCTTTCTGCAAATCTAATCCACATCCTTCAATCATCATTATTGCGGTTATAATCACGTCAGCATCTATTCCACTGTGATTTCACTGCCTCTGCTTCTGTCACAAGTTAATTTGCATGTTTTCATCACATACTGTGCATTCTCATGACTGCTCACTATAGATAAGTGAGAGCAAAGGGGACTGATTTCCCAAAGAAGGCAGTAAGCTTTACTAATCCTGTTTGAAAAAAAAACACATTGGGGAGGAGCTTGCTATTATCCACTCTAACCAGAACCAAGGCTGGAGATGCTCTATGAACAGGGAACAGGGACAAACAAAGGGCGGATGAAGAAGAGTGCACTGAGCTCTTCGTCAGGTGCCACAGTGAAGCCGAGAAATTTATTTTGTATCACTTGAATGGCAAGGTTGTGTTTCAAAATTAGTTTTCAGAATAAATGTTCAGACATGTAAAGACTGTCTATGACTTACATCAGATAACCGGGTAATTATCGGTAGTTACAAAATCCATATTCATTTCACTCATAAATAGCAAATTGTGGATGAAAATACCTCTTAGGATTCTACATGGCATAAGTTTTTATTGTAAAACTGCTGTTTAGTTAACTTTAATTATTTGCACTGGGGATTATTTCACATTTCAGTAGCATTTACAGTATATCCATATTTTCCTGTGTTTATTGGGTTCCCTTAAGTTTCTGATGTTTAAAACTTTGCACAGTGGTAACTTAATTTACAAATTCATCCTTGGACTGCAGCCCTCTTATTTATACACTTACATGACACATAAACAGTGTTACCATAGCAATATTCTTCAGCAATCTCTACAACCCCTCAGTCCACAAAGAATTCAGTAAAAAAAAAAAAAAAAAAAAAAAAAAAAAGTCCCACCACACCAAACACGTTACAAGAGGAACCAAAGCTGTTCAGCATGATTCCCTTCCTGGGGGGGTTTAAGCTACTTTCTGACAGGATTGTCCATGGGGTTTTGCTCTTTTAAATGGTTTTTAATATCAGACTTCTTTGGCAGTTTTACATCCCTGTTTTGTCTTTGTAATGAGCATCCTATCTGTAACTTGTCTTCATGGGTCTCTTTTGAGAATGACAACCAATGACACTCAATAAGATTACCTGTCAAAATAAAGGTTGGATGAAGGTAAAAAATGAAGGAGATAAGGAGGTGTGGCTGGTAGATCTCTTTGTACTCATGATTCATATTCTGTATGTGCAGAGTTTTTTATTAAAAATTTAATATTCATGACATTTACAACATATCTAGTTAGATGTGGGCTGACATGCCAAACCATGATTATCATGACAAATATGCCTTTGAAACATGAAAGCATAACATAAATAAGCAACTCTGTTGAAAGATTGCATATTAAAGTCTTTTTCTGTATACCAGGCCTTTTCTGAATGTGAAAATTCCACTAAACATTTGCATTTTTTCTTTATTCAAAGAATATTCATATTTGAATTTAGTGGTTGTTTGTTGCACACATAAACTGAATGTTTAGAGCAACCAAATACGATGGCTCTCTGGTTGCCGCCTGTCATCCCTCAAGAGCGTAATTTGGGTGAATGCAGCACTGCTCAGATGTCTTCCCATTAGCATACTGTGTCACAACTTTTTTTTTTTTTTTGTGCCTTAAATGAGCCCCTTTGTGATGATATGGGGCTCTCCAGCATGTAACTGAGGGAGCCTGGGAAATTAACTTTGAATGAGCTTGTGTGAGATGGAGAAAGTAGAAGATGGAGAAAGGGATGCATCTGATGCCTGATAATAATGGGTAATAATTGAACTCTGTGAATTTCTCCAGTTTTGTTGAAACGGTTCATTCTGAATAAGAGTAAAAATGTGCGATGCCAAGTGCTCCAAATGTATTTGTGAAAGCTGTTGAAATTTTGGGAACTCTTGGTTAACAGCTTGATGTTTTCATATGGATATTAGTTGTGCCATCCTTCAATGATGCACATAAATACACATGACATGCATTATTATATTAGACTGTTTATCTCTGTCTCTTAATTTCTGTAGACACATCCAGGGACAGGCGCAATTTCCCCAAATATTTTTTTTTGTTGTGTTTCACTTTTTGCTTCTGCATAGCAAGAAAATATTGCAATTGTATATGTTTTCAGTGAAGCTTGGTTCTCAGTTTTGGGCTATTTACTAACTCTCTGTGGAACAATCAAACATACCTCTACTGTCATGTTGCAAAGGCCTTTAGTCCAATTTTGAATCCAGCATTTATCCTTAACTCTGGCATACAATCTCAGCTTCTTATGCTGCGATCATTCTTCCCTTCCATCAGCCTCCAACCCATGTGAAGAGAATGATGGACGTGGTCCGTGTTCACATCTGTGTCTCATCAATTACAACCGCACTGCGTCCTGCACCTGTCCCCACCTTATGAAGCTCTCGTCCAACAAACAATCCTGCTTTGGTGAGCAAGAACAGCATTTTTGTTTTTCATGCTTTCAGTTATGTTGTCAGAGTAAAATGTAATCGTAATGTGAATGACATATATTTATGTGTGACATTCAACCTGTTTTTAATCACATTCTCACATAAATGTGACAACAAAGTTATTCAAAAGTTCACCTTCTTGAATTATTAATCTCTCAATCATCTCATCAGCATTGAAAAGGTTCCTCCTGTATGTGAGGCGCTCTGAAATCCGCGGCGTGGACATTGACAACCCTTATATGAACGTCATGACAGCGCTTACAGTGCCAGACATTGATGATGTCACGGTGGTGGACTATGATGCCCAGGAGGAGAGGATCTATTGGGCTGACATCAAAACTCAAACCATCAAACGGGCTTTCATCAATGGTACCCAGCTGGAAACCATCATTTCTGCAGGTGGGTGTAATCCAGGCATCGATACAAAATTAAGTCAAGACTGTAGAAGTCATCATTATGGTGCATGTGTATGTCCGGTTGTATTCATTAGTTACCCACCTGAATTGCCATAGTGTTATGTGAGTTATTGATTGTTTTTGCTACTCATGCAGTTGTAATTCTTGTTAAATATATTATAGTAATCAATACAATTATTGTTCCCGATCTTTAACGCGATTACCAGGCACAGCACATATTCAGTAATTACTACAAATATGGAGTCATTATATTCAGTATACTTTATTTGGCTTATGCTACACTAGTATATTTACCTGAGTTAATTTAATTACAGCTTTGTAAAGCACTTTGGTGTTAATACTTTTTCTTTTTTTTCATGCTCTCCTTGACAGACATGGTGAACTGCCGCAGTCTAGCTTTAGACTGGCTTTCCAGGAACTTATACTGGCTCAGCTCTGAAAATGACGAGTCGCAAATCAATGTGGCTCGCTTTGATGGGTCCCTGAAGACCTCCATCATCTACGGCATTGATAAACCAAGGTGTCTTGTAGTGCACCCCGCCAAAGGGTAAGTAGATTAGAGCAGTCTGTGCACTTCATCAGCACCTCACCTTCAATGCATAGTATTAAACAACCAGACTAAAGGCTTTAATTTTTCTTTTTTGAAAGAGCAATCAAAGCTTTTTCTGTTTCATAGAAAATGTGTTTTTACAAGTTTGGGAGCTTTTGTACTTGTTTACAAGGTTGTGGACTAAAATCAATTGGCGTGCTCTCATGTTTTCATGTAATAACAAAGTAACATTGACTAAGTACATTGTAAAACACATAACATTCCGGGCTTAATTGGACTGCTAAATATTCACCTCACACCTCTTCATGCAGGAAGATTTACTGGACAGATGGCAACACCATTAACATGGCCAACATGGATGGAAGTAACAGCAAGGTTCTCCACCAGAATCAGAGGGATCCTGTAGGTCAGTATGAGAGATTTGGATGCATGCTGTGTCAGACCTCCTACATAGCTCATTCTTTTGCATTACTTCCAGGTTCCATGGAGCACCCATTTAAAATGTTTACATGCATAATATAAACTGCTTTTATTTAAATATATTCAGCTAGATTAAATTTAAAACACACTTTGGAGAGTTTGAAGATTATGTGAATGCATTTATTCTTATTTTCGGTGCTGCTGTCGGGAGGGAAGTGTAGTGTCCCATTGCAGACACCCTGAAAACACCCTGAATTAAATGTATGGTAATTCCATTCAATTAAATTTTCCAGCATCAATAGCAGTGTTACTGCACACACACCACTTTGAATGTCTGTTCAATGATTGCAAATTTATTTTAAGTAATACTTCTGTTTGAACTGTAACTTGACAAAGAACCTGACAGAGGTGCTTATGTGCCTTAATCTGTTCAAAATCAGTTTGTATCCTTACACATGCTGACTTAAACAAACTGAATCAGCAATCTTTGCTCCTATTGATGTGCTCTCTGCTTCAATATTGTCAGCAAGAATCACATCCACCCTCTTAGTGGTGATGCTATCCCAATAGACAACGTCAAAAAAAGTCTCCAGACTCAGAGTGAAAGTGTCTGGTGAAGACAAGACAAGTCAGGAAATTTAGCTGAATCCTAATTAAACAAGGATGAAAGGGGTAGGGGTCACTGGTGTGCTTCATTAATTTCTGGTTTCTATGTTATTTTATTTATTCATTATTTATTTTTATTTTTTTTTTACCTAAAATCAGACACAACAGTTAGATGTGAGTCAAGAACTTCCATTTTAATTATAGCCAGGCAGAGATGATTTGACAATGGCAGAGATCAGGGAGGCATTAAGGGGAATTGAGTGATGCTGATGGCTGTTGGTTGGGGAGGGTGGGCTGTAGACCCGCTAATGGGAAAGACATGTGTTAGGACAAATGTGAGGAAACATCTCGATTAGAAACAGTAGCGATCGCCAACTTCCACAATACGGGCAGTTTGTTAACAAGTGGATGTGAAGCTGAGGTTCTTATACGTTAGCTGAGGATACTTTGAAGTCGAGTTTGGAGGTCACCCAGGTGCTATCAGAAATCATGAGGAATTACAAAGCTACATCCACAATCACATAACAGGAGGAGACATGAGGGAGAGAAGGAAATCAAAGAAACCCAAGGGAAAATCTCACTGCCACAGCCAGACATGTGACAATTTTTGTGTTAAAGCCAATCTGAGAGACGCCAGTGCTTCACACAGCTTTCCAGCAATGATGGATGGATGAATCCTTATCTGCACATGCTACTACAGACTCTGTACATGTCCAGTCCATGGGAGCAAGATCACAAGATCAAAATCACCACATTTTTAATACAAGCTCACGTTATGTTTGACCTTAAATTTCAGACTCTCTTCATACATATATGATTATGTAATACAAAGCGTCCAAACAAGTAACTCCTGCAGTATTTATGGTGATTACTTGTATGAGATTTTTTGTGTTTTGAGTAAAGGAAAAAAAAAAATGAAACCAATTTCAAAGCCACAAATTCCCATTTGTAATTTCCTTAGTTCACTCTTGCTACAATTTGGAGATGATGGCATTGATTAGATTTAAATGTGACATTGTTTCTTAGTTAAATTAAGACAAAAAAAACATTAATTTATAGAAGCAAAAAAGAACATTAACAATTTGAAAGAGATTTGAAAGATATAATCTGAACAATGATGATGATGATTGCTCTCAAACATTTCCTTAAGCATCTATTACATATGGCTGGGAATCAATGCTCCAATCAAAGTGATTGATCTGAGACTTATATGTATTCCTGGTTCTTGCCTAGCATTATTCAGACTATTGATGAGGCACTGTTGCCAAATTATAAACTGTAATGTTCTTAAGACTATATCTGTGTCACTATACTTTACCCTTTTTGTGTTATGACTCTCCAGACTTGATGAATGCTAAAATAAATGAATATTGCTTGTTTAAGTAAAAACAATCACATGGTCTTCATTTCTAGAAGTTGTTGTCTGACAGCTCAAGGTCAAAATCCCTTTTTGTCAAATAAAAGCGCTCCATTGTCTTTATTATAGTTCTCCATTCTCCTCAGCCTGTCAGCAAAACAGATAGCGGGGTGCACCATAATTCACTGGCTTCATTTATGATTATGGGGTGGACCTGGGGACAAGCGTAAATTAATGGCACATTGTGACTGTGAATCTGCCAGACATATATCCAACACATGGCAGGAGACAGCGAGTTCTCCACTTCTCTATTGCTTTCCGTTCCCTCCATTATCAGTGGTATTCTATGAGAATCCTTCACGTTAGCAGGGGAGGAAAAACAGTCAGTCTCTCTCTTGTTCATTTTTCATTCCAGCTCAAGTTCTTATGAAGAGCCAGTGAGCACATAAGCCATTCTGTTAGCCCTCATTCAACGTAATGCATAGAAAAAAGCCATATAAGAGTAAATTTAGCACCTTCAGGAGTTGTTAGTGAGTACAGCTTGTCTGTTTAGATGACTGATATTACTTAATGTGACATTTAAAGTACTAATACTTTACTTTTAATGGCAATATAGCTTTTTAACATGCTGAATTGTATAACCTATTAGAGTACTTTACATTTTTTAAATGATTTTGCATCTTTGTTTGGTAGGTTTTTGTTGGATTTTTTTCTGATGTTGATGAAATTCTGTCACATGCTCAAGCTAAGCTCTCTACACTAATGAATACCTGTTGCATGATTGCTAACCTGATGTCCCTTCTTCACTTGTCTTCCTCTTAGGCCTCTCAATAGACTACACTGCCAACAAGCTGTACTGGATAAGTTCAGCCAATGGCACTATCAACAGGTGCAATCTTGATGGCAGTGGGCTGGAAGTGCTGGAGACTCTAAAGAGGGAGTTAGTCAAAGGCACAGCTCTGGCCGTGATGGGTGAGTGGGGCTTGTCACAAGTGCATCAGATTGCCATCGAGGATTAGTCAGAGAGTGTGGAAGGATTACGTGTTTAACCAGTTAAGTGGCTGTAGAAAGAAGCTATTTTCCCAGCCCCCTGAAACAGCTGTGATTTACTTCGTGGAAAGCAGTAGGGGCATTAGATAATTAAAACACATTGAAGCTGTGATTGATGATCGATTTTCTCCCCACATTTGTAATGAAAAGTTCAGAGGATGTTCATTATGTGTTGATTCTTGGTATCAGTGCTAAATCCAATGAGTCACACCATCCATCAACTCCAAGCTTCATTTAGAAATCTCCTGAAATCTCAGTCATCATGTTGCAGAGTGGGATCTTACTTTTACCTCAAACTAACTCTCTCGCTCAGTACTGAGCCTCTCAACTATAAGTTGCACGTGCATAAAGGTGATGAATTGACATTTTTGCACTGTAGACATTTTGTCATGTCACAGGTATAGTTGGGTACATGACAGGAGACTTAGATGTGTATTAGCATTGGTTTTGCTGATTCAGTCAATAAAAACATAAAATTGTGTATGAAAAAGTGTGTGTGTGTGTGTGTGTGTGTGTGTATGTGTGAGTAGGTGTGCATGCGTGTGTGTGTGTGTGTGTGTGTACACTAGACAGACTTTTATTTATTTCCTGCTAAAAAAATAATGATATCAAAATATTGTTTTTTACATTTCAGGTTAGAATTTGAATTTCAAAATGTCTCAATCACTGGAAATGTGGAGCTTCTCAACAACTAAAAGTTACTGGTTATACTTGTTTTTACTAGAGTAAATTTTTCTATTATTTTTCTGCTATCGAAGACCATAGTTGGTTATATTCAAGGACATTTACATCAGCATTTCGTACCGTTGAAACTTCGAGAACTACGGCCGACTCGGACAATAGAGACCTAATTATTGAATTTCATAAATGGGAGATAGAACTCCAGATGACATAGACTAATGTCTTAGTTCCTGAACAGTAGCAGGTACAGCAAAACATAGAAATGAAGTCTGCGAGTCTCCATCAATCACAATTAATGAGATAATGTTGTGTTGAGGAAATTGTTTTTGAATGGTAGAATGAACAGCTGTACAGTTATTGCATTTTTTGAAGCGGGAAATTTCATAGTTGCTCAGGAGCACTGCAATTGCATGCTAATGAAATGGTTTATACACGTAAGAAGGTCCATTATAGTTGAACACAAGCACACATGAACATACGTCCAATAATCCTAAAAGCCATTTTTATTTTATATTACAGTTCACGGCTACAAGGTAGGGACTAGATCATTGGATGGGCAGTTTGGTTAATGCTTGGTTATTGATGTTGATCTATCATAAAGCTATTAATTCTTTAACGTTACGCTTCACGTTTAATAACGCATTAAACAACTTGCATCCTTTTTTCCTAGACTGGATCGGATGTGAGCGCTACTAGGACAGTTTCTTAAAATAGCATTTAGGATGCCTCATTAAACAACACACCAACAGACTTCACTGTATATGTATGCATGTGTTTCAAACCAATTAAATCAGTTTAACATGATATTATGAATTGTATTAAATGTATATATGCAAAGGGCACAATTACCTGTCCTTTTGTGTTCTTTTTAGCTAATGTTGACTCGTGTTGTCAGAAATTCAACTGTCCATGCTCTGCAGTGAGCACTTTCATTTTTATCATAGACCTAGCACATGCTTTAAAACATCTATAGAGGACTGAAAGAGAGGCATGGGGAAGATGGCAGAATAGCAGACAGACATGTTATTTTCAATGCTGAGCTTTTTGTGGAGTTGGCAGATGAATAGACTATTGGTGATGCCCATTACAGAGAAATGTCCCTCCTGCATTTGTTTTGTCTCCATGGTGAGAGATGCAATTAACTGCATTTGCTGATGGCCTCTTTTCTCTCTCTCTTTTTTGTTTTTACTCATCTAATCCATGCTTGCTAACCAAACAATGGTTTTGGTAAAATAATTTGGAATTTTAATAGGAATTGCAATTACAGCATAGATTAGCGGTTAAATACAGACCCTTTCTGCTTTGCTGGCTAAAAACTTCTTACGTCTAATCAAAGGTTCTTGAGCAATCTGTACTGATTAAGCCAGTAAATTTAAATAAGCATGAATTTGACAACTCTTATTCTCTCTTCTCTCATCTTTGATTACTTGATTGATCAGCTGACCATATTTGAAGTGGTTAGAATTATTGCAAATCTGTGTCAAGTGTAAACAAAGGAATCTTGAGCTCTGTCTGGATCTATACCTCCTCCACAGCAGACAGGAGAGGTTTTTTGATTGCACTGATATCTCTGGAGTGACAGGTCTTTGAAATACAGTAATTTAGCTCATAGTTCTGCCAGAAAATATATACTGTAGTTTGTTTCATAGAAGTTTTGTGATTATAGAGCTGCAGTTGATTGACAAAAATTAAACCAGCCTATGAGCTTCAGTGAACAAAATGAATGTAATCTATTAACATGTTGAAACAAACATTTCAGGTTAATTGTTTTTTTTTTTCTTTTGGCTTTTTCATTTGTTTGCATTAAATTTAACGACTGCTCAGTTTGGTTGTAAAAGATATAATGATGCCAGCGTTAGTGACACAGGGTCGATCCTCTCAGATTCTCAGGCGCTGTAATAATTTGATTGGCTTGAGGGAAAGGTGAGGCTTTCTATTCAGAGGGTGTGGGTGATTCATCAACCTGGAATCAAAGTAGCAGTTGGGGAGGAAATTGAATATGATGTACCACAAGCAAGCAATCACAGCCAGTCTACAGTCCCTGTGGCTTCACATTAACACAGGGTGCAAAGCTAATCTAGGATAGTGTGCCTTCCAGGGTCAAATGTTGTGTAAACTGCATGCGGGCTGTCATTCTTGCTCATGAGAATTTGTCGGATTTGCAAGAAAGTGCTTCACTTTCTCTTGAAGCAGAATTGAGCCTGAAAGTATTTAATACATAGGGTAATTGCCTCTACAACACACACACACACTCGCACGCACGCACGTATGCACGCATGCATGTGTGTACTGTATGTAAAAAAAATATATACAGTACATACAATATATATATATATATATGTGTGTGTGTGTCTGTGTGTGTGTGTGTGTGTGTGTGTGTGTGTACTGTATAAGTTTGTGTGTGAATGTGTTCGGGTATATATATATATATATATAAAATGTGTGTGTATTTATATATATACACACACACATTCATGTGCATATCTATATACATAAATATACGTGTGTGTATATATATAGTTTTTTATATTTAAATAATCCATTTTAACATAAAATGACAGTCATGCTGTCTAAATGCAAGACTATAAAATGTTTTCTGTGCATTGTGTGGCTTGTTTGAAAGAATGATTCTTTAGCTTGTAGGTTGCAATTTCTATCCATACAGAAAGTTGGATCCATCTCCCCTGCAATTTCCAGTCTATTTTGAAGAGAGAGGAGCCACCTGACTCTTTTCCACTTTGCACTTCAGTGAGATTTAAAAATTAGAGTTTTCTCTCCTCTCTGTAGATTTTTTTGGCAAAGAGCCTGGACTGAACATCACTGATTTCTTCTGAGGGCAGCAATGGGTGCGTGTGGTAGTGGCGGCTGTTTGTGCCAGGGTCAGGAGCGTGTGCATGCGCCTATTTACAAACATTCTCTCTGATAGCAGCACTACTTAAGGCTGGAGATTCACAGTCCCACAGAGGCTGACAGGCTGGTCACTTTGTCAAGGAGTAGAAACATCATGGCATACAACAGCTACAGTTCAAACTGCCCTAACACCAAGCACTTTATTTTAAGTGTTCTGCTTTTAAACTCTCTGATGCAGAGTCAATACATTTCTATATGGTGCATCACCAAATTACCTAATTGGGTTGACATTTAGAGGTGATGTACGTTATCTATGCACAATGAGAAACATCTGCCCAAATTTAATGGTAAGGAAGTCTAAATAAACGTATGAATTAGATATAAGTATGCTTGAAAAAGTCAAAGGAAGAGTGTCTTCTGTTGTAGCATTATTGTCAGCAAGTGGGCAGAACAGGAAAAAGAGTATGCCATATTTTAATCTCAAATCAGCCAGGGAAGGCTTCAATTATTGAAGGGCTTTACAACATAAGAGTGCCAGCCCTGGTGGATTAAATTGAAAGCTGAAGCATGCTGTTTGCTCTCATGAGAAGACAAATTTGATGGAACTGTAGTGTTTTTGAAAGCTTGTTTGCATTACAATTGACTTGCATAAATTTCTCATTGAAGACAAATTTTCTGTGGCTTCATCCAATGCAATAAGAGGACTTTCCTTTTTCATTGCATGCATCTTCTTGAAATGTCATCTGAGGCCTAATTTTTTAAAGCAAATGACATCAATGGTTACAGGTGGGAAACTCTGGTGGGCCGATGAAGAATCTGCACAGCTTGGAACGGTTACCAAGAGAGATGGAAGGAACATTGTCATCCTGAGAAACAAGACAAGTGGGGTGGTTCACATGAAGGTGTATGACAGAGATGGTCAGAAAGGTAAGCAGCCTCACAAATATGCTGTGTGTACACTCATGAACTTCAGTCAATTTTTGTTTTGTTTTTTTTTCTGTTGTTGCATCTGCTTAACTTTCAGGAAGAAATCCATGCCAGATGAACAACGGAGGATGCTCACAGCTCTGCTTCCCCACATCCGAGAACACCCGCAGCTGCTCCTGCACTGTTGGCTACAACTTGCGTAGTGACCGTATGTCTTGCGAAGGTACGATTCTAAAAATATTTACAGCCAATATGCATCTTTTCATAAATATTGGCATAATGACATTTGATTGCATATTTTGATGTACTCAATCAATAAAGTATATCTATCTATCTATCTATCTATCTATCTATCTATCTATCTATCTATCTATCTATCTATCTATCTATCTATCTATCTATCTATCTATCTATCTATCTATCTATCTATCTATCTATCTATCTATGTCTGTCTGTATGTCTCATCTTTTTTTCGAATAAAATACAGTCTCCTGTACTTTAAAGTCTTCTGCTTTCACAATCCTGTGAATACAGTCAGCACTTTGAAGTGTATGTCATTTATTTTTCTTTAGGTGTTGACTCATTTCTGATGTATTCCATTCATGAGGGAATTCGGGGAATCGCGCTTGACCCAAATGACAATAGTGAAGCTCTCATGCCCATTACAGGAACACTGTTTGCTGTGGGAGTAGACTTTCATGCAGGTATGAAACCGCACTACATACAGAAGGATACTCAGTGTTTGATATTGAGAATAAGGCAACACATACGTATGCCAGAGATCCAAAGAGGGTTAAAGGGTTGTTTTGTCTTTCATATGGAAAACATGCATACTTAATGCTGTTCCTGTCCATGCTATACTGTGAGGTTGTCAGCAGGCTTTCTTCATGACCATAGGCTTGCCTACATACAACATTAGTGGATGTTACATATCGCTATATACGACTTATTACATAATATATACACCAATAACACACTTGTGTCTTTCCCTCCTTTATTACATGCACTACAGACTATTCTCACTCAATCATAAACATCAAGGAGGTGGGAGATATTTGTTTTTCCTATCTGGGTTGGTCCACGTGCTTGTAAGGGTGCAGCGTAGATGAAAGAGTAATAATTTCACATTAAAGTGAAACCTCATCTTGAATAACAATACAGTCTTTTCACACAAGATTCTGAAAAAAAAAAGCAATACAAAGCAATCTCCAAGATATTTTATCAAATGAAAGTGCTGGAATGCTCAATGTAAAATAAGAACAAATAGCTTGAGCTGTCTTTTGTTACATCCCTGCTTCCTTCCACGTAATGCATGCGATAAAAATGATACATTTATTACAGTTACAAATTCCATGAATACAATACTGATGTGCAGCACTTATATATATATATATATATATATATATATGTAAAAGGTTGCCACTGAAGCATAATAACAAAGACTGTGAAAAAGAAAATTGTATGTACAAAGGACACACACGCAATGGCTGATAGACAATGGTTTATATTCTAAGAAAAGACCATAATTAAAATGTATGGTTGGATATGTTTAATTGGATTAGACTTTCTTACATATGCATGAAAACAGAAAATGTAAATTAAAACAAAGGTTGCTCATATTTTTATCATATGATTTAATATTCTACTTTCCGACAAAATGGCAAGGTAAATATGAATAAACTTCCCCTAAATTACAAACAATATTATTTATTATAGGGAATAAAATACAAGAATACAATCCAAACAAATCTTTTAATATTTTGAATTACAAGGACATTGCTTTTAATTTTTTCAAGATTTTTGATGCAATGAACATCACAAATGAAATGCTATACCCTTATTGTATTTTAAACCAATGTCCTTTTAAACCAATGCATTTCTCTTTTTTCCTCACCTTGCTTCCACAGTAATTGTCAGATATTAGCATACATGCTAAACCAAAGAACTGAGCAAAATAATCATTATAACCATTAAGCTTTGGCGGGTTAGCATTAACAAGAGTGCATTTGCATACTGACGTTAACGTATAGCTTGGCCATGAGGAACTAAATGCTGAATAACATTCAGTTCAATGGCAGGCAGTTAGTCCTTACACTCATTAAAAATACTCTATAAGTACCATGTAAAAAGAAGGTAAAAATACTATTCTGAAACAGTTTTCCGAACAAAACTAAACCCATGTTTTGCTTCTTGCATCTAATCGACAAGTTTAGCGATTCTCATACTTCGCTTTTTAGTCCAGCCAATGCTATGCTGACAGCTCCAGGGGACTGTCAGGCTCTGAGCCAGAACTTTGAAGGTGGGCCCACAGAGTAGACAGGATGGAGTTGAAGAATAGTCTGATTCTGTAGAAGAGATGGACTATGAATATTGAAATAATTGGCTTATTTACAGAGTTTGGCAGGTTTTTACTCTCAGCTGGACAGGGCCGCTTTAACTGATGGACACACTTTTTAATTTCACCGATATTTTGTGGGATGGACAGAATGTATTGGCTGGATGGATATGGCCCTCAGACCGCCAGTTGATTATTACTGCTGAGTGATAGAACTGTGTTTGAATTTTCTGAATAAAATGTTGCTCTTCATATACTCATTATGTACTACATGTTCTCTTTTGAATTATTAATTATGTCAATACCAACTTCACCGAGTTATGTTCTGTATCGACTGCATCATTATCAATTTCCTTAAGAAGTTCATCATCCATCAACTGTAAATGTTACTTGATTGTCACGTTCCTATTTCCACATTACCAGTTCTATTCAATCTTTTTGATGGAAAAGGAAAATATTTTACAATATTTTAAAAATATTAAGTTCAAAGATTTATGATGCAATGTTCATAGGCACTAACATTGTTCAGAAACAGATGAAAAGGATTCTGTGTTGAGGAGGCAACTACAAGTGACAAGAGGATGATGAATGTGTTTTCTTAAAAACAGAAAAGTAATAAATAAAAAAGCAGTTGGATGATACGCAAAACCAAAATGTTGCTGGGGTGTGATTTGCATACTAGTTATCTGGCTAGACATGAGCCTCCATAGGAATTTTGAGCTCCTCCACTCTGAAAATGTCCATTTTTTTTAAAACATATAAGAATCTGTTGGCAGGCATTCAAATAATCCCCACTCCAAGGACACTCTTAAATAATTCATGTTTTTTAATGAAGGAAATTTGCAGTAGTCCGTGTAAATCAATCTCAAGGGGTGTATATTCCCACTGTAATTACATAATCACTTGACTTCATTGAACATACTGGATTACTCACGACACAAGCTGTAGTCATGAGTCAGAATACTAGACATTAACTTTCAAGTGAGCTTGAAATTCAGGTCTAAATCAGAGTGGCCAAGCCAAAATCAGACAGGCCCAACCAAAACAATATTGCAAATAGTCCACCCATTTATTACTTTGTACAGGTGAATAAGCATTTGGATTACTAAACTCATCCAAGAGCAGCAGCTGATAACACACGCACATCATTTACATGTCATTACTGAAACCCGACTGCCAGAGCAGAGCGGATGAAAGCCTTGCAGCTGTTTTCTGTCATTTTTGAGCTACGGGTTAACAGAGTGTGAAGGCAGCAGGAACAAGGAAGTGCAAATAAACATATAACGCCACCTAACCTTGTAACAGCCTGCTCAAAGCTGAGATGACAGACATTCATAGAGATGCGATTGGAGACTGCACCATAAATAAATTATGTACTATTTTATATGCTTATGTAATAGGGTCATTAAATTGGAAAGTGTCTATAACAGTTTTACCAACACCACGGTTTGCTTCAAGCGATATTTTGCCCTGTAAAATTCGGCCGACAATTGCCTTTCCTGTTCAGACACTGCGTGACAACATTGTGTTGTGTATGGACTGTGTAGGTATTTTCACCATTATATTTATCATTTCACAACACATTTGGTGAAATGGGCCGTACTGCTATAAAATGGTTTCATGAGCTACTTTGTTTGAAGGCGTAAATATGTTTGTGGCAGCCACATTTATCATTGCATTTTTTTTTTTGTCAACATGCTATCTTTTATCTTACAGGGAATGACACCATATACTGGACAGACATGGGCTTGAACAGAATTTCCCGGGCCAAACGAGATCAGACTTGGAGGGAGGACATTATAACTACCGGAATCAGTCGAGTGGAAGGCATCGCTGTCGACTGGATAGCGGGCAAGTATTGGAGCTCCTTGGGCCTTGGAATCTGGGGCTGGATGGCGTCCAGCCGGTCTCAACTAGTCAAAATCATAACTTTATGCACATTGCTATGGGTCAAATATGTTAATTAGATATTGTTGGTTTTGTTACCTCATGAAAGGTAGGAAATTTGTCAAAAAATATAATTCACAGTAAAACAGTATTAGTTTGACTGTTGTTAAGTTCAGGCTCTGCTTACGTATCATGTTAGAATCAATAAATCTAACTAGTATTGCCTTTTTCTCTACGCAGGAAACTTGTATTGGACAGATCATGGTTTGAATCTAATAGAAATCTCCTGGCTGAATGGTGCATATCGTTCAGTGGTCATATCTGAAGGACTTGATCAGCCAAGAGCCATTGCTGTACATCCACAGAAAGGGTAGGCCATTTCTTTTTTCTGGCGGTGTTAATTGATTTAAAAAAAAAAAAAGATTTTTTAATTAATCCCAATATCAGCTCTGATTGATAACAATTGAATGCGAGTTTGAAATACTTGAATTTGCTTGTGCTTTTGGGGGAGTTAAAACAAATTCATTTGTGTTGTTGGAATAAAGGATTGTTGTAAGGATTATGGTGTTTTTCTTTCCGGGGTGTGCTCCAGCTCTCGCCCTTAGCCATAGGCACCAGTAGATCCTTGACCTGCAAAGAGGACAAACAGCTGTAGGATGGATGAATTGAGAATAGTTACTAAGAACATAGTTTTGATGACTTCTCAATTTGATGCAGATATAGATCAGAGGTGTTTGGTTTATATATACCTCCATTTTCATCCTGTAAACAATTTTCATGTCCACTGATCACCAAAAATAGATGAAAATACTACCTAATCTAAGATAGTAATTGGTGGTTTAGACTTTCGAAATCACCACAGAATAGGATTACAGTAGCGGTGTAGGAAATACATGTTGGAGAAGTATGAATAAATTCAAGTCATTAATTAACAGTCCGTTTCTCATTGGTTGAATCAGAAGCAGTTTGTACTTCTTACACATTATGCTACAGCAATCAGTGCAGTTGTAAGATAATAGCATGCCTTCCAGGTACCTGTTCTGGACGGAATGGGGCCAAAACCCCTGTATCGGGCGTTCCCGTCTGGATGGCTCAGATCAAGTTACCTTGGTCAACTCAGGCATCATGTGGCCCAATGGAATATCCATAGACTATGAGGTACAGCTCACTATTATGAACCTCAACCCACTCCATTCCACTCTTACATACTGCACTTCAAACTTCATCTATTTTCTGGCTGAAATATGACTTTGCCTAAGTGGTTCAGTTTGTGATATGGATTTTAAAAATACTTTGCAGGAAAATACATTATACTGGTGCGATGCCCGCACAGATAAGATCGAGAGAATAAACCTTGAGACAGGTGAAAGCCGGGAGACTGTACTGTCAGCGCCCAACGTCGACCTGTTCTCAGTGGCTGTGTTTGGACCTTACATCTACTGGTCTGACAGGTAATTTATTACTCTCTTAAATGCACACACATGAAATGACCTACAAAGTCTGCAATTCTGGCTTGATAATAACCCCTTCCTTTAAATGTCTCATGTGGCAATATTAAAAAGAGCAAGATCTCATAGTGAGGGTTACTGACAATATTTGTAAATACTGTATCATTCAGTGTCATCAGCAAGAGCATATCCTTTTTCATCTTTCTGTAACATGTACAGTGTTCAGTTTAATTAAATAATGCTTATTCTTTGTGAACTGTTACCTTAATATAAAGTCTAAGGATCCCTTGAAACAAAGACTAAAATAATAAGACAATTTGATCAACTGTTAAGACCAGCAAGATAATGAGTACTAAATAGTTAATTACTGTAATCTCTTATTTATATCTTTTACAAATTTACAACATTTTCAGGACAACAATGCAAATAAGCTATTCACTCTATTTCATGTCTGTCTTCATGTCCTTAGATGGTTTGCACTGTATCTAAAGAGATAAATCTGCCTTTTATAACATGATTTCATTACCTTGTTCTCAGTAAAATGCGGAAAGAACAAAGGCTTATTTCTTATTTGATGCATGACCACTTATTTTGTCATGTCTCTCCTGTACATCAGGGCTCACTCAAATGGTTCACTCAGACGTGGCTTTAAGTCTGATGCCAGTGAGGCTGTGACCATGAGGAGTGGTCTCGGTGTCAATTTGAAAGATGTGGCAGTGTTCAATAAAGGTAGAGAAAAAGGTAAACGCTTCAAATTACTTCTTACACACTACTACATTGTTACTCATTCACATTTGTAAATATATTTTTCCTTCGATACACCTATGATGGTTTCCTTTTGTCATGTGTAGTCTTGTCTTGTGTAATGTACTTTGAAAAAGGGAAAAACTGTTGCAAACCAGTAATTGTACATATATTGGGTATTTCAGGCACAAACCCCTGTGCCAGGAGTAACGGAGGCTGCCAGCAGCTATGCTTCCACCTGGGTAGTGGTCGCCGGACTTGCTCTTGTGCTCACGGCCGCTTGGCAGGTGATGGCTTTGCCTGTGAGCGCTATGAGGGATATCTACTCTACTCTGAGAGGACCATACTGAAAAGTATCCACCTTTCAGACGAGAATGACCTCAACTCACCTGTACAGCCTTTTGAGAATCCTTCTTTTTTCAAGAATGTCATAGCCTTGGCATTTGACTACAGTCAGAAAACAGATGGGACAAACCACATTTTTTTCAGTGATGTTCACTACGGAAATATCCAGAGGATTAATGATGATTGGACAGGGAGAACTCTTATTGCAGAAAGTAAGTGTATTTCGTATTTCGTCTGTGTTTTCTTGTTATGATGGAAAAGTTTGATAGTCATGTGTGTACATGATTCATGTTGGGGTTCATTGTGGTTTGAGACTATATGGCACAGGAGTTGTAGGCATTTTCTGACATCCCTTTCATTCTTATACTGAAAATGGTATGATGAAATTAATGAAAAACATTTCAAATGTGCTTTAGAGTTCTGCTATCCAAAGCATTTTGTTTGTTTTAAGTTTTAATATGACTTAACTGCATTGACTGTGTAATGACATTTGAGCATTGCCAGGGAACCTTTGACAGCGCAGTGACAGTGTAGCTAAGTACAGCTAGCACATGCTCATTTTTTAATGTTGCAGAATTCCACTCTTATTAGCCGATCATTCCAAATAAGGTCATATTTAGTTTATTCCTAACTGCCCAATATTTACCAAAACATCATTTACCTTGACTCACAATCTGCTGACATTTTTCTTTATTTTCCTTTAGTCCCTTCAAAAGATTATTTAATAAGGAGTCTGAAGAGTGTAATGCTTATCTTTGAAAGCTTTCTGACTACTGTTACTGATTGAATGATGGGACCAATTGTTCTCTATTACTTCACAAAATCTCTATCAACTCTGTCTAGATGAGCATGACTGCTTTCAGAACAGTACAGACAACATGCTGCTTGGCTACCATCCTTTGCTATTCAGAAGTTTTCTTCTGGGAATAGAGCTTTCCTTTTCCACACACTATTCACTCTATGAAAGTGGTAAAGTGTTACAGATCCACTCCCACTAACCCCCATAAGCTATTTCCCACACCCTTGGTGAGGGAGCTTCCTGTTTTTTGCTTACCTAGAAATCAACAAGCATTATTAAGACCTGTCAAATGTGACAAAATGGAAAATCAGTGCAGTGTAAATAATTTGAAGAATTTATTTTTAGGGGTTTTGAGATTTTATTGTTTGGATAGATTAGGATATCTGAAGAGGAGACAGGAAATGAGGATAGAACAGAAGGAAGTTGTGCTCCAAAGAGTGATGGGGCTGAATCAAACCCATTGTTACCCCTACCAGTCCTGGCCTCCAGACATGGGGTGCATACTTAACTTGCTTAGCTAAATACAGCTAATACAAATGCTGTTCATTTTCTGAGTACATCTTTTTTGTCTATGTATGTTTTTTTATGAAGCATGTTTTCAAATTGTATGCATTATGTACAAGTGTGGTATATTCATTCTCTTTGTTGCTAATCAGCTATAGGTAGCTTCCAAACATACTCTCTCACAGAGACAAAGATCTCTTACATTTTCCTCTAAAAAAATCCTGCCTGCTTGTCATCATTGAGAAAAAGTGAAGATGTTAGTCATCTATATTTCCCTAAATTAATCTCCCACCCCACCAACAATTTGCGAGAAACTCCAAACTGGAACGCCTTTATTGTAAACTATTAATTATACCGGCTGGCTCAGGTTATGTGTAAACTATTCTATTCCATCATTTATAGGTTCTCAGATAAAAAGGTATAGCTAAAATCTATTTCATTAGCCACATGTCCGAGGGCTGGACTGACAGCTGACGTTGTTACCCGAGCAACAAAAAAGATGAAATCAGGTTCAAGATATTTGAAAATGGCTTGAGATTATTCATAGCTGTATGAAGGAAGTGTGAGATTTATTACATTTTCTTTTGAAGTGGATTTTTATCTTTATTGTACTCTTATGGAGTTGACAGAAGACAAAAAGGGACTGCTTTTCTTATCAAAAATAATCTTCTGTTTTTTTTTATGATAAACAGACGAACTAACAAATGACAGAGTTACACATGGTTTAACATAACACACAAAACCCTCACGCATGTAATCTTTCCAAAGCCCTGACAAATATGATTACCTATTTGGTTGACAAACTGTGATATCTGACAACATAGTTCAGGTCCAGTAGATGTGTACAGAGTGTTTTATTGAATTTGAATATATTTACTCTGTCACTGCAGGGTAAGAATGTTTTATTGTTTTCAGAGAAAATTAATCCATCCTTTATTTTCACGTTCAGGTTTCTATTTTTTTTAAATTATTATTATTCTGCACTGATCTCCTATTATTTATTTTTTTTGTGCTTTCTGCATTATGTCATCATTTTTTCCTGCTTGTGTGTATGTGTGTGTGTGTGTGTGTGTGTGTGTGTGTGTGTGTGTGTGTGTGTGTGTGTGTGTGTGTGTGTGTGTGTGTGTGTGTGTGTGTGTGTGTATGTATGTGTGTTTCAACAAAAGATTTGTCACTGGCCTCTTCCGTAACATAATGGAGACAATTCTCCAGTCATTGGGCTCCACAAACACCGTAGTGAGGTCCTTGGGGAGTAGTACACACATTCATGTACTTGGGTACAACTCAGCAGTACCGTATTATTAAGCGAACCCTCTTCTTAAGATTGATGCCTGTGCGATATTGAAAAACAGGGTCATATTCAAATGACAATTTATTAAATCACTGTCAAAAAACTAAAATAAATAGTCATGGATGAATATGGCCAGGTCCCCTATAATCACTCTCACTCTCTCTGGAGGTTCTCTCACTGTCAGTCAAACTGGAAGGCCACAGAGGGCTTTTCATATTATGTGTTTGGGAAATTGGTTCATGATGAAAATATATTCAGGCAATGAATGACAGTTGTGTCAACAAATAACTGTCTGTCCAGTACAGAGATTCATGAACTCATTGTCAATAACCATGGAGACAGTACTGTAGTTATGCCACTTACTAGATTGTCTGAAATTTTCTTCAAATTGCGTAACAACTTTGCAGCCTAGTGGAGAGAGAATATACCATGCCAAAATTTAACAAGAAAAAATATTTTTTTGTTTTGCAGTTTTTCAAACTTCTCCTGTCTCACACTGTGATTATTCATTTTCTTCCCATGCATGGACAACATATTTTGTTTATTTTATTTTATTTTTTTACATCAAAAAGATTTAACACACTGCTTTCAGAGTGTTTGTTAAGGTGTTAATCAGTGGTCTTGGGGGTTCTATTCTTTTAGATGTGGGTTCAGTGGAAGGTCTGGCCTACCATCGGCCTTGGGACACATTGTTCTGGACCAGTTCCACCACTTCCACCATCACCAGACAATCTCTGGACGAGAATCAAGTTGGTGCCTTCAATCGTCAAGCCGTGGTTGTTCTCTCAGAGGAAGACCATCCACATGCCCTGGCCTTGGATGAGTGTCAAAAGTCAGTAGGTCTTCAAATTCCCTAATTACTCTCTTACTCCTCAAATTACATTGTCAGAAAACCCAAACCTGGTTGCAACAAAGTTCAACCTTCAATACTGTCACAGCATATACTGTATTAGAACTGTGTGACCATAGAGAAGAGGACTCAGATGTGCATCTCACAGATGCAAACAAACACTTGGCAAAATCAGATTTGATACATGAGAGATAAGTCAGAACAAATGCTTCCACAAAGCACCATGCAGAAGGTCAATAGCAGACAGGTCTTCAGCAACCCAGAGACAGCTCTCTAGGATAGACAAAACTATCCACAGACTAAATTTCAGACAAAGGAAATGACAGGTGAACTTCATCAGAGTACAGAAAACACATTGCAACAAGTGGAGGTTTGACTCAAGAAGAAAGGTGAGCAACTAAGTAAGGTCATGGAAAATTATTTCTATGACCTTTAAACTTTTTGTGTTATCTGAACATATCTTTAAATTTAATCAAATAAGCAAAACCTTGTTTCCACATAAATGGTATATGATATCATAATATATTGGTCATTAAAACAATATTAGTTACTCGTAGAATCCACACTTACTTTAACCTTTGATGATCTGCCAAGATATGTCCCTGACTGACCTCAAATCCACTACATCTCAGTGAAAAAATGAAACGGATGACACACCTGCCAGATCGGGTGACATTAGGTCTGCCTTTCAATTTGTTATTGTGTCTGCTTTTATATATATATATATATATATATATATATATATATATATATTTTTTTTTTTTTTTTTTAATGCCCCGCTGGCATTAAAAAAATTTGAATAATGTTAACAACAAATTTCAGTGTGTTTTTTGATATGTAACAGTTAAAGTTAAGTTACTGGGAGAACTTGTGTTCAGTGCTCAGACAGGCTTTGTTGCATTAGCCCACATGGCCATGTAGGATTTTTAATGGGAGAAAAGTGTTGCTGGCCTCTGGGGAAATCTTGGATTAAGCAATTGAACACATTGGTTTTGGTTCACATTACCAAAATAGCTTAACACTAGGTTTTGTAAGTGCTGACTACATAGAACATCAAGCTTACAACTGGAGCGATGATAAAAGTATAAAACTCTCCAGCAAAATTCCGTATCCAGTCAGTCTACTCGCACAAATTGGGTTTTCTTTCTGATAAAGCTCGGGGTAGTTGTCCAGAACAAGCCAAATTTCTTTGTTTACCACACCTTCTTCATCTGACATATCAGTGTAAGTGTGACAAAGAGTAACAGTGACAACTCCGGTATATTTTGTGCTGACTAAGAATACTAACAAAGTAACAAACATAAATGCACTATGGACACCTTTGTTTGTTGGAGCAGACATTCTGAAGTTCATTGCTGTATGTCGTTTTTACATCTCAGTTGTCACTGTTCTAATCTCTTCTGAGTTGCCCCATAGTTTCTGAAATATTTCATTAACACATTAATTTATGTATCTAGAACTAAGAAAACTGTGCTTGTTATTAAGAAAATAACCGTATTCCTGTCACATGCCTCAGATTTAGCACCTGGCATATTCATGAATATGAAGTGTTTTTCTGAAAAGGCTGTAAGACTATTTGTTGCAGTAGTTCAATTAATATCTTGACCTTAGACTACTTTCTAGATTGACAATCTGGCACTTTAGCCATCCTTCTGTAGAAACAGTCTGATAATTAGAATTTCAACTCAAGTGTCTAATTTACAGTCCCTGATTCTGAATGGTGACCAGATTCCTTATTATCATACATGAATGTACTTCCATTATAATTGCATAAGGTGAGAGGCTAAAGGTTGAAAAAAGTTTTACATACACGTGGAATCACATTCTTTTTTGTTCTTTGGTCCAGCTGCACAGTTTTGGATATAAATGGATGACTTCAGGTTCACTGAACCATATAAGCCAAAATACAAATCTTTCATCTGTTTTCCTTTTGCTATTATTTGTGCTCTTAGGTCCTCTATGTGGGAAGAAAATGAATAAATGACTTGTAACTCACAACCAATGATACTAATCTTTTTTTAAAAATTGAAACTGAACAATACTTCATCATTGAATAGTAAGTAATTTTTAAAAGGGCGGTGTAGGAGGTGTATTTATTGCTTTTGTATTGCTGGTAGGAAATTTCTGATTACACCTGCATTTTCAGAAAAATCAACTTCCTCTTGCACAATATAAAAGGAAAAGATTGATCTCTGCACTAGTAATTCAGTGTTTGTCATCTCACATTTCAGCCTGATGTTCTGGACCAACTGGAATGAGCAGAGACCCAGCATCATGAGATCCACTTTAGCAGGCAAAAATATGAGGATTATCATTGGTTCTGATATCCTGACACCGAATGGATTGACAGTTGACCACAATGCAGAGAAGCTCTACTTTTCAGATGGAAGCCTTGGAAAAATTGAGAGATGTGACTTTGATGGTTCTGGAAGATATGTAAGTATTGAATTAATTATGTAAATTCTAGTTGGCCAATTTCAACTCTCTGTAAAGATATTTGCTTTTTAGTTTTAATAGTTCTATTTTAATTTCTGTTGTCATAAGGAGTGGACACTTTTGGGATTGCAGGTTATTTTTTTCTATCATTGTGTTTGATATCACGATAAATCAAAAGTGTCTTAATGAAAGCGGGCAACTCAGCCTCTAGTTCGAAACTACTTTTCTTATTTGTCTTCCAGTGATGGAGAGATTTAATTACAAAACATCTGAGAAACATAGCACATATTCAGGGCCAGAATAACAGATTGATCTGGCCTTTTATGCTGAAATGAAACATTAAATTTGGTCTTCTGTTTAATCTCTCATCCCCATTGAGCTCCTAGAATACTGTGTTTTATGTTGTTGGTAGGATCTGAAATACCTCTTGATGTTCTTTGCAGTTTTTCTTCTCTGAGGGTGCAGATGGTTTCCTTAATGACTGAACTACACTCAGCGAGTGTAGTTCACATTTTGTCCATGAAAACCTTGCATGCATAACATATAAGATCCCCAATGAATCAGTATCTTCTGTACTCCGATGTGTGAAAAATTGAGTACAAGATGGTCATTTTTGCAAAGGATTTCAATTTTTGCTTGACGTGGCCTCTGCAGCTCAGCACCTCGGCCCATCTCAATTAGTTACCGGTACGTTTGCTGAGCAAGGTCACAAGGCTCAGAGAGTCTTCACCTTTGGGTCCCCCCAACCCTTGCTGCCATCTAATCCTGCTAATGAAGGCTTCGCTATGAGGCTTCTCTGGGTGCTGATTCTCCCTTCCAATTAAAATGTGTAAATTAAACAGAGATGGCTGATTGGCAACTTTAGCACATGCACAAAAATGTCAAGGGAGTCTGTCCATTATATAAAACTTTTACTTACTGCATTTACATATATACAATACAAATATTCCGGTTTTATTATAACTTGGTTTTGATCAATAACAGAACATAGTTTTGGCTTGGAACATGATAACAAGGTAGTTGAAAGCTAAAGCTGGCTGTGTGTTAAAATCAAAGTACAAGTTTTTGATTGCACATTGTGTTTATATGTCTGACCACCTTAGTCAATATGATCTTTAACACTAAAAAGTACTCTGTTTAGAAAATAGAATAAGATGTTTACATGCCCCTGGTAGCATATCTATGGTATGATGCTGAATAAATGGAGGATAGGGATTGCTCATCATTTTTTATTTTTTATTTATTTGTTTTTTATCCATCTCAAACCCATCTGATTTGACCGAATGAGCAAAAGGCTGCAATTCATCATTTTGGAATTAAAAACAGGTTAGGTGCCATCAAGGGTATAATAAATCACATTACAGACTTCTAATTTTTTGTTTCGTCCCGTGAATGAACTTGACTGAAACGCCCTCCAGGGCATAGCTACCCTTTTTCACTGTGGCACTGCAGTGTGGTTGGCAACAGAGAAGAACCAGAGCTGTGGCATGGTAGACTCCCACAGGCCATTTTGCGAGTGGATACCCATATTGTTAATGAAGGCAGTGCTTCACAAAGGGCAGCAGGGGCACATGATGAAAGAAGATTTCAGCATGTTTAGCAGGAAAAAGAAGCCATGAAGCGATAGAATATGAACCCAGAGCTGTCTGGGAATGGTTAATGTTGTTGTTCAGTGTCAGCACTGTCTTCTCTGGGATCGTTTACCCATTTATGTAAAAACAAGGAAGTAATTTTGGAATTTCTCTGTGTGGCAGTTTTCATACCTTATTTTTAACATTGCTGAATAGTGAGAGGGTGAGAATAATGTGTCAGATATGTTTACACAAGCCATACGTTTGGCACAAAAGTATTGGGTTGCAGGCTGGAAACCTAATGTATGCCAAATCTAATTTCCTATCAATATGTTACATCCCTCCCATCTGGCACTTAATCTCTTCCTCCGTTTCGCATTCTCATGTCTATCCAGCACTTGCCTGATGGCCAGTTCATGCTTCCACGTGCTGGGTTCCTTTAATCAACACCTGTCCTATTAATCCCAGGATGGCACAGGGGTAATGCAATGCTGCTTACAAGCCTGTCTCACTTAATGGCTGAGACTATAGAGCTGCTGGAGGCCTTGACTCCCCCCCCCCCCCCACACACACACACACACACACACACACAAACACACGCACATACACACACACACACACACACACACACACACACACACACACACACACACACACACACACATGAAGAGCCCCACATAGTGAAACTTGATGGATTCCTGCCTCCCTGCCAATGGCACCATCATTTAATCCCTCAACATCTGGGTTATGGAACCACATGGGTGGTGGGATGATGGGTGATTAATGAGTCCAAACATATTGTCCCCATTTATTTTAGGGTTGCACAATATTCTCTTTACACTTTCTCCAGTTACGGATTGTAGACAGAAGCGTAAACACAAATAACATCAAATGCTTAGATTTTCTCTTGTGCTTTAACTCCCATCAGCTATTCTGGAATGTAAAAATAATTTACACACACTGCAGGTTTCCTTAATTTGATGTGTGATGAGAGCAACATGTGCTTTGTTTGAAATTCTTTAGGTCATTGTTAAATCTGGACCTGGCAACTTCTATGGACTTGCTATCTATTCTGATTTCATCTACTGGTCAGACTGGGCTCGCAGGTCTGTGCTGAGGACCAATAAGTACACAGGCGGTGACACCAAAGTACTGCGGGCAGATATACCCCATCAACCAATGGGGATTATAGCTGTGGCCAGGGACACAAACAACTGTGAGTATTTAAACACATGGAAATATGTTTAATTTGTTCCCTGCCTGATGCAGTGTCAGGTCTGCAAACATTTGTGCATTTTAAATTTACAAGTGAAATTTTATGTACATAACTTCATACTTACATTGCCATAGTTAAGGCCAAATACTTTGTTTCTCTTCAGTGAGATGAAAATATTTGAAGAAACTGCATTTTTCAGTGACACACTTTTGCACCATGTTATTCAGTTCACCCTGAGACCTATATCTAATTATTTTCCTTTCCCTCTGTTAGCATTTTTTGTAATACAACAACACTTTAGGAAACAATAAATCCAGACATATTTTGCTTATTAGAGGCCCACACAATATTAACCTTTTTCAAAGCACGTTTTCTTTCAATTCAGCTAACAGTTATCTTTTACTTTAAAAGTAGATGGAAATTAGCTTTTGCCTTATCTGGTGCGATACATGTAGTTTTTTTTTTTTTATTCAATAAGCAGTGAAACGAAACTAAATTGAAAAATATAATCTGATAACAATATATTAGCTGATACAATGACAAATGTATAAATAACCATTAAAGGGTTGTTTATATAATATTTATACTACATTGTTTTTAAGTCTGCTCATGGCTCAGAGGTAAAACTGAGACCAAATCTGTAAGTTTTAGACAAAATATATAGGTGCAATAAAGTGCAACAGTCTCACCTAGAGCTGTCTGTGTAAAAGGATCTAAAGTCTGATCTTCTGCATGGACCTTAACATGATAAACAGTATATATAAATCTTAACTATTTAAGACAAATTAGAGACAAATTACATTACGTAAAAGGTAAATTGTTTTTAATATCAACCTAATGAAAGTATAATACATAAGGAAATGCACTTGTAAAATATGAAGTAATATGTTCATATTAAAATAAAAAAACATGTCAGATGTCAGTCATAGTTGATGGATAATATTAGCGTACAATCGCAACACATTATCAAAGCAAAAAATAAAATATAAAGGCACCATGTTTTAATGTATAAATGCAGTATGGCAGGAAAGATAAATTTATGTGGGTTTAATTTTGAGAATCTTTCAGAGGTGACTAAAAACAAAAACCTACCCTATTGTGTTACATGAGTCTCTAAAGGGTCGTATAATGTTTTCCAAGTGGGATGAAAGGAAGTGAGCTTAATTGTATTCCACTGTTCGAAGGCGAGTCCTACTTATTGTAGTTGATTTCATTTTGGAAAATAAACATATCTAATATACTGCATAATGTGTGGTGGCCAGCAGTGGTAGATGTGATCATCAGCTTATCATGTCCTATTCTTACACAATGAAACTCCACATGACATGATCATTTTTAATATAAACAGTTGTTTTTGTCTCTTATGAATGAAACACACAAGCTACACAAGGCCAGGTAATCACTGAAGTTGTCTAATTTTTGTTGTAAAATGTCAAGTTCTCTAACTTAAATTGTTTGTAACAGTTGCACTTCGTATTCTGTCTGCTGTTGCAGAGCTTTCCTTACCTGATTTTCTCTCTCAGTATTATACTAGCCCTTACATTTTTTTGCATATTAAGTCTAAAGTTTGGTCCTGAGGTTTAGTTCATTACCCAGTTCCCACAGAGCTACATGGGCTACTTCTTTTATTTTTTTTTAAATTCGCACCCCAGGCAAAGGAAGACATGCATTGTAATGCATTTCCTATCTCTCAGTGAGAATAGTACTCAGCAGGACTTGATTAACAGAGCTCCCTTTTTAACTTGTGTTGACCACTTGTAACTCTATAAATGAAAACAAAGAGGTGCAGTATCTTGAACTTAAATCTGACTCATAGCTGTAGGAAAAGCCAAACTGTGCAATTTTAGAAGAGATCATCCAATACAGCCATGCAATAGCCATCCAATATTGCCATACAAAGTAACCTAATAAAGACAATGTTTCCTCCGACGATGAATCAATGAATCTATTACATCTCAACATCAACAGACCGACTGATCAGACTGATATTGTTTCAAAAACATTGTGTATCTTGGATGATATTTTTTACTTTGACTGCTCCTGATCAACTAATACCCTCTGTTTTAAGGTGAGCTGTCCCCATGCCGACACATGAATGGAGGCTGTGGTGACCTTTGCCTCCTGACCCCATATGGGAGGGTTAATTGCACTTGCCGAGGAGAACGTGTGCTGTTAGATGACAACAGATGTGTGTGTAAGTTATCGAGTCCACAAATACTCTCAAACCCAAACATCTTCTTACCCGATATTGATTGCAATTGCAATTTCACTGAGTGGTGGTAAAAGTCATTGTCTGTATTTATATGTACTGCGTAACTGGGCTTCAGTTCACTCACGTTAAGATCTTATTTATGCCTTTTGCACCATCTTTGATAGCTTTGAAATGATTCCTTTGTAGACAATAACACATATCCAGGAAAGCCTGACGAGCTGTTGTCTCTTCCTTTTTGACTAAGCAATGAATTTGCTAAGTCAAATTCAATGATTCCAGAAGTGTGGAAAATTTTGGATTTCAAAATTAAAATGCATTTTCAAGTTTAAGAGGTGTCATGTCAATAATGTCAAAATTATCTGTTTAACATCACATAAGCTATGGTTGTGTCTTACTTCATTATTTCACATTACCGGCTGAAATCCTGAAATACAATGTGAAGATAGATCCTGAACCCGCGACAGCGGACAAAAGCTGGTAAAGAAAATAAATGGATGGATGAAGATAGACCATGAGGCAGTGGAAGTTGTTCAAACAAGTGAGGTTTGGCTGGAATGAAAATGGCGAGTGACTCAGAAGAGCTGGATGGGTGCCTGAGTGTGGAGAGGATGGCAGGATTTCTACCATACTCCCATTTAGCTCATTACCAGAGCAAGAAGTTATATTTTCTAAATTGCAGTGTTACAAGTAGCAGAGAATTGATGGTCAAACTGTATTATGTTTGTGTGAATTTAATGTGTGCTGTGCATGTTGACCGGTAATTGAAATTTGGTGATAATGATATCATTGAATGTGGTTCTGACATATGTAAAAAAAAGTATTGATTGTTGCATAAATTAAAATGTTGGGTCTATGTTGTTTTGAAGTTTCTCCCAGCGGATTAAGCAGTTTTGGACAGTCATCCATCACCCTTATTGTCTTGTTCTGCAGCAGAAAATTCCTCCTGCAACATCCACACTGAATATGAGTGTGGGAATGGCGAATGCATAAACTACCACCTCACTTGTGATGGAATAGCCCACTGCAAGGATAAATCGGATGAGAAGATGCAATACTGTGGTAAGAAACTTTTGAAGTTCTGTTGAACCCACATTTAGATGAGAATGTTGAGTGTCATACATGACGATACGCAGGCATACAGGTCATGGTAAATCTCTGTTGAATAAAGTCAAACGGAATTGTAGGAAAAGGTTGAAGACATTTTGCCTCTGATTGGCTGGTGGGGACCTCCAGATAATAAACATAGTGGGAGTATTTGAGGTCAGTAAGTCATGTCAGTCGTTATAACCCAGTTCTATAGATTTCAAGCAAGTGAACTGAATATCGATTGAAAAGGCCTCTTGGATAAAAAATGGAAAGTCTTTACACTTTTCCTACAAGTCCAGTTGACTTTATTGAAAGCAATATTAAGTATCAAAAACAAAATGTTGGCATTAATTAAATTCTTTTAGAAATTCTTGTTGACCTTTCTGTCATTGACACATTGACATTTCTGGCTCTGAAAGGTGGCAATTATGCTGTCATTTCTAATGTAACTATGAATTCTGCTGCGTTTAGTCAACAGGAGTTGTCGGAAGGGATTCAGGCCCTGCTACAACCAACGGTGTGTGGCCAACAGTCGCTTTTGTGACGGGACTGATGACTGTGGGGATAACTCAGATGAAGCTTTCTGTAGCAGTAAGTCACAGCCCTTTGATCCCTTGTTCAAGCTGTCCTGCCTCTGAGGGTAGGTTGCAACCACACTAATGCTCATATTAATACAGCATGCTGAGCCACAAGCTGTGTTAAGCCTTCACTGTCTAATGAGCTCCAAGATCATAAAGAGTGCACAGATTCTTGGAGAATCCCAACCCTCACTCTTTAAAGCTGCGCTTGAGGGTCCAGGAAAATATGCTGTTTTTCTAACATGGCCGGACTGATTTTTATTTTGACCTTGGTGGTGAAGTCATTCAGTAAAATGTAATGGTGCCTTTATTCCCTGCTGTAATTGGACTATACGGTATTTTTAAAGCACAGAGGTTTATAGACTATACTATAACAAGCTTGGAGATTGGAAACGGGTTTGTCGCAGTGTGGGTTTTCAAATCATCTCATCTTCAACCTGGCATTTTCTTTTTAACCCTATTGAAGATGGGTACGGATATGGACAAAAATGTTATGCAAGTCTTCTTCATTCATTTTTTATGTAATCAGACATGTTTTCACAGAGCTTAAGGACATAAATGAAACAGATTCTGCTCTGTGCAGAGTTTGCATGTTCTCCCCATGTTTGTGTGGGTTCTCTCCAGGTTGTCCTGCTTCCTCCCACGTCCAAAAACATGCACTTCAGGTTAATTGGCCGGTCCCAAATTGACCGTAGCTGTGAGTGTGTTTGTCTGTGTCTCTGTGGGGCTCCACGGAGTTTCCCCCACCTTACGCCCTCAGCTGGGATGAGCTCCAACTCCCTGCGACCTGCAACAGTGGACAAAGCGGTTAGAAGATGAATGAGTGAATGAATGAATGGAAACATGAAGGCATTGACAGATAGACTATATGCAGTTCAGGTACATAGACAGAGCCTAAAAAAGCAACTATCATAGCAAAACAATATTGTTATTATCGGAAAAAAAAATTATTTACGAAATAAGTCATCGGTATTTTGTTAATGATAGTTACATTTATTTTGCAAATTGAATTAAACTTTTAAAAACAATAATACCCAGCACTACCAGTATTAGCAGCTTAAACTTTGTTATAGTCTTTTGATTCTGGTATTCTTCCATTTTTCAGGAAATTCAAGCTTTTTGTGCTGTATTTCTACAGAAAAACTTACTGTGGTCACTGTGATCCAAATATTACATAAAATAATTTTAAATACTTCTAAAAAATTATTTGAATGTAAAGACAGATAAAGGCATTGATTGACTCATTTTCATATTTAAGTAAAGATGATTTTAAGTTAAATTTTCTAGATTATAGATAATGTAGCACAAATGGTGTTTACAGAGAACTATGAATGCCATGAGCCACAGACAGTTAGAGCAGTCATTTTGCTCATGCTGTGCTGAAGGCAAACTGGCATGTGACAAGAGAAGAAAACATTTGGTGCCTTCCTGTCTGAGTTTGGGGAGAAAACAATTCTATTTCTGAGTAGATTTTTCAGCCAAGCATTGGCTGTTCAGCACTGCAAGTTTAGCTTTTCTCAATCACATACTGATAATTTCGACGTGACACACTATGTCATAGCCTTGTTTTGTATAGTAGACAACAAATATTTCATTTCATAGACAAACATACATTTTTGAGAGACTTCTGACCGGACATGAATTTATCTCATTTTGTGTTTGTCTCTTTCAAAATGACTGAGAGAGTGCCTACCTAATAATATTTAGAACTTAAAAAATATTTCCAACTTGACCTCAAATAGCTCTAACTGTTGGAACCGCATCAATCAAATTAAGTACAGTACATTGAATGGGACCCACCAGGAGCCCAATGCAACGTTATTTTAAAAGCAACAATTTAAAAAGATACATGAAACATCAACAATGCAACAAGACAATATAATGCAATAATAAATCCAACAATAACAATAATATCGGGAACTGTTTGTCAAGTACCTATGAGGTATGAGAAAAAGCATTATTGGACAACAACAATAGCTTTTGCTCTTACCATTAGAAAATGTATTTACGAGATATAAACAGAAAATATATAAAGTATTACTGAAATGAGCTCTTGTACAGATGTTTGTACACAAGCAACAAACCTAATATGCCTGTCTTGAATATTAAGTGACAGCTGTGGAACTCTTCACAAGGTCTTCGATGTCAGGGAGCTTGCAGACTGGAGCTAATTTTAACCACCCCATGGAAAAAGGTTCTAAGTGTTGTTGTGATCTGTACCTGTAACTGCCCCTGAGTGTGGATTCTTTTATCTTTTTGAAATGCTAATTCTTTCCCCCAGATGTCACGTGTGGTTCATCAGAGTCATCGTGCAAAGATGGGAGCTGTGTACCCAACTCAGCCTGGTGTAACCAGGTCATTGACTGTGCCGATGCCTCAGATGAAAAGAATTGCAGTGAGTTCTTTGTTCTGTGTTTTGGAGTTATTGTGTAATTACCTGTATATTGTAAACAAAAAATGATGTCAGTAGTAGTTTGACGGATCGATAAACTTAAATCCGTGCACAACGCTATGATCAGATCAGACTACTGAACTTGCAATCCTTGCATCCAAATACACTTCCACAATTACATGATAGTTATTGTGGTTTTGTGTTTCTATATTCAGACAACACCGACTGTGCAAACTTTTACAAGCTGGGGGTGAAAGAAAAAGATTTCATTAGCTGCAACTCCACCACTCTGTGCATACATCCCTCATGGATCTGTGATGGTGCAAATGACTGTGGGGACTATGCAGATGAGACCAACTGCCAGGGTAAGTGCCTAACACAAATGCACACAATGGTGCACATTTCGCATGTGTATTCAGAGACAAAGAGAGAGGAAGCCAGCTTCAATTAGAAAAGACTTAAGACAGATTTCATTTTCAGAGATGATTATGATGGTGGAATAAAAGATTCACACAGAGCCTAGGAAAAGGTAATTACCTCAATCATTGCTAATGCCCAGATGACTGACTTGATTTTGTTGCTTATCCTAGTATCCCATGGGCAGAAGTGTGAGGAAGGGCACTTTGCCTGTCCAAGTGGGAACTGTATCTCCAGCGTGTGGCTGTGTGACGGCCAGAAAGACTGCGAAGATGGTGCAGATGAATTCCAGTGCGGTAAACAAACAGATCTTACCTCTCATTTTAAAAGCTTGCACTCGATAAACTGAAGTGATGTTTTGTTGTGTAACAAGTAGAAATAGATGAGATATTTGGTCGATGTTCACAGCACTGTTGGTGGTTGCAAGGATATTTATTTTCCATTAACAAGAAGCTATTCGCTGTCAGGTTTTAACATTTCAGTAGAAATGGCCTTCAACAAATATTTCATATAGTACATAGGACAGAAACAGAAAAGATAATTGTTTACCATGCTTCAGGCAATCTCTTTTCACTTTTTTGCTCCCCCTTCATTTTGTATTTGAGAGTTCTCAATTAGGTGTTGCTGCTTGTTTGAAAGTCTAATTTTGACCCTGAATTTAGTGATGCTGCTAAGGACCCAAATTTCTCCCCCTCTCTCCTTTGAATTATACAGCACTTCCAGTGTAACAATTAATTAATGAGCCATCAGTCACTGAAACGCTTATACTGAAGATGGAAATGTGGATGGAAAGTGGATACATATGAAAGGATTACACATTACAATGCCACTTCTCTGCTTCCCTCACCAGCAGCGGGAAGAGCATTACTTATGCTTTGATCCATGCTAATGTATGCAGAATTTACCATGGCAAAGTCAAGATATCTCCAATTAAACATGAGGACCATAATTAAGTCATGGCATGGATTGATATAATTTGCCCTCATACCCAGCAGCTTAAGTGTGTACCCATTCGCAAGTCACTGCTCTGAGCATTAAAGTAATATTGACTGGGGGCTTCATTGTAGGTGGTCAGGGTAGCTGTTGAGCTTCATCACCGTCACACACATGCACAAGGTAATTAGATGTGATGGAGAAGCCCACACACATTCACAGTATTAAAACCCTTCCTGCCTACATTTGAGTTGTCAGTCTATTATATAATTTGGCTCAAAGACTGTATGGTCTACAAAAGTTAAATAAGTCATGAGGCAGTCAGCAACAGCACTGTCACCTGTGTGACGACCTGGAGTTTTTCATTTCTTTCTCGCTGAGGTAATGGCGATGTAACTATTGCAACACCAAACACAACCCATTCCAATCACAGGCATAAACTGTTATGTGCTGAAGAAATTGCAGTCTTCTTTGTTTATCGTACTCGTGGTGAAACATTACAGTGTGCACTGCCCCAGAACTCACCCAATCTATTAGGTAGAAACTCGTCACTCACAGATAATGACATGTAGCTGAAATGTGTTTAATTTGTTTGCCCACAAAAAATGAGGACACTATTTATCCATGAGAACCAGAGTTCTGCTTGTGTCTGAGCTGGCAGTGGCTGCTTCACTTTAATCTATACAGCAGTAATTTATTAACTTTTGGATTTAGATGACATTTTGGTAAATTTTTCATCCACAGACGAGGGCTCCTAATGATGTGGTGCAGTGGTTATCACATTCATGTCATGGCAAGGCCCTCAATCTTGAACCTGCCTTTTTACTGGTCTTTTCAGCATAGCTTTTGCATTTTTTTTTCTTTACATGCAAGGGTTTTCTCCATGTTCTCCAGCTTCCTCCCACAGCCCAAAGACACGATTTTTAGGTTAATTGGTGACTCTGCATTGCCTGTAGGTATGAGAGTGTGAATTCTTGTTTGCCGCTATGTGTTAATCATGTGATGAACTGGCGACCTGCCCAGAGTGTACCCTGGCACTCACTCACTGTCAGCTGGGATTGGCTCGAGCCCCTTGGCAGCCCTGCAGAATAAGCAGCCGTAGATAATGGATGGATGGATGGATGGACTCACTTTTTAAATTTTCTCTGCAGCTATTGGTGGGTTTGCCATAACACTTTGCACAGCCACTTGCTGGCAATTATGATTTTGTCAGACGTTCTCCCATAATGCTGGCATGTGTGGGGCTGAGTAGAATCTTTTAAAGTATTGAGTGAGTTTATATGAGTTTTGCTTCCATTGATCCATGACCCTCCACCACCCCCATCATGATAAGTTGTAACAACATTGACCACAAGTTTCTCAAAGCCTTAACTTGTCATCTAGGGCTATCGTCACCTAGATGAAATCTGTCTGTTCCATTCTTTTATGACCAAATAACTGCAACTTTAATGATACTCTTCACAGCCTCATATGCACTTTGTGTTTAATGCTAATAAGCAGATATCACGGTGCTATAGCACTAAGCTTTGATGTTGCCAGTGTCTAACATTACACCTGATAGTCATAGGCATATTATCATAATGTGTGTCTGAGCATGATGGCATCAACATTGAGCTTTCAGAACTAACGTCACTAAGTAAAGACCTACAGAAGCCACTAGCATAGCTTTAGAGGTTAGTCTTTTTTTGTTGTTGTTTTTTATTGATTTGGCCTTCAGAGCAGCCAGATCACAGCAGTTGTAAAGTGAGAACATCAAGTATTAAATTCAAGAATGACACAAATTGAGACTGGAGACGATGAGGAAGATCTCTTGCTTGTCTGGTTTGCTCTTATTGGGTGATTTCCAAAACCTTTTTTCACATGTTTCTATAAAGCCAAGGCAGTTGAGTGTAATTCCGCTTCACATGGAATGCACTAACAGCTATTTGTTTTTTGCTAAGTGGCCATGATCATTATTGGAGAGACGCACATGAACACGCTTCCAGTTCCTCTATCTAAAAATATCATTTATGGCTCTGAAATGATAACATACCATGCTTCAAATGTGCTCACATCAGAACTGAAACTGAACCGATATGAATTATGCTACAGCTCTGAAGTTCTGAATAGTTTTTTAGGACAAACAATGTTCCCGTTCGTCTGAGTTGATTATCATATAAAAAGCTGCAGCCACTGATAATCTGTCTGCAATGGCAAAGTGGCTTGGGGAAAATGTCACTACATTTCAGGAATTTCAAATCCCACATCTGATTAGATGAAAAAGTCATTTGTCACTTCACAATGCATAATGTGCTTTTCTTCTGTCTGAAACGCGATTGAAAATGAGACATGAAAGACTTTCTTTGATACTTTTAATGTGCTGCAGACCTGCTACTTTGTCAAACACTTGAAGTAGCTGTTCATATTTGAAGTGCAAATTTAGTATCATGTACAGAGAGTCTGGTTAATAACAATTTCCACATTTAGGCATTTAACGTTTATCGTCTCGTTCATCGCCCATGTATCAGAGTAGCTGATGTGATGTGCAGGGCATGGAAGGAAAGCAATGCAGCATGAGATACCCTCAGTAAGATGGACTCATAGCCTTTTGCTATCTCTCAACATCTCATGAAAACTCTGGCAGACTTTTCCATTCCTGACTTCCTGAGAAAAAGAGACCACAGAATGGCTCCCAGGGGAGAGTGGGTGGCTCAGTGACACAAACACAGATTTTGAATATATGCTCATTTTACACAACGGTTTTTACACTGTGATCAGCAGAGTACTCTCTTTTGTGACATCCAAATATTTGATACCACCCCCAGAAGCCTCGTTTCTTCTCAATAAAATAAGGAAAACAAAATGTTGATAATTAATGTGTGAGTGCTTTGATAGTGATACAATATTGCATCATTGTTTTATGTTTGGTTGATGTTTTTGAAATGAAACTGGGAGTGTTCATCAAAATGCCTTCTCTAGTGGGAGAAAAGGAAAAATGTACTGTATATATTTGAAGTCATTTGTGTGGCAGCTACTCTCATGTGTACTGCTAAGCAGAATAACTAGGGAGAAAAACAAGCAAGCCAAGGGGCAAATACAAGCCATCTCGCTTATTGTGTTTTGATTAAAAACACTCGGCTCCTTCCATAGGGTATGCCGCTTTTCTTGCTGTTTTCTCCTCACTTTCTTTGATTTATGGCATAGAAATTACTTTCCCACTGCCCTCTGCAGATTCTTCATGTTTGTGGAACCAGTTTGCCTGCTCAAAGAACAAGTGCATTGCCAAACAGTGGCTGTGTGATGGTGAGAACGACTGCGAGGATGGCCTTGATGAAAGCATCCAGATCTGTGGTTAGTGCCCTGTCAGATGTCATGGGGACTCTATTGTGGGTGTAAAAGGTCACATTTGCTATATTATGTACAACAACTCCATGCATTTCAGTTAAGGGGTGCAAATCCCCGGACGAGGATGAAATATTCTTAATGAGACAACGACCGCTGACTTTTCTGATGATTTGAGTGGGCACAATCCTCAAGCCCTAGAGGCATAACTGTGAACAAATGAGATATGTGTGTAGTAAATGGTGAAAGAATAAAAAGAATCTGACCACAATAGAGAGACAAGAATTGCTTTGAACATGGTTATATAATTGGATTGTAAATGGGGTGTCAAGGAAATATTAATTAAAAGTCCCAAAGGTCTCCATGGCACAATTCTTGTCAAGAACAAGATATGCATTGTAACTGCACATGCCTAATTGAACTTCTGTATTTACCTTTGTTTCTCAGGCCTTAAAGGGCATATTTAAGAAAAAACACAACATTGCTGACTCACAAAATTCTAATAAATAATTGTTACCAACAATAGTACAGTCATTACTTGTTAGCCTGCATAAAGCGAACTTCCTTTGGAATGAAAACATTTTTGAGGTTATATAGAAGTTTAAAATCAAAGCCATAAGAATTAGTGTTCATGTTTACTATGAACAAACAGATCCATTGGCAGTAGCGGCCGGAGGATTCAAGACTCACATTGGGCAAAAAATGTTGGAGTGTGAGCTGGCTGTGGGAGGTGCCAGTTCAACTCCTGAGAACTGCCAAGGTGCCCTTGAGCAAGGCACCATGAAGGAGCTGCCCACTGCTCTATTGCTCATCTACATGCTAATAGGCTCTGTGTGTGTGTGTGTGTGTGTGTGTGTGTGTGTGTGTGTGTGTGTGTGTGTGTGTGTGTGTGTGTATGCGTGTGTGTGTGTGTCACTGGCCTGTGCACACATACAGTATACTATGCATGTGTTTAACAAAATATAGTAACACTAGAGGGACACTTTTTTTCAAGGGATTAATAAAGTTGATTTAACTTTAATTTAATCTTTAATCTTGAATATTAATCCTATTGTAACTAGCATGCCTACTTATGTTAAAAGCCATTGACTTATTCTTCTCTGTCCTGTGTTTCACCTGTGGTGTTATATTGAAAGATGACCCTGTGGTGTTCCTCTCAGGCTCAGTGACGTGTGCCCCTGGGCTCTTCAGCTGTCCGGGGTCGTATGCGTGTGTCCCAAAACGCTGGCTCTGCGATGGCGAACGGGACTGCCCCGACGGAAGTGATGAACTTTCTGCAGCCGGATGTGGTAAATTTTGGTTCAACATATAAAATATCTTCAAAGATTTGATGTACTTGTACTGCCAAGATGAAGAAAATATTGCTTGTGTATTGTTCATGTATAATTTTGGATCAAAGTTCATTAAAAGCGTTTGAACAGTAGATAAAATACACTCTCAACACTAACTGTAACTCCACTAGAAAAAGCAAACCAAAATATAGATTGTAGTAGTGTTGACTCAATTCTTTTTCAAGGCTGACTAATGTTAATGTTTCACACATGCTGAATACTGCTGTTTATAAAACGTGTTTATTAATTAGTCCTTGAAACCATTTTCTCTCTTGCGTTAGCACCCAACAACACATGTGATGACAGCTCGTTTCGCTGCAGCAACAAAGCATGCATCCCTCAGCGATTCGTCTGTGACCATGACGATGACTGTGGGGATGGGTCTGATGAGTCAGTGGAATGTGGCAAGTAGATTTATCTTATTGTCTTTGTTTGTGTAGTCACTATGAGTATGTCTTCAATGAAAATAGTCTTAGCATGGTGACTTCCTTATTTGCTCACATATTCTCACCTTTTGAGTTCTGGATCATCCTTCTTTGAGGAAAGTGCTGCTTAATGAGAAGTGACAATATTCAAAGAACTGAAAAGAGCTTTGAATAAAGTCCAGTGGCCACCATTTAAGAGCCTTGACATGGAGGGTGGAAAGGGAGGGCATTTACAAACAGTAATGTTAAAGACTTTCTATTAAAAAATTAAAGTAAAACTTAAATTTGGAAATAGTCAATAAAGTTACAGTATTTAATAGCTCTTGGGATTACTATATACTATAACAATAACATGAATGACTGAATAATAATAACAATGCTATATTGTAACAATCTTGTCTTGTATAACTTCATTATTTTCTATTTGAACTCAATTCTGCATAAGTTTTACCCTACAGCTATGTCACTGCAAGGCCTGACTGTAAGTTAATGAATAAAAAAAATATCTCTCTCTTCAGTCTATCGCTCCTGCGGATCAGAGGAATTTCGTTGCGGCGATGGCCGCTGTCTTCTCAGCTCTCAGTGGGAATGTGATGGCTATGCAGACTGTCCGGACCACTCCGACGAACTGCCCCTGAACCTCAAATGTCTGGCCGCAGGTAAGACTGCTGTTTGGCTCTCAGCTGGAATCTCCATCAGTGTCAGAAGACGCTCCAATCTAGGAAACTTGGCAGGGCCATATGGTGAAAACAAAAGGCAACACTACCAGGAGAGCTTCCTTGAAAGAAATGAATCTGTCAGCATCTATTGTCAAGCCGAAAACAATCCCAACTTTTTTGATAAATTGCAGGGCTTTGTGCCAGTGACAGTCATGTCTTCACTCCTTTCAGGAAGCCTATGCAATGGCTCTTTCTTCATGTGCTCCAATGGACGCTGCATCTCTGAGAGAAGTCTCTGCGATGGGAGAGATGATTGTGGTGACCGGTCAGATGAAAGGAACTGTAATGTGAATGAATGCCTTAATCGGCGTGTCAGTGGGTGCACACAGGATTGCCAAGATCTTCCTGTGGGATACAAGGTAAGGGTTGACTGGTCGTGAATCTGTAGCTTTTACATATTTCTCTTCTGATAATGACGTGCTACCTATAATGGCAGTTGCTAAATTTTAGATTGAAATATAACAATCTGCAAACAATGTGCAAGCTACTTCCATTGTTTCTGGTCTAAAATGAATATCTTTCCAAATGTGCACAATGTGGACCCACGTCACATTAAGTACTCCTTTATAAATGCGTGAAACATGTCCTATTTTCAACATTCAAACATTCAACTTTTTAATTTATAGACTTTACTTTAGCTACCGTTCTCAGCATTTGCATCATTAGTAGCACTTAAAATATGGAGCTCATATTACTAATAGTGTGAACATGAATGATTTATTTACAAAGAATGAAACTTACATAATCGGTAAAAATGGGTCTGATCGTACGTACATTTATCATTACCTTTTCAATAACCTTGAGTGCTTTAAGGAATGGTGGCCTGGCAGTGGTGGCAAGCAAACTACAAGCTGCATCCAGGTCTAGGCAGATGTGGCAGATTGTTCTGATGACAAGGACTGCTGTCAGACTCCAATAGTCTTTGCCTTTGTCTTTAGTTTTTCCTCTCCTCATTTTCTGTAGGAAAATGGTTACTGATCAGAAAAGTGGCTGAAAGGACAGAAAACCTGTCTACTGTCATGACAGAGGCAGAGCTGGATAGAGTGCACATCATTGCAGCCCCTTAGCTCATCCAATTGTGGCCTGAACAGGGAGATCAGCAGAAAGGCCCTCAAGGTTATAACTTTGGATAAGGAAGGGATTTGCAGTAGGTCCACAACAGCTGATACAAGCACTATGAGTTATTTTTGTGGGGCCCTGGTCACTGAACTGCAGTAAAATTTTTGAGCCATGTTAGTGTATGTCTATATAATGTTTATATATATATTATTTTAGTTTTTTGGAATATATAAAATATATGCACGCCAGATAGTGAGTTTTATTACTGGCATGTTTATGGATAGGGCATTGAATTCTGAAATGTGAGTTGTTTCACTCGTTCTAGAATTACTGTAAAATATTCTAGTTTGACATGCACTGCTTTTATAACATGATGGCAATAAATAAGTAATTCAAAAGTTGTTTGCTCTCAAAAATAAATTAATCTTTGGTTTGTCTTCTATTCCCTTTGCATTCTGATTAAATATGTATGTTTAAATGTTGTTCATGATGTTATTATGTTTTTTCTTCTACCATCAGTGTAAATGCTGGTCTGGTTTCCACCTGAAGGATGATGGCAAGACTTGTGTAGATGTTGACGAGTGCTCCACCACCCTCCCTTGCAGCCAGCGATGCATCAACATGTATGGCTCCTACAAGTGTTTGTGTGTGGATGGCTATGAAGCCTTGGATCGCAACCCCAACACATGCAAATCTCTGTCCGGTCTGATTTTTGATATCTTAACTTTCAGAATTTCATTACCTGAGTCCCAACAGTCCTCTTATCTCAAATGTTTGTTATTTCAGCTGAAGAGCCTTTTCTCATCATGGCAGACCACCATGAGATCCGGAAGCTGAGTGTGGATGGCTCAAATTACACGATCTTGAAGCAAGTAAGTGATATTTGCATCTCCACAGTGTGCCTGTAGTGACATTTTCATAGGATAGAGGATAAGTATTCATCATTATTGCATTGACATTCTGCTGAGAGGCTTCAGCAGATGCCCAGATTACTATCTAGTCCCCGTTGCATTTGATTTTAAAATTCCCCCAGTCTTCCACAATGTCCTTTAGATGGAGGAAAGAAGTAAGGTTTTGCTTCTGTGTGAACATTTTTTAAAACACGCATTTGATTAACTGTGATTATGCTGATTTACTAAATGTTTGGATGAAATGCAACCGTAATATGGAGCATCCAAACAGAAAGCATGTAATATATGAATTTCGCATACCTTGATTTACATCACAAAAAAGGTCGAGGCACTACTGAGAAACGTATAATGTCATATGATAAAGGTAACATTATTCCAGAACAATAAAAGGATATGATAAGGTAATTTCCTGAAATGAGTCTATTACCAGAATTAACAGCATTCATCATATTTAAAGGTACTCAGCTTCAATACGTTAGGTATATGAAAAAATTGGTCTTTCAAATAGATATGAAAATATCCTTTGTACCTTTGTAAAATTCTCTTTTTATTGCCCACCATGTAACATTATTACAGGACAACATCAAGCAAATTTGCAGAAGTAATAGTTTTCATTGTCAGAGAACAAAGGTGCAATATGAAGGATCTTGGGGAAAAGCTAAGTCAATTATTCCCCGGTCATTGAAGCTGCTCAGGGCAGTCTTTAAGTCTGACTGCTGATTATCCAAATGGTCATCTGGGATTTACTGTAAATCAACGTATAGCTACAGTCTCCTCATATTAACCTCGAGTCGATGTACTCTACTATCTGTATCAGAGTTCTCATCAGCCACAACTCACTTTAATCACCGCATGTTAGCATTAATGGAAGCCGCAGACAGGGAAATGTACATGGTGTCTGCTAAGTGGTTGTGGAGACATCACCGACCACATATCAGATTGTAAAGCTATTACATACCCTGTTAGGATTATATATTCATGATATTATGCAAGATTTGCACGGTGACTCAGCGGGTAGTGCTGTCACCTGACAGCAAGAAGGTTCCAGGTGCAAGTCCTTTCTGTATGGAGTTTGTCTGTTCTCCCCGTGTCTGCCTGGGTTTTTTCCGGTTTCTCCAGCTTCCTCACACCTCCAAAAACATGCAATACAGGTGGACCAATTATATGAAATTGTCCGTAGGTGTGAGTGATTGTCTTATTGTGGGGGCTGTGCGATTTGTTGGTGACGTGTCTGGAGTATGACCCATAGTCAGCTAGAATAGGCTCCAGCAACACCTGTGACCCACACAGTGGAAACGCTGAGGTGAGATGATAACAGGTCTCACCTTCAAGAGGATGGATGGATGGATGGATGGATGGATGGATGGATGGGTGGGCGGGCGGGCTGACGAACGGGCGGACGGACGGAAGGACGGACGGGCAGACGGATGTTATACCAATTTCAAATGCTAAAGTCGTTAGCCTACCTGTAAAAATATCCATACACAAACACACACACACACACACATGTGTGCGCGCGCACAATATGACTCACAATATTATCGTATCACAAATTTTTATTGAATTTAAAGTTCCAACTCTTTTCTTGTATTTTACATGGTTTTGTGGTAAATATAGGAAGTCCTTTTTACAACTTGTGGAACACAAATGTAGATTTTTTGGTAGAACCATGTTGTTTTGGCCTTGCAGCAATTAAATGACTAAAGATAAAGTTAAAATATTAAGTCCTTTTGGTTTTCTTCCTCACTTCACTTCATTCTCCTTTAGCTCTTGAGATTAGCTCTTCCTTTCTTTCTCAGTCTTTTTTGCTATCTCATGTTCCTCCTCTCTGTTATGGTTCCCCTCTTCCTACTTACAAGATTTTCTGCAGAGGGCATATTTGGGCATTTTCAACACATTAAAATGCTTTGGGTCTAAATGATAGATTTTGAAAAGGATGAGATTTTTCCCACTCTTGTAAATGTTATACACCCTTGCTCGATGTCTCATGGGATAGACAGCACGAACAAATGATATGATTTGTTTTAAAGGTAGCACACATTTGCAGAGACATTTTGCTTGACATGAATTTTAATGTGACTCAAACTCCAGTGGACATTAAAGACAGATAAGTCACATATGAATATGTGGAAATGTAATCCTTTGGGACTTTCACTCCACGTGTTGGGAACGCTCCCGTGTCTGTCACATTTTTGTCAGAATGATTGATATTGGAGGATTCAGTTGTGTGCCCATCCTCGTGTATGTTGTGTGGAGAGCTGTCATTTCCTCTACGGTCCTCAGTGCACTGTTATAGTGCATAACCTTCATCGTTGCTCTGTCACAGCAGCAGGCTTTACTTGTTCCCGGTTTTCATACCTTCAGTGAGAATGGTATTGTCCTACCGTGTTATGTAACTGGGCTGCATATCAGGTTCTATGATCCGGTTCTCTGAGGCAGTGTAATTTCCATTTCCATTTTCAATTTTTACATTCCAATAGCCTGGTGGAACTTGATCAAATTCCAAACGGTGCATCATTGTTGAAACTGTACAGTGATTGATGAGACAGTTAAGGTAATACATCACATGCTCTAAATTCATTACAAACTATGCAGTGTGCTTAATAGATCAGGTGTTTTGCTGTGTATGATGGAACCGTCCGTACATCCAAAAGAAACCGGAGGCTTGATGAGAAATAATTAGTCATGCAATAGTAAGTGTGGGCATTTCTGGTCCTGGCATAACATTTTTCATAGAATAATTGAGAACCTTTATTTATCATGTAATAAAATGGTCATTCATGGGAAGATAAAAGCAAATTCAAGTTGCAAATTGTGCCTAAAATGGCAAGTATATTCAAAGTAATTTTGCGACTGGGCTTAAAGTGCAGTCCTGATATTTTTTAGTATACTGTCAATTATTTAGACAATTTGGTGGTTGTTGTGATGAAATGATGCCCTCTTTAAAGATGTAATGTGGGGATAATTTTGATTTAATGCTTGGGCTGGTCGCCAAAAGCCAAATAGCAAAGTTGGTTGGCAAACAAACTTCGATTGCAATCACTGCCTCAATAATTTACAGGCAGATGTAAATTATCATCTTTATGAAAGACACAGGCTTGAACATGTACAATTAATAGTGAATTGATAGCAAAGTTGGCCTGAGGACATGCATCATACTAAAACATTTGTATGTGCTTATTTACTATTTGAAACATTTTTTTACGACGGGGTTGGTTGGTTGGTCGGTCTACAAGAAATAGGGATATATATATATATATATATATATATATATATATATATATATATATATATATGGAGCTGATAAACGGAAATGCTGGTCTTGTCTCTATCGCTAATGTTTGGAGAGGTGAAGAATTCCCCTAGGACATGTTGGCGCCTGTGTGAGACAGTGTTGATGATCTGATGAAGATGTCTCATTTCGCCTGTCAGATGATCTGACACCTTTTCTTGGCACCCTCAGTGAGAAACGGCAGGGTGGGGGCACTTGTTTAGTGAGGAGCACGGTCTGACTGACAGAGTCGTCCTGTAGGCATGACAGAGAGAGGAAGCACCTCACTCTCTCACTTTGATAGGGCTCTGACTTCACAGACCCCTTCTTCACATGCTCTGTATAGCTGTAAGCATTAGAACCTATGGGAATGCACCAAAATCAATATGGCTTGCATTGCAAATATATCACTCACAGATACTGTCCAATCCCAATTAGTTTATATATAGATAAATTAATTTTTATATATATATATATATATATACACAAACATACTGGAGTGGTAAGTACCTTTATGTAGATGCTTCAAATTATTACAGATGTTACTGATAATCAAACATGAGCTAATTGAATTATATAATTTAATCAGTAGTCTGTCAACATCTGTCTACACAATATGTCCCAAGGCGTAGCATTAAGTATAGGTCACCTGTGTTGGATCAGCCCCCTCAACACACATTCATCCTATTAACATGCACAAAAAGGAAGAAAAAAGAGCAGAGGGGGAAAATACGCTTCACGGTGAGCCATTAGACTGCCTGTGTACACAGATTTATTGATTAAAATATAAACATATTTGTCAAAGGTATTTACTGGGGATGACTGAAAAATGCGACTGAAACGCCTGCCGTGTCGATAAGCTGTCAGTGATAATATCATTAAACAATGTTTGTGTTCTGATTGTCACAATAAACTATGTTCAGCCCTTGAAATCAAGCTGTTCTCATTGTGTTATTAAACAGTCAGTTGCTGCAGTTGATATGCCATAAACAAGGGTTTAAACAGGGCTTTGGAAATCTCATTTTCATGGACCTGTATATCAGCATCACTGCAGGGCTAATGGGGAATAAATGTAAACAAAGGTATACTCTTGAGTTCAACTCTTTTCTAATGAATGCTTTTTTTTAAAAAATTTTTATTGAAGCCTCAAATTACGTTATGCTACATTTCATTGTGGTCTCTCTGCATCTGCATCCTCAGGGCCTCAACAACATCATCCACATAGACTTTGACTACAAGAAGGAATTTATCTATTGGGTGGACTCAACTAGGCCTAGTGGTCGAAAGATCAACAGGATGCGCCTCAATGGGAGTGACCTCAAGGTACCAAAGGATTTACTGGCTGTGCATCCATTACACATTCATCAATCACTCCAGATCATTGGCTTTAAGTTAAATGATCCATGTTCAAAAACAATTCATGACTTTTAATTTCCTTATTCATTAAATATTCAAAAAAAATTAATTGTAATGATAAAAGATTGAGTGATTCATAGTTGCTACCCAATTGACAGGCATTCTTAACATTTTTAATAACTACTGCGATGACCGGATGTTGATAATAATGGGAAGATCTCTGTGCTGGATAAAGTCAGCTGGAAAAGCTTGGAGATATTTTACCTGCTATGCAAGTAGCTTCTTTGATTCTGAATGACTGGTTGGGAGTTCCTCATATTTAACCTAGTGTTTTTCGTCAAGATTAAGTCACAGTGACAGTTGTTGAAACCCAGTCATGTTGGTTTCACCTGTATGCATGCATTAGGCCCCTAACTCCAGGACGTTGAAGTAATCTGACAGTGTTTTGGATAATGGTTGAGTCATTTGCTCCTCACTACCATGCAAATGGGATTTGAGCTTCCTGGGAAGAGGACCCAAAACTCCATTGTACTGTACGTAATGGCAAAGGCTGTTTTCTCTCTTGTGGGATGGCTGCTCCAGTTTGATATAGATGGCTTCCTTAACCCCTCCTTCAAACCAATTGTCTTCTCTGGTCAAGAAGTGTACGTTATCTTCAAAAGGACTCTTCAAAGGAATGCTCCGTATCCTTCATGTACAGATGCACTATCCTGAAGCATGTGACCTCTTGTGTTTCACCCTCTGGCTTTTTCTACTCAATAGAGAAGTTTAGGTAGTCCCTGAAACAGAGGTTAGTTCACTCCATGGATTAGACATCCAGACATATGCTGAGTGTTGTAGGATATGCAGCTAAGTGCAGTGGGGATGGAATATAATTAATGCCCAGAAATGCCCAATGGTGCTCATTGATGTTATCTGCAAGGTTTATCCAGGTCATGGGATTGAAGCCCAGGCACTAGAGACACCAAGATAACACCAAAACACCTGCTGGGTTTCCACTCCACACATCATTAGCATCGTGTGCGGGGGCATTAGGCTCATTCAGCTCAATTGCTTCTACAGTCTCTGTGAGACCACTGCTACAGTTTGGCAAGAGGACAGGCAGCTTCTTACATTTGGTCAATTAAAAAAAGCATCAGATGTCTGGAGTTACTAATCTGGGTTTACTATTTGAGAAAGGAAATGTGTGCGGAAGAAATGATCAAGGTATTGAGTTAACAATTTATGTTTAAATTTTAAAATGAACTGTCTCAGTGCACATTGTCAGTCGAAATTTTGATACATTTTGCAATTACAAACTTCAGTGACATGACAAACATCACTGATTTTGTGATTTATTGAACAGAACTAAAAATCAACCATTGTGGCACTCATGATTGGTTCTATTTAATAAATTGTAATGCAACAGCAGTTTTCTGCTTCGAGTAATTGTATTAACCTTCAGTACTACAAAGTGAAGTATATACTATCCTTGTTTCCAAAACTATCCTGTTTTAAATAGCCAATATCACTTTTGCGGAAAAAAAAATTACCAAGCAATTATATGAAAACCCTTTAGATGGATCTCATTATGAAAGTGAAGCCCCTCACCCCCAAATGAAATTTTCACCTCTGTTTTAGCATGTTTTGAATTAAATGGCTGATGAAAAAAGGTATGTTTCAGCTCAAGGTGAGACAACTAACAGTGACTGCATAAATCAAACAGTGTGGATTCATTTGGGTTTTAATGAGCTGTATTCAAGTTAACCTTCATTTCCATATGAAGTGATATTTTTATTCAGTGCATTGAAGTGACATGAATAAATGACCAGGAGGACTTTGAATGAGTATCAACTCTTCCTCCTCATTTTGTCCTGGAGAGGTAGTTTTCTTGGAAAATTCTGCACAGTGGTATTAAGCTGACTTTGGGCAATCCAAGTTTAATGCCAAGACTTTCTTTTTTCCAGCAAACGATGACAGAGAAAGTCGTTAAAGAACATCCTGTTCCATGATCAAACATTGGTCAAGTGCTCAGTTGTTTTTTGTTTTTTGATTGTTTTTGTGAAAGCCATGGGCTTCATCTGCTCGCTCACAATGCTCATTTGTTCAACTGTTTTTTGCTAACTCAAAAAGATATACTTTCTTCAACATAATGATGAAGGTTCTAGATAGCTCCCAAATTTTTTCCAAGTCTCAAATACCCGGATTAATGTCTTAGTCAAATCTCTCAGTGAGATAATTGAGTGAAAATTGATGTAGAGATCTAAAAAGTTGTACAGATCTAAAAAGTTGCTGCTTTTGTTTGTTGTTTATTATGGTAAGTGAAGAGTGTTTTGCGTATTTCGATAATCTGTCTGTTTTACCTTTGGGTACTGAAAATATTTTAGAATTGTTTGAAAAGGAAAGTAAGAACAGGTTCTTCGGTACCAATAAGAATAACAAAAAAATGGAGACAATATATTGGAGAATTTACATTGTCTAGCAAGAATTATCTCATATTGGTGCCTGTCTCATGAATCCAAGAAGCCGTCATCTGCCGTTTCAAAACAATTTTTACTGCAACAATTTTATTTCATCAAATTTTGATACTTTGATTGAAAACAAAACAAAAAAAGCAGGTGTTGCTGTGCAGTTGGGCTTGCTAATGATCATCTTGCAGTGGGATTTAGCAGCTTTGCACCGGAGAGAAAATGGATGTGTGGCCATTACTATGGTAACACATGTGCACCAGTTCTGGAACAAATCAATATTTTATCCTTGGATGTTAATGGGACTTTGGGTTGGTGTTGGAATTTGATGCTGAGTGATTCAGATTCCATCTAGATATAGATGAAAATACAGTATATCCTTTGTCAGTGATGAACTAATGATAAACTAATGGAAGTTGTGCATATACGTTATCTTTTTCAAAACTATATTTTTTTACATTAATTCATAGAAGCATTTAAAGCAATTAAGATCTGCAACTGGCAAATCTCCATCCTGAAATTGATCTTCCTCTCACTGCATGACTAGATAGTTCACAGAACAATGGTGCCCAGTGCCTTAGCAGTGGATTGGATAGGAAAAAATATCTACTGGTGTGATGCAGAAAGGCAGACACTGGAGGTGTCCAAAGCCAATGGCCTCTACCCCACCGTCCTCATCAGTTCTGGCCTCAAGAACCCCACAGATCTCGCTCTGGACCCCCAGGCAGGGTGAGCATATTACCACTGTTGTACAGCTCAGTTTAACAGCAATGTGCTATCTTTAATGAGGATTGATTTCACAGCTATAGGGAGAAAAGAGTCAAGTCTTTCAAATCCTTAACTAATAACTTTATGTCTCATTTCAGAATTTTTTTTCTACCATATTTGTCTATAGTGGGGATATGTTCCCCCCTGTGATCCTACACAAGATAGGCAGATACAGGAAATGAATGAATGAATGAAAAAAATATTTTTCTGCTGTTGAACATTAGCTCTTTCCCTTTGCTGACCTTCTGAACAGGTACGTGTTCTGGGTAGACTGTTGTGAACCTGCGCACATTGGGCGAATTGGCATGGATGGCCGAGGGCAAACAGTTATCATTGACACAGGGATCTATAGCCCCACTGCTCTCACTATAGATTATACCAACAAGAGAGTCTACTGGGCAGATGACAACCACATCCTGTTTGCCAACATGGATGGCACGCAAAGACGCAAAGGTGAGCCTGAGGTTTCAGAAGTACATTTATGTACATTTTCTTTCTGTCTTTGCTTCAAGTTTGATTACAAAGTGAATCATAACCTGAATCATAACCGTGTTTAATAAATGAAATCCTGGAGACAGTAGCTGGTTGGTTGACAGATCCTTACACAAACACTGGAAATTGCTTCTCCAAATCTGACTTTTCATTGACTTTCAAACTTTAAATTCTTTAACAGTAAGGTTAAAGTCTTAGAATAATATCAATACATTGTGGGTATCAAGCATTCACCTGAAAATAAATGTTCCTGCCTGTGTGACGGAAACGTTTGATTACGTACCCTTGTGAATTTCTATATTTTTTTCATATATCATTGTATTTTATGCCTGTATTTGGCAGTGGGTCATCCTGATAAGAGCAAGCATAATATATTAATTCTACTGTGGGATAGGCTTGATGCTCATCACAATTGCTGGATGGAAACTATAAAAATATTGAGGTCAGAAATGAAGGACAGTCAGTGAGTACCATTATGTATTATTGATTAAAAAGGATTCTTTTTAAAGTTGGGAGTTGTGAAAACACATTTTGGAAAAATAAAGATGTTTGTGTATTGTTAAAACTCATATAATAAATATAGAATTGCAATACATCTGCTCTGTAATCAAATTTTTCCACCAAGGCAATTTATGCCAAACACATTGCAGCACTTCAATCGTTAAATCATGTTAAAAGATAATTCAGCTGATGCTTGCTATGGAAATTTGTCCCTCCCCAGTTTCCTATGATCACATCCATGGGGTAATGGCACTTACTGTGTTTGAGGACTTTGTCTATTGGACGGACGGGAAGTCCAAATCATTACGACGTGCTCACAAGACAACCGGCGCTGAAGGGATGGAGCTCCTTAACTCCTGGCAAGCTATCAAATCTTTGAAGGTCTACCATTCCCTGCGCCAGCCTGAAGGTATGAAATCCATCTGGCGCTCATGTCCATTCTGTCCTCCCATGCTGAGCAGTTGCTGTGGGCCACCTTTATAGTGTTGAGAAGGAAATGCTTTGTGTAATATAGTGTGAATGCAGTTTTATATGTCTGCCATTCTCTTCAGTGCCCAAACACCAGTGTCAGATTGCAAATGGAGGATGCAGCCACCTGTGTCTCCTGTCTCCCGGTGGGGAACACAAATGTGCCTGTCCCACTAATTTTTACTTGGCTGCTGACAACAAGACATGCCTCTCCAACTGCACCTCCAGTCAGGTCAGTCACATTTCTGTTCCCTTGTACATTTTACCATGCTGTAACTTTTTTTGTCTGCAACTACCCCCCCCCCCAACGGCAATTCACGTTATCCTATTCAGACTGACTTCAGTTGTAGGTTTTAGAAAATAGTTTTGTATTGATTTAGACTTCGGCTTTGAAGAATGTTGAAGCTTAAACAGTAAGCCAAAAATTCCTGTTGGCTATACTTTTTATTTGTATATTATCTTTGTCTGTGACATTAATAGTTTCGCTGTGGGACGGATGAGTGTATCCCTTTCTGGTGGAAGTGTGACACCGTAGATGACTGTGGGGATGGATCAGACGAACCTTCTGACTGCCGTGAGTGCCATTTTATTTCAAGACTTGCTTGCATATAATACTGAACCACAAGATACCCCATAACTCCTAATTTGGGGGTAACTTTGACATTTGTTAAAACTGAATTGGAGCTGAAAGGCCTCTGTCTATGTTGCCTATTTTACGGTGATCCTGTTTTGTTTTGTTAACAGTCAACATTTACTGTAGTGCTATCACCTGGTCTCACTTCTTTCACATTGAGTTCGGTACCATTTTTCTACTTTCTCTGATTGAAGTCTTAAATTATACTCTCTAAGATGTCCTTATTGTTTCCTGTCAAACAGCGGAATTTAAATGTCAGCCTGGGCGTTTTCAATGTGGCACTGGCCTCTGTGCTCTTCCTCCTTTCATCTGTGATGGAGAGAATGACTGTGGTGACAACTCAGATGAAGCTAACTGTGGTAAGGAACTACTGTAATAGTTAAAGCTGCAACATTTATAATCTGTTCCTGCTTTTCTAAGAAAACTGACTACATGTAAAAAAGGTCTGATTTGCTGTTTTATTTTGGCACTATTTCACCATCTTGGCATTAGTTAAATTATTAATTTATCAACAGAAAACTCACTTTAAATTCACTAAATGGTTCAATAATTTGCCTTTCACAAAGCAAAACTCTCCTTGCTTGCCTTTGTGAAATTGCAAAATTTACAAAAACTCATGAAGTGTCAGATAAAGCAAACCATATAAGTGACAGAATATAATCAAAATGAGTAGCAGCGTTGGTCCTCCTTCTTCACATTTATAGCCCTTACTTTCAGATATCGTGAGTGAGGAAAAACTAAGAGCAGACCTGAAATTTTAAATAAAGATTTGTATAACAATGTTTTTCAAGTTGAAACATTAGCAGTGATGGCTGTCCCTTGTTTCTTCCTCTGCTTCTGAATACTTTCTCCTTCAGAGACATACATCTGTCTGTCTGGCCAGTTCAAGTGTACCAGGAAACAGAAATGCATCCCTCTAAATCTGCGCTGCAATGGTCAGGATGACTGCGGTGATGGAGAAGATGAGATCGACTGCCGTAAGCATGCCCAGCATCATTGTAATCAGGCTTATTGTCATAAAAATGGCTGTGCTGAGTTTTAAGACTATAAATATGTTCAGTCTCTCTAAACATTGGAGCGAAACCTTGCTTGGGCAGACTATGTGACATTATTAAACTTGCACAGTCCTCATTAGGTATTCTAAAAGGTAATCCTTGTTATGGCCTGTTCCTGTGAAAAGGGATTAGACATTGAATCACAGAGAAGATAAGAACAGATTTCCTCTCTCATGATGTAACTCATCAGAATATCACACCCCATTCAAGTCTTTCAGGCCACCTCATTTTTCTTGCATGTGATTGCAAAAGGGGTGAGAGTCAGGGAGAGAATGCTAGAAAGTTAAGGAGGAGAAAGAGACGCTTTAATTAAAGTAGTGCTAATTACTTCACCCCTTCTCAGACTTCCATGCGGATTGAATGTGGTTTTAAATGCAATTTTGTAATGACTACCCCACTGCTGAAAGCGCTCTCAGAAACAATGTTTTCTAACAAGCAATCACTGCAACCTGCATACAATAAAGTAGTGAAAAGGTATATGAGGAGTGTTTTTGAGAAATTAATGGCTTCTTTACTGGTTCTCTTCCCATTGTAGTATTGTTGATTATTCAAATCAATAATGTATATTAAAATGTGAAAACTCCATATTATTACCTATCTAATGTTCCCCATCATTCACACACTGTGTCTTCTTTGCCTGTAGCTGAAAGCACCTGCTCCCCAGAACAGTTCCAGTGCAAGGCATCCATGCACTGCATCTCCAAACTCTGGGTATGCGATGAAGACCCCGACTGTGCCGATGGGTCAGACGAGGCTAATTGTGGTGAGCTGTAGAAATCTACTTAACCATGAATCACATGACTTAATTTAGTTTTGTTAAATGGGGAGGGATCTGATTTAATCTGAATTAATTTTACACTTGGCTTCACCTTGTTCCAACTGAGTCCTTCAGCTTATTCTCGCCGCCTGTGTTGTGTGAAAGGAAGTTAAGAAGTATAGCCAACGTTTTTATAAATAACATCATAATGAGCACAGAAATTCTTAACAGATGTTTAAATGCTGGCTTGACCTAGACATAAATATAATGAAAAGTATTTTTTATTTTTGTCAATGCTTCAATTTTCAATTTAAATCCAATGTTCTTCTTACTTGAGCTGTTTAACAGCTACAAAAACCTTTTCTTCCTCTATACATACAAGGTTTTTAGCATCATACATAATGATTTTATTTGCTTGAAGAACCTGTTTTCTTTACTCAAGACACACACTTTAAATGTTTGTACAGTGTAACTGTTCTATTCCAAATGCAATTACATTATTGAAGCCACTATTCCTTATGGCATCTTCAGCCATCAGAAACATCTTGTGAGGACAGATGATGCATGCCATGGCTCTCAGCTTTATTGTGCATGTATTGTCTTTCTTATTCATGATATACTATGCCCCTTGTAACCCTAGACTTTACACATGATACTTATTTTGCACTTATTGTTGCTTTGAGTATCTCCTCTGTCACCAATCACACCATGAATTACAGCTTGTTTCACCGGAATAACTTCCAAACATTTAAGTTTACCATATGTCTTAGATTTTGTGTTAACAGAGATGCAGAACAATTTTATTTCTAAGGATATTATGTTTTCATGGTTGAATGCTTTTATAGTTAAAAGGATTATGCAGAAAGAAAGTAAGAGGAATCGTGGGTCAACACGGGGTATGGATGAAGAGCTTTCCCATCTATCTCAAGAGGCTGATCCAAGACATTTTCTTATTTCTTTTCCACTTCTAGACAGAGATTTTTTTCTACTTGTGTTGTTCTGAGAAAATGCTGAACTGATTCACATAGTACAGTTTGGAGAGGTGAGCCTTGAATCAGGCGAGCTGAACAGTCTAGTGTAAAATTGATCAGCCATGCAGCTATATAAAGTATATACTCCCCTGAGTGCCATGCTGATAAAGAATATACAAGCTATAATGTTTGATGCCTGAAACCTCCACCTAATATAATTCTTTAACTTGATAAGACACAGACACAAAGCTAAGTAATGTATCTGCAGTGTTCATCAGTGTCTTTGTCACCTTCAAAACTTTCCAGAGTGCAGTTGAGAACTAATGCTGCTTCATATCTATTTTATTTTCACTTTGAATTTCCTTAGACTGTTGAGGGAATTTTCACTTGTTAGCACCGTAATGAGCTCTGACTTGGCAGGGAAATGTTTACTTTTTTTTTTTTAACCTGTGTCACGTCTTTTATGTGCTGTAAGTGACTGAGCTGCTTCCTAATGAATCCCTGCCTGGTGTGTTTTGCCGCTGTTCTCAGCTTTCCCTCCTGATTCTCTCCTCCTGCTGTCATGTTGGAAAGAGATCCAGACAGAATCTGCCTCCCGTCTTTTTACACGCACCTCTTCCCTAAATGATAACACTGGTACCTCGGCCATTATCCCCGATGATGTCGGTACAGAGAAGACTTTTTTAAGTGAAAGCTCTCCATTTGACTTTGAAAATCGGTTTGCTGGAACAAACATCAGAACATCCCATTTGTTTGAATCTAATGTAGTCATTTTAGATCAGGCAAAATCTGGAATGCTTAACATTAGGATGCCCTTTCTATCTAAAAACTGATGTGGTCTAGGTCCTATCACAGAAAATTTGATGCTATTTTTTGTATGGTCATTTTTGTGCTATTTTACTGTCATCAAATCTCTGAATCTCATTGAGAAAACCTTAGTTCGAGACTTGGTACTATGTTTACTCATATTTGTCATTAACATGCACTCTACTGTAAGAATTTTAACAGGTTATTTTGACATTTCTATACTGGAATTCGTTCCTGTTTTATTTATTTTTTTGTTCACATTCAGATTTTAGTAGATTTTATGAGTTGTTCTGCCATCACTGTAGATTGTAGAGTTCAGCAAACTCTTTCTGCAGGACACATAAGATGTGTGTTTTGCTTGTAAAATAAGTCATCTTTGTTCTACAAAGCCACATCTGTTAACAATTTTATTTTAATCATTTTGGCATAGTATGGTACTTCAAATGAACGGTATCAAAGAAACAGAAGCTGTGTCCTTATATCAGCACCAGCTGTTGTTGTCTGAAAGAGATGACATTTAAAATATCAAGTTGTTATTGTCTGCAGAGACAAACCCTGTTTGCCTTGCGTATGTAACGAAGTAAAAAACTAATTTTTCAGTATTTGACTTGTTCTGAAATAGTCTTGGATGCTTTCTTGAAGAAAGTTCAATCTTGCCAAGTTTGTGTCATAAAGTCTGTTGAGGATGATTGGTAGCACAGTCAGGTATTTCATCTTGCGGTGTGTTAGGCTCTGGAGTGCACACTGTGTTTTGAACTTGGAGTCAGAGTTGCTCAGGGAAGCCCTGAGGAAACGATGATTACACATAGAAAATATGATAGCTAGCAGACTATTAATATTCATGCTCTTTGAAGCCATTTCCATCTTCGTGTTTGTTTGCTCCTGATGAAAAAGATGAAAAGACCTGCGGACCTCATGAATTTCGCTGCGAGAATAACAACTGCATCCCAGACCACTGGAGGTGTGACAGCCAGAATGACTGTGGAGACAACTCAGATGAGAAGAACTGCAGTGAGTATCTGTCTCCTTTCTTCCTCTCGACTCTCTATGTTGAGTTATATTCACTGTTTGTGTTCACAAACACTTAAGCAGTGAAGAATTGAACACATGAATGTATCTTCCACCACCATAAGCTCTCTGCCACTTCTTCCTCTCTATCACTTGTACACAAACACTTTTGTCTGCACCTACCGGGAAATGTTTCCATTATTGAGTTAGCCAGGCTCAACCCCTTCTTTAAAATAAAGTCTTTTCATCTGTGCTGTTTCCTTTAGTAGCCTGAGTTCTTTGAATATTTTTTTCTCTGTAACTTACCAAGTTCATGTTCTTTTTTGTTGAACTAGATTCATCACTTTTGGCAGAAAATTTCTTTCACAAGTGATGAAGCCGGTGAAATGGCAATGACAGTTCACCTTGTTAGCTTTCACCTGTTCTGTTCATTCCAGTTCTTGTCCATGTGAGTCGACCAATTTGTCTGTACATCTATAGGTGATGCACATCTTTTGCTATGGAACCATTATTTTTGCGATTTATTAGATTTATTTTTCTCTGTATGTATTAGCGTCACTTAAAATGCAAATAAAAGCCACTCAAGTGGTGAATCATACACAATTAAAGCCGCTAACATGTTAAGGTTGCAAATCAGATTTTGCCACAATGCCTGCTGAGAACCTTCATTGTAGTGCAACTCATACTAGTCAGCCTGCGTTGGCTAACAGTCCATGATAACAAGGGGAGGGCTTAGACATTGGATCTGATACAGCTGTTTAGCTGCACCTTAATATTGTCCTTTGGGATAGACTTGCACTAAATGGCAGATACAAGACATTTGGCTTCAGAAAATACCCCCCATACCCACTCCCCACCCCTTCCGCTTTGAGAGCAGACATGACTGTATTTACATTTTGATCAGCTTTGCCAGTTTTTCCACTTCAAATACAAAATGACTCTTAATTCGTTGTAATGAAGGTTTTGCCAAAGCATTAGCCTATGACTGTAGAAACAGAACATTTGGCTGATAACTGTCAGGGGGATGTATGCTTGTTGTTTGCAATACTGTGAAAATTATCACTTTGGCACAGTTTTGCATCTTTTGTGTTTTTCTCTTTTTAGAGCCAGTCACCTGCAACCACAAGGACTTTGCTTGTGCTAGTGGAGACTGCATCTCCTCCCGATTCCGTTGCGATGGAGACTACGACTGCCTGGATAATTCAGATGAGGCCAGTATTTGAGATGTATACCGTTTTCTTACAAATCGAAGACCAATGCAAATCCATAGGATAGCTGTCAATGAGGCGGAAATTAGCTAGATAATAAACAGAGAATAAAATATCACAGTTCAAGAAAAGCTCCAAAGAAAGATACTTTTAAAGCCGAAATCAACAATACAGACCATTAGTGTTGGTCTGTTTATATGAATGCAATACTGTGAAGGCAATACAGACATACAGGCACTTGCGTATATCAATGCACAAAGACTAAATCTTGCAATTTGGACTGTAAATAATATTTTGCGGTTTGCATCCCACACTGTTTTCAAATTGAAAGGGAAAGAGCTTTTTTCCTACTTGTAAACTATTCTTTGATTCCAATACAATTCTGGACATAAAGCATTACTGTAATGAGTTATTGGAGCACAAACTTATATTGGTGCATCAAATACCTTCAGATGTTAATGTGCTTCTGAAAATCCTAACCTTCTATGCCTTGGCGCAAAAAAGCTGCTTGATTTATTCACAAATGTTTAATTTCTGGAATTATTTGTGTTGTATTTATATTTCTGTATGTAATTAGAGTGTGTATTGCAGTACCTGTTAATTTATGTACTCTCTTATTCCGCCTCACATGTTTTGGAAAGATTTTGCAGGATTCATATAAATGCACCAATGCACCATCAGGGGTAATCACATGGTACAATGCATAAGTCAAGGACAATGAAGAATAATAATGAATGGCAATAAGACTTGTCATTGTCATTCATTATTCTTGTTAATTTAATGGTTGCTTGCCAAACATGTAGATTTTATCAACCCTTTATTGTGTGTCTCCCCTGTGTCGGCATTCTGGGTTGATGCAGGCAAAAGGTTTAAGGAAAGTTGTCTTACAGTTAACTTCCAAACATGCTAATAATTATATCTAGACTAGTCTGTAGACTCTACAACAGTTTACTTTTCCTCATCACAAAATCCTCACATTGAGCTGTAGTACAGCATAAAGAAATCTGAAGTCTCCACGTAATATCTGGCGAATGTAGACCTATGTAGACAATATTGCTGGAAAATAGTACAAAATGTCATTTTGGTTGTCTTTTTTATTTTATTTTTTTTACATTTATCTACTTTATTCAAACATCTCAATGGTTCTGTCAAGCTTAGACTTCGGTAAAACCATTTCAAAGACCCATCAATTCAACAAAGGATTTCAGACATTTAAAATCAACTTCATGTTTTAGTCAAATCATTTCTTTTCACCTTGTTGTTGGACCACTTTCATTATCCTCAAAAAACAGACACTGCGTTGTAGATACAAAGTGCTTGGATATAATGGCATGATAAAATGATGAATTTTAGATGAGATATTAAACCAAAGTGCCCTCACACCAGAGGAATGAATTACAATTGCACTGAATCTTTTTACAGAGAGGCTGTGAGGAGCGTTGTGCAGATGACCAGTTTCGGTGCCACAACAACCTTTGCATCTCGCTCAAGTGGCTCTGTGATGGCCAAGAGGACTGTAAGATGGGAGAGGATGAAAGGAACTGCCAAGGAACAGGTGCGAGAAAAAAATGTACTCTGGCTTGTAAACAAGAAAATGCGACTAAATTGAATTTGCAAGCTCCAATTGATGTATAAACCGGTCCAGTATATGGACCTAGTGTCCCCCTAGAGTATGCTTGAAAGGAAAAACTGCCAATAGTTGGGAGAGGTACTGAATGCCATTCGGCCATTTGAGGTCATCACAATCTGTAAAAAGCACACAGTATTGACAAATATGATAAGACCGTAATGTTTAAATATAGAAGAAGGCAATCCACATTTCATGAGAATAAATTCAGGTTTGGTGGTGTGTTAACTATGATGCCATGAAACACAACAGTAGAGGTAAAATTAGAGGATTTCTGACCTACAAGAGAATGAATGCCATTATACACTTAATCTCAAAATGGTGGGTTATAGAAATTTCCCTCTTAAAGCTACATTTGCAGTCACTTAAAAGTTTTTCCACTTGCTTATGTAATGAGAAGCAGAAAGACTTTGACCTGAGTGATTTCCAGCAGAGCGGAGTCCTGTTGTTGTCTGAAACACTTTGCCCTTCTTTAGTAGTCCCTTCATGTTCCGTCAACGAGTACGTGTGTGCCAGCGGAGGATGTGTGTCGGCCAGCCTGCGGTGTGATGGACATGACAACTGTCTGGATGGCTCAGATGAGGTCAGTGCAGCGAAACTCAATAAAACAACCCTCTCGACAAAAATCTTTATAAATAGTGCAGCTTCATAGTATACAGTGCATCAGTGGAGAGTAGCTGTTTATCCAATCATGGTTCAATCCAGGCTAAAATATGCATCATTCACTCTTTTGGTTTCAGCTGACATCAGTGGAATAGACTGTGTAGATGATTTATAGTGTTTCTGTTTTGACAGATTGGCTGTGTGAAGGAGTGTAGGGAGGATGAGTTCCTTTGTCTGAATCGTGCTCACTGCATCCCTCGGCGTTGGCGTTGCGATGATGTGCTGGACTGCATGGACCACAGTGATGAGGAAAACTGCAGCCAGGGTAAGCATGAGGATGGATCCTCATGTTATTGTGGTTCGGTATTCTTGTGATGATTGATTGTCGATGGTAAAAAAAAAAAAAAAGACTGATTGGCAAATGGGCAGCCACCGTGCTACCGTAATGGGTAGTGCTCATGCCTCACATTAAGAAGGTCCTTGCTTCAATTCCACCTGGGGAATTTTCTATGTTCTCCCCTTGATTTTACAGGTTCTCTGCAGGTCCTCCGGCTCCCTCTCACCACCTAAAACAATCACCTTCTCCACATTCCTTTGGCAACATCTCTACAAAATATAATTTAAAATCCGTTTACAACTTTTTGAGACATCCTGATAATTAAATAAGTGACAGAGAAAAAGCAATGAAAACATAACCTCTATTATGGAAGTAATAGAAATGAGAGATTTAAGATCATTTGAATGATATAAATAGAGAAGGAAAATGATCCAGGGCTGTCTGGATCATTATGTAAAATGACCTGCCATAATAATTTTCTCAGATACTTTAACCTTTACAACTTATTGCGGACTGAAATTCAGAAATTCTGGTTAATTGCAGGTGCTTTCTTCTGCCGGGCTGATGAATTCATTTGCAACAACACATTATGCAAACTCCACACATGGGTGTGCGACGGCAAGGACGATTGCGGAGATAACTCAGATGAAGATGCCGACATGTGTGGTAGGTTGAAATTCTCACTCACACAGCTTTCCTTTGAAGGCAGTTAATGCATATTTTATAAGCCGCTACCTTTCTGTTACCCAAGAGGGAAAATTACATTGTCATTTCATGCAAGATTTCAAGCTGTTGTTTCTTTTTTTCTTTTTTTTTTGTTTCTTTTCTTTGAAAGACATGTCCATTAGATTTTTTGTGTCTTTTCATCCTCAGCAAAGCTACCCTGCCCTCCCACAAGGCCGTTCCGTTGCAGAAATGATCATGTGTGTCTGCGTACAGACCAGGTCTGCAATAAAGTGGATGACTGTGGTGACAACTCTGATGAAGAAGAGTGTGGTGAGCAAGGAAATCACTGAAATATGGCTGATAAAATGTAAAAATATGATTGAAATTATAATAGAAGTCTGTTGTTTTACTACTTTTATTATTTGATATTTGTATGTCCTGGGTTTGTGGCTCGTGAAAAAACAGGTAGGCTTTCACCAGTAAAGAGAACCTTAAAACATCATCAACAAAACTGTCAACCCAGTGCTGGAAATGAAATAAGAAATCTTAACAGCAATGTACTCATATATTTACATATGATTAATATTCACATTCATTTCAAATCTAAAATTGATTCAATTATCTGATTGAGCAGCAAAAGATTGCAGCTATCATTAATATTTGGTGATTCCTACTTAAATTTAAGCATCTTCTTTAATTTGTAAATAACATATTTTACAGGCAGTCTTGATTTACTTTACCTTTATTTTTGTATTTCTTGTACATCAAAAATGGATGGTTTTTTTTTTCCGCTGACAGCTTGCCAGGGTGATCACAGCAGAGCAGGCAGGAAAGGAAGGAAGGAACAAATCACTTCTTTTCTCACCTTTCACTCTTTTGTTCCTCCTGTCCTCCATTCATCTTCCTCTCTGATTCCATTGATACATCCATCCATCTCTTACCTCACTCCATTAACTCTCACTATTGTATAATTCTTCCCCCCATCCATCCTTTCAATCTCACTTTGACCCCTCCATTCCCTCCATTGTCCTCCCTCTCACTTCGTTTTTTTTTCCACTTCTCTTGTCGTCAGCTTGTGGTGGCTGAGCTCCTTACTTTTTTTGTGAACTCTGTGAAGACAGATGACAACAGCACAGTTAATTAAATTAACATAAAAATATATGTATGAAAACTAAAATGTAATCTCGATAATTATTTATAAACTTTAATTTTAAAATTGTCATTCTTGTTTATTTTCTAATATCAAAGGTAACATAGGAACATTACATTTATTTCAGTACAGTATGGTAAAGATGTAATTATAAAGACATAATTGTATAATACTTATGGTATTACATACAGACTACTGGTGGATATATGCATGCGCAACATTATCAGTTTCTCCGGTCTTTTCAACACTGACACTGTGTGTACTGAAGCAGAGGTGGTGGCTGGGAGACCTAGGCCTTGTGGGAAGACAGAATTCACTTGCAGTAATCAACGCTGCATTCCGATCCAACTCCAGTGTGACCTTTTCAGCGACTGTGGTGATGGTGGCTCGGACGAGCAAGACTGCAAGACTTGTAAGTGCAGCCAAACAGATCAAAGAATCACTCAAAAGAGATTAAAAAAACAAAATATCACGAAGGTATCACCAAGGAAGCTCAGAAATAACCTCATCTGTAAAGTGAAATTTTGATATTTATGGTAATATATGTACATATCCTTGTTGTAGACCACATGAAAGAAAGTGATGGCCTCTTGGCTTTTGCACATCAAAAGAATATCACAGCAGGTGTCTAAGATACAGGAGACTGAAATGTAATCAATTTCCTGTCTTTATTTGTAGTCTCCAGTGGAGACGTATGTGGGAAGAAAACAAGTCCATGTGGAGAGGACGCAATTTGCAACCAGACAAATGTTCATGCTGTATGTCAGTGCAAATCTGGTTTTAAGAGGAACCAAAGGACAGGACAATGTGAAGGTAATGTGTAATCATTGTACTCCTTTTTCCACTTTATAATAGTTAGCAGTACGCTCATCCCTATGTCAGTCATTACGACATTTGTTACTCGTCCGGTGAATTAACGATTTAGCCTCTTTACATTGTCAAGGATATCATATGGAGTTAATATATTTCCAACTAAATACAGCAGAATGCAAATGTTGAATAGATAATTTGTCATTTAATATATGAATAAATTAAATAAGAAACAATATGAAGTTGTCATAGCATTTGCTGGCAGCAGATCAGCCAGTTTGTGAAAAACGGTGTAAATGAACACAAATAATATGGATATCTCACTCCTAGCAAGCCGTGTCAAAACATGTCAAACTAAAGCCCCTGGTCTCTTGGCAGGCTTAGTTCCAAAGTGACAGTCTCCCCATTATGTTGAGATCCTTTTGACGGGTCACCTACTGACTATAGTATCCCATACTGTTAACGCTGACATCAAAAATACCATTTACTGTCAAGTTGCAAAAGAACAGTAATGTTGTGATTAAACTTAGTGATGTCACAAAGATTAAAATATTAGTGCAAAATAAACCATAATAGTGAATTATAGTTTCTATCCTCCCCTTGTCCAAGTTGGCTTGTTGTGCTTTTACACTGTTCTGCAAGCAAATTTTTGTCTAATTTTTATCACTCTTGATAACAATTTAATAATGCCCATATCTAACATGTTCAGCAATATTTAGCCTTAAACTGACTGGACATACCTAATGTCATTTGTTGTTTCAGTGATAGAAAATAGGAATAAGTAGTTTTAGAACTTTTATACTTTTATACTATACTTTTATACTTAACTTCTTAAAATTCATGTTTTGTTTTTTTCCAGAGATAAATGAATGTCTGCAGTTTGACACATGTCCTCATTACTGCACAAACACAAAGGGGTCTTTTAAATGTGTATGCGACCGAAATTACAAGGAGATCAACAGTAACTGCATAGCAAAAGGTATAATCCTTTGTTTACGATGAAGCATCCTTTGTTCTGAGCTTACATTCTAATTGATGATATGACCTCAATCTTAAATGAATGCAATGTTGAAAGCCATTTCTTTGCAATTACTTCTCAATCTATTTTCTGTTACCCAAATGAAATGTTCCTAATTTTCTTGAACTTTTCACTTTCTTTTTAATACCGGACAGGACCCGAGGATCGTGTGCTCTACATAGCTAATGACACTGAGATCAGAAGTTTTGTGTATCCATTTAACCAGAGCAATGGACACAAAGTTCTCACGCACATAGAGGACAATGCCCGTATTATTGGCATGGATGCTCTGTTCCACCACCAGAAGTTTATCTGGGCTACCCAATTCAATCCTGGTGGAATTTTCTACAAAGACGCTCTAGAAAGAATTCAAACTAAAACAAATGTCAGGAACATTGTAAGTACATCTATTCTTTGCTTTTCCAAGCAATATAGAAAATTGTTAAAATGGCTTCATTACTTATTTAAATGTTTGTGTAAGAAAGATGATGAAATATGATGAACTTAGATATTTAGAATAGATTACACATCTTAAATGTCTCCTTGATATGTCTTTTATGAGACCATGTGACTCAATGCCCATGTAAAAGTTAAAGAGTGCACCTGACTTTGATGCCGTTGTTGGTTGCAGTGTTCAGATTTCCGTCGACCAAGAGATATTTCTGCTGACTGGATCACAGGCAACATTTATTGGACTGATCACTCTCGGATGCATTGGTTCAGCTATTACACAGCCCACTGGACTAAGTTACGATATTCCATAAACGTGGGGCAACTGAAGGGACCAAATTGCACACGCTTGATTACTGACATAGCTGGGGAGCCGTACGCTATTGTTGTAAACCCAGCCAAAGGGTGAGTCTGTCTTCCAACAAGAGCAAAGATATTGCACATATGATCATCATACATCACTCTGATAATGGATTGTGAGACTTCACATCAGCAGATTCAACAACCAATAATTCACCTAATACCAAAAATATTATAGCATTAGGCACAAGTCGTTAATGCCATTACAAAGAATTAAAGCATTTACAAAAGTCTATAGAGCCTTTAGAGGTTGTATGCTTGCTATTTATTGTTTTCTTTTTCACAACGCGATGTCAGGGAGGTTAAGAATCCTTTATCTCTATTTCTGTCTGTTGTAGGATGATGTACTGGAGCGTAATAGGCGATCACTCTCACATAGAAGAATCAGCCATGGACGGTTCATTGCGCAGAGTGTTATTGGACAGAAATACCAGAAGACCCACTGGTAGGTCCTGCTTTTAAAAGACATGTGAATTAGTTTTGTTTTTTTGTTTTTTTTGAAAATGTTTTTTTGTATTTTGAAAATGCTGCATGTTTCTGACAGATCTGACTGACAGATCAGTCTCTCTTATTGATATCAAGCCAGACATAAATTAATGCTCTTTTGTCTTCTGCTATGTGTTACATTTTTATGCCTTGCCTAGTTGAAGTTTTAGTTCTGATGCACCACTTTTTCCATTAATCTATTTCATTGCCTGGTTCTACATGAAACCCTCATGATATTTCGCCACTGCTCTCCTTTTCAAAGTATTTTTGAAATGGCTATGTCCGTAGAGAAGAGTCAATCACCAATTCAGGGGTTAGGGTTAGGGTCTTTTGAAGGCTGTATTTTGATGACCAAATTCATCACAGCTGCATAACAAGGCCTGTCCCTCCATCAAGTGTAGCTCTCAAAGTTAGATGTCTTTTCATGGGCTGCAAAAAATCCAAATGATGAGTCCTTCATCATCCTCTATATTCCAAGATTCATTGCATATTTGTGACGTTTCAATTTTTCTTACGAAAACAAGGTGCACTGGCTCAATGTATTTCCCTAATCGGAAGTAAACATAGAGCATGAAATTTTATTTTAATGACAAAGATTTTAGTCCTTACAAAATTAACCACTGCTCTTCTTACCATTACTACTCCTTTCCTACACATGACAAATCATTAGGTTAGAGAAGTCAGCTGTCGGTGTTGCTAGGCAACAAATCCATTACTTTGTAATGCAGGGACAAAGACAAGAAAAGCTTTGGACAGAAACTGAAGACAAGGTTGCGGTTAGTGAATTTATACATAGATTCTGTGTCATCAAAGCCATATAGCTTTCAAGTTAAAAAAATATATTGTTAAAGTGTTTTCCATTAACAAATAACTCTTAGAACTAATCACAGTTCAATTCGAGAGATTTAGCTTTTTTTAAATACAAAAGTCACTAATACTGCTGCTGTAGTCTAAAATTTACTCAAAATCCACTGTTGTTGCCTCACAAGTCAAGTCAACTCTAGCTGCTCAAAATAATCCAGATAAGACATTGATTTTTTTAGGAGCCTGTTCTGTGTATCAAAGAAATGAAATTGGAAATTTTTGTGCTGATGCTCAGTGGGTTTAGAGGTGAGAATGATGGAGGTGCTTCAGTAATGCTCTTGGACTGCTTTGCCTCATTGGGTACTGGAAAACTGCAGGGCGTAGAGGGAAGAATGGATCCCATCTTTTGTCAAGGAATCTTAGAAGATCACATCTCAACACTTGTGATGAAGTTAAAGTTGTGACATCACTGCGTTTTTCAAAAGGACAGTGAGTCAAAGCTGAATCCAAAGTCCACAAGGGCTTGGATCAGAAGAATTCCTGGCACTATATGACTTGAATCTCATAAAAAAATCTTTTGCGGGATTTAAAGAAGTTTGCGACACATAAACCAGGGATATTACAAATTTGGAGGCTTTTGACCATGAAGAACAGGCTCCTCAGTATTGTTAGAAATGATCAGGTTCTCTACAAAGTGCCTCTGCTTTCTGCAAACAGTAACCAAAATATATGTTACCAGTAAACCAAATAAATAAGAGCAGCTGTTCCAACTGTACAATGTATATTGTAGTGCAGCGACAGTCCACTGACTGAAGACAACTTTGAACTCAAAGCTATAACGTGGTAGTTAAAGCTACAGAGGGCAGCATAATGAAAGTATGGAATACCTTACATCCCCTTGTCTGTAGGGAGACACTTAGTGCTGATCTAGTTTGAAGAGCTGCTTTGGCCTCCTTTAATTCAAGGGGCCCCGTGCACTGTCTCAGTTACGGAAGGAAGAATTCATCATCGGTGGAAAAACGCAAACCTATTTAAACACTCTAGCCAGGTGCTCAATTATGCATTCAGACATTTGGGAGGATGCAAAAGAGCCTCTGGTTTAAAATTATAATCTAAGCACACCTACACTCACTCAAAGTTGCAATGCACAGCAAGATGGCAGATACAGGCTCGGCAAACGTCGAATACAAACAGTGAAAGTAAGGTAGAAACAAAAGGCCTGTCTCTGCATTCTGTTGAACTGCTACAACAAACCCTAACCTGTCTTGCAATGAGGGATTCCACGATCATCCCTGTGTAATTTTCAGGTAGATAAATCTCTTTCCTTCACCCCCTCCACAGGGCTTGCCATTGATTATTTCAACCAACGATTATACTGGGCGGATCCTGAGCTCTCACAGATAGGGAGCATGAGATTGGATGGCTCGGACCCTCTAGTGACAATCAGTGACAGACACGGTGAAGACAAACACACAACACCAGTTCTTCTTTTATGCTGCTATTCCTCATACACTTTGGCTTTGTCAAATGTAATTAGTGATACTGCTTGTTTCTTTCAGAAGAGTAAGCTTTTAAATGATGAGGTCTACCCACGCAGCACATTCTCACAAGATCTGAACTTTTGTCTTCACAAGGAATGATTGATGTCATTTTTCTTCATTTCTATGCTGAATTCATAGGAATTTCCCAACCATACAGAATTGATCTATTTGAAGACTATATCTATGGAACTGGACTGAAACACGAGATCTTCAGAATTCACAAGTATGGCACGCACCCAGTGGATTTTCTTAATTTGGGGATGGAGAAGCCCACAAATGTTTTAATATCTCAGCGTTACAAACAACAAGATGGTAAGTTGTCTTGACAGTCAGGTTCTTATTTTGAATTTTGGGGAGTAATACTATCTGTACATAATTAACTTATGAGAACCTGCAGACACGCATTATAGGGATTGTCAAGTCAGAACAGCCTCTCTTAAGATCTTTATAATTTATTTATATTGATTTCATCCATATTAACTTTTGGATTTCATTTCCAGTTTTTATGCTTTGAGTTTCTTTTATTGACTATTCCCCAATATGTTTACATAAGGCCGACTCACAGTGTATTTCAGGTAATGAACAAAACATGCGGAACAAAACTATTTGACATTCAATATTTGTCCTTGACAACTACATCCTATTTACTTTACCTACTTGCTTGTCAGCAACAGATAATGCCCTGCATGCTACAGTGGTATAGTCATGTAACAGACTAAAGCGTATTGGCAAATAAAGCCATGGGTCATAAAATGAGTTTATTAACAGTTGTTGTGACAGATATAAGACCAGTTATTAAAAGACCCACTGAATCTTTGCCCTACGGAGTAATATTGTCAACAAAATTTCTGATTACATTTAGTGTTGCTCATCAAAATAAATTACCTGTATCCTTGAGGTCAATCAAATGAGCTGAATACATTTAAGTCCTAGAAACCTGCACTACTCAAACCATGTTTACTTGCTAACAATGTTCTTCCCTGCAGTTACTGTCATATGCAAATCAGCAGAATGGAGTAAAATGAATGGCAGCAATGTGTATGGCCTGTTTTGCATGTCAATGTGAACCCATTTACAAATATTCTATATCCATGGTGGTCAAAAATTCCACAGGGAAGCTTTAAGTTGTTTTTTTTTAATTGTTTTTCTAATTGTTTTTTTTTTATTATTGAAAAGAGAGTATTTAAGTCAAAACTATTATCAAAATGTGTCACCTGGGTTTTTGTAGTAGAATATACGTAGGTAAAGATTCAGACACAACTTATGTGAGGCAAGACAAACTGGACGACGATGGATACTGAGTCAATACAATTTTGTCCTTCCTCCCACTTTCCTCATATAATAGACCAATTCTCCTTCTCTGTTACATCTCTGGTTTTAATGGTTACAGAGCATCAGACAACTCAGTCTTGGTCAGTTTTTCACTTAAAGGGCAGCTGTTCTATTCCATAGGGACTCATTAGCCAAGGCATGTTGTGTGCAGTCTGTGGGCAGACAATGTGCACAGCCTGCAAAAGCTATGACATGAAGACCTGATAGCTTCAATTTAGATTTGTTCTGAGCTTTCATCCCATCTTGTTTCAAAATCTGTGCAGTGACTACTATTGCTATACATTTTGTACATTTATATTGTAACTATTAAAGACTTGCTGTGGCCATAAAAAGGGTATAAGTAGTAATAATAATTAATAGTAATAATAATAATAAAAATAATAATAATAATTAATAAGCTCAGTCACCAGGGAGGAGCTCGGAGTAGAGCCGCTGCTCCTCCGCCTCCAGCTGAGGTGGCTCGGGCATCTATTCTGGATGCCCCCTGGATGCCTCCCTGGGGAGGTGTTCCGGGCATGTCCTACCAGGAGGAGACCTCGAGGAAGACCTAGGATACGCTGGAGGGACTATGTCTCACAGCTGGCTTGGGAACTCCTCGGGCTCCCCCCGGAGGAGCTGGCGGAGGTGTCTGGGGAGAGGAAAGTATGGGCATCCCTGCTGAGACTGTCGCCCCCGCGACCCGGCCCCGGATAAGCGGTTGATGATGGATGGATGGATAAATAATAATAATAATTTAAGAAGAGATTGCCAATCAATTCTTGGCCATTTGTATCCTGATGAAAAATAAATCTTGTACAGCTCACCTTTTTTTGAGCAACTGTTTGTACTCATTATTAATTCAGAGGACTTCTCATGCAATTTTCACATCAATTTGTTTACCCAGTTATGCAGTAGTATGCAGACTTTTCCATTGTCTAATCAAATAGACAATGGAAAATTCTGAGCAAATTCCACAATCATTGATTATTCAACTTGAATGATGGTAAGTTTCTTATATGTTTTACGCTTTGAGCTTCTGTGTGTGTGTGTCAAGAAAATAACTCCTTTCAACAGAAGAAATTAAAACACTTGGAAAAAATTACTTTGAGCTAGAACAAACACATTTTCTTCACAAACAAATGGGCCTCTTCTTCTTCTCATGCCAGATTGACAGATTATCTTTTTGGCTCTCTTTTTTTCTTTCTCCACAGTGCCAAATCCCTGCCTGAGGATGTCTTGTGATTTCATGTGTCTGCTCAACCCAACGGGTGCCAGATGTACCTGTCCAGAGGGAAAGGTACTGGTCAATGGGACCTGCAGCGACACCATCATCTCAGGTAGAGCTGATTTTGGACCTTCTTTTCACAGTTTAAGTGTGTTGTTGTTGCAGGAAAGCAGTGCGGCTCACAGAAAGATTGAGTACCCAGTGGACACCCTTGTGTGACCCCCAAAAACATGTCAAAATACAGCGCAGAAATCAAAATTGACCAGAAAACAATAGTTACTCACAGTTTGGAACCAGAACATAATTCACAGTGATGTTTTGTGTGATGCCTCCTACATGGACTTTTTGTGAATGCTTATCTGATCAAAAATTCAGGTTCACACCTCTGTTGTTGTTGCTGTCTGATGTGATTGACTGCTTCACACTGCATAAGAGTGAGTTCGAATTTGCTATTGTGAAGGTGAACTGTGCCGCCCCCCCTGCGAGAATGGAGGCCGCTGCTTAGCCAATGAGAAAGGCGACTGGAGATGCTACTGCTGGCCTGACTTTTCAGGAGAGCGCTGTGAGGTCAACCATTGTACAGACTACTGCCTAAATGGAGGCACTTGCATGGGCTCACCCCTGGGTAAGTTTGAATAAGTGGTTTTTGTTTTCTCGTCCAGTTGCTTTGAAAAGACTAAATTTTCCGAGGCATTTTCAATTTCGTTTTGCCAGCCTATTTCCTCTTGCACTCCGACCCAACACATGATGGCACTGAACCACATTTGTCTTCCTTTAAACGTCCACGCCTCGCTCACCTCATCTCAAATTTACTGCATTACCTCGGCCAGCTGAGCTTTTTTTTTTTTCATTGCTGCTCCTGTCATACAAGCCTCAAATATTAAATTTGCTTCATGCCAAGGCCTCCTCCAACGCTGCCATGGCTTCCGGAACGACCAGTTCTATCTACCTCACAATTTTAAACGAGTGCTTATGAATGTGCCAAACTGTCAACAGTGGAGTTGAATCAGGATGCACAGCCCTATTAAAACATGCTATTATTGATTCTCAAGCCTGTACATTATCCTTCCAGTGTTTGCAATTATCCACAACATCTCCATTTCTATTTCTTCAAAAAAACAAAATTACAGCAGAAATTGCCCTCATGCAGAAAAGTGTTCCCACATAAATGTTTTATAATGACAGCACACTATTTAAGTGATTCTGGGTTTTTGTATTACGTGAGTGACACCCAGTAAATAAAATAAGGAACCAAGCACTAGGTTTCAAGTGAGTCACAGCAGCTCTGCATAACAGTTGGAGAGATAAAAATGTGGGCTTTTGATTAGTGATAGTTTTAATTAAATGTTTGTTCTCCAGAATCTTTTAGTCCCTGCCAGTCTTTTTAAAACATAAAATAAAATCTGTTTATTTTTCCTGTCTGCTGGAATATATGTCTGCTCAACAGGATTTTTTTTTAATTTAAAGCTTTTTTTAAAAAATTCTGTTTGGAACTAAAAGAGCTCTGCATGACATAAAAATAAGCCAGGGTAATCACTTATGGTTATTAACAGAATGTATTCCATCTATCATGATAAGATTCATTATATTACAAGCAGTCAAAATGTTGGGATAAAGCAAAGGAAAGGTATCTACTGGGAAAAATCAGACTTTTATTTTCATTCACAACTAAGGCCTACATGTTTGGCTTGATTAATGGATTCATTACCGGGGAGCGTGACTAAGCAAAATCTTTCTTTTTCAAGGTTGCCCTGAATAAAATACATAAGAGGAAGAAAGCTGAAATCAACTTTAATAATCCCACATAGGGGAAATTATTTGTCCACTCTAGTGTTAGTTATGCAATTGTTAATCACGTGCGTGTCTCTATACCGTATACTGTATACTGTACATATATATACAGTATATATATATATATATATATATATATATATATATATATATATATATATATATATATATATATATATACTGTATATATATATAAGGCAACCTGACTTTCAATTATAGGCTGGAAAATATCCAGTTTTATCTAAAAACACAAGGTGTCATTGAATTGCTGCTCTTTTGTCCCTTTGACTGGGTTGTCCACACTCTAATGGAGCTTTTGGCACAAAACACACACTTTTATTACAGACACTAACAGTTATTCTACTTTTGCTATGCTTTTTTTTTAGAAATATCTTAGAATTCAGATGTATTTGTCTCTAAGTTATGACTTATTGCATAGTATGATATAGTTCAAATACACAATCCCGTCCTTTTACATTTTCCTTGTGTCATTTTTAATTCTAAGTAGTGAATTTTAAGTGTAATCATTCACAACTTCATGATAACCTGAAACAAAAATCTAAGAGATCTAAGGGACTAACTTAGCCCATTTGAATTTATTTATTTTTTATTCTATTTAACTGAGTCCACGTTGGCAATATTCCAATGTCTTCACTAAGAAAATGTACTAAAATTTTTAAAAAAAACCTTGGTTTTCCTATAACAATAACTGGACCAGAGAGAATTTTGATTATGCATCTGTTACATTGGCTGATTTCTCCTTTAGCCTCATTTGTTTGGATTTAAATTTAAGTAATGGATCCTAATTTACTCTTGGTGATAGTTGGCTGGAAAATTTCCCAATCTCCTGATGGTATTGTTTTATTGTTTATTGTCTTTTTTCAACTACAACAAAGAGATTACACATACTTAATGAATTTAAAATCTAAAATATGGCAAGAAAGTAATTGGTTTTATTCTGCATACTTGTTGAAAAATATTTTTTATTGGTCTCCTAGTCACAGCAATGTAAGGTTACTAAGATGAAAGTGTGCTTTCTGCCAACTGAGATTTCACAAAGGTTATAATATATCATAATCAAAAATATGATCTGCATTTTCCACTGGAAAAAATGGCCAATGCAAAGAATGACATCTTTTAATATCCGTGCAACCTTTTTAAATTGTATGGATGAATTTAACTTATAAACTCATTCTTTGGGAAGCACTGTGGTTTGTTGTGTTTTTTGTTTTTTGTTAGTTTTTTCCAAGTGTTTGCATGTTAAGAGATTACATGTTCTCTACACAAACTACTAGCTAGTGTAGGCCCCTTTTTCTCTCAGCCCACACCAGTGGTTAGCTGAAACTTTCTGCACAGCATCAACAGCAAACCTGCACAACAAAAATCCACATTCGTATTATATATATATATATATATATATATATATATATATATATATATATATATATATATATATATATATATATATATATATATATATATATATATACATATATACATATATATACACACACACACACACACACACACACACACACACACACACACATATATATATATATATATATATATATATATATATATATATATATATTGTAACAATCTGAAGCTTAGGTCAGCTTCAAATTATGACCAATGTTCACATGCCTTCAAATGAAAGCTGCTAACATCTGATGGACACATGGCTGGTAATTCAGCAAATGGTAGTTTTAAGCTTCTATGCTAAAAGTACAAAGCTGGGTGGGCTCTGCTTTTTTTGAAAGCTCACAGCCCCAGCAGCCATTGAATCGACAGAGACGTGCTGGAGGCTGAATGACTCACTTTGTCGTGTAAAACCTTGATTATCCCAGCTACAGAGTGATGGAGTATGAAATTGCCAAGAAGAGTGTGTGTGACTTATATGACGAGACCTGCATCCATTGCAACTTTGTTGTCCAGTATGGTTGCCGTGGATAGTGCATGGTTTCAGCAAATTAATATGAAGAGCTAACGTGATGGAAATATTTCTACATGGCGATGTGTTGCTTTACCTAACAATAGGTCATATTTCTCAGTACAGTGAGGAGCAGCATAACGCTTACAATGGAAAGCACGTATGACTCACCAAAACGGCAGAAATAAGTGGGACACACTTATACAGTGTATGTGCCCTTGGCAAAAGCTTGTGGTTCTCATTTGAACTTATAACTGATCTCATCTCATGAGATGGAACGAAAAGATTTTAGTAGCAGCTAGATTTCGTGTCTGACCATTTTGATGAATATGGATCTCTGCCTGAAGCTAAACTCTGTATTTACATACTGATCTATTTCAGTCTCTTCTCATTTTTACCTATAGGCTTGGGCTCTGTGCACTTTTGGAGACATTAAAACTACTAGACTCAATATTTTTATATTAACTGCAGGTTCAGCAGCTTGCTCATCTGTCATTTATCGTGAGGAACGCTAAAAATATTTATCCAACTGTGAAGTTAAAGCTTTTTAACATTTTTAGTAACCCATCTGATAAACCTGCTCACTACCAGCCCAGAAACCAGCGCAGATACAAAACTGTCAAAGGTGGCGCTTTTAACGATTGTAGCCAGATATTCCCTTCTTCTTCTTCTTCTTCTTCTTCTTCAGTCCCCTGTTTGGGGAGCTGGAGGGTCCCCTCCTCAGAGATGAACGACAAATCAGCCTGCACACGGCCAACAAAAAAGTACTGTACAAATACTGTGTCAAAGTAATCAACAAGAGAAACCTGTGTAACAGAGCGCCCACTGCCTGGGCAAGCAGGATGACGGGAAATGGAAATGACCCACAGTGGAGACTTCTATACAAGCCTCCCCTCAAGAAAAAAACAGCCGACCTCCAGTGGAGAATTTTACACGGTGCCATCGGTTCCAATGCTTTTATCTCTGTTTTTAACCCTGCTGTGTCCAGCCAGTGTCCCTTCTGTCCCCTTCGTGAGACAGTCTTTCATGCTTTTAGTGAGTGTGGGAGACTTGCAGTGCTCTTCACTCTTCTAACGAATGTTTTTAATCTGTTCAGTGAAAATTTTAGTGTGAGGAAATTCGTCTACGGTGCTGGGTACAATACATCGAATCAGAGAAAGTGGCAGCTTTTAAACTTTATCTCTGGAGAAGCAAAACTCGCAATTTACGTGACCAGGAAGAGAAGAATTGAAAACAATACTGTTCAAGACGCAGCCACTGTTTTTTGCTGTAACATCAGATGTCGCTTAAAACTAGAATTTGGTTTCTATAAAATGACAAAAGACCTAAATAACTTTAGGAACATCTGGTGTCACAAAAATGTCCTATGCACCTTAATTGATGATCAACTCAATTTTGCAAACTCCCTGATATAATGCACTGATTTTTGATCGTATTTCCTCTTACTTAATTGGTTTTTAGTGTTCCTGAAGCTCTTTAGTGTTTTCATCTAATGTAAAATTGTAAAATGTTTTGAATGTGATTAAAGTGTTTTTGAAAAAGTCAAAAAGTCTTCTTCTTCTTCTTCTTCTTCTTCTTCTTCTTCTTCTTCTTCTTCTTCTTCTTCTTCTTCTTCTTCTTCTTCTTCTTCTTCTTCTTCATCTGTCGTATGTCATTAGACCTCCAGCTCGTTGCAGCAAGCCAGTCCAGTGTGTCACTGTCTAAGTCTACTCAGCCATGGTCTCAATTTGGTGGCCAGTATATGGGGCAGCTGGTAGTCACGTGCTCCACAGTCTGTGGTATAACCCCACATGTGCAGTAGGCACTCTCTGTGAGACCCCACTTCTGCATTGCTGCACCAAAGCGTCCCACACTGGTCCTCAAGCGATTGAGGGTTGTCCACTCCTTACGGGGGAGATGCTGGCCAGGAACATCTGTTGGGTCCTCAATGAATAGGTGAAGCTGTGATGGTATGGCTGCCTTCCACTGGTCCCTCCATTTTGCCTTCACCCAGGAAGCCTTGGAGGTGTCTGCTGGTGTTGTTCGGAGCATTTCCTGGGCATGTGTGGCAAAGGGGCGCCGGGACTTGAGGCGTGACCGCTGTGGTGTCTCCATGACAACCTTGTGGAGGAGGTGGGATTCACACCGCTGAACCTTCCGAGCGAGGGCAAGCATGGCTGCTTCTCGTCTGATAGGAGCGATACCGATGAGGACAGGCAGTTGGTAGGTTGGGGTGGCTCGTACGCATCCGGAGACAATCCGTAGGGCAGTGTTGAGGGCAGCATCCAGCTTCTTAACATGAGGGCTGCGTCTCCAGACTGGGGCACAGTACTCAGTGGAGGGAAACACCAGGGCCTCAGTGGAGATACGCAGTGTCTTGGTGGTGGCTCCCCACGTGGTACCGGCTAGGCGCCGTATCAAGGCGGCACGAGCGGCGGTCTTGCCTTTGATACTGTCCAGATGTTGTTTAAAAGACAGGGTCGGGTCCAGCTTCACTCCAAGGTATGTCGGGGAGGGCTTGGACTGTAGCGGGAAATTGTCTACCATGATGTTGATGTTGCGGTTGGCTTCCTTGTTGTACAGGTGGAACATTGTTGACACAGTCTTTTCAACACTGAGCTTGAGGTGCCAGTCCTTCAAGTATGAGGACAGGATGTTCATGTCCTCAGAAAGACCCTCCTATGCCGCTTCCCAAGAGGGCTTTCTGAGCAAGATGGCCAGGTCATCTGCGTAGCCGCACTTCCGTGATGATGTTTCAGGTAGGTCGTAGATGTAGATGTTGAACAGAAGTGGTGCCAGTACTGAGCCCTGCGGAACACTGCTCCTGAGCTTTCTCACCCTACTGCTTTGGCCATTGCTGGTGTGGAGCCGAAAGCTGCGGTTGCTCAGCATGTTCAAGATGAAGCTCACCATATGCTTATCTGGGATGGTCTCCAGAAGCTTCATGTGGACCCCGCTTAGCCAGACAGTGTCGTATGCAGCTGTGAGGTCCAGGAAGACAGCACCGGCCTTCTCTCCTGCCTGGAAGCTTTCCTCTATGTTGTGGCACAGAAGGGTCACCTGGTCTGTTGTCGACCTACCGCTTCGGAAGCCAGCTTGTTCTTTGGGCAGCTGGGGGTTGATGACTGGGTGTCGTGCCAGGATGAGGCGTTCCAGGAGTTTAAAGGGAACACACAGGAGGGAGATGGGCCGGTATCCCTTAGGGTCATTACTTGGCTTGTTTGGCTTCAGCAGGGTGACCACCTTGGCACGGTGCCAGATCTTTGGCAGCTGTGAGTACTGGAGGCATGCAGAAAGGAAGGAACGGAGCCAGTCATTTGCCTTCTTGCCTTGATGTTTTAAGTACTCCGGGTGGACGCCGTCGAAGCCTGGTGCCTTGCCAGTCTTTAGGCGTTGTTTGGCCAGATCCACCTCATGAGCGGTGAAGTTGGTCGACAGGTTGTTGTTGCATCCTGGGGTCCTGAGCAGCTCGTGGACTCTTGCTGATGTTTTTCTAGTGAAATCTTTCTCTGCATTGGGGAAGCAGCCATTACTCAGCAGGAGCGATGCGATGGAATCTGTGGTGATGGGGCATTGTGCTGGAGATGTTGACCTTCCTGTCAGTTTGTTCAGAGTCTGCCACCCCTGTCGGCTTGAGTGTCTGGAGTTGATTGATTCCACCGTTTCAATCCAGCGTTGCCTACGCATCTCATTCAACCTGCAGAAGTAAGCTGAGATCAAAACAGAGCAAGAAAAATAGTGACTATTGCTCTTGTATTCACCAGCCACCATGAAACGCTGCTCCAAATGAATACTGTCTTACTGTGTATTTGCTAGATGTGCAAATACGCAACTCAAAGAAACCACAGACATACAGTTAGAGCAGTCACTTGAGTGTTTTTTCCCAGTTCAGATGTCATCCTGTCAGATCCACGAGAAAAAGACTATTTATATAAGGCTTAACTTTTAAAGTGGGGGTCTTTTACCTCAGTTTTGGCTTATAGTATGTACAATCAAAATAATTCACTGGAATGCTAAATAGAAATGCTAAGGTTATTTTAAGCAGCTTGGGATCACTTCGGCATCTGATTAAGATGTTTCCCTGTATTGTATTATCCACGCAATCATATGTGTGCAGGCTTAGAGTGCAGTAAAGGAATTACGTGTACAGTTTGGATGGACTGGGAATCATTTTTGAATTCTCTAGATGGTGATGGAGAATGGAACTGAGGAATAAAAGGCCACAGGGAACTCAACTCCATAGGAGCCAATCTGAAATCGTGGGAATCCATTCATGAATATTTATTCAAGGTCAAAAGGTGGAATGATGGATTTTTTTTTTGCCTTTGCTCTTACCGAGCCTTTCACTGCTTCCGTTTGGCACTGTCTTAGTGAATGTGGCAATATTTCAAGTGTTGCATACTTGAATGATGAACAGAAGCGTCTAAGCAGAGTTATGGTTGTTTTATGTTGTTTTTATTTCAGTATGCAGTTCAGTAAATCAAGTTATGCTCCTTATGTTCAGTCCAAGTCTCCGTTGTCACTTTACTGCAGGCTTACATGGGAATAAACACTAACACCATTTTGAACATATCTTTTGTGTTCCAAGTTTGAATTTAAAAAAAGAAAAGCTTGAAAATGCAAGTGTGCAGGAGGTACAGATGAATGAGTCTCAAAAGGTTCATGACCGCAACTAAAGCTATGTCAAACCCTTAAGTCAAAAGTTATTTTTTACACTTTTGACTTGAATTTTGATTGTTAAATTCATTGGAGGGTCATTTGAAGATCTAAAGAACCAAGTTTGGTGATGACTGCATTGTATTGTGGGAAGAAACGTTTTATACTTAATTCTTAATAGAAATACAGCCAGATTAAAACATGTTAACAATTTTGCTCAATTTGTCCATCATTTTGATGGCTGTAGCAAAAATGCAGATATATTTGGATCCTTTGTTTATACATCTACCTGTCCATATCTTCTAGGTAAGCCAACATGCCGCTGTCCTTTGGGATTCTCTGGGCCCTTCTGTGAAAGGAGGATTTGTGACAACTACTGTTTGAATGGGGGAACATGTGAGGTCAGTCAGGGGAACCAGCCGGTGTGTCGCTGTTTGGCAGAATATACGGGGGACCGTTGTCTTCACCGTGAGTCTGGCACCCATTACTCGGTGGCAGTAAACACAACAAATGATTATTATCATGTGCTTGGCCTTTATGTGATTGACATTAGCCTTTCAAGTCTTGCCGCAAGAGCAATTGTAACAAAGCATTGATTTGAATTTGTTCATGCTGCATACAATCTATAGAAATAAGCTTTTCAAAGTTCACACGCAGACTGCGGGACAAAAACAACCCCCTAATGGACTTTCTTTTCACAAACACCACATTTGCCTCTTATTTGTTGATAAACGAAATCAAACAACCTATGGGTGTTTCTGTGGCAAGGCGATAATGTATTTTCTTATGCGTTGCTCTATCATAATTATTTGTGGGAAAACAATTTCAATGCACATCATTAGTATTTTCCTTCCGTTTGCCCGAGGACAGATATGTTTTTTTATCTGTGGCTAAGATGTCATTTGAAGTGGGTAATTAACTTCCATTAACGCCCAATACAATTCCAATCAAACAGACTTAAACTCTGTTCCCACTTCCCCATTACACTTCCTGTCTTTGTCTGTCTGAATGTGGAGTAGACATCTGTCACCACTACTGTGTGAACTCCAAGGCCTGCACATTATCCAGCAGTGGGTATGTGGAGTGTGTGTGCCCAGCCAGATTTGAGGGGAACAAGTGCGAGGTGGATAAGTGTCTTCGATGTCACGGGGCACCTTGCCTCATTGACGAAGAGACAGGAGACGTGGTTTGCAAGTAAGGGTTTGATGTAATTTGCTCACTATTCTGTTACTGATTCCTTCTGTTATAATGTCATGTGAACACATACATTCTACAGTCATTTCTCCGTGTTGCTGCAGGCTGCTAACTGTATGAGTTGAAATGATTACGTGTAATTATTGTTTCATAACCTAGAGCCATTCAAGTTACCATAATGTTAGCGAATTAGCAGCCAGGTTGTCCCGCCACCTTCATCTGTGTAATGCATATGTTTGACAATTTTTTATTTTTTTTTGAACTGAAAGTCTCGTTTCCCTCTTGTCACTCGGATCCATTTTTTCTTTGCCCTGCAGCTGCACAAATGGCAGAATAGCACCGAGCTGTCAGCTGTGTGACGGATATTGCTACAATGGAGGCACCTGTCACCTGGACCCCGACACCAACCTGCCTTTCTGTCAGTAAGTCACTGCTTAATGGGTGAAGGAAAGTACGGAATTTTCTCCACTCTGCACACTCGTACAGTAATGTTTCAATTCAAATGTGCCCCAGAAAGCTCGGGCTCAGATCACCAAGGGATACCGTTCTCCTGCTCGGAGAATAGTGCAAGACTGATGTCTTCCTCTGGAAATAAAATCCTTAAGTCGAGGGAAGGTTTGATGTCACTGTGTGGAGGCCATGGCGCAGCAGGGGGTTGAGTGCCAGTACATCATCTTATGCTGTGTGACACCTTACTGTGGCTTAAGGTTTTAAGGCAGATAAAAATGGTTTCAAAGCTTGACATTCTGAACATATCACACCGTTCCTCCTTGCAGTTGAGAGCTGATGTTAGGCCTCCCTGACACTCTTCAGTAGTAGGTTTAAGAAGTTTGTCATCTAAAAAAAGAAGCTGAGGTATGTGTCAGTGGTAGAGCATGCCATGAAAATCAACGGCTTGAAAACTTAAAACAGACAAAAGCTTGACTGACAGTCGCAAGGAAACCATTGTGTAGGACTACTCACAGCGCTGTCCACAGATTAATACTGCCTCAGCTATAATCACATGCAGTGCTCTGTTATCTCCAAGGAGGAAATTGGAAATCCATTTCAAAAGCCAACTCTCTATTTTTTTTTAAATGCCCATTGTCCACTATAGTTAAATTGAAATGTGTGGTCATCGTTCACAAATTCCAAGGGATAGAATCAATTTCTATGCAAATGATCCCATCTGATTTCATGAGGTTAACAGGTCCTGATAATGTGGTTTATTATTTGCAGCAAAGAACAGGGATTATGTAAGATGATAGATATATATGTGTCAAGAAATCAGAATGTTTGACCTTAATACTCTGAGTAAATGTATATTTCATCAAGCCTTCCCAAAGTGAAAGACTGGCAGGGCAGAGTTGCTTTGATTGTAATGACAACTCATGTATTAAACACTAAAAAGGGTTGGTGGTCTATTTCCAAATGTGTCAGTGCAGCCGTGAAAAACCATGAAGGTTGAGAGACAGAGTTCAACCCATTGCATCTTAGGAAAGTATAGGCCAAAGGTTTAAACACAAGGAAATTAAATATAACACAACAATTTTACAGAAAAAATACTGTGTTGCTACATTTTATGTCTCCTCAATTCACATTTCTGCAGTGTCGTTTGTATTTAAGGTGCGGATTTGCATTTGCATGTTTGTATTTCCTAAATTATTGTATATGTTTTCAAATTGATGAAGATGATTCCAAGATTTGACTAATTTTTGCTGTTGTGCATTTTTTGAAGCTCTTTTTGGCTGCTGAAAACAAGCTGTGATAAAACCATGAACAGACAGATCTCTTTTTTTAGATTATCATTCAATGTCTTTATTGTTATATTTGGTTTTCCAACAGTAAGTTTTTGTTTCAGAAATTATACATTTATGACAACACACTTAGAAATATTTGTGCCCTTTTCTAAGCTGTTACATTTCCACAGCTTGAAATCCATTCAACATGTTACAATTATTGTCTAAATTATTTAACAAATTTCAAAACAAGTTGAAATTGTGCCTTCATGCCTGGTCTAAGCTTGGTTCTACTGGCTTCTTTTACTCAGTGACTCACCTGATTTGTTGTTGTTCTTCGTCTCCTTTGGGCTTTTCCCTTCAGGGGTCGCCACAGCAAATCAGTTGCCTCCATCTAACCCTGTCTTCTGCATCCTGTTCTCTCACACCAACTACCTTCATGTCCTCTTTCACTACATCCATAAACCTCCTCTTTGGTCTTCCTCTAGGCCTCCTGCCTGGCAGTTCAAAGCTCAGCATCCTTCTACCAATATATTCACTATCTCTCCTCTGGACATGTCCAAACCATCTCAGTCTGGCCTCTCTGACTTTATCCCCAAAACCTCTAACTTTATCCCCAAAACCTCTAACATGTACTCTGATGTACTCATTCCTGATCCTATCCATCCTGGTCACTTCCAAAGAGAACCTCAGCATCTTCATCTCTGCTACCTCCAGCTCTGTCTCCTGTCTTTTCCTCAGTGACGAGGTCTCTAGACCAAACAACATCGCTGGTCTCACCACAGATTTGTTGAGCTGTGAAAAACATTAATGGGGTTCTGACTGAACAGAACCCAGAGGTTCTGGTTCCACTTCATCTGTTTAAATTACCATATGTATGTATAATTGTGTGTTTTGTGATCAAATTTATGAAAGATATTTTGATGACTGACTGAATGGTGACACATTAATATGATTACATTTGATGTAATTGTGATTCCAATGTCTATGAGTCAACTAATCATCACACAGTTATGATGTTAAAACAAATGCTAAAAAATAATAAGTCCTATTCAAAACACAGTAATTAAATGACCTCAAAGTTCAATAAAAATCAATGAATGAAATAGAAATAAATACCTGCGCGTATGCACACACAAGCACACACAGATACACACACACACACACATACACACACACACACACACACACACACACACACACACACACATACATAAACTGTTTCATGCCTCTCCTGTCCCGACTTGAACCCAATGTTTCTACTGAGGCTGATTCCACTGTTTGCTCACCAGCCTGCTGCTCCCTGCCAGCACTCCTGACTCTGTCTCTTCCTGCCCCAGGCTTGCAAACATCCTCATCCCAGGGGTCCAAAACTACTGTGCTCACAATGTGAACACAAACACACCTCCTGTTTGGCAGCACAGCTGATTGAAATAGCAGCTATAACCACAGCATTTGCAAAAATCAACAACCAATTTGAAACTGATGCTGATATGAAAACAAGGCTGCTGAATAGAGGAAGTGGGATGGAAGTTTTTGTTGTTTTTGTTTTTTGTATTAATGCAACAATGAAAATTACTCCACTCAAAGCTCATGACTTTCAAGCCTAAAAACATCTATGGGTGTCCGGATGCAGGCTTCGTGTCAGACATAGATGTAAAGGAGTAGTACCACTATAGATTGTTGGGGGGGCCGGTATGACAATAATTGAACAGTGACGAACAAATGTCTGCAGACACGGGGAGACGTTTCGTCTTTGGGTTAGAGTAGGAGAAAAACACCTCTGTACAAATGATACAGTGTTTTTTGAAGATACTGTATCTGTAGAGGTACATCACTGCCTATTGCTTTATTGCATTTTATTTTGTATGTCGACTCTTCGCTGCCCTCTTATGGAAGTATGTCTCACCATCAACGCTAGCATAAATTATCCTGAAAGCATGTGGGTTTTGACTGATTTCGTTTAAAACTTCACAGAAGATGTATAATTTTGATTCTTGTTATTATTTTAGTGAGGGGAAGTGGGGGGCAACCGTACCTTATTTACCAAGAACCAACTAAAACAAATCTTATCTTACAGATATTTCCCTCACCTTCATATGGAAGAGAAAATAATTTCCGTTGCTTATTTTCTCACAGACACAACATTAACTGATATTTTATAAATGAACTTGCTGAAATAAATGATTATTTTGTCAAACATTCATCAAGTAGCCAACAGTTCAACAGTATCCATTCTCTGGGCCATTTTATCACTCCCAACAAAATGTTTTGCAGCTGCACATCAGGGTTCAAGAACCAACGTTGTGATGAGCTGGCCAACCCCTGCGATTACTTCTGTCAGAATGAGGGGATGTGCACATTAACAGCTCTTAACAAACCACGCTGCAAGTAGGTCCTTCTCACCTCTCCAGCTGTATTCAGAGCCCACTCACCCTCTTTCGTACTCACCCTCACCCCAACTTCATCTGGCTGCATTTCAGGCTCCGCTCTATGTATGGGGTATTTGTCACAGCGCTGCCTTGTAGCAACCTCCTATGTAATAAATGCTGGATAATGTAATGACTTGTTTGGTTGTAATAGTAAATGGAATGAAAAGATAAGGTCATGTTAACACTGCACTGCTCAGGGATTACTCTGTGTTCAGATTATGATCATACTGAATTATGTTTGCCCAGGTTTACTTGAATTAATAGAAGCCGTTTGTTTTTATCTGGGGTGTTTTCCTATCTAAAATATAAGTGTGCCCCCTCCTATTTTAAATGAAGTAGATTTGTCATACTGCCATGGCTAAGAAAATTAAAAGAAAAGGCTTATATACTGCTTTAATCAGTGAATTTGTTCATTTTACTAGTGGTAATAGAGCAAGTTATTTTGTCTTCATGTACGCTTTGCTTTTTTTCTGTTTGGATTATGTCTTCAACAGTCATTAGCTGATGCAGCACATGTTACATTACCAGTTGCTATATGACTCAGTGCTGTTATCGCCCCTCACAGCCACCCATCCACCCATCTCCTGCAGGCAACACCCGCCACACAGGAATCAGGGAAAATATTACCTCACACCATCTTTTGTGATGTGGGCATTCACAACACGTGCATGTTGGCATGATGGGAAGTTGAATCTGTTGAATCTGTTCCTTGCTGACCAGTCATCACAGATGCATATGACTTACCAGGCTGAACATGTCACCAGTTATCGGTGTTCATCGTTAATGCCTTCAACAGAGGTTAAACACATTTCTTCCTTCCTTTAGGAATTACTCTTTTCATGGTTTGTGCTTCCCAAAGGAGATCAAACTCCCCATTGCCCCACCCCACCCCATCCCCCCATTAAAATTCATGTCGCTGTGACATTTCGTTCTACGAGGGCATGATTCATTTCCACTGTGTATGGGCGTGCATTCTTATTTTCGATAGCCTGATGTTCTGATTCTTAGAGTGCATGTAATTTAGAGTAATTTCATTCTGTCATCATCCAGTCGCACCCAAGGAATCACTCATGCTTTACAAACCCATCTGCGTCAGTCGCGTGAAATTAGATATCACCTCCTCTAACAAGGGTCATACATCACGCCCATCGGTTCCTATTGGAACACAAACCAAATGACGGCTTGTTGTACTGCTCTCATCCTTTGTTTCTGTTAAACTGATTGTTCAATATTTAAAGATATACATACTGTTTATGCACACAATATGTATGTAGGCCACATAGTGATTTCTCTTCAGGTGGTATTTATGTGGAATCGAAGCACTTCATAGCAAGACTGAATCATAATGTGTTCTGTGTGCAGTCATATCATACTGTAGCTGATTTGGTAAAGGTGTTTTTTATTTTTTTTTTCTAGAAGACATGTTGTAATGGTGGTTTACTTCTACTCTGTGACCTCCTTTAGATGTTCAGCCAATTGGGCAGGAACACAGTGTGAGAGACCGGCCCCTAAAAGCAGTAGATCAGACAACACCAGCGTAGGTGAGTAGCTTTACTTTTTCTTCTTTTCTTTTTTTTTTTCTACTGAAACCTTCATTTGCTGCATGAATAAATGTCTACATAATTTGCACAGCACTCAAATTCACCTTCAGTCAAATGATTAAACGTGAACCTGAAGTTCACGCAGTTTTAAATATTTACTCCTACACCCATAATAATTCCAGAAAGGCAGGTTAAACTAATTAAAATCAAATCTGGTCTTGCAGAGATCAATAAGAAAAAGGTCTTTAAATGAGCTTGAAATAGTAATACATTGAAATCCCTAAGGTTTTCATAGGTGTTGAGAATAATGTATTTTTTAAATAATCCATGCCTTTATACTTGGTATAAACAGTATATGCACTGTGCAGCTGTAAAGAGAATTGTGCAGGTACCAAAGCCTAAAAAAGAAAAATGCATTTTTGAAGGGGCGGCTTTTTTTTGCAATGTGTCACTATCTGAACCCATCTCAGCTCCCTTCAGTCGCAGCTCATCTCTTCACACCATCTCTCCTCTGTGTGTCTCTCAGGGAGCATAGCTATCATTGTGCCTCTGGTCCTGCTGGTAATCTTGATCGTGACGGTGGTAGCAGGTGTTTACATCTGCAGACGGAGGCAAAGGTACGCAAATAAATAATAAAATGTAAGTTGAAAAAAAGAGGCTTCTAAGTTGCAACAAATGATGAGCGATGCAGCACCTCACAGCTTTGAAGATGAAACAGATAATCGTCCTTTATGAAGTATGTTTGAAAATGTTCAGCAGAACACCTACAGTTTACATTGCATTGCTTTGGTCAATAATATGCATAGAATACAATTCTTTGTCTGGGGCTAATGATGCTAATGATTCAACACCTTAGGGGGAAACGTGTCCAGAGGCAGCCCATGACCAACGGAGGGATAAACGTGGAAATTGGAAACCCGTCATACAACATGTATGAAGTGGACCACGACAACCACGCTGATGCAGGCAGCCTGCTACGACCCAACTTCACACTGGACCCTCACAAGGTTGGCTTTTTAAGCTCATTGTAAAAGTAACATCACAATACACAGTTATGCATACAGTAGGTGTAAAAAGCCATGTTGCACCTTCCTATGTCTGACAGTGTTACATAATTGATAACCTTGTGATATGAACGATCTGCCTGACTATCCACTGGAACTTTTATTAATTCCAGCAACATTATTTTAGCAAGGTAGCTTTGATAAAACCTGAAATGGATTTCAAGAGAATGAAATGTCTTTGTTTTTATTACACTGTCAGACAATATCAGTTAATTGAATTAGTGTTGCAAATGGCACGCCATTCTCAGTCAAATGTCATCTGACTTAAACTTTAATATGAAATGTATTTAGTAAATAGTCCAGCACTTTAAAAAGATTAAAGGAATTGCAAATTTAATCTTCATGTTGTAAGTTATGAAACTTTATTTCCAGTGAGATAACTGCGTCACAACTACTTGCTTCAAGCCGAATGCTGCCGCTTTCCTCCATGCCAGCTCTGACATCTGTTAGTGTCATTCCAGTCTGTCTGTATTTTCAACAAAGACACTGGCTTGAATCTAAACTAGTTTCTGTATGTCACAGCACTCCTTTTCGCCCACACACTTCTGGCCTTGTGTGATTCAGTGCAGTTTTATTGAATTTAACATATTTTGGGACACACAGTTTGGGACTGATCGTGTTGTACGTAAAGCAGATAACCACTGTGAACAGAGGTGGTGCTGTTTGTGTTGCAGGGCTGGTGCGTACAATCCAGTGACCCTCGTACCTTGGGTATTAATTCTGTGCCCAAGGAGGTAATACCAGGACAGGTGAATTTTCTGAATGTCACTATGTGTTTTGTCCTCATAAAAAATTAAAAAAAATAAGACATCATCCTGAGTGTTTAGGTGTGTGCTCTCAGCAGTCATCCACATTTGATAGATTCATAATGACAAAGAAAAATCTAGAAACCTGAAGCTGTTTAATGCTGCTTCAACTGTACACCACTACCAGAATAGTTTCCTTTAATGGGGACAGAAAGCTCTCTGCTTGTATTGGTTTTACAATAAGCTTCCTGCATGTTGCTGTCTGTCACCTTTTTCTCTCTATTTGTGAAGCAACAATTCATTTATAAAATATGCATGAATCCTCTCCTTTATGCTTTTGCTTTGCATGGCTTCAGTCAAAGATGTTTTCCCCACTATCAAACCGTCATAACAGAGGTTCCTTTAAAGCTGCCCAATTAAATGCTATAGTATATTTTCATGTTAAACAACACTTAAGTATAACATGTTTATCATGGTGGGCATCTCTTTTACTAAATTTACAATTCTCATCGCAATGACTGTTTTAGTTTCCTTTAGCTACTTGTTTTGGATTTCTACACACTGGCCCACAAAACCCTGAAGACAAAAAGGACTGCATGCCGCCTACAGATCATTGAGCAGCTAACATACAAAGTTGGCAACTAGCGAATATCTTGCCCTACAACCCAATGTGCATTATCCGCAAAAATGCCAAACAGCTCTTTTTTCTTTTTATTCTTTGAAATGTAAGCTCCAAATTAAATGAATAAACCTGATATCACTAGCAAAAGGAACAGAATAACAGTAACTCAAACAGTTTGCAGAGGGGATACGACCCATTTGATTGGGACAAATGGAAATTTAGTGAACATTTGCAGATTCTGCATTGCACGTTGTCTTTCTACTCCTGTATAGTCATGTGAGGTAATTTTTTTTAAAGAATTGGTGAGGGCCTGCTGAAAGAAGAATGAATAGTGGATTTCAGTTGAATACCATTTCACACAATCTGGATTTTACTCAAACTGACGAAAAACAGCTTTGTTTCAAAAATGTGGAACTCAATCTATCACTATGACTATAGTTTTGGGACATCATCTGTTTTATAACAATTAACTTTTAACTTATTTTTTTTCCCCCTTCCTATGCAGCCCATGAACTACTCCAACCCAGTGTATGCAAAGATATATATCGACGGACAAAACTGTCGGAAGCCAGTCATCAGTATTGACGAGCGGAGAGAGCTACTCCCAAAGAAACTAGAGGGGACAATTCACGAAACTGCCGCATAGCCTAACTTTTCACTTTGTACTTCTTTTTTTTACCACAGTGTACAATGTATAATATGAAGGAGGAAAAAAAGAATTTTCTAATTCCTATGAGGCTCTTAGGTTTTACTGGTTTAGCATCAGCATAACGTCCTTGTTGGTGTGCCGAAGAGGTTTGGTTTCCATTTACCGTTTGCTTTCTAATGTTCGTCAAACATAGGATATACAGCACCACACTGTATACTGTATGACACTGAACTTAAGCTGCTGATTTGCAAAAATATTATTAACATCATAAGCCACACTTGTGCACAGTTTTAAGTGTAAAATGCAGTGCTAAAATTTGTACATGCCTGTTTCTAGTTAACGTGGAACACAGACACTGTGTCATTTTGTGAAGATAGTGTAAGCAGGTTGGCTCAGTTTTTCTGAACAAATGTAAGTTAAGTGAGTTGTTATAAAGCAATTTTCTTTATTTTACCATGTCACATGACTTACAGACGCAACTGAGCTTTGCTACTGAGCAGTGAAGTTTGACACTTTTAAAGTTTTGTTTTTTTTCTCTGTATCTAATCTACTGACTGGATGTCCAGTCAAGGCCATAATATCAGTATGTCATTTTTCCTCACATGGTGTGTCTTATGTGTTTTCCATTTTCATGGATGTCGAGCTCCATCCACCCATTTTGAAAGTAATATACCACATGAAGTTATCTTTTTTTGTGAAAGAGATTGAAGCCTTCTTTGAATGTTTTCCAATCAGATTCCCAGATCCTGTACTGTACACTAAAAAGACAGATAATTAATATCATATTTTTGTAGGTCTCATACGTCCACTGACGGATTGAAGCTATTGACAAGGAGGAGATTTACGGCAGTTGCAACAAAGGTTATTACAAAACATATCTGTTACTTTAGAGAGGAAGATGATAAATATAAGAAATTTTATAATTTTGTATTTGATTTGTATGTCGTTTGGCTGCTTGTATTTTGAAGAAATGTATTAAATGTAAGTAATTTTTATATAAACTGTAAATCAATATTGAATAAAGCTGGCTTATTTCCACTTTGTATCCCTTACTTATGGCCAAAACAGAATACATCACACCTTAAAAACAATTTGCCTATTCAGACAGTGGTCAATGTGTTAGAGGCATCATACTTCTATGGTTCACTTGTTAACTGACCTGATAGGTCAATCATCCGTGTGGGGTCTTTCCCCTGCTGTGCAGGAGGTGGTGGCTGATGGGAGGTCGTTGCCCTCCCTGTGTGCGCAGGAAGGCCAACACTATTCATTACCTGATGGTGAGGACACAGTATCAGTGCCACCCACTGAATGACAATTCAGTCTCCTTTGCTTTACTTACGGTGGCTGTCTTTCCACACTTCACCTCCTCCCTCACCATAGCAACCAGAGAAGGCAGAAAGCAACACCCCTGTCTTTTATCCCTCTGTCTGTACTCCTGGCTTGATCTACCAGCATACCCTGCCCACTGCATTTTAATGATGGTCTTCTCCATTGCTATTATAGCAATGTTGACACAGGTCCAAAAGCTGCTGTGAAAACATTTTGTTCTGATGGATTACCTCATTTTCTATCGATCACAGACACTAACTGTTTTAAATAGCTTCCCTATAGATTTTTAGATTTAAAAATGAGTATTTCTTTTGTCCATATAGATGTTAACTTAAAAGCATTTGTGGACACTGCAAATAAATTGTGCAGTCAGGGTGATCTTTTTTTTTTTTTGCCTTGGAGAGCAGGAGATGTGCTGAGGAATCTATTTTGATGTAATCGAACATTAGAGACAAGCTATGCTGAGAACTGCTGCAAAAGGCTTTGCTCTCACCAAAATGAAATAAGTAATGCAGTGTACTAATTAATTTGAATGAAACACTGGATTTATCTTTGCTGATTTTCTGTTGTAAAGTTCATTCTGGGTTCTGGAAGTAATTAGTCGATCAGGCAATATAAGGTCACTTACATTTGAAGCATTTCTTTTGAGATGAAAATACATGGCACAAATTGCAAATTACTGGATTTCATTCATTGATAAGCAAAGTTACCAATTTGTGCTCACAAAAACTAGGGCTGTCACTTTAACGCGTTAATTAGATTAATTATGCTGCAAATTAACGCGCTCCGTGCCCGGAGTGTCCCCCACCTCACGCCCTATGCCACCGAGATAGGCTCCGGCTCCCCATGACCCGCTGCGGCGGAATCAGCAGTGGTAATCAGAAGATGACTGACTTAACCAATAAAAATGTGGATTTCAAATCTTCTCTTCTTGGTGTATTCTATTGATTAGTCATGCACTGCAATTTTGTAATGTCCTAGAATTCAAATTCTTTATTTGGGGGCCTTTAGCAGGTATGAGATTAAAAAGCAATTAATTAGATTAATTACAAATCCTGAAATTAATTATATTAGTTTTTTTAATCGCCTGACAGCACTAATAAAAACATAAAGAGAAAAACTGACAGAAGTATTTTGCAGCAAACAACCATTGAGTCATGTTTGTTTTAATGCGAGGTTGTGATGTGATGTTACACAGTTTAATTGCGATGGGCTTTGAACTGTGAATGAATGTTGTGACTGTAGCTTGACTATAGGGCTTCAAGACACAAATACAACATAAAAATTACAGTGAAAAGCAGCAACTGTTGCCTCTCAGATGAAGAATGTGAATGCAGGACTATGCCAACTGGCACCATAAAGGGTTTACAACATATCATTGCATATTTGAAACCTCAGTATAACATTTCTGTCAAAACTTAAGCAGAAAAGTAGGAAAATTAAATGATGAATGCATGTAGTACAGGTACAAGGCTGCTCGTCGTGTTGTAATGCTCATCTTCAAGTTCTCTGAACTGATCCGTATGGTTCAAGTACGTAAAGTCATTCTTATGTTCAGTTTATTTTCAACAAAATGGCTACCATGTTGTCTTTTATGCACTCGTACAAAGGCAAGATTTGAGTAATTGCTGTATTTTATAGTCATGTAATATTGTGTAGAATTAAAATGTGAGAGAAAAGCGTTGGATGCTATGGAAATGATCCTGAACATATGGTTATAAATGTCTGTTTGTTCCACTCAAAGCTCTGAGGTTTCAGATGTCAGTGTTTTTCTCTACCCTTAAACACACTGAACAATCTGGATTCCTTTTGAAACAAATCGCAACTTTCATCTAACTTGAAAACAAAAAAAGACTTTGATATTTACACCACGGAAAGGTTCAAAGTAATCATTATATTTGCTTGAGCAAAAAAAAGAGTAACTCTAGTGAAGTTATTGATAGTAATAATGCTTTTCAGTGGTAATTGGACAAAATTATAGGACAGCATTTGCACCCTCGGGCAAATTACAGGACAGCAAATGTTTTCCGCTGGTCACAGATGGATGACAGTTACAGAGTATCTGACTTGATCATAAATGGGTTCAGAAAATTGAAATATAAATGAATCTTCCCACCTATATATTTGAATAAGCTCACTTGAAAACCTCACGCTGGCATGCATTTTGACACCGCCCACTATCTGTCAATCAAGTGCCCAACCAATCACGGCACATCTGCCAGAAGGAATTACGGGAACAATAGCTCCTGAGAGCATCGTGGAATTAAATAAACCGCTGTCACCACAAAAAATACTCTATTTTCTGTTTAATGTCCATTGACATATAATAGAAACACATTATATGTCAATGGCTGCCGTCTACCCGGAAGTCTGGGCCGCTAGTCGTGTTATCTCCCGTCTTCACATTTGTCCATGTCTCTCACTTACGGAGTCGTTTTGGCTTTGTCAAACATAGCGGTTTATATTCTTTGATTGTGACGGACCTCACGTTGTCGTGTGAGGAACCCAGATGCTTTATTCACCAGGACCGAACTCACGAAGCCGGCGTCTACCCGGATGGCTGGACCGTAATGCTGAAATGGCCTTCATCTTCACGTTTGTGCGTCCCACACACACAGAGCCGTTACGGCTTTATTGGACACAGTGGTTTGTTTTCTTGTGACAGTGAAGAAAAAAAAGAAAACAAACAAAGTCTGATATTATAGTTTTATTGTGGAATTTCCACGGGTTCCCGCTAGTATAGATATCACAGAAATACACTTTCTTTTTTGCTTGTTTTTAGACAGAGGTGACCATAGAGAATTGGGTAGAAAGGCAAATTTCTCATTCTTTTTGGAAACACGTATGTTTTATCAAATTTATTCTAAATGGGGCTGATGAAATGTGGTAGATTGAGGAAGACTTCAACTTTGTGATTAAAAATTGCATAAGTAAAGTGTTTAAAGTACTGTAATAAATCATATGAAAAATAAAGTCTTATAAGCTCATATACAAGTGGACGTCAATGCGGCCTCACTTTTCAGACATTTCATTTTTGTGTGTGTGTGGGGGGGGGGGTGCATGATGCTACAGCAGTGAATGTTAATGCTTCATTAATGGATGAGAAGAGTAAACTTGTACATGCAGAGCAGGTGGCAACCAGTTATGTGTGGCTGTTATCATGAAAATAATGATTACTGTGAGAAAATGTGTGTTCTAAAGTTGCGGAAGTCACCCCCTTGTGGGGGTTTGACATGGTATTTACGGTGTCTTGAGACAAAAGGGCTGTTAATACAATAAGGGACATATCACTGATCCTAGAGAAGATCAATCACAGGAAGTGATACAGGGACTGCCCAAATGAAATAAAAAGAGGGTTCGGCAGAGAAATGTTGAGAACGGGGTGGAGATCTGTAACTGAGCACATCTCTGTCCGTTCTCCTCTCGAGTAAAAAATATAACTGTTGTCTTCTCCTTTTTGTGAGTGTGTTTTAAATGTTCTAGGTTGCTTGAACCTGACATTAATTTGGTCCTTCGAGCCGGATGCCAATATACCTAAGGATTCCAGCGGGTGACGAGGACACCGGAAAAGACCGTGGCCACGGCAGGCTAGCCTAGGAGCAGCCTAACAGATCAGTGATAACCTTTCCTGGAAGCCAGGGGTTCTTGGAAGCCATGGGTCCTGGAAGCCAGAGGTAAACAAATGAGTGTTGTGAAATTTGAATCTGTTTTGGAGGCGGGCTTGAACAAGTATAAAATGCCAAATACTGTACCAATGGTCAGAGTATCACTCTCGAAGTGCTTTGCTCTCCATAGCGGTATGTATGAAAGAGAAATTATTGATCACACCGTAACTAATAATTCTTCAGAGAATTAGAAATTCTGAATTTATCAGGAATAATTTCCCCAACATTACCAGTAAAGAATGTTTTGTTCATATTTAAAAATGTATGCTAATAGGTTTCTTAATGTTTCAGTGATTCCAACTTCCTGAAAAAAATTCTTTATGAGCACTCATTTGAAAACCAGCAATTACTCCTCTTAAAAGAGGATAGTTGGGGTCACAAGTGATCAGCAATTCAGGTTCTGACCCCCATCCACATCTCTGCTTGGTGCATTTTTTTAGCTGAAGTTATTTCTAACATCTTTTTGTATCTCATTTAATAGTTGTAAGAAGCAAATAAAAGTAGAAAATGAGGGAAGTTCTTCCCTGTTGTAGTGCATAGGGATGAGTGTATGGTACATTGAAATTCACTCCAAGTGATAAAGACCTCCAGCTCGGCAGGATAGAACTCGACGATAGCCCACTCACTCGGCCCTTAAAGTGCATTAAAAGAAGAGAAAAACTGAAATTTGAAAACTAGTCCAGAACTAAGAGATGCCTCACACTCCCCTCCTCTCACCTTGCCTATTGATTTATTGTCTCTTTTCCACTTAGCAAGCATCACCATTCTCCTGCATAAACATCAGAAAAACCCAGAGGGCTCATCTCTCGGACAGAATCAATAACAGCAGGAGTCGTATTCACATTATATAGAACAGCTCCAGCATACTCATGCTGCCGTCTGCATGGAGAGTGCTGTTTGAGGGAAGCAGACACTATAAAAGACAATAAGACACTGTAAGGCAAACAATGAGATGAAGGGCAGGGTGATGGAAACAAATACTAACTTAAATCCACTTAACACGTGTCATGTCTGTGTTCTTAGTGGTGACTTAAGGTTTTCCCCGTTAGCTGATGCTAACTCATTATTTACTTACTAATTTGTCAGGGAATTGAAGTGTCTATCATCATTTGTGATTGTTTATGCAAGACATTGACAGAGATTATTATAAGGAGACCTAGAACCTCACCCATATTTTTTCTTTTGGTTCGTATCAAGTTTTGTCCCATTTTCTGCCTGTAATGAAGAAGACACAAAAAGTCCACATATATGGAGAGATATGATATGATTACATCTGCCACTGCAAACACATTTCAAAAGGTTAACTCATTCGATGGATGTTTGGTACGGCATTGGACAGAAATTTTGATAATTTCTTTACCAGTATTATTAGTTAATTCAGCTAATTAGTCTAAGTTCCATCACTCTTCCTTTGAATGTTTAAAATATTTAAATTCAGCATGCACCAATGGACTATGTTTCTCTGAATGTTTCATAATTTATTAATGTATGGCAGTAACAGTGTTTTCTATGGCAGGACTCTAATAACTATCTTAACCTACTTAGTTTGTACCAACAGGACTTTAGTTTGCTGTGCTGGTGAAAATATTGAGTCCTTTTATGGTCCTGTTATGGTTATTGGTCAGTTTCTTTATTTTTTTAGGTTGTCCCCCACTGATACACAGCATCAAGCAACATCTTTCTTTTTTGCTCACATTTTTCTATCCACACTAGAATTTTATATTTTATAAGATAATCCATCTGGCTCTCTGATGTCCTAGGTGTGGAGTTGTTCAGGTTGCTGAATTGGGACCGTGGAATATTGTCTCTCTTTAATGACATTTGTTAAATAGTGCATTTTTACACTTCCTTTAACATGACACATCCCAACAATGAAAGAACCTGGATGTTTTAAGTGTCTTGGAGTTGTGCACGGACTCTAATGAAACAAGATTGAGTATTATTACTCTGCTAAATAAGGACATGGCAGCAAATGAATGTCATAGCAGCATCTCTCAGGATTGCCTTGTGGTTTCTATGTGTTCCACCTTCAATAATATACACATGCTTGTTATGTGTCCATAATTTACGCCCACCCATACCATGACCTCCCGCCACCACGGGCCACTTTTTCAGTGTATCAACAAACTGCTCGCCCACATGATCCCATACATGCCATCTGCCATCTGCTCAGCACACACCTCAAGCTTATGATAATGAAGCACAGTGAAGCCTGGGATGATAAAAAAAACAGTGTGTGAAGAAAGTCTTCATTTATACAAACTAACTTTTGTCAAGGCAGCCGATGGATTGCCATGCCATGAAGAAACTGGATGTGGAGGTCTAGTGTGGTGTAAACTACAATATGACAGCATAATTTGAAACCACTCATTCAAGATCAAAATGTTTTTCATTCACTCTAATGTCAAGCAATAATCACAAACCTGTTTTATTGAAAACATAATCATTCAGTCTTATGAACACAGATAACCTATATTAAATCAATCAAGTTTCATTTATAAAGCAACAGACATTACAAAGCACTTTAACAAACAGAAAAACCCAACAGAACCCTCCAGAGTGAGCATTAGCGACAGCGGCGGGGAAAAACTCCCTCTTTGAAGAAGAAACTCCAAGCAGGACCCACTCTTTTGGGCGGCCATCCGCCTTGACCGGTTGGTTGGAAAAGAAATACAATGAAGATAAGGCCAGGGTAAGAGGAAGAGAGAAACACAGAGAGAGACAGTGGCAGATAAGGTAGATAGTCAGTGTCTTTATGGTTATGGTTAGGCGATTTGATGCAGGTGCTGAAGTGGGGACGGGAAAGTCAGGCTGTGTTCACCGACTCCTGGGTTGTTGTCTTCAATACATGTTCCCCATCATATAGTTGGTTAATTCAAAGCACAAGTAAAGCTGCATGGATGACTGTATGGTGGCACAGAGGAAGAAAGGCAGCAGAACCCCAGCCGATGGATAGATAAAGGGTGATACTGGTGGGATGGGAGGAGCAGGTCTACAGTGGATGGATAGATGAGGGGTGAACCTGAGAAAAACCTGTGAGGACATAGAGCACAGAGACTCCAGGGAAGAAGTTGAGTTAGTAGGGTGTGACTAGAGACTAGGAGAGAGGTCGGAGAGGAGGAGGAGTAACAGAGAGGGTCAGAGAGAAGAAGGATGAGAGAGGAGCTCAGTGTGTCTTGATGTTGAGTCTCCAGCAGAGTAGACCTATAAGGAAAAGAACCTAGCAGCTTAAGCCGCCCTAATTGTAAAATTTATGAAAAAGAAAGGTTTTAAGTCTAGTCTTAAATAATGAGAGGGTGTCTGCCTAAACAATGTTTAATTTTAAAATACTCCTCAAACATGAACAACTAAGAGACACGTTTATTTGAAATCATGCATCACAGTAGCGTTATGAGTTAGAGACGCTGACCCTTTAGAACCTAGGAAGTCACAGTCACGGTTTTATATCCAAGCCTGCTCTTTCTTATAAACACCTGTAAAAACAGTCCGAAGCTTAACTACTGTTTACTTTTTATTTTCAGTGTTGGTCAACAGCTTGTTTTTCCAAGCAGTAGAGACGGTTGGGAGTGGAGGATGTTCTGTGTCCTCGAATACACAGACTAATGACTGGATTAAAGGGGGAAATGGGGCTGAATCGTAATCCCTGTGGTGAAAGCTGCACTTTCAGTAAGCTTGGCCAATAAATCCGTGGGAGGGTCCACTCTTTCTTTGGCAGTTTTTATGTCGCTGCAATGATTCTGTTGCCGATCCTTGATCACAGCAGCACACAGTGCTAAAGACTACATGCTGATTGGATACAGCCCAGTTTATCTTCTTAATTCTGACATTTTGTCACCTAAGCTCATCAAGCATTGTCAGGAAAACAGAACACAAAATGTGTTTTTAAGGAGGAAAAGAAAGAGGAGTTGAAATAGCCGAGAAGAAAGAAAACAAACATTATGAGAAAAAGACACAAACCTAATCCAGCCACACTAAACAGCTTCAGTTAGAACACACACATTTCAGCGAGCCAACAAAATGGTACATTTGCATAGATGTAGTCAGAGCTGATTTTGTGGATGCTCCTAGATGTCTTGAGACTCATATTTCACTGACACTGTGGGTTTTCACAGCAGTATGTCTATACAGTATTATCATGTAAAAAAAAGAGCATGTTTGCAAGCAATGCTCTATATTGCCTTTCAGTACAAAGATGACTGCGGTCATCAATTCTTGCACATGTAAACACTGGAAAAACACTCCACGGTTCCTCATTCTCTCTTAGGCAAATAACAAACACTCACAACAAAAACATGTATAGAATTTCTTTCTTCATTCACAGGGGCCATGGAGACATAAAAAATTTGATTGGAAAGGATTCACACTGGGAATGCGCAATTCATACCACATACTGTACACACATACAGACAAACATGTCTCTCTATTCTCCTTCACAGGAACAATAAGAGTTTAGGTCAAAGAAAGAAAAGATCAACCATGCACAAAATGTGCAATATTTATGCACCGCTTATTGACAAAACTGCAAAATTAAATGACTTTGTCCAACTATCATTATTTACTCTTCCACATTATTGTAAAAGTAACATTTCTTTTAAATGCAGCCACACATTGACTGCCAAAGACGCCATATGGCGTCTTTTCAGTCAGTGACGTAACACATGGCTGGCAGTCAAGGGGTATTAATGAGCCACTATGGTGAGGGGCATCTCTCAAACATATTTTCAATTTTTATGAATGTAAACCAAACTGTCAACCTGACAACAATGAGGATATTTGATTTTGACCCTTAAGGAATCTTTTCTCAAGAATTTCCAAAATCCGATGTATTAGTGTGACAGCTGCCCAGAGAAAAATAAAATTTGAAAAGAGATCCCAAAGATGTTTCTTTTACTTCTCCTAGACAACTATGAGATCTGTAGGATGCCAAACTGAGACTAAAGCTTATTTCTAAACCAACTATGAAACCATGGTTCCATAGTTGGTGCATGTAGGATGCTAGAAACAAATCATTGAGCAGTGTTTCCAAGGTATAGGTTAATCATTCAATATTCTATATAAAATAGCCAACAACAAGTACAAGAGGTCAACGAATGAATTGCTGTATATTGTTGATGCATAATAATGCTGTTACATAGTATGCTGAAACCCACTCATTTGTTTCTGAAGGAGAAGTCTTTGTTTATAAGAGGTAGTGTTGTTGCAGATGAGACACACTATTCATTACTGGTTCGTGAAAAAAAGCAGAATTAGAGTTTTCTTAAGCACCAACCATGCTCTATGGTCAAAATGTTATGGCAAAGAAAATAAGAAGATTTGTGCTTTTACCTAACTTTATCAGACTCTATTATCAGGACGCATTGCTTTTCATATCACCTCGTCACACCTCATATGTATTATGATAGATGTTATATGTAGTAACATAGCTCTGAAAGGCTGGTTATCCTCACTTAATCCCATTAAGATCTAAACTGCAGCTATTAGCCTTGGTGTGTATTTGAAAATAGCCACTGTCTCCACCTCCCTATTTATTCTCTCCCCCCCTGTGGATTGCGTCCCAGATGTACGAAATTAGAGAGAGGCTACAGAGAGAAACAAAAAGAAGAGAAGAAGGGGTTATGTAGCAAAACGACCATTCCCTAGCTCAGCAATATAGTGTATAGAGTGAGGAAATGAAAGCGGCGGACTAGAACAGGCAGCTGTATACCTTATTTGTCCCTCTACAGCCAGATATGGCTGGCTGGAGTGATTCTTCACAGAGTGGACACATCTGACCTATTAGCCGCAGACTGACCATCTCCATGGACCATTTAGTGCGATGGATATATACTATGAGAGTGCCAAATGAACATTGTTGTCCATCCCACTCTGAAAACATATTCATCCAAGCAGGAAGAACAATGTTCACTTTCCAAAAGTAACTAAGGATTCGCTTTAATCTATCCTTGCTCCACTGCCAAATTGGTGTTCTTCCTGATCTGGAACATTGCAAGAAGGCCTAAAGTGGTATGGCAAATTGAAAGTGTCTAACTGATCATAAACAGAAGCCAGTGTCTCTGTGCCATAGTCACAATTGGCAAGTCGGAGCCCTTCCTGGCTGGAGCAATTATTGTCCTATCATGTCAGTTGCATGAAGCCCTGCCAGCTTTGAGGAGGCAAAGACCTGCTGTGGTAGCAGATGTTGAGAAAATGATACGTTAGCTGTTTTTGTGACGTCTTTCTCTACTCTTTGAACCCCGCAGCACGATAGTGAGAAGTCCTGCTGTGAGATGAATGAAAGCTGAAAGGTGAGTGTTTAATTTTTGGCCTGCCATCTACAAATGACCACAAAATTGACATTCTTGCCAACGATTTCTCAAACTCATGAAACCCAATGCACCGATCTGTCTCTGGAGCCGTGGGCTTAAATAAACAGGTAAAGCTGTTTTTTTGAGCTCTTTTGTGATCTGTCAATGCAAATGTAAACATTTACATTTTATAGCTAACTGGGTTAAGATGTCTTGCCCATGGTTGTTCACAGTGTAGTTACTTATATGCTGCCTTTATTGTCATGATGATAAGCTTAAAGGAGATTTGTCCACAATCTCCTGAGCTGTGAAAGAAAGAAAGTGGCTTTTTTTTAAATTTTATTTACAGGATTATAATTTAATGCTTTGCCTCACTCATAATATCTTATTGAAAAAAAGATTCATACAAACATATATAAATAATAGAGAAACAAAAAATCAAACATACATAAACTATGCCAACCAATGACAAACACAAGCTTTTCACTCAATATAGAAAGCATCACCTCTGTCACACACAAGTTCTTAAATTTGCACTTCATTGCTCTGTAATAACTTAAATCAGTTGTGATTCTGGTTTGCACCATTCTTTTAAAAATAACATCTACATTGCATTCTGACCTAGAGAGAAATTCTTAATTTGCCTCTCTTTTGGTTGATTTTTCCTGCCCTTAAAAAGGAAACAGGAACAGAAGGGACAGTTGTCCGACACATTTGGAATACAAATCAAAATAAAACTGTAGACTACCACAGCACCAGTGTAAAATTCTCCATTGCAGATCTCCAACCTATTTTTATTCAACATTGGATTGTAGAAAGACTCCCATGAAGGGTTCACATCTGGTGCCACCAACGTGAACAGTCAACATGTCAGCCTGAGCAGGGACAGATTAGCACAAGGACCCGGTCAAAAATGGGCCACTGAAAGCTCACCTGGGACTTTTCAGTGCACTGTAACCAACAGAGAGAGGCTGAAGCCAGATTTTGTCAGGTAAGACTCAGTGGTTTGATTTTGATTTATCGTGCGTGGTGAGGGACAAAAACGTGAACTTCTGAAGCACATCAGCCAAGAAACATGATTTGAAACCCTGCCTGCAGCTGTGTTCCATTCCAGCAATTGTTACAGAGAACCAGAGGCTAAACTCTAAAAGGGCAAATAAATGCTTTCCCCTTTTGTCATAAGGTTGCTGTGTCCTTTTCCTCTTTTGCTGGGTAGCCATGGCTTCGCAGTCAGGAGGCTTAGCATTCGATTCTATATCCACATGTGTGGTCTGAGTTACTGCAGTTTGCTGCATGCAGCAAACTCTTGAGGATACTAGAACACTGTGTGGTGTCTACCACAATGACAATGTGTTCATTTACTTGCCTGTTTTCTAACTAACATACTAACATGCTGAAAAATTTCACTTCCTTCTTCCTAACATTGTAGGGGATTAGCCCACTCCATTCTTCCAGTTTGTCATAAAGACCAAGCTCATCCTTCTCACATTGTGTAGTTGTAAGCTACAAGAACCCCTAACTAAAAAGTAGAAATCATGCATTGTGTACTTCATGACTTAAATTAGATCCTTCATTTGTCAGTAATAAATAAAGCGCCCTGCTCTTCCCAATCCAGAGTTAGTCCAATTAAATGTGCTTTCCTGTCAGTGAAACACTATACATTATTATTAAACAGTTATGCATTGCTCACTCAATTTGTATGCTGTTAGGATTTTAAATTATCTGCAGAATTACATATAATGCTTTCTGAATGCAGTATGAATGAATTTAAACCCTGCTAATGAGCAATGTGATTAATCATTACAAGTTTTATAATACAATGTTATATACATCATGCTAGCCATTAGATTATTTTCATAATACACACAGAACACTGTGCATTCAAAGAATTGCACTGCAGTGGCCTGGCATACTGTATATACAGACTTGGTCAATGTTAATGAAGATTTTCAAGTTTTGATTCATTTATCATGTTTGGATTTATGCATTATTACTATGTACCTCCAAATTTTTTGTACATTTTTTTAATCCCTGGACACAAGCGTAGCAATCAGAAAACACACATGTTGCCGTTGTGTCAGAATACACCGAAAACCACATTTGAAGAAAAACTACAATATTTTTCTCATCATCTTAATGCCATCATTGGCCAAAACTAGTTGAGGTTGAATATTATTCTGGATATCGAATAATAATTGTTTTGTATGGTCATCATGCAATATACTCTGGCACTGAAGATCCCTTGCAAAACTGCACATCATGTGACCAATTCAGTGTTCGACCACTGGGAGATATGGTCCCTTTTGTCAGCGAGTTATAGCATTGAAAAATGGCCAATGAGATGTTTTAATAGAACATTATATCGTCACAGTGAGGTTGACCTTTTGAATCTGAAATGTCATCCCTTAATTATTTTGTCTGACTAGGCTTGTGTGAAATTTTGCAATAATTAGTTCATGAATCCTTGAGATATTAGTGACCTTTCACCAACAAAATCAGTTGATCACGTCATGCTAATCTTTAAATTTAAGTGGACAAACAAAAGGTCTATATTCTCTCACCTCAAGCGTTTTTGTTCTTGCCTGGAACCTTGAGCGATATCGCTGAGAACTATGCTAGAAAAGAAGTACACAGATGACACCACAAATGGAATAATTCAATTAATAGTGAATAGACCATAACCTCCAGCTGAATGTAAGCCAACATGAAGTCTGGTAAATTCAAATGTTGCTGATATTGTATAAAAATATATATTTGAAGACATCATCCATGAAATGCTCACTGTAAAATTTATGTAATTTTTTTCAATTCCATTTTAGTGAAGATGTGGATAGACCAAAACTTGTTGAAGATGGATGAATGGACAAGGATAACCCTAAGAGCCATGAGCACAAAAATAAAAAAAAGTTAAATCAAATCAACTTCATTTACAAAGTACTTTTCATGCAAGAACATGCAATGCAAAGTGCTTTACGGAATTAAAAACAATACACACAATTATAGAAAAAAAAAAGCCCGTCCCTCCTACCTTCTCTATTAGACACATTATTGTTCTACTATGAATGAACACACACACACACGCACGCACGCACACATGCACACACACACGCACACACACACACACACACACACACACACACACACACAATCAGTTAATAATTGTGTTGCTTTTTTTTCAAAAAATATGGGCAGTAACTGTAATTGGACGTGAAGAGATGTGTCCTTGAGAGCAGCCTGGGAGGAGTTTTCTGATGAAAAAGACTGGCCTATAGGAAGCCTGAATTGTAACCTGTTTCTCAGAGACCTCTGATCCTCTGGATCTTTGTCCAAATGTCACTTCTATAAAGTTGTTGGAGGCTGACTCAACCCTGTGAAGCACAGGACAATTTGCTGAACCCACTCTCTCTACAATGCCTTGTACTCTGCAGTTGCCTCACATAGAACATATGCTATCATGACAATGGTGCTCTGTTGTCATGACAAGGGGTTTATGTCCCAGCTGGACAGGGAGCAAGTCATATCTATAGCAATAACAAAGGGTGATGGGTTGTGTTTTAGAGGGACATGTCTGCATAAGTTTCAAGACAAAACATCTCATTGCAATTTTGTCTGAACACTGATGTTAATTGGGACTGACCAGGATGGATAGGATCAGGAATGAGTACATCAGAGGGACAGCACATGTTAGAGGTTTTGGAGATAAAGTCAGGAGGCCAGACTGAGATGGTTTGGACATGTCCAGAGGAGAGATAGTGAATATATTGGTAGAAGGATGCTGAGTTTTGAACTGCCAGGCAGGAGGCCTAGAGGAAGACCAAAGAGGAGGTTTATGGATGTAGTGAAAGAGGACATGAAGGTTGTTGGTGTAAGAAAAGAGGATGCAGAAGACAGGGTTAGATGGAGGCAATTCGCTGTGGCGACCCATGAAGGGAAAAGTCGAAAGGAAAAGAAGAAGAAGAGACCCCAGTTAAGAAAGTCATCCAGAGAAAAGAGATACTGCAGGAAACACATTTAATGTATGCCACTGTTTTTGAAGATGAAGAGAACAAAGTTATAATTCATAAAGTCTCTAAATAAATAGAGAAACTTTCTAAGCTCAAGTTTCCTATCTGGCAAACAGGTAAATGAGTAAATCATTGGTCCCTACCGAACATATTTCTTCTACAATCAAACCTAATTCTTCTTTTTAAGGAAAACTTCTGCTGATGACCATTTTTTCAATGATTCCATTGATATTTCCTTTAAGAAATTAGGGTACTGTATAAGATAATCAACCGGCTAAAAGACGTTATCTTTTCCAGTCATCTTGCATACAACAAAGAAACTAATTTAAAACAATTTCATTTTAAATGAATACTTTAATACTACCTGGAGCTCTGTTTTTTTTTTTTGTTTTTTTTTCGTATAAGCCCCCTGTAACCATTGCATTAATGTTACAGGGGGGCTGAGATGTTCAGATCCATTATGCTGAAATATGAGGTTTAGTTCGTAATAAGCTCAAAACAAAACAGCTAGAATGATTAGCTATCTCTCCTTGATACCATTCTCCGAGTCAACCATTCTCTCATCCTCACCAACCAAACACCAAAGTCTCAAAGCTGACAAATTACATATACACATATGTATGCAAAAGTTTTGTGAGAAAATAAATTACGTCCTGAAGATGTCATTACATCCCGCGAAGCGGTGATCTATTGTAATTGCATCACGAGAATCGGTGACGTAATTGTTAGTGTTTGTGTGTTCGTCTGTCCATTCGTCCACCAAATATCTTCAGTACCATTGCAGACAGAAAGATGAAACAAAAAGCACATTACTCGGGCGGCAAAGGGGATAAAATGAGATGTTCACCTTGGCCTTGAGAAAAGTAGGTCAAGGTCAAATTTCAACTTTTGTACACTCAGGAACCAGATAAGACCAGGGAAAAGGCCAGCATAAGACTATAGATCAAGCACTAGCTAATGAAAATTAGATCACAACCTTGACCTTCAAAAACTAGGTCAAGGTCACATTTTCACTTTTATACCTTTTTAGGTGCACATCTCTGAAACCTCATTACAAATAGAATGCACCAGTTACATGTTGGATCATGGGTCTTTTAGGGCTCAAGTTCTTATGACCCTGACTTATGAAAGTAGGTCAGGGTAAAATTTTGAATTCCGAGTTGTCTCGGGATGTGGCAGTCACTGACTGTCTTGTTAAAACTGCATTTGCTCCTCTCATATATGCATGTCTTAAATGATTATTTGTGCTTTAAAGACACTGAAAGGCTTTAACACTGAAAGGCTTTAACCCTTTTCTCAGCCCACTGAGTTCCAGCAACACTGCTCTCAATCTGTATTAAAAATATTACACTTCATCCTTGCTTCCTTGAAAGTACAAGAAACAGTTAATGTCCCACATTGTTCTACTATGTTTGCCATTGTGTGTGTGCTTTATCAATGTTTTAAATTTTTGACAGCATGGCTAGTCACAGAAAGACAAAAATGGCAAACCATTATGGCAATTTTGGCAATCTGATGCTGATGCTTGGTCTACTACCACTTCTACATGATCACGTGATTTCACAAGTCATCAGGTCCTCAGTGTAATGGCCTATTTTAGTGCAATTTTCAAAAAAGCAAAAAGACATGCCAAAAAAACCTCTGCATTGTCTAAAACATTGCACAAATCTCAGTTTTTATGGCAGCTATGACATAGGATTAGAAAATATAGTTCTGCTGCACAGAGCTTGCAATAGTAGCCTTAATATATTTAAGGCTAAACAAATTCTAATGTAGCTTTTCTTAATTTCCCTTCGGGGATCAAAACAATATACAAAATTTAAAAATAAAATTAAAAAATGAGAAGATCTGCGAAAGAAACAAAGAATTAATACACCACTAGAGGCTGAACCACGCTTGAAGCCACTGAGCTTTCTTCCACGATTGAGTGATGGACATACTGTATTGATGTGCTTCCTTAATCAGGAGGCCGACATGCCATCCTTTTGGTTGAATATTCCTATTATTTTTAATTAACTCCTTTGTTAACTCCTCCAATAGATAACATCGAATATAACAATATTCAGCGTTCAGTAATTAGCGTTAGCTTTTCAGTGTTCAACTGTCAAAAACTATTAAGGCTTTGGGCAGAAACCTAACACCGCCAGCTATTGGTTCCCATTTAAACCTGGGGGCCAATTATCCCCAGGAGACCCAATTCATCATTTGGCTCCTACACACGGACCCCTAATTGTTAATGACATAACAATTCAATACAATAAACACAAAAAGTTATTCATCATACATAATCATCATTTGATCTATAAAACTTGAATCAAACAAACTTTAGTTACAGGTCTTTCAATTATATTAGTTTTGATCTGGAGCACCAGACCTCCTTTGTCTGGAAAAACCTCCAATACTTTGGCAAGATGCCAGGAACCATGTAGCTGAAGTGTCCATCATGACTAATACATCTCCAGGCACTAAACTGCTTTTCCTTTAGTACCACTTCTGACTTGGACCCATCTCTTCCAAAACAGATCTGCAATGTGTACAACTTTTCTCCAGCAATGCTTCACATGCATATCAGATGGTTCCAACAGTCCAGGTGGCAATGCTGGTCTTCCCATCAAGAGAAGATGGTGGTTTGGTGTGAGAGGTTCCAAATCTGTTGGATTGCCAGACAGCTTGGTAATTGGACGATCTTTGAGAATGACTTCTACTCCACACATAACTGTGGAGTCTGTCTTCACCCAAGAGTTGCTGGTGCAAGATTGAGTTGAGAACGCACTTTACACTTTACAAATGCTCCCAAACACCATCATGGTGGATTAAAAGTCCAATTAATTCCAGCAAAGGTTCTCTTTGAAATTTTTCATGATTCAATGCAGCAACAGCCTTTCTTTCCTTTGAAAGATCTACCATCTTCTGCTCCAGAGCTCGTCCATTATATTGTCTGAAAAAACTGCATTGAGACATGATTTTCCTCAGCTGAGTTTGCATTGGTGATCCAGTACTTCCTCCTTAGTGCAGACAGGGTATGATGTCAACCACTATGACCCAGCAGTTGGAAAAGCATAGCAATATGCTCATCCTTGGAGAGGATGAGAGGATGCTTAATTTCTGAAGGCATTTCTCCTTTGCATAATCTCCCTCCAACTCTTAGGAGTCCATCCTCCAAAATTGGATCCAGCTTGTAGATGGAACTTTGCTTGTTCAATATTCTTGTCTCAGAGAGGAAATTCCATCCTGAAATCATTGCTGCTGACCATAACAAATGACAGCCAGCTCTGTTTCCACTTCCTTTACTGTCAAGATGTTATTCCTTTGGGTGATTGTGGCCTTAAGGTTTTTGATTTCACCAGCTTGTGTGATCAGAGGCTTTAACCCTTTTCTCAGACCACTGAGTTTCAACAACACTGCTCTCAGTCTCAAAAACCAAGCCACTGACATCTTCAGTTTTTCCCCTGATCTGAATAGTAAGTATAAAGATAACATTGAGTAAGCAAAGGTCACAGAGGTAACCATTCTGACCTCTGAATCATCAGAGTCTACTGTGACATCACTGACGTAATTGTCTGGCCACTTTTTCTATACCTTCCACAGAAAACTGGGACCCTTAAGCCAACTGGTGTTCTTGAGAAAGTCAGGCACCTTTATTCCTCTGGATTCAGTGTCAGCTGGATTGTCTTTTGACCCAATTGGGAAGGGTCTGCAACTTCTCTTTTTATGTGTAGCGAAGTGAGATGTTGTTAATCACAAATCTCACAGATCAAATTTTTAGAGTCCAAGCTTATGTGTTCAGTACGTAAACATTCAAATTAAAATCCCTTGCAGAAATCCAACCTTGTTTCTGTGCCTCTTGCCGTTAAATTGATGGCATTTCTCAAAGAAATGAAATTGTTAAGAGTGTCAATCCAGCATCAAATAAAAGAATATCCATCCATCCATCCATCCATCCATCCATTCTCTTCTGCTTATCCGGGGTTGGGTCGCGGGGGCAGCAGCTTGAGCAGGGAAGCCCAGACTTCCCTCTCCCTAGCCACTTCGTCCAGCTCCTCCGGGAGAATCCCAAGACGTTCCCAGGCCAGCCAGGAGACATAGTCTCTCCAGCGTGTCCTGGGTCGTCCCCGGGGCCTCCTCCCGGTAGGACGTGCCCGGAACACCTCACCAGGGAGGCGTCCAGGAGACATCCTGACCAGATGCCCGAGCCACCTCATCTGGCTCCTTTCGATTCGATCCTTTCGAGCAGCGGCTCGACTCTGAGTCCCTCCCGGATGACCGAACATCTCACCCTATCTCTAAGGGAGAGCCCAGACACCCTGCGGAGGAAACTCATTTCGGCCGCTTGTATCCTGGATCTCGTTCTTTCGGTCACGACCCACAGCTCGTGACCATAGGTGAGGGCAGGAACGTAGATCGACCGGTAAATCGAGAGCTTTGCCTTTCGGCTCAGCTCCTTCTTCACCACGACGGACCGATACAGAGTCCGCATCACTGCAGACGCTGCACCGATCCGCCTGTCGATCTCCCGTTCCATAGCACCCTCACTCGTGAACGAGACCCCGAGATACTTGAACTCCTCCACTTGGGGCAGGATCTCATCCCCAACCCGGAGAGGGCACTCCACCCTTTTCCGACTGAGGACCATGGTCTCAGATTTGGAGGTGCTAATTCTCATCCCAACCGCTTCACACTCGGCTGCGAACCGTTCCAGTGAGAGTTGGAGATCACGGCTTGATGAAGCCAACAGCACCACGTCATCTGCAAAAAGCAGAGACGCAATGCTGAGGCCACCAAACCGGACACCCTCAACGCCTTGGCTGTGCCTAGAAATTCTGTCCATTAAAGTTATGAACAGAATCGGTGACAAAGGACAGCCTTGGCGGAGTCCAGCCCTCACTGGAAACGAATCCGACTTACTGCCGGCAATGCGGACCAAACTCTGACATCGGTCGTACAGAGACTGAACAGCCCTTATCAAGGGGTTCGGTACCCCATATTCCCGAAGCACCCCCCACAGAACCCCCCGAGGAACATGGTCGAACGCCTTCTCCAAGTCCACAAAACACATGTAGACTGGTTGGGCGAACTCCCATGCCCCCTCAAGGACCCTGCGGAGGGTGTAGAGCTGGTCCATTGTTCCACGGCCAGGACGAAAACCACACTGCTCCTCCTGAATCCGAGATTCGACTTCCCGACGGACCCTCCTCTCCAGAACCCCTGAATAGACCTTACCAGGGAGGCTGAGGAGTGTGATCCCCCTGTAGTTGGAACACACCCTCCGGTCCCCCTTCTTAAAAAGGGGGACCACCACCCCAGTCTGCCAATCCAGAGGCACTGTCCCCGACATCCACGCAATGTTGCAGAGGCGTGTCAACCAAGACAGCCCCACAACATCCAGAGCCTTTAGGAACTCCGGGCGGATCTCATCCACCCCCGGGGCCCTGCCACCGAGGAGCTTTTTAACTACCTCGGTGACCTCAACCCCAGAGATAGGAGAGCCCGCCTCAGAGAACCCAGACTCTGCTTCCTCATGGGAAGGCGTGTCACCGGAATTGAGGAGGTCTTCGAAGTATTCTCCCCACTGAGTCACAACGTCCCGAGTTGAGGTCAGCAGCGCCCCATCCCCACTATACACAGTGTTGATGCTGCACTGCTTCCCCCTCCTGAGACGTCTGATGGTGGACCAGAATCTCCTCGAAGCCGTCCGGAAGTCGTCCTCCAAGGCCTCACCGAACTCCTCCCACGCCCGAGTTTTTGCCTCAGCAACCACCAAAGCTGCATTCTGCTTGGCCAGCCGGTACCTATCAGCTGCCTCAGGAGTTCCACAGGCCAAAAAGGCCCGATAGGACTCCTTCTTCAGCTTCACGGCATCCCTTACCGCCGATGTCCACCAGCGGGTTCTGGGGTTGCCGCCACGACAGGCACCGACCACCTTACGGCCACAGCTGCGGTCGGCCGCTTCGACAATGGAGGCGCGGAACATGGTCCACTCAGACTCAATGTCCCCCGCCTCCCCCGGAACGTGGGTGAAGTTCTGCCGGAGGTGGGAGTTGAAACTCCTTCTGACAGGGGATTCCGCCAGGCGTTCCCAGCAGACCCTCACAATACGTTTGGGTCTGCCAGGTCGGACCGGCATCTTCCCCCACCATCGGAGCCAACACACCACCAGGTGGTGATCGGTTGAAAGCTCCGCCCCTCTCTTCGCCCGAGTGTCCAAGACATGCGGCCGCAAGTCCGATGACACGATCACAAAGTCGATCATCGAACTGCGGCCTAGGGTGTCCTGGTGCCAAGTGCACATATGGACACCCTTATGTCTGAACATGGTGTTCATCATGGACAGTCCGTGACGAGCACAGAAGTCCAATAACTGAACACCATTCGGGTTCTGATCGGGTTCTGATCAGGTGATCAGAGATCAGGTGATCTCCTTGAGTCGTCACCTTATCGTGGTGGAGGGGTTTGTGTGTCCCAATGATCCTAGGAGCTAAGTTGTCTGGGGCTTTGTGCCCCTGGCAGGGTCACCCATGACAAACAGGTCCTAGGTGAGGGACCAGACAAAGGACGGCTCACAGACCCCTAATGCTGAATGAAAACAGTGGAGCACGTTTTCCCTTGCCCGGACGCGGGCCACCGGGGCGCCCCTCTGGAGCCAGGCCTGGAGGTGGGGCTCGAAGGCGAGCGCCTGGTGGCCGGGCCTGCACCCATGGGGCCCGGTCGGGCGCAGCCCGAAAGGACAACGTGGGTCCCCCTTCCCATGGGCTCACCACCTGTGAGAGGGGCCATAGGGGTCGGGTGCACTGTGAGCTGGGCGGTGGCCGAAGGCGGGGACCTTGGCGATCCGATCCCCGGCTACAGAAGCTGGCTCTTGGGACGTGGAATGTCACCTCTCTGACAGGGAAGGAGCCCGAGCTGGTGTGTGAGGTGGAGAAGTTCCGACTAGATATAGTCGGGCTCACCTCCACACACGGCTTGGGCTCTGGTACCAGTCCTCTCGAGAGGGGTTGGACTCTCTTCCACTCTGGAGTTGCTCATGGTGAGAGACGCCGAGCAGGTGTGGGTATACTTATAGCCCCCCGGCTTGGCGCCTGTACATTGGGGTTCACCCCGGTGGACGAGAGGGTAGCCTCCCTCCGCCTTCGGGTGGGGGGACGGGTCCCGACTGTTGTTTGTGCTTATGCACCAAACAGCAGTTCAGAGTACCCACCCTTTTTGGAGTCCCTGGAGGGGGTGCTGGAGAGCGCTCCCACTGGGGACTCCATCTTTCTACTGGGGGACTTCATTGCTCATGTGGGCAATGACAGTGAGACCTGGAAGGGTGTGATTGGGAAGAACGGCCCCCCCCGATCAGAACCCGAATAAAAGAATATGATATGGAAAACTTGTTGGAACCGGACACTGATGTTTGTTCATGATCTATTTGGCCGAGGAAGGTTACAGCATGGCAAAAACCTTGCCATGCTGGTGGTCAATGGCCACAAGAAAGAAATTAAGCTCACTCACTCAAATGTCTCCTGAAATAACAGCTGGGTACCATGAGACTATATACATACCTTTATCCAAATCCATTCCAAAATTTAGTTTATTCCTGGATCCGACCTACACAACCCTAATGCCAAATTTAATCAAAATCTGTAGGCCAACTTGTGTAATTGATGGAATTCATTTATGTACAAAAACAAAAAATGCTGAATCCATCCTTTCATCTAGTTTATTTTCTGCCACATGTCCTACCCTCCCACCAAATTTCATGCAAATAACTCAAGCAGTTTTAGTATAATCCTGCAAACAAACAAGCAAGCCAACAAACCAACAGATGCCTTTGAAACCCCCTTAGCGTATGTGCTAAACAATCAAATGACACTATATTTTCCTCAGCTAAATAAAGATGTGACTATAGATCTTTCTTTTTGGCAAAAACATGGAAATATTAAAGTTAGTCTTTGCTGTTTTTAGAGCCTAAAAATAAATGCAAAATCAGAAATCTTTAATGGACTAAACTGTACTCTTCTGCAACCACTTCAAGGCAAGGATTGACCCTACCTGATTGACCTAGCAATAAATACAGCTCCTACTGCAGGTAAGGCTTCTTTTCTGGTGTTTCACCCACCACTATACATTCACAATGCTGCGGCCAGAGTTCCAACAAGAACCAGAAGAACTGAGCATGTAATATTAGGCCTAAAGGCCAGATTGCTCTGTATTCTGGAATCAAAGAAGGTTTAGAATATAAACTTATGAGCCTCTATTAATTCAAATGACGTAAGGGTGTTAGTCTTAGCACAACGAGAATACAAATGACTAAAAATTTAAATAAAAGATAGACAATCGTCTACGAGGTATTTGGGTACAGCCAGACCCATTTTTGTACCTGAAAGTTGCCTTTTACAATAATCAGTAAAATACCTCAGCTTATGGAGGCGGATAATTCTTCCGGAGTCGTTCCCAGGCCAGCAGAGAGATATAGTCTCCCCGCGTGTCCTAGGTCTGCCCCAATGCCTTCTTCCAGTACAACATGCATGGAACACCTCTCCAGGGAGGCGTCCAGGAGGCATCCTGGTCAAAGTTGCATTTATAGATGAAAGTGCTTAGCTGCATTTTTTGTTGCTTTTCAGTCTTTCTCTTTTTTTTGATCAGGATGTTGCTATGAACTGACCAGGTCAGGTCCACAATCATTTGGACCCTGGGGTAACTGTAGGGAGTTCTCCTTTTTTTCTTTAATCTGGATGAAGATGGGGAAGTTGGTGGTATGAAGTTCTAGGGACAAGAACAATAGATCTTTGTAACGAAGCCAATGAGCAAATTGCTATCAAAACAGTCTGTCTGTCAAACACGGGATCAAATATCTATTCAAATATTTCATTACTTCTCAAACCACTGAGATAGTGACAATGATTTTTATGCTAATATTAGAGTTTAATAGCAACTCCAACATTTTTTATGGAGCCCAGGTTTATTTAAATTGCACTGCTAATTATAAACAGTATTAGGAGAAATAATGTTGGACATTCATATTTGTGTGAGGATTCAGATCACATATCAAACATCAAATAGAAACAGTCCAATCTCATTACCATTATCAGCTTCAGGGCACTCTACCTGTGGTGATAGCAATTAATATGAATTGCCTCTGGAATCGTGCTTCAGTTTCACAGCTGGACTTTTTGGTGATGCCATTTTATATAATCCTCAACTCAAACAAACACATTTATTTATGTTAGTGAGGAGGAATTTAGCAAAGAACAGACGATATTTGAAAACTTCTACTCTGATGTTGTCATGAGTCTGTGTCTGCTGCTGTGTCCCTGCATCAACGAGGACACAAGCTGACATGACCATCACAGCCAGGTATCAGTAAACAGGGATGCCATGAGGGTATTATCCCATCATACATTCAGCAAAGCAGGATTACCCATTACTAATGAGGGGATGTCCTCTGCGACTTGGTTCAGTAATCATTACAGAGACATTTGGAAATTTGCAAGGCTGGAGCGGTTCCACTGGGACAAATACGGTATATAAAGTATGTTATACGCGTATTATTAAGTGTCATAAATTCTCAAACAGCCCAGAGAGGTGTGTGTGAGTACATGCATTATAATGGCTCAGATAAAAAAAATCATCAGAGTACATTTCAACAATACAAATTCCATTAGTGCAACGGAATCATGTCATAACATACTGGCGGAATACAGATGAAGTTAACAAATATTTTTGCAGTGACATGAAACAGTCATACATCAATGAGTCATGTCTTCATCAATAATGAACCAGTTGCTATTGCACTAGATGTTATCATTTGCATTTGCTGAATAAAGAATGACACCATCAATAAAATACTTTCAAAACAAAATATTAAATATGGGCTACAGGTCTGAGATAAATATAGGTCTGATGTGTAATTATGCACATCAGTTACAATCTCCCACCTTGTGTTAATATTGTGGTTATAATGGTGACATGTGTAGCATAACAAGGATTGTAGCCAGCAAATGGAAATTCCTACCTGTTACTCCACCTTTTGGCCTTCGACCCAGAAAGTGAACAAGGTTCAAAACCATTAAGGATTTTCCTGTAGATGTGTTTCTGAGAAATGAAGTGGGATTGACAGATATCTTCCCTGTAATAGTTCAATGGAGAGCATCACCCCGGCAGTGATTTGATTTGTTAGTGAAGCTATTCTGTGAATTCAACAAAGGTTAAGCAATTTTTCTGTCATGCGAAGATAGCCCATGTGCATTAAATAACTCATTCTAAACAATTTTGTGAATCGGTCAGATGTATTTCAAATAAAAAGGAAAGTTTGTGTTTGAAGCCATAATATATAGAAATATAATATATAGGGAATATATAATATATAGGGAAGTATATATATATATATATATATTGTTTAGAATATATAGCTATATATATATATATACACACATATATATCTCCCTTTATCCCTATAAGAATACAGGGAAATAGAGACTAAAATAATATCAAAAAACATGTACACCCATGATGCACTGGCATCGCGTTCGGAGTGAATATACTTATTTCTTCAGTTTTCTTTTCCATCTTCAAAAGACTGACAGTGCTTTTACATTTTCTTGAAAAGTTATAATATATTTGAAAAGCGTTTCTGGTATATACAGAAAAAGGCCAAAATATTGATTTCTGGCACTGTGGGATGTTTTTTAAATTTATTAACTAAAATCACATCTAATTGTATTGTCACATTCAGGGTGTAGGAGGCAGTAATGAAATGTGATATTTTAATTCATTTTTTAATAAGTGGATAATCACCTGAAACTAAATAACATTCTCCTTTAATTGCTGTAAACTAATTTGTAGAGGGACTTGGTCATTTTTTGCACTCTCATATTTTACTTTAACTGCAGAAAGAACAAACAAAACACTTTGGCAATTGTTTTTTGCAGGAATCTAGAATCCAGTGTGACAAGACTTAGTTCTCCTTGTAGGGAAGCTGACACTGCTCACATCCTTCACGTAGGTTGGTCAATGTTTGCCTGGGCCCCAAAACTGGTGCAGTAAAAACCATCTAGTTTTAGATGAGATGTGTCACTCACACCTAAATACAGTATTTACACACAGTATGTTTTTATGTTATGTGGTTGCTGTGGTGTGCATGGCACAGGCCCACCAAAGCTATTATTTGCACACCAATGTCCCTAACATCCAGCTGCATCACCCTCTCAGTGTGTGTGTGTGTGTGTGTGTGTGTGTGTGTGTGTGTGTGTGTGTGTGTGTGTGTGTGTGTGTGTGTGTGTGTGTGTGTGTGTGCCGTGGGCACAGATAGCCAATCAGCTGTCTGTGCCCATGATGTCTGTTTTTGATAAACTGGTTTATAGTATAAGACAAACACCTGCAATCATTGACAGCTAATTTAAGAGTTAGAAATTAATTTTATTTATTAATTTTATTTCCTTCATTAATTTGCTGCATTAAATGCAATATCTAGTAGTGGTTTGAGAGAGTGGATGAGAGAGTGGATGTCAATGTTTGCCTGGGCCCCAAAACTGGTGCAGTAAAAACCATCTAGTTTTAGATGAGATGTGTCACTCACACCTAAATACAGTATTTACACACAGTATGTTTTTATGTTATGTGGTTGCTGTGGTGTGCATGGCACAGGCCCACCAAAGCTATTATTTGCACACCAATGTCCCTAACATCCAGCTGCATCACCCTCTCTGTGTGTGTGTGTGTGTGTGTGTGTGTGTGTGTGTGTGTGTGTGTGTGTGTGTGTGTGTGTGTGTGTGTGTGTGTGTGTGTGTGTGCCGTGGGCACAGATAGCCAATCAGCTGTCTGTGCCCATGATGTCTGTTTTTGATAAACTGGTTTATAGTATAAGACAAACACCTGCAATCATTGACAGCTAATTTAAGAGTTAGAAATTAATTTTATTTATTAATTTTATTTCCTTCATTAATTTGCTGCATTAAATGCAATATCTAGTAGTGGTTTGAGAGAGTGGACTATGTTGGACTATGTATGTCTCTGAACATACAGCCAAAACAAACATGTTTTGCTTCATATACATACAGCAGGGCAAAGTGGAAAATAAAGGAGAGGGTAACACAGTAAATGAACTGATGCTCAGCAAATTTGCATCATTGGTTGCATCACTATGAAACATCTGTGCCAATAACAACATCCAAATGAACGGAAAGGAGTTTGTTCACACAATATAGCTGATCTGGCTGAAGCAGATGGCTAGAGTTTTTATTAAATTTGTACAATACTGATATAATAATGAAACGTGTTGATTAGCTAGTTTATATGATCGCATCGATCCAACTTGGTCTCTTCCTACAATGAAATGACATCAGCAGTGTTTGCTCTCCTGCATTTTAAGTATATCTGCTACTGATAAAGATGAAAAGAAGGTAATGACATATTTGGAACATGCAACATTAAATTTCTTTTCTTAATACTGTAAGCACTATTCTGTATTTGCTGTACATTTGCGTCTGTCACGGTTTGGCGTGGCAGTTCTGGTGTGTGGCAGGGAGAGGCCAGGCTGGTGGGTGGAGCCACGGCTTCACACCTGAGACTCATCCACACCCCCGTTCTGATGGTTCACACCTGAACTTCATTGGGGTAATCATGATGAGGCTTTTTAAGCCTAGCTCAATGAGAGCTAGGTGCTGGTTTGTTTCTCATGTTTGGTTCCTGGAAGTCTGTTCGGTTTTGGAGATTCTTGTCTGTGGAGAATTTTTGAGTTTTCTAATTAAATCATGGATGACAGTTCTGCATTTGGGTCCATATCCCTCCTTACGTGACAGCTTCAGACCGTTAGTTTGATTTTCTTGATACAATTACCAGATGGTCAGTGAAGAAACTTCATCCCAGAAACTGACATGGTTTTGAGATGGACCAGAATGCCATCATTCTCTTTATGCTGACTAACTTGAAAGTATCTCCACCCTCTGTGCAGCTGTCCCACCCACCTGCAGAATGTGCATGTTGCACCAGGTGCCAAACACCACATGGATGAGATGGGTGAAAAAAAAAAATTAAGCTCACAAATTCCAAACTGTTGTTTGTTCCTGTTGAGAACTGCGCCTGATGTCATAACTCATATTATACAGGGATTAGAGAAAGTGAGTTATAAATTATAGTCCCTCCTATTTCTGGGAGCATATTTCCTCCAAGGTTTGCTTTGGAGGTTTTTACTAGACTGTCAAGAGACTATAATCATGTGGAATGAGACAATTTACCCTAAAATATTCTGCAGCAATACCAGCCATTGTAAAAAAAAATTTGACATGCACTTTACAGGAGGATGGTATGATCATATTAAAAAGCATATATAAAGTTCATCCAATGTAATGAAATATCTGTGCATGGTTATTCAACAGAAAAGATTAGTCTTAAAATGGTAATGGGACTAGATTATTTTGGATATAGTTAAGTCACTTTTAGCAAAATAATTTCAATTCACAAATGAAGCAAGTGGAGATCTGATTTTCAAGTATGTTAATTAATCATCTGTATTAATTTTTGATTAACAAAAAGCACCTCTTGACATTTTGAAAGTCGTCCAAATGGCTGCCTTGGGATTGACTCCAGAGGAATCACGTTTAAATTATTTCAGCCGGAGTCTATTTCATCTATGAACCCAAGGTCAGCAAAACTGCAGAATATCAAGGCTTGTATAACGTAGATGCAAATGTGCCTTGACAGGAACTCCCCATGAACATGAGGCATCATGACATTAAAAGGTTATCTATGGTTAATGAAGGATATGTGGAATCAGTGAGAGGAGATAGACGCTAATTTTGGTGACTTATTTTATTCATGATGACTTCTTTTTTGTGTGTGATCAAATGTAAATTCCATGCTTTACCTCCTATTTTTATTCTGCCTTTAGACAAGACATCTAAAGATTGTGCCAAGGATTAGGAGGAAAGAGTGGGAGCAAAGGGATGTGAATTGATCTCACACCTACACCACTGCATTATCCATGTCCATTACACTGTACATTCTTCACTATTAATTGGTGCTTTGGCTTTCTGATGGACAGTGCTCCTCTGTTTTTATGTCCAGCACTACAGTTCCGCCGTGTTAGAAACAGGGGATTGAGAATGAGCAGCAGATTACACAGACACTATTTACATGTTCATGAGAAGAAGGTTACTTCAGTGTGAGCAACTCCTTGGAGCTGGTAAAAGGACACAACTGACACACACACACACACACACACACACACACACACACACACACACACACACACACACACACACACACACACACACACAACTATACATATACAAATCACATGTGGAGTGCCCCAAGGCTCTATTCTGGGGCCTCTTCCATTTAACGTCTACATGCTCCCACTGGCCCAGGTTGTAAGGTACAACAACATTAGTCAGCATAGCAATGCGGACAACACATAGATATATACAGGTATTACAATGTCACCAGGAGACCAAGAGCCCATACAGTCTCTTGGTAAAGATTAATGACTGGATGTGCCTCAACTTCCTTCAGCAGAACAAAAAGAAAAGTGAGGTGATTCTTTTGAAGCCAAAGAAAAATGACTGCAGATCACCACAGATCGTCAGTCTATACATCCACAAAGAGCGTCAGTCTATACACCTTCAAACCACTAACCAGGCCAGAAATCTGGGTGTAGTGATAGACTCACACCTAAACTTTGAGAAACACATTAAAACAATCAGCTTTTTTAATTTGGCCTATTATCACCTGAAGAACATCTCAAGGATCTAAAGTCTGATGTCTCAGAAAAATCTGGGAAAACTTATCCATGCATTCATCTTCAGTTGGCTTGATTATTGTAACTACATCTTTACTAGTCTACTTTAAAAAAAAAATCAGACTCTTGCAGATCATTCAGAACTCTGCTGCTCGAGTTCTCAATAAGACCAGAAAAGTGGACTACATCACTTTTCTGGTGATGTAGTCCACTTTTCACTGAGGTCAGTGTAAGGACCTCAGACCTGAGGTCCTGCCTGTTCGTCAGAGGATCGAGTTTAAAGTTCTGTTTCTGGTCTATAAAGCTCTGAATTTTGGGATCAAAATAGATCAGTGTCCTTCTGACCTGTATGAACTCACCAGAGTCCTCAGATCATCTTGATCCAGTCTTTTATCAGTTTCTGGAGTCAGAACCAGACATGGAGAAATTGCGTTTAGCTCTATGCTTTACATGTCTAAAAAAATCTCCCAGAAAATCTCCGGTCAGCTGAAACACTGATTTTACTAAAATCCCGGTAAAAGACCCACCTGTTCTCAGCTGCATTTAAATAGATTGTATTTAGGAATATGCATGGTATCGTGTGAGACATTTTTTAATGTTCCCTCTTTGTTTACAGTTTTACAAATGCTTTTATTCTTTTACCTTTTAATGCTTTCTTTTATTCTAATGTAAATCACTTGGAATTTTTGTGTACATGAAATATGCTATATAAATAAATTTGCCTTGCATTGCCTTACCTAACTTGTCCATAAGTATTGAAAAACTTCATCACTGTCACATTAAAGAATCAGATTACTTTTTTACTTTTGTAATCTAACTGGTTTAGGTTTTTTCATCGAATGAATAGAGGTTTTAATAAAAAAATCTAAATTTCTAGGTTTATATCTTCAGCTCTTTCATGGATTGGCCTTTCAGGCTATTAATTCAGCTCTCTGGGCTATATATAATCCAAGGCACTCGCCTAGTACTTCCAACAGCCCATAACTACATGACACTTTCTGAGGGTTTTGCTCTGTGATGTGACAATTACACATAATATCCCCCTTTACCTCAAGGTAAGGTAATCACTTTGAATGAGCATGGTCTAGGTTTGTTTTCTATGGTGAGCTAAATTTCCCGTTGTCTGAACAATTACAGTGGGCAGAATAATCACCAGTGAAGCTTCCTCAGAGGTTAAACTTTTTAAATTGTATTGTGACATTTCATGTAGGGTCTTTAATCATGTCTAGTTCAGTTGGATTCTTTCTGTGGGTTTTTGAGTAGGCTAAAAAAATTATATGAACATATTCAGTGAGGCAGGCAAGCTCAAAAAATAATGACAGTAGTAATATTCATTTGATTTTCTTTGGGGATTCATCACTCAGCTGCACCCTGTAATGACTGAAGGAAGCATATGATTAATGCCAGACAATAATGCCTTTGAAAGATTGTTTTAGAGGCTTTGGCCCAGATACACAATGCACGGGTGGAATACTAAATCAAGAAGCTCACTGAAGCCAAACAAAAGCCTTAGTAGCATCCTGGGTGGAATTGATCAAACTTCAATTTCCACGTATATATTGTTTTTGCTGATCATCTGAAACAGATTGGCAGGTTTTTTTCTGTTTATCATTGCAGTTTAAAGGATGTAGTTTATTTTTTTCATCAATTTGAAACTTAATTAAATCTAACAAAAAATGAGAAGCATTTTTTTTAAAAAAAAATCATGAGCTACCTAATTCAGAGAACGCTAGTCTCAACATTCTTTGACCAATCAACTTTTCTGACACTATTTAGGGTGGAGGTTTTTTTGTTTGTTTGTTTGTTTGTTTGTTTTTGGTTTTTGGTAAGTTTGTTTTTTTTGTCAGAGATGCCAAGTCAGTCTAGCTTGAAGGTAAAATAACTATTAAACTGTATTATTTTATTTATTTTGTCAGAACATCAAGGATCAAGTATTTTATTGTTGCATCAGTTAACATCAGTTTGCCAAAAGAATTATGAGGTTGGTTTAGATTTATATTGCAAGTGAATACATCTTCCAACAATAGGGCAGGCAATGAATAGAATATTCAATTTTCCCTTGTTAATGTCAGCACAGTTAGGAGGAACTCCAAAAATAGCCAGGATGGCTATGTGTATGGTGTAAGGCCTCAGCCCCTAATGAGAAAAATAACTTCCTAACTTTTTTCTAACCTTAAGTCTCTGTTTTTCAACATTGCACTTTGTAGACAGTTTCTGTGTATTTGCCTGAAAAAACTGTTTCATACAGAGAGCAATGTTAATCATCCAGGCTGAAGGACAATTTGTTTTTCTGAAAATTAAATATTTTTTTGTCAACCTTATTACTGTATGAAAGATGCTTCTTTTCCTTTGTCCAGACTCATCAATTGGTCAAAATTTCCATTCGTCCTCCAAAATTCACATTTCCATCAGTTTTGCCAGCACAACTAAACAAACATGGTCAAAAAGGAGGAGGTGCATTAAATGTGACAGATATGTTATTCACTTGGTACAGTCACACAAAAAGATGTGAAATATACCATATAAACAAGGAATTCAGACATTACTTTCTTTAATATTCATCAGAATAATATTCATCAAAACCAGTTTGGTGTCGCCAGCCATCGTTCGCAATTATCCCTATGCATTTTTGTGCTTGGCTTTTCATTTAAGGAATGAATGACAATTTAAAAACCTGCTGTATTGGTGTTTTTGTTTAGTCCCTCATTGCGTGCCTTATTCTGGACCTTTGAAGAGAGACCCATGTAAAAAAAGATTTCCATGTACTATTGAAACACTCTGATGTTTTAAATAATTCAAATGGTGCCTACATTATTTCAGGTTCAGATTTGGAACAAATCTATTTTTCAAATATATTTAAGGAAAAATGATCAGGAGTCTGAACACTGCTGCATTTACTCCATTGAGCTAACGGAGAATGTGACCTATACATAGGCATCATGTCCTATAGCCTCCTCCTGCTAAATCCCCGATCAACATTTTACACATCAGGATTTTAGGGAGGGTTCCAGGTCAAAGCCTTGTTAGATCTCAATCTCAATCAATTTACACAGGATGATGGCTTAGAATGATTTAATCAGCCACCTTCTGGCACTGAAGCATGGATTGTTAATTAATTCATTTATCCAGCATCTGACAGAGCAAAGCTTATGCGTCAGCATTGTTTCATCACGATTTAATAAATGACTCAGGAGACAGAACAATGCCTAGCTGAAAAAACCGGAGAAGCTGCTCAAAATGTAAACGACCATGAAAAAGTAAAGCCACGATTCACAAATGCCATGTTTGATGTGCTTCAGCAGACCGTCATCTCATATGAGCCAATACGAAGACAAAAAGTCAGTGTGACGATATGTGGCAAGATACCATAGATCCACATTAGGATCCTGACTAACAAAGAGAATGTAAATCCTCTCCGTCATTACCGCAGAGACCATGTTCTCTTCATTGGAATTCAGAACCTTGCTCAATAAGAGGGGCACATTTATTTCATTTCCATACACTCAATCTCATTCATTTACACAGTCTCTGGTGTATCTACCAGAACATGTACCTTTTCTCATTTTAACAATCATGCCCAGTGCTTTGGGAGAGTTGCTGCTGTGGAGAGCTTGAACCAGCAAATCAGCTTATACTGGTAATTAGTGTCCCCATTTGGTTGCTGACAGTTGGACTCCTCTCATCAAAATGCCACAGGATGAGGTGTCTCGCGTGACCAGCAGTAATAGTCTAGCCTTGGCAACGTGATTGCAAGCTCTTCCCTGAGAACTACATCTCAATGTCAGTATCTTCCTCAACTATGTCATCCATTTAGTAGGGGATGAAAATTCATCCTTTTCATTTCTCCAAGGAAAATAACCTCTTTATGAAGGTGTCAGACCTCTAGAGCATCTGTGTAACAGTGCTTCGTCTGTCAGTAATAAGGGGCACAAAGGCTTCTGAACAATGTTGGCCTGTTTCTGCAGTTGTATTTTTTTAAAGACTTTTAAACTGTAGATAAAATAGTCATCCTGTGAAACAAGCAAAAGTTTTGCTTGCATTGTGTGCATCATATAAATAGAATACATATGAAGTTGTCTTCATAATGACTCAGAAAATTCTTGCCTTTAAATTTGAAGCCATTTTACTACATTATCTCTGTCATGCTCTTGAGCCACGACATTAAGGGAATCATTTGGAGAGATGGAAAAAATCAATGTGTAAGATATTTCAGGGCCTGAGATATAATTAATCAGGAGGTAGTACAAAACTGGTAGACGGTTTCTTCTGGATTATTGCATTAGAGGCCTTACTACACTGTGTTTTAAGAGTGCAGGCATGATGAATTTGATGAATTTAACATTACTGTAAAAGCAGAACTCTGAATTACATTATGGCATAAATGCTAAAAGAAATGCAGCTACAGTATAACACACATAGTCAAGAGGTTGCATTATGTTACATTTATCGAGCCATATATTTTCTGACTATAAAAGAGCAACTCTAACTCTCATTACCAGCTTCAAGTGAAGATGGATGGCCACTAGACTGTGATCAAACATACCTACCCAGAACATGTCGCTGTGTCGATAGGGTTAACAATGAAGGTTGCGGCTCTGGGGATGAAAAGAAAGGTAGAGTAGTGAAGCCAGAGAGCAGTGAAAGGAGAGAAATTGTCACAATTCAGTTCAAAGGAGGATTCAAATTCAGACAGTGACAGGAAAATGCAGTCCAGTGGTTTAATAACAAAACAAAAAAACACAAACAATACTGTATAACTCCAAGTTCAGGAAGCAAAAAGTTCAGCAAGAAAAGAAGTATCCAAACCAGAAACTCCAATCAAAATACAAAAAATTCAAAAGCAAGGAAACAAGAACAAGAAGGCACACAGTGAAAACCTACCAATGGATCAACAAAGACAGGACAAATTGACAAGTGAAAGGGAAAAAACAAAGACTACGGTAAATACAAACACGTAAGGACAGAAAAAAGTAGAAGGAAAAAGCACAGATTTTCAATATAAAAGAGGAAACGTTAATGAGTAGTGAACTATTAGAGTTGGGCATTAGTATTTGAAATAATAGGGATGAGCGAGGACACCACTATCTGTATCTGTATCTGTTCAACCAACTGGATTATCTGTATCCGTATCTGCATTCGGAATGGGCGGGGCTTAAACCGGAAGTGGGTGTGGTTTGACAGGAAATGGGTGGGGCTTAAATCACCACATTGTTTTAAGTCTAAAATTGATATGGATTGATCATAAGTTGCTGTATTTTTGCTTATTTTAAAACTATTTACAGAACAGCCTCAAAATTGAAATTCAAATAAATGTTTTTGACCACAAAACTAAGAGATTTACAGAACAAGTTTTTTATGGAACTGAGTCAGAACATGAATACTTTTAAGTCTGTGAATGAATATTTACCGAAGAGCCTCAGAATTGAGATTCAACGCTTTTTGATCACAATAGTAAAGGAACTATATATAGAACGAGTAAACACAAAGTGCATTAATGAAGTGCATGCAATAAAAAAAGTAATTAACTACAAAGTATGTATGAACAAGAATTGTCATACTCAACAAAACTTTTTAATTTTTTTTCTTCTTTTTCATTTAAATTTTTTTCTAGTACTTTTTTTTCCAATTATTTATTTTTAGTACCAAATGCTATTGCCATTTTTTTCACATAAAGTTAAACAATATTGATTATGGTGTGTGTGTGTGTGTGTGTGTGTGTGTGTGTGTGTGTGTGTGTGTGTGTGTGTGTGTGTGTGTGTGTGTGTGTGTGCGTGTGTGCGCAAAATATTAAGTATAGACATTGTTAATTTGAACTGAGTTTAGAACAGGTAAAAAAAAAAAAGACTTTAACCACCGAGGCGTGGTTAAATGCACACGTACGTGCAAAACAAAAAACAAAACAAAAAAAACAAAGTTCACCACATAACCAAACACCAAAATAGAGGCAAGCTGAAGAAAATCTAATAAGGACGTGAGCAACAGTGAAGCCACGAACAGAGAGATCAGTAACTGCGTGTACCGGAGACAGAGTGGGACAGGGAGGGGCGGGACGTATGTGTGACTGGCCAATCACAGAGCGTGACAACAGTCCGGCTGATTTTCCTTCAGTCCGATCACGAGTATTAACGGGCTTTATTCGTAACCGTACTCGTACTCATCAAAATGCATTATCCGTACCGAATACTCGTATGAAACGAGTATCCGGCTCAACCCTATGAAATAATATTATATCTCACTGAATTAATCTTTTTGTTTTTGAGCAGACTAGAGTAGTTTACAAGAATATAAACCATCCATATGTATCTAGAAAAAGTATAGACAACTAATCCTACCTGAAATGTTCCGATTTGAAGGTGTAATTAAACCTTTCAGAATTCAAGAATGTGGGTTATTCATTTGCAGCTAAAGGAAACTATATTTAGACTTTTGCCAATTTCTGTTTTCATCTTTTTATTTTTGAAAGCACCATCACACTCATAGGACCTGGAGGGACCCGAAAGATGACGGATAATTCCTGAGATATTCTACTACTAAACAAATACAGTACGTGTGATTATGTCTTCAATAAAAGTACTTCAACCCTTACGTTTGACTCTTGCAATTTATTGCAGATTCATTGTCATTAAATAACTCTGTAGGTGTGGCATCACAGTATTATATCATTCCTTCATTCATCATCTTGAAGATGAGATAAATATCATCTTGTCTTCAACCATTTATCCAAATACGGGATGCGAGTGATGCTGGGGTATATCCCAGCTGGTTATGGGCCAGAAGTCTCATACACTCTGGATGAGTCGCCAGCTCATCGCAGGGTCACACATAGACAAATAAACATTCACACAAAAGCAAAATATATTGTGTCCAGTTCTCCTAAGTTGTGTGTTTTGGAGGTGGGGGGAAGCTGGACAACCCGGAGAGTACCCACACAGAGATAGGGAGAACATACAAACCCCATACAGAGAGAACTCAAACCCTGACAGCAACAGTGCTACCCACTGAGCCACCATACTGCCAAAAATAATAGATATAACATCCATCCATCCATTTTCTTATACCGCTTTTATCTGCTGTCACGGGGAGTTGGAGCCTATCCCAGCTGGCTTAGGGCGTGAGGTGGGGGACACTCCGGGCACGACGCTAGTGCTCTGCGGAGCCCCACAGAAACAGACAAACATGTACGCACACACTTATACCTACGTTCATTTTGGGACCGGCCAATTAACCTGATGCACATCTGTTTGGAGGTTGGAGAAAGGTGGAGAACCCGGAGAGAACTCACACAGACATGAGGACAACATGCAAACTCCGCACAGAGCGGAGAACCTCAAACCGCCTTGCTGTGCGGCAACAGCGCTACCCACTGCGCTACCGTGTCGCCCATAGATATAACAAACATCCATAAATATAATAAATATAATATTAATAGTAAATATATACAGTATAATTCATTTAAGTAATGACTTACGAACAATTTGTTCTTACACACAGCATCTCGGAACCAATTGCCTTCATAGGTTGAGGACTACCGGCAATCAAACTCATAGGCTACAACTGCTGTCTTAGTCTAATTGGCCCTGTTTTATATCCTTTCTTCCTTGTTCTGCCTGAAGTGCATTTTATCTTTTTTTCTTACTCTGTGCCTTCTATGATCCCATCCTTGCTTCCAGTGTTGGCCACACATATTGTATTTACAACAACACTGTTGATGCCTCCAGCAAACCTCAACTGTGTCACCTGCTGAAGTGCCCATGAGACCATCTGTGTATTACTGTTCAGCTCCTCTTCATCTTCACCTTGTCCAGATCTGCAGGGTTTAATGGAGTGCCACCATCTTCAGGCTCTAGTTCAGCTGGAATGGATATCAGCCAATGCTCCACAACTGAGTTCTTTAAATAGGATTATGCTAGCTCATTGGCTTCTTTGGAAACGCAGCACCATTGCTTGCACTAATCTATGATGAGCAGTCATGAACCGGTGGTAAAGGAATGAGAAAAACAATTTGCTTCATAGAACAGATGAAGTACTGAACCATATCTTGATTATACGGCACATGTATATATAACAGACGAAGTACGGAATAATATCTTGATTTTATATATGTATATATATATATATAGGTGCTGTACATAGTATGCTCTGCATCACTTCATCAAAGTCCAACCAGAATTTCTCCTTCTCCTCCAGCTCACGTCCTACCTGTGGAGCATACCCACTAACATTGAACATCACACCTTCGAATTTCTAGCTTCAGACTCATCACTCTATCTGACACTCTTTTTACCTCCAGAACATTCCTAACAAATTCCTCCTCCAAGATGACTCCTACTCCATTTCTCTTCCTATTTAAACCATGATAGAACAACTTGAACCCTGCTCCTAAACTTCTAACCTTGCTACTTTTCCACCTGGTCTCCTGGACGCACAGTATTTCTACCTTCCTCCTCTGCATCATGTCAACCAACTCTATCTTTTCCTGTCATAGTTCCAACATTCAAGGTCCCTACACTCAGTCTTATACTCTTGGCGTTCCTCTTCTCTCTCTTCCTATGATCACACTTTCCTCCTCTCCTTCTTCGACCAACAGTAGTCCAATTTCCACCGGCACCCTGTGGGTGAACAGCACCGATGGCGGTCGTTGTTAACTCAGGCCTCGAACAATCCAGTAAGGAAGTCATAGATTTGATTTGCATGTTTGATTTCCGCAAGAAGATTAAAAGTTTAGCTGTGGATATGATAGCTGAAATAATATTTGTAATGGCAAGATAATAAAGTGAAATTCTTGGAATATTTGTTAGTGTGTTGTTTATTAATTGTCTGCCTGTATCAAAAGTGGAATCAATGCTCAAACAAACTTTATTTCAAAAATATTCTTTCTTGATCCATTTGAAACAAAAAGTCATAGGGACAGTTAATCAGTTGTTGGTAATTCAACCAACCAATGCTTAATCATGTCCCCTTAATGCTTAAATATCTCTTAAATTGGTGTAATCTTATGCTTTACCTTGAAAAGAGCTTTTCTTGAGAAAGATGATTCAAAGAGAACCCTTTCTCGGAAAGGGCTTGTTAAACTACAAGGGACTGTTTCCCCCTCTCACTGCCAGCTGTTTTGACGTACAGCATATGAATCTAAATCAATATGAAGAATTCTCAGAATGACATGGTTGCCCTTTTTACTAATTAATACTGGGATGCAAATATTTCAGTGATATTTGTTTCAAGACAGAATAAATGGCATGTGTTCTATCAAAATGAGGAAAAAGATATTGCTCACAGTCAAATATTAATGCAGACAAATTCAAGGATTAGGTTTTCTATGATCAAGTTACAGTTAAACCCTAACCCCTAACTCAGACTTAACCTTAACCCCAAACCTTAACCTGAACCCTAACCCCTAAATCTAACCCTAACCCCCTAACCTTAACAATACCTCCTAACCCCTAAACTAACTGTAACACAACCCTAACCCATAACCCTATCCCCTAACCATTGACCCTAACCATATTCCTAACCCCTAACCCTAATCCTATCTCGCTAACCCTACCCTTACCCTAACCTAACTTCTAACCCCTATGCCTAAACCCTAACCTCTAACCCTAAATCCAAACCCATCCTTCTTCCCTAACTGTAATCCCATCCCATCTCTTTCCCTAATCCTAACCTCCATTCCACCCTTCTTTACCTAACCCTTAACCCCATTCCCGGTCTTTCCCTAATCCTAACCCCCATCCCTCCCATTTCCTCTAATCACCAAACCTTCCTTTTCCCCCCTTCTTCCCTCTTTTCAGAATCTCTCATTGATTGTGTAGGGGTAACATCCAGTACTTCACACTTGAAGATCAAGGTTTCAATCCCCAACCTGACAATATTTCTTTTAATGTTTTTACCTCATCATTGTAATTCTCTACAGAAACCAGAGAGAAACTGTAGCTCAAAGCTTTCAACAGACTTCACTCTCTGGGTAGCTGGGTTCAAGTCCCACTCACTGCATTCTCTTTCACCTCCACCAACCTCCTTTTCCCTTTACCCCTACCCTTCTACCACCCTTACCCTACCTAAACCAAGAAACTTTGCGGGAGATGTAGCTCAATGGTTAGGATCATGTCTCATAACCAGACACCTACAGGTTCAAACCCAGATCTTGACACAACCCAAATAACATCCATACCCACACAAAATACTAAAAAGTGAGTACTGTTCCAGAAGTTTTTATTATTTTCATTCTTATTGTGGAACATATTAATCATTTATTTAATTCCGTTATGTCATCCAGCTCTTTAATGCTCCCTTTTCTTAATGTAAAAGTGTTCTCTAAACTTAAATATTCATTTACTTCTATTTTCCTCATTTCCCTGACTTTTGTTCTCCCCCTCCAAATTTTATTTTTTTAAAATTAATCTTAATGCTTTTAACCTCTTGGTTAAAAGCATTAGGTGACTCCACTCCTGGGCCTCATGTGCCAGTACACTTCATAGTACCTTTTAAGGAAATACTTTATTTTGCTTAACCCTAACCACCCTAACCCCTTACCCTAATCTGAAACCTAACCCTAGCCCTAACCCTAAACTCTAACCCTAACCCCTATTCCAACCAAACTCTAAACCAACCTTAACTCTCAACCCTAGTCCTAACTTTTTTCCGACTAACTAACCCATACCTAAACACCCTAACTCCTAACCCTAAATCCTAATCCTACCCCTAACCCTAAACCTTAACCTGAAGCTTAATCTGTAACACTACCCTTAACCCTAACCCTAATTTCAACACCTAACATTAACCTTATCCCAAACCTCTTAACCCTAACCCCTGACCCTAACTTTAACCCCCTAACCCTGACCCTAACTCTAACCCTTATCTTTACCCTGTTGCTCACAACTAATCCTAAACCTAATCCTATCTCACTAATTTTAACCCTACCCTTAACCTTAACCCCTAACTGTAACCTAACCCTAAACCCTAACCTCCAACCCCTAACCCAATCCTAAACCCTAACTCCCAAACCTAACCCCTAAAAAGTAAACCTTACTCAACCCTAACCCTAGTCCTGACCTTAATGGTAACCATAACCCTAAATCAACTCTCACCCTTATTAAATCCTAACCCTAACGCTAACTGAACCCAAACCCTAACTCAACATTAACCCTAACCCTAACTCAACCCTAACCCTAAGTCAATCCTACCCCTAAATTGACCCTAACTCAGCCCTGTCATCTTGACCCTAACCATAACCCTAACCAAACTATAACACTGCTCCTAACTCCACCCTCACCGTAATTCAGTCCTAAACCTGATCTTAACTCTAACCCTAATTATAAAACAAATCTATCCCAATCCTACACATAACTCTAATCCTGAATCAGTCCTAATTCCACTCTAAACCAACCTAACCTTAATGCTTACCATAACCCTAGCCCTCACTCAACCTTTACCCTATTTCAGATGTAACTATCACTCCACACTAATCCTCAACCTAACCCTTACTCCAATTTAACCATAACTCTAACTTTAACCCTAAACCTAATCCTAGCCAATCTATTACTCACCCATAACTTTCTTTAGGCTAGTGCCACAAATTCCAATGTGGTATACCCTAATCCAATCTTATTCCAAACATAAGCCTGCCTCTAACCCTTAACCCTAAATCCAACCCCAGTCTAACCCTAACCCAAAATATAACCCTAATTCTAATCCTAGCCCTAGCCTTAACCTCTAACCTTAACCCTAACACTACCCCTCAACCTAGCCCTTAAACCAACCTAACCATAACTCTAGCCCTAACTCAACCCTTATTCTATTTCAGTCTTAACTCTTGCTCCACCCTAATCCTTACCCCAATTTAACCCCAACCCTAACTATAACGCTAACCTTAACGAAACCCTCATCCAACTTTAATCTTAACCCTAAATCATCCCTAACCATAACCCTAACCCATCTATTACTTCCCCCATAACATTTTCCCAATAATTTCAGACCTCAGCCATCCTCACGTGTAGGCTCGTGCCACACAATCCGATAAGGAACCCCAAGACCAACCATTAACTTAATCCTTACCCTAACCTTAATCCAAAGTGAGATAAGATTCAGACTTCAACTGTCAGATAAGTGCCAAAGTCTAACCCTTTCTAGCTCTGACTGAAACCTAAATTAAATTCTAAATCAACCCTCACCTAATTTTAACCTTAACCCTTACCCTAACCCAAATGCAACCCTAACCTTAATGCTAATGCAAAATCTAACCTTACTCCAACCCTAACCCAAATCCTAACCTTTGAACCAAAATAAACCTTACTGTAACCTTAACTCAACCCTCACCCTATTTCAATCATAACCCTCCCCCAACCATAACCCTAACTCTACTCTCATACTAATTCAATCTTAAAGTCAAAATGATCTACCCACAACAAAAACGTGACATATATATTTATTCATAAACATATTGAGAATTCATTATGTGTATGAACAATTTATGTTAATGTATCTTGCCTAACAGCATGAGCCTATATTGCACAACACAACACAATTAGCCATGTGCATTTTTTGTCATGTCCTGACTTTATTCTTTTGACTTTTGATGCATAGTCTGTAGGGATGAGCGAGTACACCACTATCTGTATCTGTATCTGTATCTGTTCAACCAACTGGATTATCTGCATCCGTATCTGTATTCGGAATGGGCGGGGCTTAAACCGGAAGTGGGTGTGGTTTGACCAGAAATGGGTGGGGCTTAAATCACCACATTGTTTTAAGTCTAAAATTGATATGGATTGATCATAAATTGCTGTATTTTTGCTTATTTTAAAATTATTTACAGAACAGCCTCAAAATTGAAATTCAGATAAATGTTTTTGACCACAAAACTAAGAGAACTATTTACAGAACAAGTTTTTTATGGAACTGAGTCAGAACATGAATACTTTTAAGTCTATGAATGAATATTTACCGAAGAGCCTCAGAATTGAGATTCAACGCTTTTTGATCACAATAGTAAAGGAACTATATATAGAACGAGTAAACACAAAGTGCATTAATGAAGTGCATGCAATGAAAAAAGTAATTAACTACAAAGTATGCATGAACAAGAATTGTCATACTCAACAAAACTTTTAAATTTTTTTCTTCTTTTTCATTTAAATTTTTTTCTAGTACTTTTTTTTCAATTATTTATTTTTAGTACCAAATGCTATTGCCATTTTTTTCACATAAAGTTAAACAATATTGATTATGGTGTGTGTGTGTGTGTGTGTGTGTGTGTGTGTGTGTGTGTGTGTGTGTGTGTGTGTGTGTGTGTGTGTGTCTGTGTGTGTCTGTGTGTGTACGCACGTACATGTGCATTTAACCACCGAGGCGGTGGTTAAATGCACACGTACGTGCAACAAAAAAAAAACAAAAAAAAAACAAAGTTCACCACATAACCAAACACCAAAATAGAGGCAAGCTGAAGAAAATCTAATAAGGACGTGAGCAACAGTGAAGCCACGAACAGAGAGATCAGTAACTGCGTGTACCGGAGACAGAGTGGGACAGGGAGGGGCGGGACGTATGTGTGACTGGCCAATCACAGAGCGTGACAACAGTCCGGCTGATTTTCCTTCAGTCCGATCACGAGTATTAACGGGCTTTATTCGTATCCGTACTCGTACTCATCAAAATGCATTATCCGTACCGAATACTCGTATGAAACGAGTATCCGGCTCAACCCTATGAAATAATATTATATCTCACTGAATAATAACACGCACACACACAGTGTACTGCCATCACTAAAATATACATGTTTTGCATACTTCCTTATTTTGCTGACAGTTTTATTCACAGGCTTTCTGCAAAATGCCACACACTCCAAACTCATGCCAACTGATATTTTAGCATCCAGTAGATGTTGTACTAGAGCAAATGAAGCCTCATTAAGGTTCGAACCGCAGTGAACCGATTGGGATGAAAAGCTTTAATGCTTCAAAGGGATTCATCTGCCCATCACTATGGATGGACTTTCATTCATCTATGGCTTCGCAATGCCCGCCCAATGCAATCCATGGTTTGCCGACACAAAGTATTTACGTCACCACGATGGTTTCTGAATACATTACGTGCGCTTGATTTATAATACCAATACATTTGTTTTCATATGTTTGGTATGAAGTCTGATATTATTGTTTTATTGTGGAATTTCCACGGGTTCCCGTTAGTATATACATATAATATGTTTAAAAAAAAATAAAATTATATATATGTATATTTGGAGTGACTATATAGACTTATTTGAGTTGTAAACCACTATTATATCACAAAAAATATTCTCCCTAATAACACATGTTGAGCTAGAAACAAGAATTTGTTATCAGTAAACAGTGTGGTGTCAAGCTTGAGCTTCACTTTGTTCTATCTGACCTTAGTTCTGCACATTTTATCAGATTATCTCAATTTACTACATCTTATGCATGTAAATCACAGGCAGCATTGTACTCTTCAGGTGTGAGCTTTGACCCAATGGATGTTAATATAATTCTCTGTGCTAGTTTATCAGAAAGTTGAGAATACATTACTGTGTCTCAAGGTCAGACAGAATACAGCTTTTATCCAACACCACAGATAAATTTTTGAAAAATAACAGGTCTGTCAGTGGACAGATAGTCACACTGTCATAATGTCCAAAGTCATGGGAATGAAATGGCTTGAAATTCCTTCTTACCGGGTTGTTCATGATTCCTGGTTAAGAAAGGCAGATTTGGCTCATTTCTTACATTCGTGAGGCAGTTTCACATGACTTTTGTTCTGTTCTCTTATTTGACTTATTTTCCTTAGGACCTGATTGCAAAGGAATTAAAAAGATATTTATTAGAAGATACTATGCACGGTGGCGCAGTGGGTAACGCTGTTGCCTCACAACACGACGGGTCCGGGTTCGAGTCCCGCCTCACTCACTATGTCAGCTGGGATAAGCTCAGCTCCCCGTGACCCGCTGCGGCGGTACATGAAAATGAATGATAATATTTTTACGTGAAATTATATATCAGCCTTTTACTACAAGGTTGCATTAATCAGATTAATTTTTCTTTTTCTTTTTTGTTTTGTTTTTAGAACGGAAACAAGTAATTACCATCAATTTATGGATGGACAAGAAAATCTTATGGCAGACCACCTTATAGCTGTTAAGACATTAAGATATAAGTAAAAGAAATGATGCAGAATCAAGAAAAAAGTCAGGGAATAATCAAATTCCTCTAGTATTTCAGTTTGGACCCAACTGACAGACAAAAAAATCTAGTGTTGTCATTCAGTCACACAATTAATCATAATTTGACAGATGGTGTGGTGAATAACTAGCAGTGGGTGGTTGGTTTGTCTCTATTAAAGCATTAAGCAACATGTTTTTGATTTTATAATTTTATCTGACCCACCTTCTCAACAGTCTTTAATGTCACATCAAAAAGCTCTGTGTCACTAATTCCTTTAAAGGTTACATATTGAATGAAATGTCAAGGTTATATCTCTGCGTTAAGGCGGTGCTGCGTCAGTTGTGGAGGTCATTTTCAGTGATGGGCTATTCAGCCTTTTCAGCTCCATTTATACAGCAGCACATTCAGAAACCCCTCTTTGCATACAATGACATTTATGATACAGCCCAAAGGGAGACTGAATAGTGTTCATATAGCAATTGGTGTTCAGCCTCAAATGAGAAGCATGGACAGTATTTTTCTCAATTTTTCTGTGGCAAATATACAGCTTTGTGTGAAATAGTGTGGTGGATCAATACTGCCTCTCCTAAGATTTCAAGATATCCCAGATAACCTTATACCCACAGAAAGAGTGCCTCCACCCAAGGCACTTGATGTGCATGTCCAAGAGGTTGGTTTTTATCTTCATTATTACCAGTGAGCAGAAGTTGAAAAAGGATTTGGTAGAAAATCTAAATTCTTCTTCTTCTTTTCCTTTCGGCTTTTCCCTTCAGGGGTCGCCACAGCAAATCAGTTGCCTCCATCTAACCCTGTCTTCTGCATCCTCTTCTCTCACACCAACTACCTTCATGTCCTCTTTCACTACATCCATAAACCTCCTCTTTGGTCTTCCTCTAGGCCTCCTGCCTGGCAGTTCAAAACTCAGCATCTTTCTACCAATATATTCTCTATCTCTCCTCTGGACAGTTCCAAACCATCTCAGTCTGACCTCTCTGACTTTATCTCCAAAACTTCTGACATGTGCTGTCCCTCTGATGTACTCATTCCTGACCCCAGTCTATGAGGCCTGAAATGATTTTACATTGTTAAATGTGAGACTGTCAATGTTATCTACTGTATATAGCACCCTCTTACGCCCCTGATTAGATGTGGAAAAAACACAGGGTTGTGCTCCTCGTTTGTCTTTCATTCATTGGTATTGATCAAGATCATTACATGTAATGTTCATACCGTCGTTCACGTCAGATATGGTGAATAAAATTCCCCAATACAAAGAGTTGTTTTAAATTGTTTGGGCTTCTAATGCCAGAGCTGCCACTGTATTTTCCTTGACTTGAAAATTTTCAGATCCCATACGTAGTGACGACCTAGTTATTCCTGACGTTTTAACTTTTTAAACTTTCTTAAACATATCTGTGAGTTTTTAATGTTTTTAGCCCATTTTCAAAACATATTCTTATATTTCATTTCTCTTAACTAAATGTTCGTCTTTTTATAAATCTTCAATTAATAGTCTTTTAAACTTACCATCTTATTATTATTATAATCATTTCTAACTTGTCACAAAGGCTAGTGACTGACATGTACTATCGCAGTGAAACATGCAATCAGTTGCTCTCTTCACCTGCCAGCAATGAATTTTACAGGTTGTAATGCATGAGACGCCCATCTTATCCCGTCTGACTTCACACCAGCAAATAATACTATATTTTTTTTCTATTTGTCTTTGTCACTCACTGTCAACTATGTGGTTTGTTGAATAAAACCCTATGCTAATAAAAATACTTTAAAAAGCAGTTAATTTTTTGTTTTTTGTGTAATGAATTACTCTATGATTATGTAATTGCTTTTTCTTGCAGCAAATTTTTATTTAAGGTGCTTAAATCATTTATTTGTGTGATGTAAGTGGAAAAACACTTTAGTGACATGTGTGCTTGCTTTGTGATCGACAACAGATGCCCTCACGGTGAACCCACTCACATGTGGCCTTATGTCTCATAAAACACCGTCTCCATCAAATAGCTGATGGTTTTCATCCAGGGCCTTGATCGCCAATAACCATTTCTGCATGCAGCTCTTATCAGAACTGCCCCCACCTCCTAATGTCATGGGGAAGATTTCATTATATTCCATCAGTTGATGAACATTTAACGACTGTGGTAACAAAGTCCTCATTATGGTTATTGTCGAGCTCTGATGGTTAGGGCTGACATTTCAATCTCAAAGTGTGACTTTCACAATACGGAGGTCAATTCCTGCTGCATCCCCACAGATCCACTTGTGAAGGAAGATGGTGGGTACAGGGAAATGTCTGTTTCACTCCCTCTCACTGCCACCCTTAAAGAAAGTCCCATGACAATTCAGACAAGTAGAGCTGCAAATTTATAGCCAATTCGCAACCAAGACATGTGAGGATTCAAATGTGAACTTTTTCAAATGAAGATTTGTCGTGAATATCGATTGATTTTGTTAGCTCATGTTAAATTTTCCTAGAATCCATTGACAAGCTTATTCTATCTGTAGACTGTGGCTAAATGTAGGTGGACACCTACATTTAGCAGCAGGCTAAATGTATGTGGACACCTAACCCACACATATGTGACTGTTAAACATTTCAATTAGAACTTACAAAGTAATTACTTGATTCTGTCCTTTGTGCAAAATCACATGTATTTGTTTTATGTTTATTGCTAGACATTCATCAAATACAAATCCCTTTCATGAATACACTAAATATCATATTGCAAAATTTTGGATGATGTATGTAGTGTAACACTCTAATTAAATAAGACAGATCTAGAATATTTTTAAATATTTAAAATTTTGTAAAAACTGCTTGACATCTGCTCCTAGGGAAGAATAAATGTCCACAACACACACAGCAATAAATCTCTAGAGAAGGTGAAGACACCTAATTATTAAGAAATTAGGGCATGTGCTTTTCTTAGAGGTGCCATATCCTCAATTAAAATTAGTAGTCACTCAATCACGTTCTGTTTTAAGGTGTCAAGGTGGCATTTAGAGATATTATCACATTTATTATAATTATGAATAATATTTTCATCACAGGAACAGATTGAAATGTAAAAAATCACCAGATGATGCGTTTCCTATTATTCAGAGCTAGGGTTATATACTTTTAACCTGGCATTTATAATGTTACTTAGTAATGTTGGAAATTATCTGGTATTCATTCACTTTTATTGTTTTAATATTGACATAAAAACATACATTTATTAGTCAACTGTTAGGTTATTAAATTCTGTCCAGGAGTGAATGAGAAGAACAAAAAATGAAAAAATAAACATGAAATACTCAGAATCCCTCTGTGGGTGAATTAAATGAAATAAACAACAACATAAGTTTGTTATGTTGTACCTGTTTCTTGTAAATCACTTATGTAAAAAAAAGTAAAAAATTCACAAAATAACAAAAAAAATATCTCCGGTACAGGAGATGTGCATATAGAGTTTCTTTTGAAAAAAATATTGAGCAGTTTATTGAGCTTCATTCCAGAAATGTCACTTACAGGATGAGCAAATTTACTCAACTTTTAACCATGGAACTAGAAAACTAAAAACAAATCAAGTTCCGAAATATCATTTAAGTGCTTAGTATGTTTTCAAAGTTGTGTTAAAAAAAAAAATAAAAAAAAAAAAGACTCTGCTCTGAAAATTAAACATGACAGGTGGGGCAGAGCATGTTCCTATACCCCCTGGTCAATTTTTTAACATGTTCTACCCCTGAAGCTTTGGTCAGTGCTAAATGAATGCTAATTTGTAACTTTTTAACAAATAAATAATTCCCAAGTTACAGCCACACATTTCAGTTTTCTTTACGTAGAGCTGATTGGTCATCATTGTAAAAATTTCTTTGGATTTTTCTATGGAACTTCCATCCATTTAACTGCAAGCTCTTGACATTTGGTATTATGACATCGTTGTCACAACAAAGAACAAGATCCCAAATACAAGTACAGTATTTTTGTAGCTGAAATGAGTTTCCTCCATAGAGTGGTTGGGCGTACCCTTGGAGATACGATGAGGAGCTCAGTCACCAGCGAGGAAATCAGAGTAGAGCCGCTTCACCTCCACATTGAGCGGAGTCAGCTGAAGTGGCTCAGGCATCTGTTTCAGATGCCTCCTGGATGCCTCCCTGGGGAGGTGCTCCGGACATGTGATACCGGGAGTAGACCTCGGGGAAGACGTAGGACACGCTGAAGGGACCACATCTCTCAGCTGGCCCCAAAACGCCTTTGGGTCCACCTAGAAGATCTGAAAGAGGTGTCTGGAGAGAGGGAAGTATAAGCATCCCTGCTCAGATTGCTGCCCCCGCCACCCGCACCACCAGATAAGTGGTGCCGGGTCACGGGGTGGATGGATGGATGGATGGATGGATGGTTACTATTTACTGACAATGATCTCTCACTATTTATAGTAATACCGTATGTGCTGCAAATCTAAACTCCTTTTAAATGAGTATTGTTGTGTTGACATAAGGTCAAATACTGTTTGCCAGTACAGTATGTGTTGCATTATGTAGGACGAAATACTTGCTTCCACTTTGAAAATGTCACAAAATTAATTTCATCGGTACTTTACCCTTAAAGACAAGAATACATAATGAACCATACCAGGATGTTCAAGACACAATGGAGACACATGGAAGGTCTGTCAGATATTCAGCTGGACTTTGAGGCTGCTGAAAGGTCTCAAGCTTCCATGCTACCCAAGGCAGTGCCTGAGCCAATGAGATAAAGGCTTCTCTGTTTGTAAGAGCCAATCAGCAACACTCTGAAGAGACCCACGCCAATTAATCTCTTTGGTGACGTGAGTTTTGGAGGATTCGCCTGGTTAACTCTTGGTTGCATGCAGGGACTGGATCGAAACCCCGCTGGTTCCCTTTCATCCCACAGCAGAAAGAACTATGACATCCCTCTCAGCAGAGATAACTTTCGAGGAGGTTTTGTCTCCTTTTGAAACTGAACCTGTTCTTTCAAGTGCAGAGAAGACAAGCTTTATCCGGGAATCACTTCAGCAACTTTTGAAGAATTTGCTGTCAAAATAATTTATGCAAGGGCAGAATGCAGACTAATGACATCTTTTCAGCTCATCTTTTTCCCAGTGACACAGCAAACTAGCTGGCAGACCAAAGCATTGACTCCAGATCAAAGTTAAGGAGACATTTGTGTGTTTCACGTCCTCCTCCAGCTCTGGTTGTCACATCATGTCTTCCTCCTGCTCTTCAATCTCTTGGAGGTTTGTTGAGGCTGCCTGACAACAGCCGTGCTCAGTCTTACAATCTTAGCAATCCTGAATCATAGCATATAGCACATACTCCAGTTCAGTGAATTGTTGGTGACTGCCCTCAAATAACGTGAATAATACAACCAAGACTCAAATAAAACACTAGAGCAAATATTTACTCACTGCTCAACATCATCGAACTGAAGAACAAGAGCAGGCTTTTCTTGTTACATTGTGTGATTTAATAGTGATTTGATTTACAGAATGGAGCCAATCATATACTTGAACTCAGTCACTCATGAAGTCCATTTCTTTTGTGGTGCAATTGTTGCTCAAGATGATATTTCAGCAGAGATTTATGTTGTGAACATATGCCAATGTGCATTCTTTTATTTAAGGTTAAAATTGCAAGTAGACAGGGGAGTAGTATATCATTAAAGCTTGTGATTCGATATGAGACAATGGTGGTTTGAGATAAGAATTTATTTTCACTTGGAAAACCACAGGTTCAAACAACGTTCAGACTTATTTTTGAAATGTTTGTTTTTAATCCCTTGATATGAAAGTTGAAGAAAATAAGTGTTTTAAGTTATTTGTCTGTCCATAATAAGCTTGGAGCTCATAAACCATTCAGTTCATTCACTTGCATTGTTGTGTTTATTGTCCATTGAAAGGATGGTCATCATTTCTAGAGCATATCCATCAAACCATAAATTCTTTACATACCAACCTTTAAATTAAAAAAGTCCTTGTTTCATGTCAGTTATTTGATTTTTCAACAAATCTTCAATTTATTTTTTCATGAAAAGATATTCTTAAGGTGAGCACTGAAGGATCTGTCATCTTCTTTATAGTATCAATAACAATGTATACTACCGGCTTACAAAGGAGTAGTGGAAAGGCTTTGTTGTACATCTTTCTTTTTTTGGGGGGGTGGGGTGGGGTGGGGGTTGTTATATTCAGGTCATTCTTGTTAATATTTGAATGCTGATTTATTTCATTTTACCACGCATGTTCACCTCCTTCACCAAGTAATAATGGCTTCCCATGAGTTTTTCCATGTCTGTCCTCCTGGGAAAGTGCTAACTGGGTCAAAGATGATATTAGGATTCTTTTTTCATAACTGTATGAGAAATTAAGGACTCAGGACACAAAAACCTCACGTTTTATGGGACTTCGAAGGATGCGGACTTAAGCCACAAATATTCTGCTGCTTGTTATTGTAAGGCAGAACTCAGTATTGATATAGTCCAGTGAGTGTTTAAAAACTATACATCTTTCTCTGGATAAGAGTGGTAACTAACACCAGTTTGGAGGAGTTTATAACCAGATGAGGCAATGTTTTGACATGACCCAAGACCTCTGATAACTGCGCCTATCACATCTGTCTGCTCTGTTTGCCCATCCTTGCAGAGTGCATAATCTTACATGTCTCATAGCCAAACGAGCCTCACAATCAGTTTGATACTTGAAACACAATGTGACAGAAGGGGTAATGGAGCAGGCGTACTGTCTTCATGCATTCAGAATGCATACCCGCATACTTTGACACCATTTTGTATCTATAAGCACCTCCTGCCCCTGCACTCCCTCCTGGACATGACCTGAATCAAAGAAAGGTCGAGACGATTGGAGATAATCTTGTGTCCTATGATGTTGACTAAGATATGATGTGACACTGTGAGGGGAAAAAAGTGTGTGTGTGTGTGTTGTAGTTGAATACAGAGAAGACATGTAAATGGTTTTTAAACTGGAACAGAATACTGCAGCTGCACTGTGGGATTTTCATCCACGGGGGAAAAATCTGCTCTCATGGAGTTGAAGTTTTGTGTGTGTGTGTGTGTGTGTTGTGTGTACGAGTGTTTAGGGGGGGTGCTGTTCTAAGGGTTCCATATCACAAAGCATAGCCATGCTTCACCACAGTATCCATTTTCAAAGCTGTCTGTCTTCAGAGGAGATATGTTGCATGCTAGCTTTTCATTTTCACCCAGATTCTGAATAAAGGCTTTTCACAAAAGGGGGATGAGATAAATGGCGACACAAATATGTAAAAGCTTGTCCAAAAATTGTTCACATTAAAACTTTGCACCAGAATTGGTACAATTTTGTGACAGGATGTGGACATTTGCAATATATAGAAAATCAGCATCACTTTTTAAATCCTAGGGTCACATTTCAGTTCATGGACAGGTAAAGAGAAATTCTTGGTTATATTAATTTTAGCTGTATTCTTTGTTGTGGTCCTTCCTCATATTACTAATATGTTATATTAATACTGTATATAGACACACATTGTCATTGGAATTGATGTTGTGATTGTGATGACAGATATACAGTAGGTCCTTTGCTACTTTGTGTGGTGACATTTTCAAGGTTGTCTCCATCAGCCCTATGAGCTCAGAAAGTCCATAGTGTTCCAATTAAAAAAAAATTAATAGTCGTATAACTTTTAACTACTCAAAATTGAATGAATTCAAAGAAAAAATATTGACGTTCCAATTAAGCATGCAAAAACGCCATTGGCATTGGCATGTTAAATGCATTAACACAATATCCATTTAGTAATAATTTGTCTTCTAAACCTCTATATCATACAGCTTGTAGACTATTATGTTATGAGAAATAAATCACATTCCAGAAATCGTTTTTGTCAAAAGGTAAATTGCCATGTCTAAAATGAATGCAGAGAGGGTTATTAAAAACTAACACTTCATTTGGTCATTTGGACATGAATAAATCTTTTTGCATGAAAAGGTGCAAATATATAAAACAGGCAGGCTCTATCCACTGAATAACAAGCATTTTCTGCATCCCAGACTTCTAATGGGTTTGCTGCAGTAGTAGATAAATATCACTGGCCAATTTATAGAGGTTCATTGTAATACAACACAACTTCAGGTATTGTGCCTGTGGTACTTTCAGTAATGTTTTAGCCCCAACTTTGTCATCTGTGTACTTAGAAATCTAATCTCTGTGTAAACAACCAAATTCAAATGTGTTGTTATAGAAGCTCAGCTGTCTGCTGAGGTGAGATTATGATGACAGCAAATCAATGGTATTCAATAACAAGGCTCTGATTTAAATCCTCTTTATGGGCAGAAATCCCTGCTGTCTAAGTGTGGACATCAATAACCCCTTTTTCTTTTCAAATGACAAGGAGCCTGCAAAAGGATTAATAGCTTACAATGTGCGCTTTATGCTTAACGGACTCCTGTGATGGAGATGTTTATGGTCAAATGTATTGAGTGATTGTAGACCAGACAGGGAAATTGGTTGTTTTATAAAATTACTACCATTTACTGTAATTGTGGCATTTGGAGGGATCAATCAGTGCTGCTGACTTAAAGATTACTTGGCTTAGGGTTTACGGCAGCTCTGAAGCAGTGTTATTCCATATTGAGTTTTTAAATAAAAATGTCAGATTTCACAGCATCATGCAGCATTGTCTGCTATTTTAGAGCTAATACTATAAGGATCTCGGAGAGTCGAGGATCCTGCACATCAGCTTTCAAAGTGGACAAAGTTTAATAAGTAAAACTGTATTATTAGAAAAAAAAGATTATTTCTAAAGGGGTCCTATTATGAAAACTATTTTTTTCAAGTCTTTAAATACATAGTGGCCCTCCCTAATCCTACCAACTCATAGAATCAGGAAAACAAACGGGTCCTGTATTAATTTCAGAGCCAAAACATGCCCGAAGAGTCCAAAAAATGTGGTTTATTTGAAATCAGGGAAAATTGTGATGTCACAACGGGAGTGTGACATCACAGATGGGATGGGCTAGACATTGTCCAGCCCATCTGCAGGAAAACACCCCTTCTCTCCAGATAAGGGCGTGTTCATCCCCAAAGATGAACAGGTAGAGGTGTGTCACAATGTCCTCGCTCAGAGCCGACACTGAAAGATCCTCATAGCTTGTATTTGGCTAAAAAGTCAGCCCTGCTTTGGTCTGTGTAGGTGTAGCCGGCCTGTGTATGTGTGTGTGCGTGGGGGGGGGTGGGGGGGTGGGTGGGTGGTGGTGGCTCCAACTCCCCCCAGGAGAGAAGATGGGTTCAGCACACAAACATACAAATGCACAAACACACACACACATACACGCACACGCACACGTTTTAACTTATACCTGTACACTTGTTTATGATTAAAGTGCTATATTGATACATTATTGATCTCTGGAGCACAACAACATTATAGTTGTGCTCCAGAAAAACAACGTATCAGAGAATGTCAGAATAAGGAGAATTTAAGAAATCAATCCTTTATTAATCCCCTGTAGGGAAATTACTTTTTAGTTCAAAAGAACAAGATAAGACCTCCATGTTTTGTCTTAGCGCTCCCAGCAACATCCCTGTGTGGACGCCCTCATAGGAAACATATTTATCTGGGATCGTATGTTTCACTGAAGCTCGTCAGACTGCATCCTGCTGGGTTAGCTCCTCCATCTTTTTAGCTGGCCATCTTTCATTGTCTATGATGATTGACGGAAGACACAGCTTTTATTATTTCCTGTCCATACTCATCCGTTGTCTCCTCCACTGATTTCCTTCCCATTTGCAATCACTGTGTTTTTCTCCACAAATCCTCCACAATGTCGGTCTCAGTTCAATCAGCTGATCTGATCAATTTGGGGTCACTTCGGGGCCATACATTCCAAATACAGTCTACTTGGACATCTGGCAGCTGTGTGAAATTAATTAAAAAGAGTTAAATATAGGACCTTCAATTACAGCATAACATGACAATTACCTAATCCAGACATCACATTCCACATATATGCAAATTAGGTTAGGTGCGTGACTAGCTTTATTGGTAAAGTTTAGCAATATGCACAAAACACAACACAGATACTGAATATTGTAAAAATACTGCTATGTGATATATACTCTATTAGTGCATACAACACTGAGGAAAGCCAACGATACCAATTTTAGTTTTGCATTTAAATTAGCAGTAGCCAACATAAGGAAAGAACAACACCTGCAGAGGGAAATGCAATAAGATGGTAGGAATAACAAATGACATTCAAGCCCCACTACCAAAGATACAGGCAGCTACAGCCCATGGGGAAAGGCGGGTGGGCAATAATGTCTTCTTAGAGGCCCCACTGAGCCCAGTGCTCCAACTACCCCCAGGAGAGAAGATAGGTTCAGCACACACACACACACACACACACACACACACACACACACACACACACACAGAGTTATTCACCCCAGAGACTCCTAAGCCGTACAGGTGAGGCACACATATATCACTTAAATTTATCATTCTCACAGGGCAGGCTTTACAAAGTACACCACGCTAGATCAGCTGATAGAAAACAACCAGACTGGAATTGCAACAGCTTACTGTCCTGTGATGGCAGAGGTGCAGAGCAGCGATGGATTCATTATAGTTTGTAGCTAATGTAAATAGACATAGCATGAGTAAACACGACGCAACTGTGCTATTTCTCTGCTGAAAGGCACAGACAGTCTATTTTACACTTCCAGGCTTGTATTCAAATTCCATCTGCTGGCTTTTATTTGTATTAATCTGGAAAGCCACTCACTAATTTCAGTGTTTGACTTTCTATTAGATGCCGAGTAGTCGAATATAGGCCTGAAATTATAAGTCATTCAATGATTATATGTTTGCTGAAGTAAAGTCAATAACACAGGAAACAAATTAATCATATTTGTTCCCTGCTTAATTTTAGCTGTCACAACCCAGACTTTATCAATGAACTGGAATCAGCATCAGGTGAGGATGTGAATTTTGCAGGTCAGTACACAACACAACATGTATTGATTAAAACAGTGTGAATGGATACACAAATTCTCCAGTTTCAAACCAAGTTTGTGTTTGAAGTAAGATAATATTTTTGTGGCCATAGTTCATGTGACAAAATAATGACCAGTGCATTTATAGTTTTTTCTGAGCTTTTCAACCATGATAAGCATTAAACATTCATAATAACGGCATGTAATCCATGTTCATTTGCAACTGAAGATTGATTTATTTTGTCATACATGCAGGCCGTTGATCATTTTTTTGTTTCTGGGATGGTACAAAACCAAGCAATTAAATACCAACATTGAAGTAAGTGTGAGTGAGAAGAGGAGTCTATAATTACAATTAGTTAGGGAATACTGTTGAACCCTATAAAGTTTATATCTATATAGGGCATTATTTCCTTTTCACCTCTAACTCTATAGTTAGAGGTGTCAACATTTAACATGGAACAATCACTTAAAAAATAAAATGAAAGTGCATGAACTCAGCAAGGATCAGACCAATTGTCTGCATTTACATGAAATCAATAGATGGTCAGTTTAGGAACAGAAGCAATTTAAAGGGGCTTTGAGAGTTCATCCTGTCTTCAACAATTGAAAAAGGACTAAGAATTCCTGTCAAAGTCATGAAGCTAAATGCCTGACGGTGTTATTTTAATCATCACTTGCATATGACTGTACTAAGTTTACGTACTCCATTAGGAATCCCAAGTTTTGTACTAAACAGCTTCATCAGAGTTTTGGAATTATAGTGGATGTTGTATGCATTCTTTTTGTGCTTTTTATGTGTACTTTGTTTGCCGACTAGAGACCGACTTAATCCATTCAAGACAAATCCAGACAGAGATAGATGTAGTGGCCTTTGAACCTGAACACCAGCTCGGCCAAGCAATTGTTACCATCAGCAAAAAAGTCAACTCCCAAAATAGGTTGTACTCCATTTGCTTCAGGTAGAACCGCTGTGCTTAAGCACCACAGGGGTTTTCTGTATCATGCATGAAGTAAAACCTTTTGGAGATGGATATGGTGCCTCGCTTCATGTATTTGTAGCTGCAGCAACAGGGGTGTCGATATACATATTTTCCTGCTGAGTTCACCATAGAGACAGTAGATTTTACGTTCCGTGGCTGTGCTGACAAATCAAATCTAATTGAAAAGTATTTAACCAAACATTCTATCCTATAAAATAAGTTACAGTTAGGCTTTTATAATGTGAGGAACAGTGGAACAGTTAAAGCAAATACTGGGTGATCATAGTGTGCCTTAACTCCATCGTACTGCAAGACTATTCCCAAGTTTCCCTTGTTTTCAGTTCATTGCTCCCAACTGACAAAGCTTCTGCTCTCAGCCTTCTATTGTCAGGCACAGCTGAGACCGTGTCTCGCCAATTAGAGGAAAAGGTGCCTCGGAAATCCATCCTGTTATATCTCTACATTTCAGTTTGGATAATAACTTGGATGTGCCAGTAGTTAGGTGAGTCATATGAGATGTACTCTTCTAAAAGAATGCATGGACTGCTGGACGTGGAATGATCAAGAGTTTGCACAGTGCTATCCACAGATTATTGCAATCCCCCCCCCCCAAAAAAAAGAATTCTGTAGAACAAGGGTCACCAATTATCAGCCTGTAGGCAAAATCCAGACTGCAACAGGGTTGTATTCAGACCACAAAGCCTTTTGCCTTCCCCCTAAAAAAGGACAGCATGTATTTTTAACATTTGCTTTTGTTTGCTCAGTGGACCTGAGTAGGCTGCTAAGGGCACAAAATGGCTATAGACATAGCAGTTAGGTACTGTCCTACAAATAGCAGACATATATCCAAAATTAGGGATTACACCTGAAACCAAGATTATGCATTTAAACAACCATTTTAGCAGACATGTCTCCAGAGTGTTTTTCTTTCAGTTGAGATTACTTGCCTCATGTGATACAAAAATCAACAACCCAGCAGAGAGAGAAGACAGGAGCAGCAATGCTTAGCCAAACCAGAAGCTAATAAGACAGAGCCAGAGCAGGCAACATCTTTCTTTCCATTGCCTGCTTCCCAGTTAACCTGACTTAGCATTTGGTGAGCAGACAGACGTGTCCTACACATGCTGGAGGATATTATTGTCTCATCCTCATTCCATCAGCATTACCTACCTCTATCCCCACAAAAGATTAGGCTAATTTGAAGGACTCCCTCATACACTGCAACATTAAATTGTTATACAAAGGGAGCATGCATTTGGGAAATTAAACGAATCATAAGACATTATTATCAATTAGAATTTAGAAATTAAATAAACATTGAAGCTCTCAATTTACCAGTCAAACTACATTCTTACTCTCACCTATGGTCATGAGCTTTGGGTCATGACCGAAAGGACAAGATCCCAGATACAAGTGGCTGAAATGAGTTTTCTTCTTAGAGTGGCTGGGGGCACCCTTAGAGATAGGGTGAGGAGCTCAGTCACCAGGCAGGAGCTCGGAGTAGAGCCACTGGAAACGCCTCGCGATTCCCCCATAAGAGCTGGGAGAGGTGTCTGGGGAGAGGGTAGTATAGGCAATCCCTGCTGAGACTGTTGCCCATATGACTCGGGCCCCGGATAAGGGGTTGAAAATGGATGGATAGATGGATGAATGTTTTTGATACAACAGAAGCATCCTAAGGTCAGACAATTTGCTGAATTTATGTAACAATGACTATATCAGCCTCTCTGGTTGGCGTGACAGCTGTTGTCTAGTATTTCCAGAGGAAGGTGGATATTTTTATGGTAAAGCTCTAAGAAGACACTCAATTTCAGCAATGAAATTTTTCAGAGATATTGGCTGTCATTTTGAGGCCCAGGTTAACAACGACCACCATCGGTGCTGTTCACCTACAGGGTGTGCGTTCGTAAGGAGAGAGAGAAGACTGTGATGTTTATATTATCTTTTTTTTTTTTTTTTGGTGGGGGGGGGTGTAAAGGTATGGTGCTGAAAGGTTTGCTTATGAAATGAAACCATTTGCTGCTAGTTTGTTTGGGTTAAGGAGCACAAGTCTTGACATAAGGACCCACATGAAGTGAAAATGGCTTAACACCACCTCTACCACTTCCACCTTGTTAGAATGGGATGTCAAAGCTTGTAAATGTCATACAAATCGCTCATTAGCAAGTATTTTGTAAACAATCAACCCACTGCTTCTCCCGAAATCTATATGACTTTGTACCGAGGTGCGCTTCTTTGTGAACCTGCTATCTTGAAGGGAAGGTGCTGTACAAATGAGGACTCTCAGAATCTGAAATAATGATCTTCTCCTCGCAGAAACTGAAATAATGGTCTTTTTTTTTTCCAAAACCTTTTTTCCACCATTGGTAGAGACTTGCCAACTACCACATTATTTTTTTTTCAGATTCTAGCCTAATCAGCATGGAGCTCTGAGTCAAATTTCACCTCAATTTGCATAGAGTTCAAATTGTTGACCTTTGACCCCTCCTTCCTCTAATACTATGTTTCGACTCCACACTTCCTGCTCAAGGAGTTATTGTTTTGTGTTCTGATGAAAATAATACAGGTCAAAATCTGGTAACTGGTGGATCTTCACCCATTAGAGGGGAGGCTTTTAAACATTGTAGTCAAAAATCAATAAAATAATGATTTCTTTTTTTTTAATTAATAGCTTAAAATTTTGGAATGTCTTAATGATTATTGATCAAAGAAGAAGGACTATTAAGATTCATAATTCAATATATTTTTTTCAATTGACCAAATAAATTGATTTTTACAGCCCTATTCACAACCTTAGCATGGCCTCTCATAATTCTAAAGCAAAATTGTGCAAAGTCTTACCTTGAGGCGAGAATAGAATCATTTGTTCAGCCTTTCTCGCCTATTCCCACTACAGCACTTGTCACTCATCTTGATAAACTGTCTACCTTAAAGCAGAATCTACCCTGAAGCTATGGTGCATTCAGCCCCCACAGATGCTGGAAAAGCAGCATTTGTGGAGAGTTTAAAGCAGTAAATTCTATTGGTAAGATTAAAATCTTAAAATATAAGAATCACTGATTAATTTTTTGAAAAAAATGTCCAACATTTTCAAACATCACCCTGTTCTGTTTGATGCCATTTTTGAGCTTTGCTCTTTGGACATTGGCTGTTTCAGGGAAACCGTGTTGTAACAAATGTGTGCTCTCAGTCCAAGTCTGCTTTGTTCCTCATGAATGCAATGTTTCTGCCACAGAGCTCCCAAGTCTTACTCACTTGGAATATGAGGGCAGAAGAAGGCTTTCAACGACTAATAATCAGGCCAGCATGTTCTCCTTCAATTGCTCTTTTTAGAAATTAGTCATTTCAAGTGCACAGTTTATGTGAACGTAATCCAGCAAATAATACAAATTATAATCACCAGCATAATCACCATCACTGGTGCATAGGTGAATTAAAAGAGAGCCATTGCAAGTCATTGGGGACATGCTGGAAGAGGTGGGAGGCAGAGGAAAATACTAAATCATTGAACATTTGTATGCAGAGGCAGATGTTCTGCATTTTAAACAAGCAGAGGTGTTTTAAGGTTAAATATTCAGGACATAGTTACGCTACAGTTTTCATAAACAAAACCCAACAGCAAATTTAAATTATGACTTTTTGTCAGTACAAAGACAGTTTTCCTGATTAAGTGTAATGCAATCAATTTCTTTACAAATGTACAAAAGTACATTTGTGAATAATGTAGTTTGGCAAAAATAAATCATTCATTTTTAATTTTTGTAGTATTAAATTTATGATGGGTTGCATGGTAGCACAGTCGGTAGCGCTGTCGCTTCACAGCAGTGCTTCTATATGTCTGACATTTAGCACGTTGAGACAATTCTGCTTATCCACCTGCCCAATTGCAGACCTTGCAAATTACTCAGGAGTCTTTTAAATGAGATGATCAGGATTGTGCATGCCACTGAATCCAATCACTCCTAATTCTATTACAAGCCTCCTCTTGCTGAGTTTGTCTCTTGCTCCACCAGTCTCCCTCACACAAAAAGCTACATGCCCACACCCAGATAAGGGTCATCAACTCAGAGTAACACTTGGGAGGACAGCTACAGAAAATATTGTCGGGCATCATATTTGTATTCTTCCATTAACATATAATACAGTGACAAAAGTAATGAAGGATGGCAATAGCCCCAGGGAACGCTCCCAGCTGGGGCCAAGGTCAGACAACCACAACCAGCAGTTTCAAAGATGAAATGAATCCATCTGGAAGCTTTACAGTTTAATTTAGCAAAGAAAAGACCTCCTCTGATTTTAAAATAGAAAGATTATATGAGGAAAACTTCTTTGGTATTAATTTGTCTATAATTTTAGTTGTATTTGATCTTTTAACTTTAACTTTTAATTATAGCCTGTTTTGCTTTGGTCAACTTTTAGTCAGACAGAAAACTTTTCAAATACATCAGTTAATATACATAGATATACAGCCAGCCACCATAGCTTGGTCAGAGACAATTATTTTGTTGTCCTTTTATTTCAAAACACAATTCTTTCATCTTTATCTGATGAGGAATGCAGCGCAGCAGACAGTGTCTGGTCAGATGTGTGTAGAAGGACCACATTCAGATAATGCTCTCATTTGCATTACTTTTAGACAATACCAAATGCAAAACAAATGACCCAATTTGAAGATTGAGAATAGATTCAGATCATTTTGGACAGGAAACCTTTAATCATTTTCTTCTCTGATAAAATGGAGACTTTAAACCTCAGCTATCCTGAAAGAAATTTTAGGGGGGACCAGTTTTTAAGAGTTCCATCAGTCTTTTATCACCATACTAAGGTCAAATGCATGTATTAATACCCATGTATTAATTGGCATTTACTATTCAGATGTGTTATTTTATATTTTCTTCATAACTGTTCTTATGAACTTCTTTGTAGAGTGTCAGTGGATGATGTGAATGGTAGTGAGCAATAAAAGACCCACAACTGACTAGTGAGATGCCTCCTGGGCCATCAAAATCTTTCTGAATGGAATGGGGACTTGATGCCCCAATGCAGACTGGGGTTACCCATGTGTTAGCTCAGCCAAAGGCTTGAAGATTAAATACAGCAAGTGGCTCCAGGCAAGAGGACCTGACCTTGGGGACCAAACAAACAGTTATATTTGAGACTGGAGGCAGTCACATCAAGTGAGATTTATTCCTGTGTCCTCCTATGGTTTAACTCAAGGGGCGCCCACTAAACCACCAATACATCAACACTGTTCCTTTGTTTATCTTTCTCTTTCATTTGATTCAGTATTTAGAAGGTTGTTTTGAGACTTTAGTCCAGTTGGTATTACAAATACCAGGGACTAGTCAAATGGTCCCTAAATCTGTCTGTACACACGCACTGCTAGATCATAACTCAAGTTGCCTTGAAGTCTACCTTCTGACATTGTGACAACATTATTTTTGTCACCTGTCTGAGGTTATTTATGATGATGTCAGCAGTCTGTATGTCAAACTCTGAACTGTCTCCCATAACATCACTAGTTCATCCCATACTCTGCTCATAAGCATTTATTAACCTTCCACTTCTATATCTGACTTTTTATGTCAAAAATATGGTTTGATGCCAGTAAAACCCCCAAAGGCATTCTATTATGTCCAAAAAGTGCACCTTAAATCATTTATGGATTCTAACTGTTCACAGCCAGAAATGTCTGTGTCGGGAGTCAGAAAAATTCAGGCAACTCACAGAAGGTGAATGTTTTGTGGTAGTTTTGGCAGAAAGAGTGTCACATGTCGTGAGAAAAGACAGAGGAGATGATGGAGAGGATGAACAGTTCAAATCACATCCTTTACTTTAAGAAATCACATACGTTTTTTGTTAAATGTAGATGTTGAACACAGTTATATTCTTGTGAATGAAATATTTTCACCATCAAAAGCCCTTTCCTAGTGTTGTTTTTGCTGTTTTATAGTATCAAACCACTGTTGATATGTTTAAGGTGTCACAGAAACAAAATATATTAGCATTGAAGTCCCTGTTCTGCTGATCCAGTTTTCTCCATTTTTTAGTCAGAACTGGTATTTTTGGTTAAACCAGCCAGTGTTGTACTGATGAAAAACGAGAGTCTACTCTTTCTTTTGGTAGCTTTGGTGTTTAGTCATAGGACACAATATTATGTGGGTCTGGGAAGATCAGTCAGCATGTTCTAAAACCGCCTGTAGTGTGGGGTCTCTTTAAACGGCTGGTAACGAATGAGTTAACAATGCTGAATCTCAATGATCAGTTGTTAAATATTGCTCTAATTTACTTTGTTGCAGTCAACATCTACATTTTTTCATCAATGGGAATACCAACAAAAGACTTGGGTTACTGAGTTAGGGTGCATTCACACTGCCAGTTGTTTGGTTTTCTTGGGCTATATCAATAAAGATATTTGTCAGTTTTGTTCCCTGAAATATTTTTTCTTTCTAGTTTATAGTAAAAAAAACAGTTACGATATGATTCAGCAAATGCACACCCCAAACAGAGGTGGGGAGACTGCAGTACAATGCTTTAATTAAATTCAAAAGACCTGCAGGCAAACTGTGACCATAAACAACAACAAAAGAACATTGTCCAAAAAAAAAAAAGAAACAGGCATATAAGACGAATCAAAAAGAGGCACAAAACAAAAAATCCAAATAAGAAACAAAGCAAACTGAATTCAAAAGGTAGGCGAGAGTCTAATGGACAGAATATGGAAAAATGAAAAGGGAAAATGGAGAGTGCTGAAACGTATGATACGAACTCACAAGAAGAAATGTGAATTCACCCTCATAGAATATACCATTAATTAATAATCAGGAAACAACAGTTATGAACTGTGTAGATGGAATACACATCTACACAGTTCATAACAAGTAAGTATTCAGACCAAGGAAACCACACACATCTACAGATTCATAGAGATGATTCACATTCATTTTGGTAAGGGGGCTGCATAATATTATAAATGAGGCTGAATAATTCTACTGCAGCAGTATCACTGCTAGGTGGAAGGTCAGCAGTGGTCTTCAGCACAAAACCCTGCCTCAATTTATAAAAGATGTGGAAGCCATGCACAACAATATAAAAAGGAATTCTGTGTTCTCACCTTGAGACTTGTGCTTCTGTACAAGAACTTCATAATTGTTTGTTATTTTCAATCCTTTCACTGTTTGCTGAGAATATGTATTTGGAGTATATTTACAGCAGAGAGAATTAATTTGAGAAAACATAGCAGAATGTGGAGACCTATCGTGGAAACTTTTTTTTCTCGGGTTGAAACTGGCTGTTAGCATTGATTGGGGATGGATGAGACAGCAGGTGTGGAAAAACATCACTCCGTCAATCTATTGATTGAATGATGCTATTAAAAACAGCTATGCCTGCTCGACAAAGGGATCTTAACAAAAAGGGCAAAAAAAGGGGGCCATAATAACAGCTTAACAGCAGAGGGGAGACGTACACAGCATTGTGTACATTTCATGCTCATTGATAGTTATTTTGTGCACAAGTTATGGGGCCTTCTGTGAGACTCAAATTGCAACTCAACTAGAAAATAGCTTTTAATATAAAATATTATGGCAATTTTCTATAGAATGAAAAATATTAATGGATAAAGGAAAGAAAATGTTCAAATGAACACATTCAAGGCTGCACATGTTGTTGTTGGTGTTTTGCTCCCTTGGAGTTCTGTGCTTGTCTTGTATTTTGTGGATATGATCTCAGCTTCCTTTGTAAAGTGTTATGAATAGAACCCATAGAGTCATTCAGTAATTGTATTCTCCATTAGTCTGAAGTATAAGCTGAATGGACCCTTCATAATGGGAGATGCTCAATCTCAAAATCAATATTAGTCAGTATTGTCAGCCTTGAAGTACCGTGAGCTCCATCTAAAGTCTTGAGCCAATGGTACTATGATGATGTCATATACAAGCTCCTTTTAAATATTTTAGACAAGCAGTGTAAAGAAGTGGAAGTGAGAGGTAGAAGAAGGAAAATAAAACATTTAGCTGTAAGACGGATATAGTTGCAATAATGTTTATTTATAATTTATTTACTGACATTTAATGAGCTTTTCACAGTTTTGTTTTGAGACCCATTGATTTAAAGTAACACAATGCAGGTTTATGATGTCAAAGTTCCAGGTATTTTCATTGAAATGTCATTAATGCACAAAAAAAAAATCATGTTACCTCACTTTGCTGGAAGGACTTTGTGCAGCTCGTCAGTAAAAACCATTACATGAAGTAAAGTAATGACACAAATGGGGATTTGCCTTGAGATGAAGTACAAATATATCAGCCTTGGCTCTCTACCATGGTTTCACTTTGCCACGTAATGTTACCTTGAGATTAAGGCGTGAAGCTGTGGCATTAAAATGGGGAATCAATCAGTAAGTCTGACAAATATTATTGCCTGCTCTTGGCAGAAGAGGCACCATTGCTTCAATGTTAAAGCACGCCACAATGATCAGTCATCTATATGATCTGCTGGGAATGACAGTAGCCAGCAGTGTCGCCTTGGATTTCCAACAAAGGGCAGCAGGTATTGCTTCAGTGTTTTCATCACGGATTAAAAGTGTCGTTATTAAAATGTGCACTCTTCCATTCCTTTTATCAGCACAAGGAGTAGAATTTAAGCACACAGTGGGGTGTAATGCACTTCACATCATGATGTTGGCAGGCTTTACATGTCACATATAGATGAAAAATAATTTAACAACTTGGCTCACAATGTATATGTGGTTCCAGACCCTAGGCCAGATGGTCTTCTCATAACACAAATATTAGAATTTGCATCATATACATGTCGTCTGGAAGCACCTATACAACACACACAAAGAAAACAAATACATTTCTTCATGGAATATTGATAATCATCAAAATGCTTTTCTGTGAGAAGCATCTCAGAGAGGCAGGAGGAAAGCTTACTATGTTGAACCTGAAAGTAGACCTTTGTCCAGCTTCTAGTCCATTCCATTTTATAGCTTCTTCATTACTACCAGGACATTTTTTATGCTTTCCTCTCTGTTCACTATTCCTGGATCTCAATTCCAAATTTCTGTCCCGACAAAACAACAACAACCTGTCAAGAGGTGTTGATTAGTCCAGCATAAAATGGGTATTATGAAGTAGTATTCTTTAGTGAGTTGCCAGAATTGGCTATATAAGGGAAAAGGAGCTTAAAAGAGAGTATCCGATCAAAGAGATGGAATCAAGTACTTTGTTGACAATTATTCATCTTCAGGCTCTACCTCCTGGATCTGATTTTTTTCCATGACACACGCCCAGTTACAAAAAAAGATTTGGTGAACACATAAGGATACTGGAGATAATCTTCATCATCATCACCAACAGTTTTTTTTTTTCTCCCCATCATCTATTTCTATCATTAATTGACGGTTGAGCCTTGGTCTGTTTGTCTTTAGTATCAATCAGTTGCTAGATCTGATTTTCTGTTAAGACCTTAAAAATGACAGAAAAAAACTTTTTTTGTTTTGACATCGAACACAAAACAGTCCCTCACAATACCACTGTCAGAATAAAGCCTATATAGATGTGTCAAAACCAAGTCAAACATCTCTAGTTCCCTTCTCCTTCCTTCAGCAACAAGCCCAAGAGCTATCAGTCACAACCGATCACACAAAGTAGGAGATGTCAACATCAAAGTTTGTATGCTAGGTGAGGTTACCCTAAACCTCAATAAACAGCTACTATAAGTGCTCCACGGGTTGCCATATTTTCTGGAGAACATATCACACTTATACGAGCATTTTTCCATGGGTTCTTGTCCATTATCAAATTTGATACAACAATAATTTGCATGACCTCACCTCAAGCTACACTTAATATTCTTTATTCCGATAGAGTGCTGCCACCCTCTACCATATCTCCAGCTCTTCCTGTTCAGGTGCCAGTTTTACCTCCAGGCCACATGTCAGTGCCCCACACCTTCAATTTCAGGGCAGAGAAAGCACCAGAACCTTGTCCTGAATCATCGATAGTATCAGAACCTGTTCCTGAACGAACAAAATCTTGTCCAGTAAACCAAATCTATCCCAGAGTCTAATCTGCCTCACATTGACCAGCTGCCCCGAAACTGCCAGGGTGCAGCGGTCTTGAGCAAGCGGGATGCCCGGTATTGGCCAGGGAGAGAGCTGACACTTCAATCCGGCTATCAGGCTGCAGCAGAGGAGAAATGGTCAGGAGTAACCACACCAATCACCTGAGCAGACCTCAGCAGCGAGGGCGTGGCAAGGAGTCCAGTGATACACCAATCACAGCCGAGCAACCAAGCACCAGAGAAAGCCTAGGCAGGGAGAGAGACAATTAAAACAGAAAACTATACAGCCAGAGCTGCAGCCATAGCAAAAGACATCTTTTCTAAATTCAAGAAAACATCAGATGTCATCTGATTGGCTGCCCTTATTGTCAATCAAGTAGCGCGATGAATGATTGGCTCACGTCTATTGAGCGCCTCTGCTCAAATGGTTCTGAGTAGTTAAAGCAGTTGATTGGGTACATTCTACAGTATGAACACAAGCGAAATCAGAAGTCACAGAAACAAAATACACCCAAAGGCTGTATACTGAGGTCAGAGTCCGAACCTGAGCAAATCTGTAAAACTAGTTTGTAATGCTACCCTGCCCTTCAGAAAGATACACTAACGGGTTGCAAGGGAAGTAATTTGCTGAATTGTTTATCAGCTGCATGTGTTGTGGGATTATATTTGTCTTCACATAGATTTAATTGAATAAAACTTCACTAAAAGCCCTATTTTTGTTCCTCAAGCCCAGAGCACAGAGCTCAGTGAAATGTGCAGTGCAGAGTAGGTGCAGTGGCACGTTCATTTAGAATTTTCGTATGCAGCGAAAAGAAGCCCACTTTGAAAACAACCTGCAATTAGGAAGAATCTATTAACACAATATCCATTGCTGTGGTAAGGGAAAGAGACTGGAACAATATACGTTGTGACCAAAACCTTTGGATCTATCTCCTGGTCCCTTTAAGGGAACATGTTTGTCATATGGCACTTGCTTGTTGCTCATGTACCTAACCAAGTGACACACAAACACACACACACACACACACACCCACACACACACACACACACACACACACACACGAGATAGTGTGCTAAAAAAACAATTTCACATTATATATTGTAGAAAACAAAACAAATGATTTTATTATGTGTATAACATTTTGTAATTTGCTTTATGTCAATAATCATTATCTTGATGTGTATTTAGATGTAAATGTATTAGCATGGGTTATTAAAAATCTGTTACATGAAATGAACAAAAGTCAGTTGGAAGTCCAAATTGGTGCTAACATTCATTCAATCATTCATCTCCAACACTTGTTTTGCTTATTAAGGGTCACAGGGATTGCTGGAGCCTATCCTTGCGGATGAGAGGCGGGGGAAACTCCGAGCAAGACGCCAGTGCATTGCGGAGCTCAATGTTAACAATGCTTTTAAAATGTCTCACATAATCACCTATTATTTTCCATCCTCTTCTCAAAATGCTAAAGTTACCTATAGTTCTTGTGTGTGTCCTGATTTACCTCCACAATCCTCCTAGCATCAACCAAAGAAAATTCCCAAGCACGTGCATCAAGGTCGTTGTAGCAGGATGCAGTCCCACCTCTGCACCTCCACCGACGTTGTTATCAGAGGGGATATCGTGTTCATTTATCGAGGAGCTTCATGATTTACTCATAGCAAATACTAAAAATTCTCACTATGTACTTATTACCATACATGAAAATATTTAATATCATCAGTCTGAGATTGACTTTTAAGATCGTTTGTGATTGCAAAACTGAAAGTGACCTCTTTTTTTCCTCATTCAATCTTGCAAATATAAGCAAATCTGTGGTTTTCTGGATGACAAGGTGTAGTCAGCAATGCAAGGGAGGACCAAATGTCTGGAGAAATCACTCTGTCTTCTGCTGGTTTTGGTTTGAGGGCAATTTTGACAAACATCATCTGCTGCACAACACGCAATCAAACAGAAAATGTCAGTACAGCATTATTTTAGAATGGGTTTTGAGGGTATGCATAAAGTGGATTTGCCACATCTCCCTTAAGCTTTTACCTTACAGATTTTATCTGTAGACTTATAAATGTCTTTAGATGTCAAATATGAACAATGTGCTCCTGATTAAATCTTATAGCTTCATCTATCTGACATAGCTCATCAACAAAAGCCCGCAAGGTAAAAAAGCAATTGATTTGGTTGGTGGGAGGTCTGAGCTCAAGCTAAAATTGGGCATTAAAATGACACAGTCCATTGCTCCCACTCGCAATATTCCTCCTCTTGTCAGGGGAGTGAGACTGTACAATTAATGCTTATGAGCAGAGGCTTGCCTCATTTAGTCCCCCTACTCCTTTCACATCCCACACATAATCCAGAAGGGAAAAAAAACAAAAATCACTGATTTTAATTAAACTCTTGTTGGCTTCTTCTTGTGTTGTGTTATCACTTACATGAAAAATAAGGTGAAGGTAATAAAAGGTGAAGTTATTGAGGGTTGGCACAGGGGATTTTACCGTAAGGCTCAACTGACAAGGGAATAAAAAGACAGGTTAATAAAAAACACCAACCTATTTTTACTGACCTATACTGTATGCGTCAGCCGCTGCCTGTTGCTTTGAGAGTTTTGCACGTCTGATTATCAGCAGTATTTTACAGGAGGCATCAAATGTGTATCTATTTTTGTTTCATATTGTGGCATAAGGAACTTTCAGGAAAATTATGGTCACTTCTGAAGTGGGAGTTTTGGTCAAATGAACCTGCCTGTGTCTGGTTTTCTTTGCTACAAACTGCATCTATCTGCTCCAATGCTTGCTTTAATCACTTGTCTCCTCATGAGAGAGACTTTTCATCTGCAGGGACATATTTGAGGCACGGCAGCCGGAAGCAAAGAAAAAAGTTTTTGGCTGGAGTCTATTTAAATTGAAAATAATTAGTTGTGCAGATGTTTTTGTTTTTCCCGGCATGGAAGCCTCCCAGTAAGTCTTCCCAGGATGAGGTTGGCTGACCCATTGATCTGTGCAGTATTCATGTAATATCAATGCCATTGTTTATCTCATACCTCACACAAACATAATTTCTTTTGCTATCCTGGTGATAAATTATGTTTACTGGAATGTGTGTAAATTTATTATCTGGTGGTTTTCGTTTCATTACAGAAGCAGAGAAAATTGACCTCCGGTTCCTTCAGGTATTAGAATAAGCATTTAGTAGATCATATTGAAATACAAACAAATGTGGTGCCTTCCTTAAACTCTGTTGCAAACATGAAGTACTCATCAGTAAACTGACTTATCAAAGAAATGTACCTACGCTTTCTAAACTGCTAGCAAAGGGACGAGAAATTAATGGAGATATGATCTAATGCAGCTTCTTCCTCAAGTCAATCATAGTGCAAGTGATGTAAAATCATTTATCTTGTGTTGATTTTCACAACTTCAAATTGCAGCATGTACCGGAATAGGAGTTAACAAGATGGTGAAATGTGTTAATATAGATGCAGAAGTGATGCCCATTTGAGATTAGGGATGGAAAGACAAAAGAGAGCAGGAAGATTTAATTTTCACAGTCAAATTGATGGCAAACCCCTTAACAACACGCCACAGAACAGATGGCATTACAACATGAGGACAGCACCACTAACAGATCCCTCCATTTTCTGCCTGTGTTAGAAGAAAAGTGCATCACTTGTAGAGGAGTTTACTGAGCCAGAAAATGTCAGATGGCCACTCCACCATTGATATGTGAATAGTGAGTTGCTCTTTGCTGAGAGGACAAATTTCCCAGTGATGCATTGTGTTTTCTGATATCAGGGAGCTGCACGTTATTTCTTTGTAATTTAATTATCACAGAACATGCGAAAACCTTCACTTGCTATTATGATAAAGTAAGAGTCTTGAAAAAAATGTTTTGCTGTTCACTCTTTGTCCAGATTCCAGAACCACTTTGCAGTGAATTATATCCTGTTGGATAGAAAGGCAATGTTAAGTGCTGCATGAATATTTCAGTTCCCTGAAGTCTAATTGTCTCATTGTCTAATTGCACATAATTAGAGTGATTAAGATTTCTTTGTCTTTCTCCTGCAGTGAATATGAAGAAGAAATGGAAGCTGTCACTTATGGTGAAAATTTAGCCAAAAGATTTTTGTTATCTAAAGGACTGGATCCATTTCCACTTGAAGACCACCACTGGGAATATTACACTTATATGAACACTAATAGAGAGTATGGGAAAATAAACTATTAATGGTTAATTTCACAAAATAAAAATTTCTCCTTTGCACGGTTGCCTAATCCCCAAATCCCCAAATTTTAGTTTTGTGCCAAATACAAACCAATTGTTCACTGAGACAAGAGGATGAAGGACTGATCATGTCTAAATATACGGCACTCTGGTCAAAATAAGACAACTGGCCAATTATATTGATGTTATTACTTCTTTCAAGGTGCGTCACACATTGTGGGATTTCATTAACGTACTATAAATCAGGATGTTGAATGTGATGATGAATGTGATGAGTCAGATGCAGAACCTCCACCCCCTGTTGTGGAAAAGAAAGCAGTGACAGACAATCCCTCAGCGCATCATCAAAAAGACACAGAAATGATGAGAACTATGTTAGCTGATTGGGATCCAGTCGGTGCAAATGTGACACCTCGCTGCACCTTAGCAAGCTGGCAGTAAATTTCACACATACAGTACTTCCCAGAAACTGATGAGCCGGACAGCTGGCTTCATTATTCCTCTTCAGCTGTACCTGCTGCCATACAGGAGAGCCTCACTGATGATACGATGAGTGGATTTGTAATCGGTCAAAATCCTCTTTTGATATTCTGGATTAGTTGGCATACAGACCAATCTGCGTTGACCAGGTGCTACCATTAACTTATAGAATTATGTGTCTTTGAAACAAAATACAGGCACAGATTGTGTGGGGAAAACAAGAATATGTGAGAAAAAGACTTGTACATGATGAGCTGCAATAGCTGGAATAAAAGAATCATAAACACAACTAAAAACAACTTTTTTGCGTCTTTAAATTCAATGAATTCTACCAAAAGGTTCAAGCATACACAGCTGCAAACATTAAATAATGTATCAGGCACATAGTAGTGGTTTTTATTTATTGTTTAATAAATATGATGACACTATCTGTGAGTTTTCTTCTTCAATAAGACACTAAAGCTAGGGCCCGATATATCTGGCCATGGCCCCAAAGCCTCAAGCACAGGAAATCAGGATGGATAACTTTCATTCTTTTAAATTCAATAACACAGAGCACCGCAAAGCATGCCTGAATAATTTCTGTGCTGGAATAAAATAATAAAAACACTAACCTGCCTGTGTTTGGCAGGTTCGTGTTTAAAACAATGCATAACATATCAGCCTAAAAACAATATGACCAGGAATAAACAACATATAATAATAGCGAGGCACTAGATGTGAGTTAAACTGGCAATAACGTGTAACAATAAGCTTTACACCAATGGTGCGTCGATAAAATGTCTCAGACTACATGAGTTTCTGGCTGATTTAGTTTTAATTCTGTGCTCTCAATAATCAAAGCCCTTAATAGGGTGAAGAAATATAATCTGCCACCTGGCCTCGGTGGACATTTGGCCCCTCAACCTTCTCATCACTGCTGAGTTTAATGTCAAACTTGTTAGAGAATTATGAAGTCAAATCAGGATGATTATATTGGTCTTATCGGAGCAGGATCACAACAACCATTGAGAGAGATATCTTGATCACCTGACGGTGTAGTCATGCAATGGTAAACATCCTGGCCCTTCAGGCTAATGTTAGACGGGACACTCCCGCTGACAGAAATCTCACCTCTTGTTTTCACTGAAGAATAGCAGTCCTTGATGACTACTTCACACAACCATTTTCACAACCAGACCCGTTAAGCCATCTGCCGTTGTTAGTGATTGCAGCGGATAACCGCAGCAAGGTGTCCACATATGTCTCAATTTCATTCACATCCTATTTCCCATGAGATCACATGGGGCATCTGATGCAATAATTTTAATATCATCCTGTTGTGAGGGATATGTAACTATGTTTTACTTACAAAATGTAAAATTTTGCAATGCATACATGTTTAAGATTAGAGAGAAGTTCTATTGAATCTTAGCCAGTATTCTTACTGTTATTTTACTATCCTATGTGCATGTGTGGCCTCTGCATTAAGTACAAACAAATGTAAGCCTGTCTGATACCCATATTATCGAGGTTGTGGTGTTTGAGCTCAAACACGCAATCTTATCCTTCGTTGCCATGTGCTTAGACCAAACTTGTAACTGATGTTCATACCTGTCTTTTTCTGCTGACAGTGCACTGAGCCAAGATAACATTCCCCTGCAGAAATGTAGAACTGAAGTTGGAACAGTGAAACATATCGTCATGTTTGTCTGGCCAATTAATTAGCAGAGCCCATGTATAGCAGAGACATAAATCTTCTTTCCAATTAGCCCATCTCCATGCATTGAAGTTGCCCAACCAACCGACTTAAAACAATGCAATGTCAAAAAAAATAAATCTTCATGATAATATTGCTAAATTTTTCAACCTTGAAGCAAGGGTGAAAGTTTGCAGTAGATGTGATGACTTGTGATTTATACTTCAGCTGCCTCTGAAAATGATTAGATGCCATTAGTGCAAGATGAAAGAGAAGAATCTGGTGAGTAGACACGATGATTGTGACCAAATGGTGGGTGAAACTGCTATGGTAGCCTGGAGAATGACATAAATTCAACTGATCAAAAGTGAATGTATCAATAGTTGTAACATTTTCTGGTGTTTCTGTCCATTTGGAAGACTGTTTCCTCATGTGGCTACAACACTATAAAAAATATGACAGATGTAAAGGACAGCAAAGAAAGCACAGGGAGTATAATGTCAAAAATCACCAGGAAGGGCTATACTGACATTTGTTACTTCTTTGTACACCACCAGAGTGTCTGACCCTAAATTCATTGACATTCAGACCACTACAACAGGAATCATGTCATTTAAAAGTGGCTGACAAAAAAAATACCACCCATCACTTCCCAACAAAAGGCTGAACAAAAAGAATCAACTCAAATTTGTGATGAATTCAAAAAGTCGAAGATTATGTACCATACTTAAACAAAAGGTAGACTCAACATAATGGAGCATCCATAGAGCCTACAGGAGATCATTATATGAGCAGTGTAAAATTATGGGCTTTGTGATTCATTTGGTATGACAGCGCCGCTTCTTTTGAGGCATAAAATTAGGTCATTACTGTGAGTTTAGTGAATGATTTTAGTCGACTGTTGATTTCTCTTTCTTTGTAAAATGAATCCCTTTCTAAGTATAGCGTTGGCTCAGGTACAACTGCTTGTGTTCTTGTATGCCAAATTTAGTAAAAGTTTCATTAACTGAGTTGTGCATGGAATCAAATTAGACTTTTTTAAAAGGAGTACAAACGTGTTTGGTTGTTCGTACATGATTGTACAACTGTTGTTGTAATGAAAAAAACATCTCGAGTGATGAGTCACCATGTTTTTTTGTGAAGAATAAGTTGACCTCATTAACACTGCATATTACTAAAATCCTCTACACTCTGTACCTTCATTCTTAATGGACCAGTCAGGACTATTGTTAATTACCAAAAATCCATAACACATGTAGGGAACCATGAAAAAACATCCTCAGGCCCTAAGTGTGATAACTGGGACAGAGCCAGAAATTCCATTTGCTACAGTCAGTGATGCTTCTGGATGTTCTGTGTCGTATTATCATCAGTCTTTTGTTCAACATTTTGCATTAGTGCTGAGGGCAAAGCTAAAACTAATACAGGTCATTGTTGATTATTGCAGACAGGATTGTATTGTGTGAAAATACAATGTATTTTACCATCATTTGATGGTTTGCATTCACATTTAACAACATTTTGAAGATGCTTATATGTTGCAGGCATATTTTATAAGAAAAGACTTACCAATTGAAAGGCAGAACACATTTTTGTAATTTACCTCTCATAAAGCATAAATGTCTTTATGGGGATAATGATGTCTAATACATACGTATGTGGGCTGTAAATCTAAACATGTGCTCCATTTCTTCGTGTGCTGGAGCCAGCAGTACTTTCAAATGTCAGACATCTCCATTAACCCTACTCCATTGCCCTCTGGTGTGGCACAAACTACCATCAATGTGATCAAAGTGATGCAGCATTATCCTCTCCCATACCACCTGCGATCACACCCCATGGACATTTGATCTTAGCTGTATTATCTTTGCCGTAAATGTTTAGCAAACATTAGTCTTCTATTTCCTGGGGATGGTGAGATGATAATATTCAATCTTTAAATAATCAGTGTTAAGGTAATCGAGGCAAATGTCCTGCATGATATGCAATGCAGCCCTCATTGGTAAATTATCCTTGAAATGTTGTGGAGTAAAAAAATGAACAATAGAGCAGCACAAAACTCCTGTGTGACCTTGGAGTTTTATCCTGATATACTAGATAAACTACCTCAATAAATCTGGGACATTTTTTCCTTAGGTGTTTTTGGATTACCTCTTAATCCCTTAAATCCTTTCTTAGGTTTTCTTGCCATGTATAAGACACACCTTGATAGTTGGTGCAGGCACACTGAGGTATATTTTATAGGTACATATATATAAGATGGGGCAATACGGTATTTTATGAGACATTTTATTTTATGAGATGTACAGTCACTTAATTATCAACAACTCCATTTCTTCTTGATAATTAACAATGGAGTTACATTAAATTATTATTAAAATTATTAAAATATGACTATAGTAAACTTGTTCACAAATACAGTATCTCAAATGTTATGTCCTTAGACGACTACAATACATCTTAAAAGTTGTTATTCATAAGACATGGCCAGAATTAGTTTGATGAAAATAAAAAGAATACTGACATTATCAGCAGAATGGCTCCAGGCATCATCGCTGGGAACTCACTGATCTTTACCTAATCGTGCTTTCTGTCGTCACCTTTAGGGGTTTCAAAGTCCAAACTTTACAGCACCATGGATAACTGCTAAATTGTTGCTCGATCTGCAGCCTTGGATAACTAAAGTAATAAAACACAGAGAAACATGCAATAGAGGTAGTCCTCAACTTACAAACATTGGACTTCCAAACATTCGGAAATACAGTAATTCCTCATGCATTCACGCATCAACACGTGCGGCTTCACCTCATTGCGGATTTTTAGTAGGTAGTATGTGATACCATACGTGCATTCTATTGGCTGTCGGCATCCAGAAGTGCACTGCGTTCCCTGAGTGATGGAACGCAGCGCACCTCCGTGAGACACAAAAGTTCTTTGAACAGTCTATAAGAGTGTGGGAAAAGGTAATACAGATAGAAGGTGGTTTGATATTAGTATGGGGAGGGTTCATAAACGTTAAATTACCGTAAATAATAAAATAGTTTGTCGCTATATTGTGGAATTTTGTTTTTACGGGTGGTTCCTGGAACGCATTAAGGAACGCGAGTAACAAGGGATCAATGTATGAACAAATATATCCACTGACATATCCGAATATTGTTCTGCAGTTCCCCTTTCTGCCACAACCTCCACCGAGCAGCACCAGTGTGTACGCGCATCTCCCCCATCTTACACTCTTGTTACTTGTGTAGTTATCTCTGTGGGCATCTCAAAGCATCGGGCTTCGTTCCTTGGATACTTTCCTGTTTATCATGGATGATAAAGCAAAGGCTAGTGATGACAGTGGTAATGGTGATGATCTAACCAATGACAACTCTGCCTCTCCAACAATAACTCCCTCCTCCTCCTTTGCTCAACAATGAAATAATCTAAACCTGATTTTTTACTTTTTAAAAAAAAAAAAGCAGGGTATAATTGAGAACGGCTTAACTCAAAATAACCTGTTCCTGTATTGTATTTTGTGTTGTTTTTATGTCCTGTAATTGTTTATGATAAGTCTTTTTTTACTTTTATTTTATTAACTGTATTAATCCCCAAAGAAAAATTAGGATTCCACTCTACACACAGCATAGTAGTTTCATGCATATATATATATATATATATATATATATATATATATATATATAATTTATAGTGTGAACAGGCCCGTAAGTCACACACACACACACACACACACACACAGAGGGGTCTTGTAGGCATGCAGATGAGAGGGAGGTAGAGCGACAGGCAGCTCCTTCATGGTGCACCTCCAAAGAGCAAAGGGGACGGCCCTTGCTCAAGGGCGCCCCGGCAGTGCTCGTGAGGTGAGCTGACTCCTCCCCCTGTCAGCTCATGCTCCTGGTTGGGTGGGAGCAGGAATCGAACCGCTTATCTTGGAACATTGCACAACCCGCTCTACCAATGAGACTGCTGTCCCAGAATGGAACAGTACTTGGCATTTAAATGATCTCAAATGGGGATTATAGATTGAAATTTCATATATAACAATTACAAACAAGTCAACTCACGGAAAAAAAAAAAATTGTTCATATGTTTAGGACTAGATACACTTCTTGTGTACCAAGAAATACAGGTAGATAGTATAGTAGCATTCAGTTCCTGTTAGAGGTGCGGAGCGTATTTTGGCAAAACCATGCCATGAGTATACAAATGTATATCATAATGTAGATTTGTACATGGCTTAATACATGAAAAAGGATGCATTATTCATGAACTATTTCATGACCCATTAGTAATCAAGTCATGCAGGGGATGTAATGTATGGGCAATAAATTAATCCATTTTATTTTTCATTGAAATCAATCAATATTAACATGTAATTAACATGTTGGAAAATGAAACGTAATTTAGCATGTTCCTGTATCACAGCCTTGACACTATATTATATATATGTATAATTATATATATTCATAATGGCTGCATTGTTATGTTCTATATTCTCTGAATGACAGTGATGATGGAAAGGCATCCATAGTACAAGCACTTGATTCAGAGGGGAAGGAAGATTAAAGGGAGAAGATTTCTCATTCCCATCCCACCCAATGAGATTAGAAGGTGTACAGACAACTGCTCTGGGGAGAAATTCTAGTGGAAGTAGCTCATTCCCATGTGGTTTGATGGTAGGAACCCCAGCCTTTGATAAGCTATCATGAGCTGTCTCTGCTCACAATCGGTACACATCCACCCCTACTGCATTATGCCTGCTGTCATGATCTTCTTCGTCAGTGATGTGAGGTAGTGTCAATATTGTTCCCACCCCATGCGGCTTTGGGAGGAGCCATGTTCTCTCTGAAATTGATAGAATTCTCCAGAAATTGATAAGCACTTCTTGCTATTCAAACAAGTCAGCTTTCCTTCTCTTTGGAAAGGATTTGTCTTCAACGGATCTAATATTTTAGTCACTTTCTACTAGCGGGAACCTGTGGAAATTCCACAATGAAACAATATCAGACTTTTGTTTGTTTGTTTTTGTGTGATGGCGAAGAAAAAATAGAAAACAAACCGCTGTGTCCGACGAAGCCTTAACGGCACCATGTGTGGGGGACGGATGAACGCCAAGACGAAGACCGCTTCAGCATTACTTTTCGGCCATCCGGGTAGACGCCGGCTTCGTGAGTTTGGTCCTGGTGAATAAAGCATCGGGGTTCCCCACACAACAATGTGAGATCCATCACAATCAAAGAATATAAACCGCTATGTTTGATGAAGCCAAAATGGCTCCGTAAGTGAGAGACATGGACAAATGTGAAGACTGGAGCTAACTCGGCTAGCGGCGAGTGCGGGTAGACGCCAGAAGCGTGACAGCATGAGGTTTTCAAGTGAGCTTATTCAAATATAAAGGTGGGGATACAGAGAGAGTTAGGGTTAGGGGAGAGAGAGAGAAATTGAGAGATTTTTAAAAAATTTTTTACATCATGTTTATTCATAAAAGCCAAATTACAAAATAATCACATTGACACAAAATCCAAGAGAGAAAGAGAGAGAGAGTAAATAACAATAATTGAATTAAAACTGGCGGAACGGTGGCGCAGTGGGTAGCACCGTCGCCTCACAACACGGCGGTTCCGGGTTCGAGTCCCGCTCTGTGCAGAGTTCGCATGTTCTCCCCGTGTCCGCGTGGGTTCTCTCCAGGTTCTCCGGCTTCCTCCCACCTCCAAAAGCATGCGCTTCAGGTTGATTGGCTGGTCCCAAATTGCCCGTAGGAGTGAGTGTGTGTGTGCATGATTGTCCGTCTTTGTGTGTGGCTCCGCGGTGCACTGGTGTCGTGCCCGGAGTGTCCCCCGCCTCATGCCCTATGCCAGCTAAGTTAGGCTCCAGCTCCCCGTTACACGCTACGGCTTAAGCGGCAGAAGATGAATGAATGAATGAATTAAAACTACGAGTTTATGACAACTTAATTCGGAATAGATTACCGTACTAATATCCATAATTGGTCGATGGTTTTCTATTTTATTTTTTTTAACTGAGCAGGCATTGGCGTCATAATTGTCATGAACAATTGTTACAGTTTTCAATTGAGAACCTGAGGAAGACAAGCCAAGGTCACTCCGGTGAGATTTGGATCTATTGATTTTGTTCTTCAGTATTTCCGTTTCTGGCTGACAGCATATGCAGTGTCTGCTCAGAATCACAGAATAATAAGAAAACTGCACAGCGACACAAATGATCCTGCCTCTTTTCTTACTGGCCTATCAGTATTCTTGCAACCTGTCACCAGAAGTTACCCCATCTGTCAATGGCATTCCCCCTACATGAGCATTAACCAATTTCAATTAAATTTTCAACTGAAATCCGTTATTGATCCTTACAGGAGCGGTTGAATAAAAATGTTCATTCATTATTATATTTGATCAAAGTTAAATCATTTAGCAAATCATTTTGTAAAGATTGGGTATTAAATCAAACAATATAAGACAAATGAAATTTTACGTTGAATAGTCTTTTCCTATAAATTAGAGTAGAACTAATAGAACTGCTTAAAATACACCTTTTATTTTTCACTAGTCAGCTTGGTTTTCCTTAAATTACTATTATCATATAGTGTTTTTTGGCTTCCCATCAGATAATCTTGAAACTTTTAGAGAAATAATGATTATTATGAGACAAGCATATGTGGAATTACAACACTTGTACGTTTTAAAGCACCAAACTATCCATCTTCAAGCTGTCTAATGCATAATGTGCTTACTTTTAATGTAGCCTGACAAAATAGGTAAACAAATTAAATATGTATGAGCAATTATTCTCCCAGTGAACAAGTAATAAAACAGTTTCATACATTCAGAACAAGAGTTCATGAAAGGTACATTGCACAGTATGCAAAATAATAAAAGAAATCAGGACATCAAAGTCATGCATAAAGTCTAATTTAAGTCGACACTGCAAGGATCTGTGAGCGAAGGTATTTCACGGAAAGCACATTGTCTGAATTAATCTACTTTGCAATAAAAGAAAGTCATCTTTCAGTGCAATCTATTCAAAGAAATTTAAAATCTTGTCTGGAAGTATAATTTAGTTTTCTCCTCAAATAAATGATCAGTGTTGGACTGAGGCGTATAGGACAGCCGAATGGAATTCCTAATGAGAATATAATGACAAAGCTGGGTGATAGACCTTGAAAGTCCTTTGACATATCTGAATGAATGAATCAACATTTGCTTATAAATTTTATTTTAATTATGCTGTTGTTATATGTAGTCAGGCCACACTAATTCAAAGTACACAGATGTTCCACCAAGGACGTTGGACGAGAAGCGTAGGTGTTGTGCCATTACCTGAAATGACACTGCATTTGACCTTTACTGTCCCATTGACTTTGAAGAATAGTGTGACAAACTAACATAACGTGGGGCTGAATAGAGCAATTAGCCCATTTTATAAAAAATGGGCAGATGTTGCTTGTTAGTTTCATTCGGTTTGGGTAATCCACAATATATAATGTGATACAGGTGTGTTACTAAGTAGCGTACAAGCTTTTAATAAAATTATTGCAGATGTCTTTTAATTACAGGAGGATTCATTGGAACGCGTTAACAGGATGCAAGTGACTTGAATTTTAATTGGTAACTACACTACTGGGAAACAACTTCCAGAAGGTTATGGACAAAGTGAGTAACATACTGTTGCTTTGCATATGTGCAAAACTAAGATCTGCTGATAGTATTCATGGACAATATAGTATAAAAGTTACATTATATAATCAATTTTAAGCTGTCATTTCTAATCCATAAACCAGCTGGCTAGTGCATTACCATGAATTGGGTTTTATCAGCCTTTGTTTTATGTATGTAAATCCCAAAACAGTGATTTTGAAACTTTTAACAACCATTTACAACACATACAAACATGTACACAAGAAAATGTATGTAACAAACATAGCATGTAAATATGTGACAGAATAAACAATAAATCCTGCTTCTTATTTGGATTTCAAACTATTTTCAAGCCACTATTTAGCCACTGTACACACACACACACACACACACACACAAACACACACACACACACACACACACACACACACACACACACACACACACACACGTACTGCAGTTGCAGAAGAAGTTGGCAGAAGAGCACTTTGCTGCAGGATGTAAACTGGGCAAATTAAAGTTGAACACATAATGCCTAACCTCACAACAGATTAATGAGACGGATGTGCTTGAATGGCCTCACATAAAGCTGCGATGTGGGTTGCACTGGAGACAGTTTCATTCTTTTATTGTTTTCCACACACAGCCTGTTCCTGTACTTTGTCTCCATCCTAGAGCTGAGAACCATGTCTCACACCGGTAAGCCTTTATAAACGGCATCAATGTCTTAATAGAGTGATTTGCCAATTAAGGATCTTCTGCACACAAGACAACCCATAATGTAGACATTTCAATTGGCCTCTACTGCTCAGACATACCAAAGGTAGGCAACAGGACCTGGTTCGATAAATCCAGTTATCAATTGTCTTTTCCAGTTGTGCAGCACACTTGCATTATGTTTCCATATGTCATATTTGACAAAGAGTCATGCAAGGAGGGAAATATTTGTATTTGTGCGCATGAGCTCATATGAGCTCGTATGGTACTCTGGGGAAACAAAAAAAAAAAAGTCACTGAGATAATACTTCCATTCCATATCTAATCTTTGTTTGTGCCGCTTGCTGCTGACAAAGATAAAGAAAAGAGCAACTTAAATTTAGTGATTTGAGGTTACAGTTTTGGCTTTTGCTTGGCAGCATCCTTCATTCAAAATGCTATCTATGCTATGTGGCACTCAGCCCAAGCTTACTTCATATTTGCTGAATACAAAACCTTTCAAAATGGTTCAAAAATGTGTATAGTACATTTATTTTGAAAGGCTGATTCATTTCCAAAAAACACTGATTCATTTCCAAAAGCAGATGGCCACTATAGTTTCAGTTAAAATTGTACTAATGGGAAAAAATAGAACATTTGTTTGGAAATATTTCTCAGGAGTGGACTAACACAGATTTTGCTATTTGAATCAGTATGGGAATGGGGCATCCTACCCCTAACACAATTGCAAAATATTGTACGAATTGTAAAAAATGGTTTATGTCATCACACCCTCCCCCTGCAAAAAATTAATCAAAATCCATTCATAACATTTTTTAATAATAACAAACAAACATCTGAAAAAACATTTCCTCTATGGCAGCAGTGATAACCTCTCAACGGTGAGCACCACACCAGCTATGTTCTGTTTATATACACAGGTCCATCAATCACAGATGACATGTCAGCTGGCTGATCACTCACAAAGGTAATGATACTAACTCAACTCAGTTCACACAGATGTTCCTTTCTGTTATGTTTTAATGACTAAAACCCAAAACCACAAAGAAAAACAACAGAAGTACATAAAGGTAGACCCTGGGATGAACCAATGGCCTTCAGTTGTACAATCCTACTGACCTCACCTGACCTCACCTGTCCGTCATTTCGCATGACGGACAGGTGAAGATTGTATCCAACTCATAAATATTTATTTGATTTTCATCTACTTGTATCCAAATATGACTTTGTTATTGTAATGACAGAAAAATAGCAAAATGTTCATAGAGATATTCAATGAGTTTGTTGTTTTGCTATCAATTCAATAGAAGATAGAGGGGAAAAACAATGGTTTATTAATGTAATGTGAGTTTAATTTATACTTATCTAAATCGTGACAGTGAAGATGGATTAAGGATGCCTACGTTCAACTGCCTGAACATGTTGCAGAAAAGCTGAATATAATAGTGTAGATAATGAGGACAAAAGATATTTACAGTGAATAAACAAGCTATTGAAAATGTCCGTCTTGGCCAAGAAATAACATGCTCTGGCAGTAATGGGTATACAAGCACTGTGCATGAATTGCCTTTTTTGGCTTTGTGTTTGGATACAGGCAGTGCAAAGAGAATTACCTATTCATTGTTTGCTTTTTTGCTTGGATAATGCCTGAGTCAGTCTATCAAGGGATTAATGCTGTGTGTATCCTATTTCTGAGAATCAAAAAAAAGAAGAGAAATCATCTCGGCTAAAGCAAATGCGACATTTCAGCTATGATGATGCCCTGATTCACCGTTTAATCAATATGGGATTATAGTCAATTTATTGTGCTGTATATAAAACCTTTTAATCTGTGCCTGAGTAAAATAGGACTAATTAAAATTCAGGTTTAACAAGTAAATAACAGTTTAATTGCTGTTCTAAGCAGAATTGGATGAACAGAATAAACAGTAGACTAAAGGGGCAGAGGCTCCGTCTCTACCGTATAGAGTAAAGAATTAAATCACACTCCAAGTGTCATGTTTGAATGGAAATATACAGGATAGTCTTCTGAAGTGTCTGCAATAAGAAATGATCTTCATAATGTTTCATTCTTCTTGTTCATGGTGGATTCCTGTGCCGGTGTATTTTTCTTCACTTCCGATTAAAACGGGCTACACTGGGCTTTTCATCCTAACATGGCAATCAATTTGAGACATCTGTAAAGGTTCTCATTCATCCAGGTCATGGCTATCCAAAGTTTAAATTAATCCACTTGACTTCAGGAGTTTCTTGAAGACATTCCACCTGTGCTCCGAGAGGCTTCTTCAGTCCTGGTGGTCGTTCTCGTCTCAGCGTCTTAACCTTGTGACTTGTGGTCAGTGCTATTCATAGTCCAACGACCATTGTCAAGACTCGTCTGGCTACTCAAAGGTGGTCATTCGGAGGGCAACAGGGAGTCAGAGGTGGGTGATTGAAATGTAAGTTTCACCTAGCCCTCATGTGTTGGTCATTAGCATGAGCCACTTCCCCTGAGTCAATGTACTGAGTAGTTTTTTGGGGAGTTTTGAAAGGACCCGATTGTAAATAGGCGAAAGGTGATATCGCAGAACTGGTGAATTCTATCAGAACTATAGTGGCTCTTTGTTGCTCCGACGAATGAAATCGGGTCAGGATTGGCAAAAGCAAGAGACGTTGGTGAGCCCATGGCACATCTATGTTAATAGTGTCCTATTGAAAGAGTGTTGCTAGGTTTTTTTGAGCACAACAACCATAATCAGATGACCAGTGGGATATACTCTGGGCTACACACACCATTTGTATGATGCTCAGCAGAAATGGGTTTCACTTCAACTGCCACAGCCTTGTGAATTTCCACACAATAAAATATATTACTGCAATACACAATTATTGTAGCCCACAAGAATTTATGATATCAAGAAGCGGAAGAAGAGCAACAACAACACCAATAACGTTTTGTGTGATAACATGTGAAAAAAATATAGGGAGTCATGAGCATACTGTAACCCAATTTTTTTTCTAAACACAAAAACAACAACAAAAAAATAATGAGCCACATATCAAGAGAATCAAAAGTTCATAACAGCACACACAATGAAGGCCAAAATCAATTCAGGAGTCCTCTGGAGATGTAATCCCTTTTTATCCTAAGCTCTAATCAATGTAACAAGCAAACTTGCTTTTGTTCCAAGTTAACTCTGCATCCAACTGTGTTTGTACAACATTGTCTATATTTTTGGTCTCACAACTCCTGATCAAAACCAGCAGCAGGCTTACATCTGAGCATCTTTATCTTGCCTTTCCAACTGATGGATTCACTGCTGCACATGAAGGGAAAATGGTGACGCCTATCGATGACTATTTTGAAGATCTAGACTGGAGCTGGGAGTTGATGCTTTCTCTACTTACTCTACTTACACTCACTGAACGGAAATTTGTTGAGTATATTCTCTATATCAAAAATATGACATTAAAGGACTTGGAGAAAGACAAACCCCAGCAAATCCAGGCAAAAGTAAAGTATAAGATGTATTTCTTAATTCTTTCTTAACTGTTTGCAGTTGAATACCATTATTATAAAACCTTGATATTTTCACTGTGTTCCATGCCAGATTATTCATCTTAAACTCCAGACAATGTCACGAAATTTGCCATTACATGCGCAATGTACTCAAAACAGAGTACCTTGACCCTTGAGTAGAAATAAAGGAATACAAATGGCCATACGAGCAAACCACAAAAGCGAGAAGGACGCATGCAGATTAAATCTCTAAAGTACAAAAACAGTTATTTTCTTCTCTTTTTTCGTAACAGTGAAACCATACATGGTCGACACAGCATGACAGGCAATTATTGCCTGTGAATCAGTGATCACATGTGGATTTCTGTAGTCACCTTGATATGTTGTTCTGACAACTCATGTCATGGTACCTCCTTTAGCAAAAGTATTATTGGATATGCTATGTGCTTGAATGTATGCTTATAAGACCTCCATAAATGAAACATACGTAATCATAGTATAAAACTGAAGTCCCAGGAGCTTGCCTGGAATATTACAGCAGCCAGATTCCACAGCTTAAGGCAGTATGAATTTTTCTGGCAGAGCTTGGTGATTGGCACCGGATGGATGAGTGCAGCCTAAGGCGGTCTGGTGATGCAGGATATCAATCAGTGTTGATAAATAGCACTCTCTACTGAAAACAAATGTCCCCTCCTTTACCACTGATTTAGATGAAGCAGCCAAAGGACATCAACTTCCCATAGGTCTGGCTCACTCCCCACCCATCAAAGTAAACCTGTTAGCCATCTTTCACAGGCAGAGCAAACGTCCTCTAAAGCACTTGCAAGCTTAACATTGAATTTCCTAAACACATAGTCACATACATAAAATAATGACTTCTCTACACATGTTGAACAATGGTATTTTCATTTCTCAGGAGTTTATTACTGCCCTTGCTTCTTTCTCTCACTATCATTCACACACAGACGCTCTTCTTCACTTGTAGTAGAATGGCTGTTAGAGGGAAATCTAAATAGGTAATTATCTAGCTTGTGCAAAGCAGGCAGGATGAGAGCAGCAGGTCCTTATGTCTAAAATCAAGTCCACTTCTCAGCACAGGAATATTAATTGCCATTCCACCTTCTGTCTGGAGTTTTATTGCGTTCCCTTGTTTTCCCAAACAAGATGAAATAAGGGCAGACTGTTCCCTTCCCAAATTCACTCATTGATTGTTTACCTAACAGGTTAGCATTTGAGCAAGGCTTCATCTCAGGCGTTATTAACCGAGTCCCTAAACTGACAAAGAATGCAGATTTTTTTTCCCCTCCCATGCTCATCATTTTCCTTAGTGTGAGAGAAAGAGTAAGAGAGGGGGAGACTGGTTGCCCTATACTTATCCTTGTTTTTCGCCAGTACTGTTTTTGGTAGTTTACTGCCCCCTATAGGTCATACAATTTTAAACAAGACTTGAAACTGAGGAGCTCATGCGATTGTCTAGCTCATTTAAGATTTTTCCAAATATTATATTGTATTCAGAATAAATGCAAGCAAATGTTGTGAAGACAGCCTGGATGTGTCAATGAGAGTATTTGTCATATGGGATATGTATGTGGGTGTGAACACTACTCATTATTATCACACACAGTATGGAGTAGATCTGTACTGTAGAGAGCTAATTGGCATTATGGCAATTTTATTCAGTTCAGTTCACCTATATTCTTCAGCACCTTTAAAGCAGACAGATGACTGATTTGTATGAACCTGAATTTATTATCTATATTTCTTTAAAGGAAAAGCATTCTTATATGATACTTACAGTCACATCATAAATGATGTATTTTTTCACATACCAACACAGGGAAAATCCATGCATCGCAATAATGAAAATCGATAACATCTTTATTATTGATTTTCATTTTCCTACTAAGACAGTTTATATTTTAAAAGGCCACATTCTAAGAGGATTCAGCCTCTTGCTTCTTAAGGTGCACATCTTAATTTGCATTGCCTCAAATACTAATGATAATTGTTCCAAGAGTGTAGCTTAGAAGGAATGACACACAAGAACTAGTGTTTGATAAGCACACGTGACTGTAGGAAAGCAAATATGGCATCTTAATTGGATTAAAGATAGGGCGCACTAACAGGTTCAAAATCTCAGCGTGCTTTGTTGTGTGTAGACGGTTCAAACACATTTCCCTTATTGATTACACATCACATCTAATTTCTCTCACAGTTGGTGTCTGTCAGATTTGCCTGAGGTCATACCACCTCACCTCCTGTCTCCTTGATCTGAAACCCCTTGACTGACTGGTAACAAATGATCATCCTCCAGGCTGCTCTGTGCAGGCTAGTCGAGATAGCCCAGAGTGACTCGCTGCTGCTTCCATACGAACCTGAAGGGGGGGGGGGGGCTGGAGATGGATTCCCTCTGTCACTCTCCACCCGAGCATGCCAGACTCTATTTGAAGAGATGAGCCATGTTTGAGTCCATGTCTCTAATTAGCCGCGTAGGCCTTTGCCTTGCTCGAAGAGCTATTATGCTGCCTAATAACAGCTACTGCAGAGCATTGAAAGGAAATAACTAACACTCTCAGTTTAAATATGCCATTGTATCGAAGTCCAAAATAAATGAGCGCACAAAATTGCATTTTGTAGGGATTTGCAAGTATGCTAATAGCATTTATGGTGAGATGTGGTATGTGTACATGAGCTAGTGTCCCGTAACAATGAGAGAAATGCCAGAGAACTGGGTCTCAGATGATTAAGAGCTGCCTCTTTCCCCAGGCGTGTTTGTCTCCAGAGACACATCATCTTCCTGATAGTTTCTAGGCTGAGCTTCGGCCCTCTGACAGATGACAGAGAGAGATGCCCAGCTACTCTTCCTCAGTCTGGTTCAGGAGGGCAGACCGTTGCATCTAGCTTTATTTATCTTACAAATGACTCTATCTCGAGGCACCAATGTTTGACTTCACAGCTGGATGATTGAGAGGGTGTTGAAATGATCTGATCCACACTTTTCCACTGTGTCTATTGTAATTTCTTTTCTCGCTGACACTAAAAATTCATGAAGCCTCCCCCATTAGTTCCAAAACAGATATTTCTCTTCACATACCAACTCTTACAGAACATGGTGCTAATCACTACTGATGCAGTCCACCGTTCACTTTCTATTCTATTCTATTTAAACATACGTCTATGTAATCAAGAAGCCTCTCTTTCTGTATTCTTGTTTCTTCAACAGACAAATGCGTGATCCCTCATTTCCTAATTAACCAACACAGGGACGTATCACGGAGAGGGAACAAAGTGAAGCAAAGATTGCTGAGTAGAGGCAATTACCACCTTTTTTTTGGCAGCATGTAACATCACAGGACGTCTTAATAGTAATGTTTCTCATTGTTACCCTGCTCTGTTTTGTCTTTACTCTGCCTGCCTCCTATGGTGTCTGACCTATATGGAGAAGAAATGTCAAGCGTAAGACAGGGAACAGATCAGAAAAACAGCAGAGTGAAGAGACAAAAGCAGACCAAAGCCTGCACTCAGATCCACTCATGCAGGAAATAGAAAGAAAAATAAGATCCACTCTTTTCACTTTGTCCTTCCCTGGAGAGGCCACTCCCTCTCACAATGGAACAGTGGATAAAGTGATTATGTGTGTGTGTGTGTGTGTGTGTGTGTGTGTGTGTGTGTGTGTGTGTGTGTGTGTGTGTGTGTGTGTGTTGCCGCATTTTCTGATTTTAACAATATAAGCATAATTACATGCAAAGATTTTATTTTGCTATTTTCATTAAAGAATTTTTGGTTAACAAGATCCACGGTATTTCTTTGTGTCATCACGTGTTGGAGTTCAGCTGCACAACTTCAGGCTATAGATGTACGTTGCAACCCTGCTATGTTTTCATGCAGTTTGATTCTTTTATTATATGATGACTGCACCAGGCATTTGGCTTGAAATACATGAAGAAGACATCAGCAGAAACAACTGTGACATATTTTAGGACTTCATTATATTCAAAAAAATGCTTGATTTTTTTGCCAACAATGGCTTCAGAGGATTTGATATCAATAAACCCTGACGGATGATAAAACATTGCTTCAGAAAAACAAAACACAGCACATTGTGTGACGAATAAGACAAAAGGATTTTTTTTTGCTTGTTTGCTTCAATGATTAATGCCCATTAAATTAATATTATATCTCTGCAGGTTTATGTCACCATCTGTATTTGTAGCTTGGTTTTGCTTCACATCCACGTCTCAAGTTGTGCATGAGGATAACCATTAACATAAAAATGTCAAGGCACATAGCTTTGACTATTTATCTTATTGTGTCAATCAAGCAGCATGATTGGCTTCTCAGGAGACATGCCGTCGATTAATTTATGAAGACTGACAACCTGGTTGAGAAGATGTAAGGCAGGAATGAAGACCACAAGCGCCTAAAAATACACGATTGCCACTGGAGATTACGAAAGAAAAGAAAATGACATTCATATCATATGCCACCATTATTGCATCGCTGGTTGTCCTGTTTTAGTCTGTTTTTAGAAGGCTATTTCATCATATTAACAGCCTTTTCTTTACTTATTTATGCTAACAAGATGTGACCAGATGATGTTACAACACAGATTTTCATATTGGGTGAAGAAGACTAAAGGAACTGGCGCAGAGCCTCTGAGACATGCTGCTCTGTCTTCATTCATTGAACATTTAGCTTTGATAACATGTTGGCGCTTATACAGGCTTCTCAGTACTAAAATGTACAACACGTCTAGAGTAGCCTCTGGCTAGCATCAGTCCTTAACATGAAATGCTATGGTGAAGATATAATGTAAGACAACTTAGGATGCTGTATTTGACATAAGAATTAATTAAAGCTTCACTACATGCCAAAAAACATATTAGGTAAATACTTTGAGAAGCACAAGTACAATGTAAATTAAGTAATCTTGCCTTTGAAGTCATATCAAATCTGTCCCATTTTCTGTGTTGCTGTTGTATTGGGTGTTTCAAATATGCAGTTTACACCTCTTGTTATTTGTAGAGTGAACATGTGTATTAATCAACAAGTCAAATTGGGCCCAATTTTCACTTGATAGAAATCAATAGTGGTTTTCAAGTGCCTGGGGTCAAGTTAATGACTAATGAATTTCGGACACCAGAGTTATTATTGATCTCTTTACTACAAACAACAGGTCCTCCGACAGAATAAAACACACAATTATGATGTAAACTAAGCATTTACCTGATAAATGTTTAAATATATATATCTTAAGTTTAAAAACATTTCCTATATTCACTCATCTGTGAACTCTGACCCACAATCTTTGAAATAGTCATTAAAAAGAAGCGTCAAGGTCATGGCAAATATTGCGCTTGTATTGTATGTGTATTGTGTAAAGACCAAGACTTGAAGGTTATTTGTAACAAACACAATAATCTGACTGGACAGCTAAGTCAAAGGTTCTGTGTGCCTTTACAGTTACGTTTGTCGAAAGCACAAGTGGTATGTTTGTCTAATGTGCATTTATATGAGTCTCTTACATTACTGTAGGTTGGATTTGTCTCAGGGTGAAGGACTGGAAAACTTTATCAAGAGAAATTGCAGAGACTGCATTGAGTGTGATTGTTGTGTAGACCCCCACGTCTGATCAGAGACGTGGGGGTCTCTTCCCTCAAACCATCGGTCTTCTCTTCCCACAGAGTTCTTAAACAAGTGTCCTTCATCCTTTGGATGTAGGTGGACTGCTGAGAGTCAACCTGAGGTAAAATCTGTAGTTTTGCAGCTCCATGAGGTGCTTTGTTAATGTTCGTGGGAGTCACTTGTCCAATGACCCCTCACTAGTCATGTTGGCAAACATGACTAGTGAGGGGTCATGGGAGGTTTAAGCTTCAGCAGTGTATTTTTTTTTTTTTATTGAAGACAAAATCTTTGGTACAGTATTGATAAATTTTTCGTGCCTCATGTTGCATTTGTCATGCAGTATACACTATATCACTAAAAGTTCAAAAACGTATGAACTTGAATGACATCCTATTCTTAAAGCATAGGAATTAATATGTTGTTTGTCCACCCTTTGCTGCTATAACAGCTTCAACTCTACTAGGAAGGCTGTCCACAAGGTTTTAGGAGTGTGTTTATGGGAATTTTTGATCATTCCACCAGAAGGGCATTTGTGAGGTCAGTCGCTCGCAGTCCCTAATTCATCCTAAGGTTGTCCTGTGGGTTTCAGATCAAGACTCTGTGCAGGCGAGTCAAGATCTTCAAAACCAAACTGGCTCATCCATGTCTTTATGGACTTTGCTTTGTGCACTGGTGGAAAGGGACATTTCCAAACTGTTCCCACAAAGTTTGGAGCGTGAAGTTGTCCAAAAGGGCTTGGTTTGCTGGAGCATTAAGAGTTTCTTTTACTGGAACTACGGAGCCAGGACCAACTCCTGAAAACACCCTGACATCATAATCTCCTCTCTGATAAACTTCCCTTTTGGTAGAATGCAGTCAGACAAGTTTTGTTTTCCTGGCAACCGTCAAATACAGACCCATCCATCAGATTGCCAAAATGAAAAGCCTGATTCATCATTCCAGAGAAAACATCTTTGTTATGCTGGATCCAGCGGCATTGTGCTTTACATCACTGTATCCGATGCTTTGCATTTTTGCATTGTGCTTGGTGATGTACAGCTTGGATACAGCTGTTCAGCCGTGAAAACCCATTTCCATGAAGCTTTCTACACACTGTTCTTGATCTGATCTGAAGATGATAGAAGTGTGGAGATCTGTAGCTATTGACTCTGCAGAAATTTGCAGACGCCACAGATGCCAGTCTGTGATTTGTGTTACATCATCTGAGTGTGCGTGACTGTGGTGTGAGTAAGTTCAGGTATGCTGGTGACGAAGCGGAGCCTCCTCCAGCAATTTGGCAACCTATTTGACGTCAGCCCTGCCTCACCGCGACTGCCAGATTGTTGCCATTCAGTTCTTTGCATGACTTTAGCCTCACGTTACCAAGTGTTTTGACCTTTAGATAATCCTGTTCTCATCCCTGCTTCCAGTTCCCAACAGTCTGCTCTGGTTTCTGTCTCAACCCTGTTCCATCAATCTGCACCTGGAGGACTCTGGTTACTCACAGTGAACCACCACCCATGAAATAAACCCTTTTGCACCTGACTTGACTCCTGTTTGTCCGCCTTAACAATTTGAAGTGGCCTACCACTTTGAGATTGAGTTGCTGTCATTTACATTTGCTTCCTCTTTGTTTTACGATAGTTGATTGTGCAATATTTAGTAGTGAGGACATTTTATGGCTGGACTTATTGACTGTATTGACTATCACTGTACTACAGTGGAATTCACTGAGCTCCTGGGAGCGAGCCATTCTGTCACAATCATTGGCAGAAGTAGTCTGCATGTCTACGTTCTTGATTTTGTACACCTGTGATTTGAATAGCTGAACAAATATATTTGGCAATATAGTGTATATACACTCATTCAGACATAGAATGCATTTGGATACACAATGTAAAAAGTTAAAGCATAAATCTGAGTTTTAATTTATTAATAAGTTCAAATGCTTTATTGTTACTGTCATTATTAGACTTGTGTCAAGTTGAACGGAATCACTTGGGCTTACATTATTTTACCACATAAGTAAAAGGACAGGTGTTGATCTGAAAGGAATCAGGGTTTTTTTTTTAACTCTTGTGCAATTTTCTGTTGTACAGCCGATTCAGTACCCATTTGTTTTCCATATCCGAGAAATAGGTAGGGTTAAGGAGAAACACTATGTACTGTATATGTAGAGACCTGAAAAAAAATGCTTTTTTCATAACACGACCCCTTTAACATTAAGAAAAAAAATGCAAATTTAAGATACTGTTCAGTCAAAATTGTTCCACCGTCCAGACCTACAAGTTACATTTTATATTGTCTTTGGATCGATTATTACTACACAGTGGGAAATACAAGCATTCTTTTCCCTGCAGTGGAGAAGCAAATAAGTCTTCTATAAAAAACACAAAACCTTGGATACCTTTGGCATTTTCATTTTCTGTCATTCTGAAACCCCATTTGGTTTGCATCCTTTCGATGGCTGAGTATGTGCAGATCTAGGCTGGGAGCCTTTACTTTTATTAATGGTTCTTTTTCAAATGACAGAGGATGTTGTTTCCTGTGGAGAATAGCTCAGGAAAGTTCAAATGAGGGAGGATTTTTAGTGTAACACATTCACAGGAGAAAAATTCCCTTCAAAATGAATACTTTTGAGGGGAAAGAAAAAGCAAATATTTAGCTCAACTCCAGGAACCGTAGTGGGAGAGATTTCACCCAGCTGGTACAAAGTACAACAGCTTCCTGAAATAATAAGAGTGCTTCTACAAATCACCCTCACCCTTTCCACACAAGTGTTGCTCCCCATTCCTCATTAATAATTTAATGTTATTCAGGTGATGTGAAGATAGGAATATATTCAACACACTAGTGCTTTTTATGTATGTGGTCTCTGCTTGCATGTCTAAAAGTAGCCCTACTTTATATGAATTATAATCACATACAGCATTAACTGCTGGCCGATAGATTTTCTCATTGATACATCTGCAGTTTTTTTAAATCAACCTAACATTTGCACTTGTTTCATTTATCTTCACAGTGTTAGTTGTCCTGGTAAAGTGTTCATTCTGAATGTGCTGCATCAGTAATTAGGCTAATTTTAGCCTCCACTCCTGGCCGCTAAAGCAAGCTTTAATGGTTATGGTTACTTTAAGACAACTTAAAGTACTTCTTAGGTTCAGGAGAAATCATCATAACGGAGAAATACTGAAGACCCAAGCAAAATTGATGTGTTTTTTATTGTGGAATAAGAACATCTCAGCAAAACTTTGCCAGTAAACAATCCAGGCAGGATTGTGTTTGCTTCAAAGCCCATTAGACAATGCAAATGAGTTGCATCTAAGCAGTCAGAGGAGGGATTACAGGTTCAACTGCTTTTTAAAAACGTCTAAATTTCCCTCTAAAATGAATATGTCTAGCGATTAGATCTGCATTTGGATACATTGATATTAGGTTTTCATCTAAATAGTAAAATCAATCTATATTCATATTCAACATCTGTAAATATCAAAATGATTGCTTTATATACATTTGTAATATATTATTCTGTATTATTCTTTGTGTGTCCTCGAATGTGGATCCTTGGATAACACTTTGTGTCATTACAGTACTATGGAACAAAAGAAAAACAAAGCAGAGACTGCAACATCCCTGAATTCAAATTTTACCCTGACCTACTTTCATTGGTCAGGGTCATTTAATAAAAGACCCATGATCCAACACGTAACAGGTGCATTTATTTGTCATGAGGTTTCAGAGACGTGTACCTAAAAAGGTATAGAAGTGAAAATGTGACCTTGATCTAGTTTTTCAAGGTCAAGGTTGTGATCTGAATTTAATCCCCTGGCCTCCCTGAATAGAACGGCTTGTTTCGACTTTCTATCTAATCCAGTTCCTGAGATATGTGCAAAAATATCTCAGGATAGAAAATATCTCAGACCATAGATCAAAATTAGTGCTTTGACCTATGGTCTTACTCACGCTGACCTTCTCCCCGGTCTTTCTATTTTATCTGGTTCCTGAGTGTACAAAAGTTGAAATTTGACCTTGACCTAGTTTTTTAAAGTCACAGTTGTGATCTAATTTTCATCCCCTTGCCTCCATGAATATAACACCTTTTGTTTCGTCTTTCTATCTTATCCGGTTCCTGAGTGTACAAAAGTTGAAATTTGACCTTGACCTAGTTTTCTCAAAGTCAAGGTCATCATTTTTATCCCCTTTGCCGCCCGAGTAATGTGCTTTTTGTTTCATCTTTCTGTCTGTAGTGGTTGTCACAATTACAACACACCACCGCTTTGTGGGATGTAAGTAAGGAGGAACTAACTATAGGTCATAAGTATTTTCTTGAGAACGTAGAGTAGTAATTATTTCGATAACTGAATTTGATATGACTTATCTGATTAATAATTGATCTACCTTTACAGTGAATCCTAATAACTAAATGATCATCTCATAGATACTTTATAGAATAGTGAATTATATTCTGTATTCCTGTATTATTAAAAAAAAAAGATCAATGAAGTATCAGCAAATAAACACTAAAAAATACTAATGAATAATAATAATAATGAATCCATATCCAGTAATACTCAATGAATTTGAGTAATTAAATACTGAACTCAATTGTGTCTATTGGTCTCCCTTTTCTCATCTGAAGCAATGTGTGAAACTGTCTGTACTGCACATGCTGCACACTGTATTAGGCGAAACAGCCATTGTTTGTGTCAGAAATGTGCCTCCAAAACAAAGCACACCAATTAGCTTTCATTTACTGTCTGCACCTAAATATTGAAGAGGTGGAGATCCAAATCTACTGAAGGAAATGCAATGTCTATGTATTAGTAGCTCATGAAGCCCACATTTTATGAACTATGAAGACTGTTTTTTTTCCCCTGAAATTGGATTTTGGTTTGAAGTGACCTCTTTATAAACAGTAAGCTTCAACAATTTTAACAATGTTTTTTTACAGTGTGTTAAATGAGTGCCATTTTAACATTTGGGTAGTGTTTTCAAACTGTTAACTAATTAAGCATCTTCTTCGTAAGATGCCCAACTTCATCCCAGGGGGTAATTACAGTTAATGATAAAGTAATAACAAGTAATTAGTACTATAATGTAATCAGTCATCATCTGAGGAAAATGCCAACTCTATTATCACATATCACAAGCTTTTCTACAGCTATGGCCTTTACAGCCAAGGGCTGATGTTTTCCACCTTCTTATTTTCATTTTTATGTTCTATTTTGTCATTTAAAAAAATGACACACATTGAAATTACATGAAAAAAACTGGTATTGCTTTGTGTTTAAAAATCCAATACTCATTATGGCTTTATTTTTTTATGGTTGTAATTTAGTTGTAATTTACTAGTAAAAGGTAAGCAGATAAGATAATATCTGGCACACGAGGCTCCATATTATCTAGAAAAAGACTTGTGAAAGAGTTGTGTATAGTATAAGTGTTGTTTTTGCATTCAGTCTATATATTTTATTCATATTTGTTGCTCAGCTCTATTCTTAAGGTCCAGCCAAAGCAACGTTTGTCTTCATAAACCCAAACAGCACAAGAAAATGTCCTATTTACTGTTTAAATAGTTTGAAAACAAACCAAACTGAACCAAAACTCCACACAAACAGGTCTTGAAAAGTAAACTCAAGTTTTTTACTATCCTGCTTTGAAAAATGAATCTTGACAGTGACCAACAGGACTTTAGCTGAGGAACATCCTTGCATCGATCCAGTCTCACTAACCAGGTGCAACTCAATTAAGTTGAAGGGTGTTGAATTCCACAATAAACTGAAAAATTGATTGAATTGATTCTTTAAAAAGGTGAAATCTCATAACCTGTCTTACTATCTCATAGTGACCTTTCACTGTGAAAACATTTTGGCACATATGAAATTTCACCGTGGGACAAACTCCTTGAATTATTACCTCTGGAATCACATAATTCAGCTTTTGATGTGTTAAAAAGTTTTATCTCTTCTCAGAAATATAGATAACTGGATCCACGCTGACATGAAGACTCCTGTAAGATGAGGAATGTTTATCAACCTGCTGCTGAAGTGGAAGGGAGACAGGTGTGCACTGTTTCGCCCAATCAGCCTGATGATTATCCCTCTGAAAAGGACCATCCGTAGTGGAATCCCCGACAAGTGACGGGATTATCAAGAGATGCAATTAAGGCCTCGACGGGAAATCTGTGTCTGACTCACACAGATAGGATTGTGGCGTTAACTCTTCTCATGCTATGAAATGGAAAACTCACCTTCAGTAGCACAAGACGACTTTGCTGTCAATTTATTTAGGTGCATGCCTCTCAGCGGAGTTGGTTACTGGCAATTACCTACCGGATTCACCGCTGCAAACCAATCATCACATGCAAATTAATAAAAGTGGTATAGGATTATATCTGGAATAATAAACTGAAACGTGACAAAGATGAAGCAGCACTGACATCCTTCAATGCTCTTAGTGATACTTTCAAAGCGTATTTTGCATTAGATATTCAACATGCAAATAACAGGAGAAAATGAAACCCTATTCCTCTGTTAAGTTTGAGAATAAGGTCAATGATTTCATATCAGATTCATTTTTAGTAGCTGTGTGTTCAGGCATGGTAAGAATAGACTTTACAAGGTCAATTTTACTCTGTGGAAAATAACAAGCAAATCACAGAAAAAAGGTGAGCAATGCTACAACTGTTGAACCACAGAGTCCTCCAAAGTATGCGATATAGTTCAATATAAATTCTGTATTGTTTGTTCACCATGCAATTTGCAGCCATATTAATCTTTCAGGACTGGATGATCCGGTCACCCTCTATGTCTGTGTTTTGTTTCTGAGCTGATCTGATCTGTTGCTTGGACACACTGGATCCTATTAATGTCTGTCCTTTGAAGAAACCCTCTCCAACTGTACCGTTTGATCACCGGACTGCATTTCAGTCGAAGTATCCAATTAGATGGTCACATTCTAATTGAAAAACATTATAGAATATTTAGCTTTGTTGTTCCTACAAAGTAAATAGACAAAGAGCACCCAACAATGCGGCTTTGATAGCTCTGCCAAAAGTATGCACTTTTTAGTTGTGCTCTAATGGCTCTTTCCAGGTCTCAAAAGGTTCTTCTCAAAAAGTTCACAAGAAAAGATTCACACTTGAATTTGATTACTACAGTTTACAGCATGTTCTAACCTACCCAATATAAAAGGGCTAAAAACACCTATCATGTCTTGATCGTGATGAAAAACTACCACTTGCTGACATGGGGACATGATTCTTGTTCATGTTATCTGCTCATGTTAGCAGATGAGTTTTCACTGCTCCGCAGTTGGAGAGCAAGCTAGTATTGCTATCTCAGAAAGCCTTTTTAATTGCTCCATCAGTCAACCTTGTAACTCTTTTCATGTCACCAACGCTCTCCGCGCTTTTATGTGTGTCTCCAATTATGGTCGTCTCCCTCCCTGGCACACTCTCAAGACGCATCCTCACCACTCACACATCTGTCCTTGCTCTTCTTTGCTCCACTGTCAGCGGATGCTCTTTACAGTGTAAGGACACCACGCTCATCCCGATAGTAATGACCTCCACAGAGACCTGGTGGAGCTGTTTTTAAATCCCCAGCTGTTTGCTGCTGGGATGTTGCAATAATATTTAAAAAATCCTGATACAGTGTAGTACACATCAGTGCCCTCTTATCAGTGGCTATGTCACTGCAGAGAGATCAACATCCAGGTAAGAGGTCATCAAAGGACACCGTTCCACTAGATGCCAAAGCATTTTCAAAGGCCCTTAACGCCACTGTTGAATGTTCTAATTACCATGTGACTCAGATTTATTCCACATACAGATCACTTTTGATCCAGTGTGTGCACAGTTGAGGAATATGTTTACTTTAACCTCAAGGTGCTAATTAAAGTATGATGGGAGAATTTTCAAGGCCCTTTATCGTCAGCCTGGTGTCCCATATTACAAAAGTGTGTCAACACAGGTAGTAAAGGCAATCATTAATCAATGTGTGGCAGCATCCCACATCATGGACAACAAAAGTTACTTTTAATAACACAAAAAAATAATACAGTCCATTTATTTAGATAATTATGATCAAGAGTGTGTCTTGCTGATGCATAACCTACACTGCATACCCTGCCTCACCCCTATAGTCAGCTGTCATATACTCCAGTAACACCAGTGACCAGCAGAGTGGGAAAGCGGCTGAAGATGAGACAATTATGTTCATCTTGTCTTTAAGAGGATGGTTTAATGAAAGGATTGGATGGATGGATGGATGGATGGATGGATGGGTCTCCCCAGCACCATCTACTAAAGTGTGTAAAAGTAATGACTTTTTAAAGATTATAGGACAATACCTTGATATTTGACGCTTGATTATTTGTGGTCTCCATTACAGAGTAAAATCATTTCATAAAATGACTATTCTAGTAACTGATCATTATTGTTAAGGGAACTGAGATTATTGCTTTTGAAACACCAACAGGGTCTCAAATCACTGACTTGTTAGTCTGACAAATATAGTAATCAATTTAATACCTTTTGACCCAGATACAATGTTCCACCAATGATTACCTTAACTAAGCTGTTTGTTTGCTTGGTTAGTTAGTTGGCTGGTGAGAAACTCTAAAGGTCATGAAGTAAATGAAGGTAAGATGTTCTGAGTGATCTAAGAGTTAATGATCCCTTTATTAGCTCCTCCTTAGGGGAAATTACTTTTCCACTCTAGTCAGTACTCATTACACGCATATTTTACATACTGTATATATGAGTGTTTAGTGTTTGTGTTAGGTTGTGTTAGTTGACTGCACTTGTTCATAACAGTTATTTCATAAATAGTGGATACGATCGCACCTTCAGCTGCAGAGTCAAAGAAAAATATTAAGTCGAACATGTCTTTCTAATAACTTTTAACATAAAGTCAAAGTATTCCTAGCTACTACTTTAAGCCACGAGCATTATTCCTCAGTATACTTTGTAAGTTAAATAATAATGTCACCGCTCCTACTGTCTGCATCCAAGGACTGTATTTCAGAATACACTTGAAAGTTTCCCAAAGTGGGAAAAATTGGCCTTCTAATGGCATGCTGTCAGTAATGAATGTCAGTGGCCAGATGCTTGCGCACAGCCTGGAACAGAAATTGGCTGTTTTCAAGAAGCAATCCTGCCAGACCCAAGGACTCGCTACCACCCATTTAATCTGTCACACACAGCCATTATATGCAACAGCGATGATTATGAAAACAGATCTGAATTCTTCTGAGATAGCGTGTGTACTCTGTGGTTGATTAAAAAACAATTCCCAGAAAGTCACTGGAATCCATTATCATCAATTTTGGCCTGTCATGTGCCTGACATGGTAACTTTCACTGACAACCACGGATCCTTTGGCACCCTGGCAAACAGGAGAAACGTCTTTGTGAAGCCACAGTGATACAGGTAAAAGAAAATAATTGGTATTGCTGTCCATTTGCTCTGGTTTAATTTGGCAAGCTAATGACTGATCATCTAATGTTTACCACAGATAAATCCAATAGTATAAAAATATTTTTTTTTAACTTTCATACATGGTTATGAGGAGATAATCAATTAAAATACAATCATTTAGTTGAGAAAAACATGACCAAAAAGTGATAAATTCAACCTACGTATTTGTTTCTTCATTTTTGCTTTTCCACCTGTGTGTTTGAAAGATAAATGGACCGAGCTATCACAACATAATGCAAAAATATCAGGAAACTGCCTTGCTTTGCTGTTTCGGGGAATTATATCTCTCTCCAAAAGTAAGCTACATGGAAAAGAAACTGGCATTTTCAAAATTGCAGACACAGCATGAATGGCCAATAAAATTTAATTGAAGAACAACTAAGCACCGGCATAGTTAGTGAAAAGAGCAGACACTACTAATCTTACCACACAGAGACCTGAACTCACAACAGTTCTCATGATTGATTGGATTTAGGGCGGCATGGTGGCACATTAGATAGCGCTGTTGACTCACAGTAAGAAGGTTCTGGGTTTTATTCCTTTCTGAGTTTGTGTGTTCTCTATCCACCTTTATGTTGCCCTGATGTTTGAACGCAATAAAGGGGTTAACAGAATGTCAGTTTATTCCACCTCTGTGATGCCTCAGCAGTAAGTAACAATGCTGCAGCATGCACTGTCTGAATGGAGTGCCCTTGAGTAGTGTGGCGGGTGTGACATGTGTGCGACCTACCCAGGGGGATTTAAATAGGAACAGGAAGTCCATTATTTGAAGAATACAGAAGATGACTGCTGACTGGAGAGATAGTGAAATAAATCAGCTGTGATGCTGGCCTGGCTTTATAGAACACTGGTTTGTACTGTGAACATACGCAATAAAACGCCATTATGATGCCTTGGCTGATCTAGTTTGAAGCTTTTGATCTCACAGTGTGTTTGATGTGCAATACCTGTCATAAGATGGCAACTAACTCGACACAAACACATTAGAATGATTATAAAATCTGATTTTTGCTAAGTAGGCTAAGCGGTGTTAAACTTAGCCATAATGTATGAAGTGATCGTTGCACTCTACTCTTCTACTAAATGACATGTTTCATGTTTAATTTTAGTGTCTGGTAGGTAACCACAATTTTTAAAATAAAATATGCAACAGGGCTTTATATCCCCATGTGTTGAAGCTGCTCTTAATGTCTACCATTATCAAGCTGGCTCTCCCCATTTGACTGCACACTAGCACTGCTAACTGCTCTAGCCTGCTGTTTTTCCTGCTTTCTATGATTAACTAGCATAGGCATCGTTTCCAATAATCATAAAAACAGTATAAGATCCTGACGGGTTTGCCAGCAAGCTGAGATCATAAAAAAACATGTCCAACATTATCATATTATATCATATATGAAAGGTACGTCAGCAACTGCAGTACTCTATGGGATTTAATGGATGATTTAATGCGGAGCTCAGGGGAATTTCTTTGTAGGTGATTAAAAAAAAAACCAGTATTGGATACGGTTAACTGTAATGTTTCCACTGACAATTAAAGGTCTTTTGATAATAGACACTAAAATTTGCAAAT